>OX415253.1:4350818-5550818 GCA_948329865.1 Linaria vulgaris | reverse complement strand
GACCGTTTGTTCCCAGGATGTTAAGATATTAGCATGCATGATACATATTTTATAAATTTGATTGACATTACGTGTGTAAAACATTAACAAAAAACTCATACTCGAAGATTCTTTTTATATTAGTACAAACTTTGGGGGTTTTTTGTGAATCTGCAGGGTGTCTTTGTGTTAATTTTTGTCATGAAACAAAATTGCAATTAGACAAATCATTCTGTCGTGAAACGTGATTACCCCTTGTTAATATTATTTGTTTAAGCAGCAGTTAGAAGGTTCTATCCGATATTTAGGGTCAAAAGCAGAAGCGTGACCGTAAAATGAAATATAGGCTGATACACTATTATATGCATAAGATATATTCATTGTTTAATTTCTCTCTCTCTCCTCTCATGCATTTGACACCGACGCATTATATTAGGCCAACAAGTTTTGAATGTCTGCGACTACCGTTTTTCCCTCAAAATGTAGATAAAAATTGGGTAAATTCTTTTTTTTCCCTTTATAATATGTTTAAATTATCTTTTGCCCTTTATTTTTGTGGACTTCACTTTTTCATTTTAACTTTCATTTTTTTAACCAAAAATGTCCACTGGCTTTTCCGCGAGCTCGGTCCAAATTTCGCTGACGTGGCGACTGACTAGGATGACACGGGGTGCCACGTGGCACCGCATAGTTTTTTTTTGTTTTTTTGCAGCTGCTGACTTGCCGAGAATTTACCACAATATCCCCACCCTAAATCATCTCTCTCTCTCTCACACACACACACACACGTAGAAGCCATACAAATAGCAACCCTACAACAAAAAAAGAATTTGTTTCTCTATCACCAACAATAATGGGCGACGAATTCTCCATGAGAATCGGCCAATCCACCGCAGATTAAGAATCCGGCCTCCCCTCCGCCACCGATCTCACTCCCCTCTACCAATCTCTCATTCCCTTCGAAATTGCCACTGTCATAAAAATTACCGCCGAGCCCCCTGCTCCTCCAATTTCGCCGCCTCCGTGGACAATCGATCGGAATCGGAGCCTATGGAGGAAAACAATGGCGGAAGAGGATCGAGATCCAGGATCCGCGACGGCATCGAATCAATCAAGGAGGCGAAGTCCACAACGAAGAGGCCGCAACTCGTGTGGACGCCGCAGCTGCACAAGCGCTTCGTCGACGTGGAGGGACACCTAAGGCTGAAGAATGCGGTGCCGAAGACGATTATACAACCGATGAATGTCGAAGATTTGACTCGAGAGAACGTCGCGAGCCATTTGTAGAAGTATAGGTTGTATGTGAAGAGGATGCAAGGGTTGTCGAACGAAGGACCCTCCTCGTTGGATCAGTTGTTCGCGTCAACGCCCCTGCCACCCGTGTAGAGCTTTAACGAGACGTCTAGTTGAAATCATAATAGTAGTACTAATAGTGGTGGTGGGATGCAGTTATCCAGACACCGATGATGGGAATAACGACAGGGAACGAAGGAGGGAACTCTCATTATCATTATCACCACCACCACCACCATCATTATCAGCAACAGTATAGTAATATGATGCAGCAGCAGAGGGATTGGCCGGGTAGTCAGCATAATAGTGCTTATACGCACCATGTGACTCATGATAATAATTGAATGTCCGACTGGAAGAGGTGAGGTGTCGTCCCTCTAATATTTTCACTCAAAGTCATGATCCAACAATCCAAACTCATTTGTATGGCTTTTGTGTATGTGTGTGAGAGAGAGGGGGGGAGGGGGGGAGGGGGGATTTAGGGTGGGGGTATTTTGGTAAATTCCCTGATAAGCAAGTCTGCTACTCCAAAAAAAAAAATTTACGTGGCACCCCTGTGTCATGTCAGTCACCACGTCAGCGAAATTCGGACCAGGCTTGTGAAAAAGTCCAATGGCCATTTTTGATTAAAAAAACTGAAAGTTAAAGGGCAAAAGTAAAGCCCGCAAAAATAAAGGACAATGGCAACTTTAGGTAAATGACAAATTATCCATAAAAATATAAGTTGTGAAAACATATATTTGGAAACATTAAATAATTAGTCATGCTTGTCTACTATAACTTTAACAAAAGGATTGTATTGCGATATACAAAGAAACAAACATAAATATAATTCTTTTTTATACGATTACGTGTTGTTAGAAAACTGTATAGTGTTTTAACTTTAACCATATCACCTTTTGCTTTTTCCTTGTAAACTCAACGCTAGAGAAATTGGGACAAAAGTCATGGGTGTACCGCGTTCATCACGTAGGAGGAATGAGTAAACAGTCTTGGGATATTTTTCAAAGGCCTTTTCTACGTTTGAAAATTGTGGCATAGTTATTCGATGGTTTTGAAAATTAATCATGAAAATGATTACGTTTGAATATTTCTTCAATCTTTTTCAATGACCCCAATTTTTGCCGCCGCCCTTACAGGACAGTTGCACAATGGCACACTTTTCTTTTATTTTATAAAGTACAATGGCGCAATTGCTAGTTACAAAGTTGCAACGGTGTTGCTAATCGATACGAATCTAATGATTAAGAGTAACGAACAGATAAAGCAGCTCTTCAAGTCAATGCGTGAACTCCTTAAAAGCTTGAACTCACTGAATATATATTGCATAAGCCAAATAATACAAAAACTTGCATATACTAAACTATGGGAAATGATTAATTTGGGCCTCATCACAATGACCCTAGACCTTAACAAGCTCAACGAAGTTGTGAAGACATTCAAGAATTTGCCTTATGCCAAATTCCAAGGAGCGAAAATGTCATAGCTGATGTGCTTTCAAAATTCGCCACTTCAACTGAAGTCTTCACTGAAAAAAGAATTGTCTTACTAGCGGTTGAATATTTCGCCATAGACAAGAAAAGATATCTTAGAAATATGAAGAGAGTTGAACAGACTATGCAAATCAATTCAGAACCTTCATGGAAGGACGAAATCTACACATACCTCAAAGAAGGTACACTTCCAAGCAACTTCATCGCATCGCGAAGACTCAACTACAATATTCATCGATTCACCATCTATAATGATGATCTTTACAGAACATCATTGAATGACCGCTCTTTAGGTATCTATCACCACAACAAGCTGAAATTGTAATAAAAGAGATCTACAACCGATCTTGTTGTAATCATTCAGGAGGACGCTCTTTGGCTCAAAAGATTATACTCCAAGGATACTATTGGCCGTTCTTACCAAAAGATGTTCTCAACCTCGTCTGATGAAGCCAGAGTTGCCAAGTGTTCGCCCACGTAACGCACGTTCATGCACAAAAGAGATCAATGGGGCATTGTGGGACCCTTCTGCACAGCGAGGGGACAAAAGAGATTTCTAGTTGTAGCAGTCGAATACTTCACGAAATGGGTCGAGGCACAATCACCCTCCTCCATTATGGAGAGGAACATCATTGACTTCATTTGGAAAAACGTTATTTGCCGCTTCAGTATACCTTGCGTTCTCGTCTCAGATAATGGGACTCAATTCATGGTCAGAACGTCATAACTTGATGAAATGACATAAACATAACACATCACTCCACGCACATGAAGAAAAGAATGCATGAAGTCGGACTGTCACGGACATAAGCATTACCCAAAATATTGTTGGCTTACCGTACGACTCCACACACATCAACGGGGTAAACACCATATCTTTTGGTATACAGTTCTGAGCCAGTCATTTCGGTTAAAATAGCCATGCCCACTCAATGAATCTTGACTTACAATCAAGAAGATACCGCAAGTATGCGCTTCGAGGACCTAGAGATCATTTGCTTTACACACGACCAGGTGTTTGAGCGCACACAAGCATATAAGACCATAATTGCACAAGTTTACCATAAGAGAGTCTGATTCAAACAACACCAAAAGGAGATTTAGTCCTGAGAAAAGTCGATATTCACAAGCGAGTGGACAAACTCCAACACTCGTGGGAAGGACCTTACAAGGTCACTAAAGCTAGCTCCAAAGGCTACTACTATATGTAGGAAATGGACGGTCGCAATCTAGTATGTCCCTGTAATGTTCAGGCATACAGAATACTTCCTAGTTCATATCTGTTTTTAGGTTTTCACAAAAATAAGTGATGTAATAAAAACTTGGGATCAGAGGCAACATGGTCAAAAGCAAGGTGCAGTCTAAAAATAAATAAAATCATATCTTGTTTGTCTTTTCTATGAACATGTTTCACGCAAGTCACTTCAACATTTTCTTTTTAAAGAAGAGAAGAAGTAGCACACCGCAGCTTTTGAGCCCTTTATCTTTTTTCAAGTAAAAATTGAAGGAGTAGCACCCTATGCCTAGGGCTACACCCAACCACTAAAACTTTATATTTTGAAACAGAAAATGCAAATAGTGCACAAAGGTGAAAACCTTTGGAGAAAATTGCATAAACACTGCGCATAGGTGAAAAGCCCCTGTTGCAACTACCTACTTTCGATTAGGTAACAACCTAGCAGCGTTTCTCGTTGGTGATATGTCATACATGGTTGTGGGATCTTTGTTGTTAAGAAATGGTTGCACTAGAGTGTGTAAAATCCTGGAAATATGTTTCACTCAATAATGCTAGAAATAGGTTTCATTCATGAATGCTAAAGCCACGCTAAGGATTGGTTGCACTTGACTGTGTAAAATCATAGAGTTAGGCTTCACTGAAGAATGTGTAAAGCCACACTAAGGAATGGATGTACGTGAGTGTGTAAAATCCTAGAAATAGGTTCACTCAAGAATGCGTAAAACCATGCTAAGGATTGGTTGCACTAGAGTGTGTAAAATCCTAGAAATTGATCTTTGTAACGCCCCTTACCAAGCACATTGCCCGACTCAAAGCATCACTACTACAATTATCTTTAGAGAACATCTCACTTCTCTTTTGAAAGCTGCAGCTGACCCAAAAGAACATAGAGCGGAAGCTAGTATCCAAAATGTTCCATTTCAATGTCTACAACTATTAATTACCTATTATTGATATTCACCTAGGCTTATCCCATAAAATGAGCTCTAAGCTTTTCTTTGTAAATCTGTAATGGAAACATGAAAATATATTTGTGAGTCAAAATGACTCAGTGAGATTTAATGCATGATTGCAAAAGTATTTTTTTTTCTTCAAAAGAAGTTTATACTTTCATGCGAAATCATAACACTTATTAGATTAATCATGTCATAACAATCTAGCCTTGTATCTCCTTTCCTTATACCCCCCATCTAGGTACACGCGTCAACCCTGATTCACCCCACTAAGACGTCTCATCACAAAAGTGGAATAAAATTTGCTCAAAGTGGCGCTAGACTGTGAAAACTACACTGATAGCCCGATGTTATCCTGGAAAATTTCACAGATCCGTGCAAAGGCCCAAAATGGCCATCTAAGTGGCAATAATATAGCCATTAAAATGCCTTTAAGAATGATCAATCATAAAGCTAATTAAGGTACAATATTGGCACACTTTTAAAACATAAAGCCTAGTACATGAATCAAGAATTCTCAAGGGATAATTCAGTACAACATGATAATATGATTGCCATAATATTAACGACAATTTTATGATTTGTAAACATGTACTAGGGCCTTCCTTATATCTAAATTTTTTGTAAACAGATATTCTTTGAAACATCATGCTTGCATATTTTACAGAATAAAATGCTTTTGATATAATACGTATAATTTTCACTTCAGCGAGAAGATATATAATTTTAATCTCACATGTACTGCTAGATTAGGTCGCCACGAATTTTGGACCATGT
This sequence comes from Linaria vulgaris, assembly GCA_948329865.1. Taxonomy (NCBI): domain Eukaryota; kingdom Viridiplantae; phylum Streptophyta; class Magnoliopsida; order Lamiales; family Plantaginaceae; genus Linaria; species Linaria vulgaris. The sequence goes on along the minus strand of OX415253.1, from coordinate 5,545,086 downwards.
GCATCTACATAGATTTCAACCACCTATAATCCATGAGAATCACCTAATAAGCTTCCCAAACTGACTAGAAAAGGATTCAAATCAGTAGATTTGCTAAGTAACTATTCCAGCGAGTACTCCTAACATTAGCTCACTTGTTCTCCAACTTAAACGTGTTAGTAAACATTTAGAATATTTAATAATAGCAATATATGAACACCTAAATAAATATGTTATTGTAGACACTTAAAATTTGTGTCTAATTAAATCTCGACACGTGGAGAATAATATATTAATTTTTAATTTATTTTTCTATTTTATTTTGGATTTATAATAAATTTATTTCCAAAGTAAAGTAGTTAAATTTATTGAGTTAATATATGATGGATAAATTGAATAATGTCTTATTTATTAGTTGGAGCTAAATTATCCAATTAAATTAAATATGACAAGTCTTGTAAAGCAAGAAAAGAAAAATAAATATATATTGTTTAATTCTAATATTTTAAAGGGTTAAATAAATATACTCATCAAATATCAAGACAAGAAAAGTCTTCTCCTCCAAAATTCAATATTCAAGAGATATCAAGAAGATTCATTTAGATCAAGTCTTCCAAATTAAGAAATCGTAGACGCGATCACAACCGTTCATCTCATCAGGAGATTCTGATTGAGATTCACTCTACAACTATAAATAGTGGTGCTCTTGAAGAACAAAAATAACAATTGAAGCTTGAAGAATTCAGAGCAACGAAGTTCAATAAATCCTCTCCAACAAGCTCAGCAATCTTCAAAGGTATCCTTCAACAATCTTCAAGATGTTCTTCGTTAAGAACTTCTTTCAATCCGCCACCAAGCCTCAATTTCATCCAAAAACCATTTTTTGAAGACCGTATCTCTGCCAAGAAGATCAAATCTTCAAAAAATTCAAGAAATCCAAATCAAATTCATACCGTTCTTCAACAACATTCAAACCAAAAATCCATTTTGATCCGAGATCAAGTCACAAGACCCTCGGAAAACTATTTTTGAAGATCAAAATCCGTACTAGGAAGATCAAAGCCCACATATTCAAAGAACTGAGGACGAAGATCATACCATCCTTCATCAAATCCTCAAGTCAAATCATTGTTCATTAAATCCCCAAGTCAAATCGGTGTTCATCAAATCCCCAAGTCAAATCGGTGTTCATCAAATCCCCAAGTCAAATCGATGTCCATCAAATCCCCAAATCAAATCAGTGTTCATCAAACCCTCAAGTCAAATCCTCAAATCAAATTACCGTTTAATCCAAGATCAAGTTCAAGACCCTCGAATTAACGTTTTTCCAAGTTCAAATCATTTCAACGAAGATCAAATTGGAGTTTTTTCATTACAAATTTTGATATTGTTCTTGTAGAATTGAATCAGAGGATTAGATAGAGATTGAACTACAATTGTATTTTTAAATTTACTCAAAAAATTATTTTGTAATCTCTTTCTTGATTTTATTTTCAGAATTCAAGAATTTGTCGTTACACATTTGGCACTCCCGGTGGGACCTCTCTACCTCTCATCTCCTTTCATCAAGAATGACAAGTCAACCATATGGCACCAGTCAAGACAAGAAGGATGTCTGACTTATTGGTTGATCCATCCACAAAGATGCCAAGTGAAGTCGTCCACGACATTGTTCAAAATGACTCATTTGTCTTCAACAACGTCAACAATGATGGGGATGTTGAGGACAACGACTCCCCCCACCAACTCCTCACCCCGCATCGGGGTTTTCATCTCCATTGGATACAGTGGACGCATTGACAACAAGCACTACAACTTTGGAGGAACAAATTGGGATGTTGACCAAAGCCATAGAGATGCTAAGCAAACATTGGCAAGACCAAGACTCCAAGATAGAAAAATTGCTGAGTAGAGAAGAGAAGGTGGAAGAAAGTCATGTAAAGGAACTGAAGTTTGGAGGCTTTGAAGAGGATGAAACATCCATGAAGCAACTATCCAATGAGAAGGAAAAGTCTATTGCCAAGGAGTTCCAAGTCTCTTCAAATGGCATGATCCCTGCTGATCAATTGAAGGAGTTCATCATGGAAACTATCAAGGACAAGCTAGACAGAGGCTTCAAATCATCATTTTCCTATTCCAAACCGTACACTCAAAGGATAGATAGCTTGAAGATGCCAAATGGCTACCAACCACCCAATTTCCAGCAGTTTGGTGGCAAAGGCAACCCAAAGCAACATGTAGCTCATTTTGTTGAGACTTACAACAATGCCGGAACTTACAGTGATCATCTTGTCAAGCAATTTGTCCGCTCATTGAAGGGAAATGCATTTGATTGGTACACTGACTTGGAAGCAAACTCGATTGATAGTTGGGACGAGTTGGAGCAAAAATTCCTCAATCGCTTCTACAGTACAAGGAGGACCGCCAGCATGATTGAACTCACAAAGGCTCGTCAATTGGATGAAGAGCCAGCAATACCGTTGGAGAAACTTGAGTCTCAATTGCAAGGATCAGTTGTTCAAAACCTCGGCTATAGAGATGCGTATCCAAGGCATGCAATGGGGGCTTCGTTACATTTTTCAAGGAATACAACCAAGAACGTTTGAAGAGTTAGCAACTCGTGCTCATGACATGGAATTGAGTATGGTGGCAAGTGGAGTCAATGGACCACCTATGCAAGATCCGAGAAGATTCAAACACAAACAAGATGCAAGGAAGGGAGGCAAACCTTTCAACAAAGCACCTACCAAAGAGTCTATGGTGGTGAATGTTGCTCCGTTGAGAATCCAGGCAAGGAAAATGATAACAACGACCAACGAAAAGGCATTGTGGTGTCTGAAAAAGGCCAATAATTCACAAGCTAATGAGCGAAGGAAGACGACACTCAAGGAGATGCGGTTAAAGCAATATCCGTTCCTTGATTCTGACGTTTCAGCCATATTTGACGATTTGCTCAAAGCTAACCTGATTGAACTGTCTGAAATGAAGAGACCACAAGAGGCCAGTCGCTCTGATGATCCTAAGTATTGCAAGTATCACCGTCTCGTAGGACACCCAATCCATGATTGCTTAATATTCAAAGATAAGGTGATGCGGTTGGCTCGTGATGGGAAGATCACTCTAGAAGAGGATGTCGTGTCATGAAACCTTGTTGCACTCTCAAGCTAAATTGATAGTTTAGACGACTCCCATATAGTTGTTTCATGCAATGCGACTCACGAAGAAGAGAAAACTACAGACTCTACTTCAAAGAGTTCTCACGTCACGAACCAATGTATGTCCACTATATGCTTCACTGATGAAGACCTTCTACTAGGTTCCAAGCTCTAGAACCAACCACTGTTTGTCGCCGACTATATTCGCAAGCAAAGAGTCAATCTAATGCTGATCGACGGAGGCTCTGCAGCCAATATCTTACCTCTACGCACTTTGAATGAATTAGGGATCTTGGTGGATGAGCTATCAAGTAGTCGTCTGATGATCCAAGGTTTCAGCCAAGGGGGGCAAAGAGCCATCGTCATCATAAGATTAGATCTTCGTATTGAAGATATGTCGTCTAGTACCAGTGTTGTTAAACCCGGACCGGACCGGCCGGTCCAACCGGTTCAACCGGTGACCGGCGTCGTGTCCGGTCCGAATTGCTCGAAAAAATGGTTTTTCAAATAGGCGGTTTAAACCGCCCTGAACCGGACGAAAACCGGGTAAACCGGTTGATCGGTCCGCTTAGTGACCCGTTTTCAGAAAAAAAAATCCTTCTTTTTTCAGTTTGCAAATTCATGAACGAGGTTGTTCACGACAAATTCTTCACACAACAATTCAATGGTCCCCAGATTAACGTTTTTGAACTCATAGACAAACTAAAATATATACTTCTTACTATGCATATTTAAATAAGAAATGAAATATGATGTTTAAAGAAGACAAACGAAAGGAGGAAGAAAAGAATTGGAGAGGGAATTGTTGTGAAGCGGCGGAAAAGTGACTGAAATGTAGGGTTAGAAAGTTTAGTATTTTATATGTTAATATTTTTCTTGCTTTGGAGTTGAACGAACTAATATAATAAAGAAATAGATATTTGATATTATATTTCTACTTATTCATTTCTAAATGGATTCTGCATCATGAATGGGCCACAGCCCACTAAAAACCCATAATTTCTAATGTATGCTTTGTTGTGTGTCTAAATTGCAAAATAAGCCCATCTTTCAATTTAGCTTTAAATATTTGAGCTTTACAATATTACGATTAAGAAATTAATTGACTAAATATCTATTTTTTTGTCTTTTATTAGATTCAAAACAAAGTTTACAAATACAGCCTTGAACGGTTCGACCAGTGGTTCAACCGGTTCGACCTGTTAAACCAGTAACCAGTAAGGTCGCCGGTTCTGTGTCCGGTCCGGTTCTGAAAACACTGTCTAGTACGCTATTCTACGTCATAGAATCCAACACATCCTACAACATGTTATTGGGTCGACATTGGATACATGAAAATGACGTTGTTCCTTCAACATTACACCAGTGCTTCAGATATTATCAAGATGGAGTCGAAAGAAAGGTACATGGTGATGTAAAGCCTTCTTCTGATGCTGAATCACACTTTGCAGATGCAAAATACTATATTGAAGGAAAGAGCACTGTGAGACTCAATGGAACCGAGCAACTCCAGCATCATGGTGTAGACGGCTCTGATAACACAAGGGACACAGAGAAGAGTAAAATTTATGGATCTCCCATTGGGACAAATCCTTTGAAAGAACTTACATTTCCTCTTACAACACTTGAAAGGAAAGGGCCATCTCCTCCACTTGAAGGATTTGTTCGTCCATCCAAAGGACTAGAAACATAGCATGGAACATTGCCCACAGAGAAGTTTGAGCAATACTTCGACCCGAAAGCTTTCAAATTGCTAGTTAAAGTTGGATATGAACCTTAGGAAGAACCACGATTAAAGGGCCTCACTCTTGATGCTGCTGCAGAGAAGCCATACGGACTCAATACCACACAAGTCATGCTCAAGGAAAAAGAGCATACCGTTCCAAACATTCTGATAGGCCTTGGCTACAAACCACCAAACCCAGTTCGTATTCCTATTAAAAGTGCTAACGCCAACTACATAGGTGAAGTAGAGGGTTCAACCATAGGCCGTGAAGAGAAGATGCCACACATGTCGGTCTTTGATAGACTTGGTCTGAATAAAATGGTCTTTGATAGGCTTGGTCCGACTAAAATGGTCTTTGATAGACTTGGTCCGAATAAAACGGTCTTTGATAGACTTGGTCCGAATAACATGGTCTTTGATAGGCTTGGTCCGAATAAAATAGTCTTCGATAGGCTTGGTTCAAATAAAAGGTTTGATTGGAAAAGGTTGAGTGTTCTGCATATGTCGACACGCGCTAAGAGAAACCACAAGTCATCAAACTCTAAGAAAGTTCAAAGTCTGATCCCATCTCGAATAACTCGCCGCGAAGGTTTGATATTGTCTTGTGGTGAAACGCTCAAAGTCAAGTTGCAAACTGTGGTGCTCACGAAGATCGAACATGGAGATGAAGAGAGTGTAGGATCGTCATGCCATATCACTTCTCATGAAGAAGATGTTGAAGAAGACGCCGAAGACACGTCTGTTGAGTGGGAGGAGGGTGTCAAGGCCACTGTTGATGAGTTAACAGAGGTAAACTTGGGCAGCGTCGATGACCCGAGACCGATTTACATAAGTGCATTGCTTGGAGTTGATGAAGAACAAAGTTACGTTGAGTTGTTGCACGAGTGCAAGGACGTGTTTGCTTGGTCATACAAAGAAATGCCATGCTTGGACCCAAAGGTGGCGGTAGACAACTTATTGGTAAAGAAAGATGTTCGTCCCGTCAAGCAAGCCCAAAGAAGGTTTCGACCTGACTTAGTCCCATTGCTCGAAGCCGAAGTTAATAAGCTCATTGAAGCATGGTTCATTAGAGAAGTCAAATACCTAACTTGGATTTCTAGCATTGTGCCGGTAAAAAAGAAGAATGGACAAATCAGGGTTTGCGTCGACTTTAGAGACTTGAACGAAGCATGCCCTAAGGATGACTTTCCTCTACCAATTGCTGAACTAATGATTGATGCTACCATAGGACACGAAGCCTTGTCTTTCATGGACGGATCTTCCAGATACAACCAGATTCGCATGGCTCCAAGGGATGAAGAATTGACTGCTTCCCGTACTCCAAAGGGTATATATTGCTACAAGGTGATGCCGTTTGGATTGAAGAACGCAGGTCCTACCTATCAAAGGGCAATGCAAAATATCTTCGACGACATGTTGCACAAGAATGTTGAGTGTTATGTGGATGATCTTATCGTAAAGTCGAGGGAAAGGAAAGATCACATAAGTGACTTACGAAAAGTCTTTGAGCGACTACGGAAGTATCAATTAAGGATGAACCCTATGAAGTGTGCATTTGGCGTAACATCGGGAAAGTTCCTTGGTTTCATTGTTCGTCAGCGAGGCATTGAAATCGAGCAAGCCAAGATTGATGCAATAGTTAAGATGCCGGAGCCACAAAATATTCATGAACTCAAAAGTCTACAAGGAAAATAGGTGTATCTCCGAAGGTTCATCTCAAATTTAGCCGGTTGTTTCCAACCTTTCAGTCATTTGATGAAGAAAGACGTTCCATTTAGGTGGGATGAATCTTGTCATAATGCTTTTGAATGAATCAAGTCATATCTGATGAAACCTCCCATTTTAGTCGCTCTTCTGCCAAGACGTCCCTTGATCCTATATATTACTTCCCAAAAAAGATCAGTGGGGGCATTGCTTGCCCAAGAAAATGACAAAGGGAAAAAAAATGCACTTTATTACCTGAGCCGAACAATGACGCCGAATGAGTTGAAGTATGCTCCTATTGAAAATCTTTGCCTAGCCCTTGTGTTCGGAATTCAAAAATCAAAGCATTACTTTCAAGTTCATACTATTTGTCTTGTATCCAGAGCAAACCCTTTGAAGTATGTCATGACGAGACCGGTGTTGTCTGATCGACTTGCAAGATGGTACCTTCAGTTGCAACAGTTTGAGATTGCATATATCCCTCAAAAGGCTATGAAAGAACAAGTATTGGCGGATTTTCTAGCTGACCATCCTATTCCCCCCAAGTGGGAGTTAATGGACGACTTGCCCGATGAAGATGCGATCATGGTTGAAGTTAATCCTCCATGGAAAATGTACTTTGATGGTTCCGCACATAGAAATGGAGCCAACACTGGCGTTATCTCTCTCACGCCTAATGGAGAGGTCTTGCCGTATTCCTTCACATTAACTCAAAATTGCTCAAATAATGTTGCGAAATATCAAGCTTTGATACTCGAGTTAGAAATGGCAATTGAGCTGAGGCAACCTCACCTAAAAGTGTATGGCCATTCCAAGTTGGTCGTCAATCAATTGTATGGAAAATTTGAGGTTAAGAAGCCAAAACTCCTACCATATGTTGAGTATGCAAGAAGATTGATCAAAACTCTTGGTGACGTTATAGTAGAGCATGTGATGAGGAAAGATAATGGGCAAGCCGATGCGTTAGCTAAACTTGCTTCTATGTTGGTTACATTAGATGAGAAGACGTCCATACCCGTGTGCCACAAATGGGTGCTCCCTCCTATTCTAGAGGACAACGGTGAACAAGGTAATAATAATGAAAGTCATGCTGTGGAGGTATACAAAATTGAAAAAAATTGGCGACAATCATTCGTGGACTACTTGAAGCACGGAAAGTTGCCCGATGACGTACACCAAAAGATCGACATTAGGCGTCGTGCAACTCGCTTCATCTTCTATAAAGACACACTCTATAGCCGCTCGTTTGATGGAGTTTTCTTGCGCTGCCTAGGAAAAAAAGAAGCTATGCAAGCTATGGAAGAGGCACATTCTGGAATTTGTGGAGATCCGCATCAAATAATGGGCTACTACTGGCCTACCATGGTTTTAGATTGCATGGAGTATGCACAAAGATGTCAAGCTTGTCAATTCTACGCAAACTTCATCCATCAACCGCCTGAACCTTTACATCAGATTGTAGCTTCTTGGCCTTTTGAATCGTGGGGTTTGGACGTTGTCGGCCCAATGACAAAGTCTTCTGGTGGGCACTTGTACATCTTGGCTGCAACCGACTACTTCTCAAAATGGGCTGAAGATGTGCCTCTTAAAGAAGTCAAAAAGGAGACTGTTGTCAACTTCATTCGTACCAATATCATTTACCGCTACGGAGTTCCCCGATGCATCGTCACTGATAATGGAAAGCCATTTTGCAATAGTTTGGTAGACAAGTTGTGTGAGAAGTTTGGATTCAAGCAAAGAAACTCTTCCATGTATTATGTTGCTTCTAATGGCCTCGCCAAAGTATTCAACAAAACTCTCTGCAACTTGCTAGAGAAAGTGGTGGCAAAGTCAAAGAAAGATTGGCATGAAAGAATTGGAGAAGCTCTATGGGCATATAGAACCACACACAGAACGCCAACTCAAGCAGCCCCGTATGCATTGGTCTATGGAGTAGAAGCAATTCTCCCTCTTGAGCAACAAATCCCGTCTAAAAGGATAGCCCTACAAGAAGGACTCACCGAAGAAGAGAATGCTCGTTTGCACTTGCAAGAACTAGATGCCCTTGATGAGAGAAGACTAGAAGAGCAACAAAAACTTGAGTGCTATCAAGCTCGTATCTCCAAGTCTTCTAACAAAAAGGTCCGCCGACACTCCTTTCAAGTTGGTGATTTGGTTCTCGCAGTGAGAAGGCCCATCATTATCGCTCATCGAACCAGAAGTAAGTTCACTTCAAAGTGAGATGGTCCTTATGTCATCACAGAAGTATACACGAATGGAGCATATAAGTTGGTTGCCGAAGATGGATTAAGAGTTGGTCCTATCAATGGAAAATTCTTGAAACAATACTACCCTTGATGATTGAAGCATGCTCCATGACGAACGAGCTTAAACTGCATGTTACTCCTGGCCCGCATGAGTATAAACTGTGAATTCAATTTCTTCCATCAAGATAACTTATTTCAACTAGTATACTTATCATTTAATTTTCCATTCATTCCAAATTGGTTTTGAACATTAAACATACTAGATTTATCTACACGAAACGTAAATTTTATTAAACTAAAGATATTCCAATTTTGTAAAGTGGAACCCATTAAAATAAATTATCAAATATTGGTACAAGACTAATTTTTCCAACAATCTTCCACATAAATGAAAATCTAGTGTGTACATTCACGAGAGTTCAGGCAAAAAGCTTACTGCATCAAGAAAGGTAGCTTTTGAACTTTGAACCTTCCTTAGTGGAATTCATAGGATTTACTTAGCTGATTAGTGAACGTAATGTCTTGAACCGTTCAGTTATTGGTGTAAACCAAAACAACTGTATCCACACAGTAACGCTCCTAACAACTTTGGTTATCATGGTTTTGTCTGTTTTAGCTCTGAACAACTCTTGGGTTCATAAGTGTTTTTTTATGAAGCGTTCAAACTTCAAAATTACATAGGTGCTCTCATTTAAAGAGTATCATGTCATACCCTGCTTAGTTATGCTTATGAATAATTAAAAGTCCAACTTAATATTACCATTTCTACATGTAGCACATTTTCGTACACGGGAATGAGCTGGAGTTAGCTCCAATGTGCTATTTCTAAATCCTTACAATTTCGTTGTCCCATTGAACCAAGATCCTGAGATCTCCAGTCAACATGGTTCGGTTCCATCATAATGATTCTTTAGTGTTGGGTTTTAAACCTATTCCCCTTAATAAGCAGTATGTTTGATCTCTTGGTAGGCATTTAGTCAACGGGTCCGATAAATTTTCCTTTGAGTTTACATAATCAATGGAAATGATACCATTATAGATCAACTGCCTATTGGTATTATGTCTATGATGAATATGTCTAGACTTACCATTATACATGACACTGTGTGCCCTTCCAATAGCTGATTGAATGTCGCAATGTATCATAGTTGCACACACTAGCCTGTTCTAACAAGGAATGTCCTCAAGAAAATGACGAAGCCATTCTGCTTCTTCACTAGCTTTATCTAAAGAAATAAACCCGGATTCCATCGGAGAACGGGCTATACATGTTTGTTTTGAGGACTTCCACAACACAACTCCACCTCCAATGGTGAAGACATAACCACTAGTGGACTTAGTGTCCTTAGAATCTGATATCGAGTTAGCATCATTGTATTCTTCTAATACAGCTGGATATCTATCATATTGTAATGCATAATCTAAGATGTCCTTTAAATACCTAAGTAGTATAATTAACTCCTTCTAATGATATTTGTTTGGATTACTCGTAAACCTACTCAATTTCTTAAATGAGTAAGCAATATCTAGACGAGTGCAGTTCATGGTAATAATGAGAGAACCTATTGTTCTAGAATATTCTATTTGAGAGACAGGTTCGCCATGGTTTTTGCCTAAGTGTAGACTCAAGTCTACTGGTGCCTTAGTTGGAGGACCGCCATATGCATTGTACATCTTGAGTACTATCTCAATATAATGAGATTGTGACAACACGATCTCATTTGATGTCTTAGTGATCTTAATCCCTAATATGACATCGGCGACCCTTAGGTCATTCATGTCAAAATGTTAGGTCAATATTTTCTTTGTATTTATTATTGCATCATGATTACTTCCCATGATTATTAGGTCGTCGACATATCATTAGGTGTGCCTTTACGTATACGCATTTATCACACTCATTAATTCTAAAACCAATTGATAACATTGTTTTGTCAAATTTTTCGTGCCACTTTTTATGTGCTTGCTTAAGCCCATATAATGATTTAATGAGACTAAACACCTAATTTCCATTCTTGGAGCAACAAACCCTTCAGGTTGTTCCATATAGATTTATTCATATAATTCACCATTTAGAAATGTTGTCTTCACATTCATTTGATGTATTTTAAGACCTTTCAATGCAACAATAGCAATGAACACTCTAATAGATGTGATCCTAGTCATAGGTGAATATGTGTCAAAAAAAGTCAAGGCCTTCTGTCTGTCTAAAACCTTTAGCTACCAATCTGGCCTTGTCTTTATGAATAGATCCATCTGCGATATACTTTCTTTTCAGTATCCTTTTGCAACCCAAAGGTTTGCTGCCCACTGAGAGATCAACTAACTCCCACGTGTGATGGTGCAAAATAAATTCGATTTCACTAATGATAACTTCTTTCCAAAAGAGAGATTTTGGAGAGGACAAAGCTTCACTTAATGTCCTCGTTTTTTTTATCTAACATATAAATTAGAAAATTAGGACCAAAACTTTTAGCTGTTTTTAGCCCTTTTACTGCGTCTAGGTTCTTTATCTTCCTCATGATTATCCCTTGCAGCTTCAAAGGTTTTTTTAAAGGAACCGTATTCTTTCCTTTCTTTACAAGGAAGTATATTTTCAAAGAATACTGCATTCCTTGATTCAATGATCTTGTTTTCATTAATTTCAGGATTTAAATACTTATATCTAAGTATCCAACCCTAACTTGTTCGATATTTAACTCTCAAACTCGCAGCATTGAATGAAAGTGTCATGTTCGAGGCGCTGGAGGGCCTGTATAAATAGGTGCCATGCCTGCCAGGTCATTTGTCATTGTGTGGAAAACTTTTGTCAGATTTAAAATAACAATCGAAGTAAAGAAATTATCAAACGAGCGAACAGTCAAACAAGGCTTTCGATCGAACGGAAGAACGGTCGAACACTTGCCTGGTCGAACTCCTCCAGTTTTAACTTTTTTGAAAATTTTGCTTATTTCATTTCATGATGGCTCGGAATAAATTGAGGGGTCGTAGTAAGGTCGTGAAGCCGTCGATGAACATTTTTCAACTAGGGGTCGCGGGACCAATTCTGCGACCGACAATTCAAGCGCGGGTACTTTGTCAAGCCATGATGCTCCGCCTACTAGGTCTGTAGGTGGTTCTTCTGGAGGTCTAGCTAAGGGAGGGGTGTCGTTAGGGGCATGTGTATCCCGTGTCTGTGACTTTGAGAGACATGAATATTTTTACCGATGCAGGATCATTATGTTCCCTACCGCTGAGGGTGAAACAGTCAAGATCGGTACTGAAGCTCAAACTAGGATGACGGAGGAAATGGATGCACTTGATGAGAGGATCGCAGAAAAATTGGCGTGATAGAATGCTGAGAAGCAAGCATGAAGCCTCGGTTAGGGACAAATCAATCGAGCATAGCCCCAACTAACAAAAGCTGCAAGAATTGGTATACGTCCGCTAAGAGACGGGTCGCTGAAGCTCAAGATGGAATTCCACCGTGACCTTCAAAACGTCATCGGCCATTAAGAAACCAGAGGCCCATGCCCCCTGGCAGTAGATCTGACTATAGTTTCCTAAATGATGAGGATTCTGAATATTTAAACATCAAGCTGATGGGGTACATGTTGAGAAAAAAACAATCTATTCATATTATGAAGGGCCCATGACCTCAGATCGGTCATAGTGTAGCACTTGAGAATCTTGGGTATCACAACCTAGTTCACTTTGGTCGGTTGTTTAGCGTAGCCATAAGAATTATGGTATATTGGTTGTGTCGCAATTATAGTGGATTGAGAGAGGTGAAGAATAAGCATAATCGGGTTATCGACAAGATGACATAAAGATTTAGAAGAACTGGTGATAACCGCCTTACAACGCACCGCCAGGCTCGTAACGCTGAGAAGCTTAGGGCCAAGGCCATAAAAGATGCCTTTACAACCACATCGAGTGTGGAAAAGTCAAAGATAGCATAGATTTGCTTCGTGCCGAGATTGTCGCCCTGCAGAAAGAAAGAGACATGTTGAAGCATAAGAGAGACACGTATAAGGAGTCAAATACGGAAGTTGAACTAGCAATCATTCGGTTGAATTCTAGGGTTTGCCATTTAGAATCAAAGGGTTATCGGTGTGAGCTTGTGAGAGCCTCCGTGATGAGTGGTGTCTATTGTTGGAATGAGTTGCGTCAATGAGCAGAGGATGTGAAGTATGGAATGCAGCTCGGTGTCGACCAGATTGAACATTTGGGTACTTGAAGGAGGGGTTCTAGAAGGAGATGCTCGACCTGCGATGTGGTCCTTGTATGGAAACCCTCAAAGTTTCTGAAGAAGACAAAGAGGAATTTACTCCTCCTAGGGAAGGAGGTCCCTTGTATCGCATCTGGCAAGAGAAAAGAGGCCTCGTCAGTGTAGCGCCCAATTTGGGTAAGAGTGAGTTTGTGCTTGATGCGGTGATCGGGGAGACGCAGGTCATAAAGGCATGGGATTTGGGTGGAGTTGCATCTGCGGTTTGTGATGCTATTTGTAGCGGTTACGGATGCAGAGATGATGAATTGGTTACATAGCATGTGAATGGTGTTGATGGATGTGCGCCTCCGGTCTCTCCAGCAAAAAGGCCTGATGGGTTCCCTAGTGATGTTGTTGATCAGATTAATGTTGGTCCCGAGGTAGCCCCATTTACAACCAATGTAGTTCTATCGGCGACATAGCAACAAATATGTGGCCTATATTGTCTAAACATATCGTGGTTGTGATGAAGGTTGTATCCGAGATTGCTTCTAGTCCTGCAGCGGCTTTAGCTCCTGTCTACGCGGGCTCGCCTACTTGTGTGGTTAACGATAGGGACTTGGTGTCCCCCATTATTTATCAAATTGAGGGGGAAATGGGTGATACTATTGAAGAAGATATCGGTATTTAGAGGGATGACATTGTTTTGGCGGTGATGGCCTCAGTATGTCAGAAAAGTAGATAGAAAATAATTGCAAGATGTTCGCAATGTCACTCATGATTGTATTACGTTGGGGTTCACTCAGGCCACCAGACTTGCAAATTTTTGAAAGGTGTCCCAGATTGGGCCCTTCCTAGGTTACGATATGTCTTTTGATTAATGAACTAATTTGTCGTTGGTGATTGGTTTGTTCGCTAACAAATTTTCACTTTGTCGTTGCTAACGTGCCCCGAGTTCTATCACCGCCTTTTGATAAAAAAAAAATGTAATTATAACGAAGGGGTTTTACTTTGGCTAGATTGCCATGCTAACATTTGACTACTTTTTGAGTCGAAAGTCTGTTTCCATTCTCCTTTTGTTGACACTGAACCGCGTTGGGTCCAAAGTCCATCTCTCTTGGTGAGACATTAGGTTTGCATTCGATTGTGTAGGATCAGATGTCCGCCATTCTCTGGTTGAGATATTAGGTTTTACATGAAGAGTAATAACTATGAATCATAAAATTAAGAGTAGTAACGTCTCAGGTGTTGGACGTTCCAGGAACAAGTCAATTTATGGCCCTCTAGATCCTACAAATAATAGTATCCCTGGGCGCTCGCCTGCGTGACCCGATAGAGGCTTGTCCATTGTGGCTGCAATTTACCCACATGTGTGCTTGCCTCGATACTTTTTAAAACCAGGTCGTCTACCTCAAAGTTTCTGCATTTGACCTTCTTCTCAAAGATTTTGGCCATGACTTCCTTAAAGGCTACTATGTGTTGGTATGCTTGCTCCCTAGTCGAGCCGATAATATCTGGATCCATCTGGCATAGCCTGGTTGATTGTTCTGGATTGTAGTTGTGTATTAAGTGGGTTGACATCTCAATCTCAGCTGGTAGAACCGCTTCAGATCCATACAGTAATACGAAAGAAGTTTCCCCCGTCGATGTCCTGGGAGTGGTCCTATAGTCCCACAGAATGCCGTGCAACTCTTCAATCCAGGTTTTTCAAATATTCTTTAGTCTTTGCTAGAGATAGTCTTTTAATGTCTTGTTGGTTAACTCTACTTGCCCATTGGCCTGAGGATAGGACACCGATGTGAGGTGCTAAGAATTTCTCAGTTCGTGACACTAAGATTTGATTTACTTTTCAATGAATTGCCGACCGTTGTCTAACACTAAGACTGCCAGAATACTAAATCGGCCTATTATGTTCTCAATCATATTGTTCTCCGAATTAGTCGCCATTGCCTTGCCTTCTACCCATTGTTTATAATACTCCACTGCCAACTTCTTTTGACCTTTCACAATCAGAAGGGCCCCAACGATGTCAATTCCCCATTGATCGAATGTGCAATACACGTCCAAATGTTGTAATGGTTGTGTTAGCCTATGAATTAACCAAGCATAGAATTGACAGCTATCACAGCGGCGTGAGAAAGCTGTTGAATCCTTTAGAAGAGTCGACCAATAATATGCTTGACAGAGAATACGATGAGCCGGCGCTCTTCCCCCCAGATGATTTTCGCAACTACCTACGTGAATCTCTCTCATCACATAGTTCGCTTGTGGTACGGATAGACAGCGCAAAAATTGTCCTCAAAAGAATGCTTGTAAAGTTCACCGTTATGGATTGTAAACCTGTAAGCCTTGTAATGCAATCTACACCGGGCGTTAGGATCGGTTGGCATGATGTCATCATTAAGGTAGTGTATGGTCTCATACTTCCACGATGGTGATTCTAGCACCAGCAGTATGTAATCCATGAGAACCCACACCTTACTATTCTTTGATATTTCAATGGTTGGCTTCTCTGTTGCCAACAGTGTGATGCGTTTCTACACGTATATCTTCAACGAGCTAAATTTTTTTGATTAAACATCGACCTTGGAGTTCTAAGTGCACAGGATCTGTAAATGAGTGAAAAAGGCAAATTTACCGCCAAGATCCTTTAGCTTCGCTAGATACAATTTCTTGGTCTTTTTGTTTGCTTCATATTAGCCACAAAAATGGTAGGCCACCAGCTACGAGTCTGTGAACACCTCTAAATGCTCCACATTGAGGGTTTGGCCCAGGTGTATACCTGTCAATACTGCTTCATATTCGGCCTCGCTGTTTGTAAAAGGAATATATAAACTTATAGCTAATTCAAATTCTTAATGGTTAGGCGAGAGTATGTATACCGCGACTCCTCGCCCATAGTTAATGGGTAAGCCATCCACATGGAGCAACCATGTGGTAGTCACACTGCTCGTGCTCGGTAGATCAGAGATTTCCCAAATGAAATTCGTTGATCCTGCCACGCTGTTTCCCAATGTTTCTGCCATAAAGTATTCCAATGCCCGAGATTTGATTGAAGTTCGAGGGCAAAACTCAAGGCTAAATTAGCTGAGCTCTACAACCCACTTAACCAGTCAGCCAGAAGTCTTGGGTCTCGCCATCACCTACTTTAATGGATTGTCGATTATGATCTGGATAGCGAGGGCAACAAGCTTTATTTCTAAATAATTCTTTTATGCGCCTTGCAATACCCGGCTCACGTAATGTATCAAGAGTTGTTGGGGCCATTTATCCTTTACCAACATTGTGATAATGGCGTGTGAAGATATCGCTAAATACAAATACAACATTTCTCCTTGCTTCATATTTGGCCTAGTTGTTCATAACATTTCTCCTTGATTCCCGAATTATTCACTTGCATTATGCCACCTAGTAACTCATCCATAAGTAAAGGCATGTCACAATTTCCAAATGGACAAAGTAGGTCTTCGTCAATCTTAAAGGACGAGCCCTCGACAGACAGATTGATGACGAAAATAGTCCCATCGTCGAGAACACTCAAGGAGAGTAATAACTCGTGCCAGACAATAAGGAAGAGTAGTTGAAGATAAAGTAAAGGAAAAAAGGAAAAGATCAATAAAAGTAGAGGAGGCGTCTCCCAGGTTGAAGGGCTAGTATGTGGAAGGTGCCATGGGTACCTTATGCTTGTCTAGAGGAGAACATGAGTTGCCAAATGATGGGACAAAAATAAAACCCCAAATGCACAAGAAATTACCTAAAAGTTTGGACAGAAACATGGGAAGCTCACTTGGGAACGACCTAAGAAGAGCAAATGATAACGGTAAGAGATCGACAGACGACCTAGAAGGAGAAGAATGGATATCAACGACTTCAGGAGGCGTATCAACGGGCGCAGTAGGTGCCAAGATAGGTATCGGATCAGAGGATACACCAATAGGAATGACATAAGATGCATCTGCGGAGGAAGCAACAGTTTGCTCAGCCTCATCATGATCATCATCTATTGTGGAGGTTGGAGGCCTCGTGGCATCAACAGCCTTCTCATCAGGTGCCCCAGACGTGCCGCTAGGAGTCTGCGACAAATGAACATGCATCAAAATCAAAGTTGCTGATATAGAAAGAGTCTGAACCCTATAGGAACAAGCACCAAGAACGGTGGTATGTTCTCCCATCATGGAAGCAGCCGATACTAGAGAGGCATGGACCATATTGGCTAAGAGATCCCTTGTGAAGAAAACAAAAACTGCTAAAAGAAGGGCAAATAAATAACTCAAATTAGGAGGACACAATGTTTAACTTACCAAACGTTGTGAAAGCATCAAGGACCAACGAAGGGGAATCTTTACTAAACGGAGACACTCGTGATAAACCAGCCATTAAAGGGTTAAGTATTCGGAGGAGTTCAAAGGCTTATTCACATCATATACAGGTGAAAATTCCATCCTATCCTCCAATGAATACTTGTGAACTTTAGGAGTTTCCATGTGAAAGTCGTATCCCAAGACCGTTCCTTAGGCACGATGAAGAAAAAATTGCTCTTCTAGCTGCTATGAGAGGTAATGTTTGTCTCCAGAATCTTCTAGTTGCTGGAATCACGATGGGCACATAAATAAAAAGGCTTTTCCTCCGACGAGACCCCGAAATAAAAAATAGAAAAAAACCTTTCCATCGTGCACGACAAGCCCTTTGACAAACACCAAAACACAAAACCCGATAGAACGATGAAGCCACTAGGAGTAAGCTGGCTTGGGCATAACTTGCAAGATTTAAAAACTTTGAAATAGAAAGGGGTAAAAAAATGACCTAAGTTCTGCCTTTATCTATGCGTGGTAAACCGTGATATGACTTGTAGGCAACGTATTACCCCGGTGGTGGCTCTTCGGTATGCTAATGACGAGATTATTTCCAACTATACCAAAATCTTTAAACCACTTCTTTACCTCATCCTCTATAGTTGTACTCGCCTTGTCCTACACCAAATGCATGTTTCAAGGAACCCCCACCTTCCCCACTTTCTTGATCCTCTTCTTCTCTGAAAGACCACCCTCTTCGCCGCCACTTACATGATTAGAACTCATCTTGCAGAAGTGTGACTCTGCAACACTAGTAACGGTGAGAGTATCAACAACATAGGCGAAGACAACGCCACCGAAGGTAGATGCGGCCGAGAGGGGGGTCAACATCAATGTAGAAGGAAGCCATAATTTGAAGTAAGAAATCTTAAAGTATGAAGAAGGAAGAAGAACTTGCAGAAGAAAACAAGAGTAAAACGACAAAATTGGCAAAGTGAGCAAGAATGAGGTAGAAGAGGGTTATTTGCACCCTAGAACTAGGAAGATAATGGAAGTAAATGGTGGAGTAAATGACCCATAACCCCCGCACTTAATGGGCATGATTTTTGAGAAAATGGAGTCGTGACACGTCTTCCTGCTCAATCAATGCGTGGATTTTAAACCACTACGATACTGATAATTCCTTTTAATTCTCAGGAATACAAAAGGAACTGGGCGGCTGGTGTTAACCCCCCCATAATTCAACCATTGGACCACGATGGGTACTCCCTCTATGGCATCCTCGGAGGACCATAAAATAACTAACATCGTGCCTCTTGAGCTCAACGATGACTAGCCTAGTATCGAGAGTCTTAAATAACTCTACCATGCTATGATGGAATCTATGATGCTCCACCGGATTCACGGTGTCACAAGTACAAGAATCCGCAATATAGCACTATGAATCTTGAATGATTCCACTATGCCCCTAGGGATCCAGGATACCTTACGACAAGAAACTTCCTAGCCCAAAGCATGGCACGATGAGGTAAAACCCCAATACTATACATGCCTGATGATGAATTACATGTCTAAGAGACTTAAACGCATCTACGACATCCAAGTTGATATCATAACAAGGGGGCTATCGGGCACAATGGGTATAGAAAAAAGGCTATATGATGAAATACTACGACTAAACACGTGTATGCAGTACCAGGGTTCAGCTGTCAGTAGATGAAACTGGCTAGTCAGTCATTAAATGCATGAATAAAACACATGGCATTGTACCCAGCATGTAGAATGACACTCGTATCAGAAACATTCCCCTTAAAAGGAAAACACCCCATTTGTGAGGGACAAACTGAATAAACTGATCAACTTATACTCTATTTTTTCTCTCAGATTGTTGAAGGAGTTTTTCCAAAATTTGGGTAGGGCATTTATAATAAAAATATACGTTAAATACTCCCATATTCGAGCGATATAAAATAAGTGTTAATTGAATGCTTATAATGTAAAAACATGTGCAAGTGAAACGGGTAGCGGGTGGGTGATAAAGTCAACTCACCACCCAATCGACAATGGGTGGGTTGCCACAAAAGCAACCCGCCTACATGTACGCATAAAAAACATAAAATTATAACAGGTTCAGGTGAGTACCGGAGGGTCGGGCGGTGAGCTCATTTTTCAGTGCGTGTGGGTGCAAGAGACATATAAGAGAGGTGAAAATAAAAGAGAAAACATTTGTGAGATTTAAGATATATTGTGAGAGATTTTTCTAGATTTGTGAATGACATCTTTTTACTTTTTATTTTTAATTGTAATCGATCACCAACACATAATGAAAATCCTACATGGCGTGCCTGCAGAGGTAGTCATAGACGAACCACATAAACTTTGTGTCTTGTGTGCTTTCATTAATTTATTATTTTTCATATATTGTAAATTATTCTACTAATGGTTGTTGTAATCGTATTACTAAAAGTACACTGTGCAACAAGTGGTGCCAGAGCTTAGGGTTGAGAGGGAGTCATACGTTTATAAGAGAACTATATGATGGATGTAGGGAACACGTAAATCAAAAATTTTGATGGGTTGGATTAGAAGTTTGGAGGATGGAAATGGATGATTTATTTTATGGTAAAAGGCTATGAAAACTATTGAAGGATAAATCGGCTGAGATGTCAGATGTAGATGACCGTCATGAGATTGATCTGGAGAATACCATGGCATTCTACACCACGAAGGAGACAGCCATGAAGGTCATACTAAAGGTTTGTTCATATATGTACAAAAAGCCATCAGCAGCAAACAAGGTTCATCTAATACGACGTTTATTATATGTGAAGATGACGAAAACACTATAGTGTCGGAGCATCTTAATGAGTTCAATTTGGTAATATCAAGGTTGAGCTTGGACGGAATTGGTTTTTACGATGAATTTAAAGCCTTAATTTTGTTGTCATCTTTGCCTGAGAGTTGGAGAGGGACAATTATTGCTGTCAATGCATCAGTCAAGAAGAAGCTGAAGTTTGACAAAATGAGGGACCTGATTGTCAATGAATAAGTTCGCAGAAAAGAGTCGGGTTGGGATTAGTTCTAAGTACTCAAAACAGAGGTAGATCAAGCTCGAATTTAAATCAGGGTAGATTCTAATCGAAAAAGTCAAAGAAAGACAAGAGTTCCATTGGGTGTTGAAACTAAGGAAATAAGGGTAACTATAAAGCTAGTTTTCAAGCACCAAAGAAGGATGAGAACCAATAAAAGCATCCACAGAGGATATTAATGACGAATTAATATTGAGTGTATGCAGTTCATTAGACTCGTGGGTTACGGATTCTAAAGCATCGTATCATGATTGCCGAGATAGTAACATGATGGCAAATTATATTACTAGAGATTTTGAACATGTTTATCTTCATGATGGTGTGCCTTTAAAAATCTGAGAAATGGAGATGTTCAAATCAAGTCGACTAATGAGGGCATATGGATGTTGCGAGGCGTGAGGCATATTCCCTGCATGAAGAGAAATCTTATATTTGTTGGGTAGTTAGATGATGATTGGTTTCATTTATCCTTTAGTTTAGACGCATGAAAGATAATCAAGGGAGCCATGGTTTTGGCTTAGGGTTTGAAGGAAAACGCATTTAAAATTATTATAACAAATAGGATAACGATGTTGATCTTTGGAATTGCTGACCTGGCCACATGAGCAAGAAAGGGATGGAGATTATTTGTTCGAAGGGCAACCTACCTGACTTATAATCATTTGACTGGTATTTGTGAAGACTCTATATTCAAGCATAAAAGAGTTAGTTTCTCAAGAAGTGGTAGAACCCTGAGGAAGCAAAAGTTAGAGATGGTAAATGGTGATTTATGGGGACCGACGTTGGTCACACTTATTGGTAGAGCACAATATTACAAGACTTTAATCAATGACGCTACAAGAAAGTTATAGGTGTATTTTTGTAGTCAAAATCAGAAGCATTTGATGTCTTTTAGAAGTGCAAAGCATGAGTAAAGACTAAGATATGACTGAATGTGAAGTGTTTGAGGTCTAAAAATGGTGTTGAATATGAACTTGCAGACTTCAAACAATATTGTGTAGAGAAAGACATTCGCATGGAGAAGACAACCAATGGAACCCTTCCGCAGAATAGGGTTGCAGAACATATGAACGGAACAATAAACAAGAGGGTTAAATGTATAAGAGGTTGAAGTGTGGGTTGCCAAAGATGTTTTGGGCAGATGCATTTAATACTGCAACTTTCCTAATTAATCAAGGATCATCGGTTCTACTGGAGCATGGCATTCCGGAAGAAGCTTGGAGTGGTAAATTGGCAAATCTATCATACTTGCAGGTATTTGGGGTCGTATGAATGATGTTGTTATTACTATTAAGTTGGATGCTAAGCCTGTGAAGTGCATATTTATTGGATATGGTGATGATGATTATGGTTACAAGCTTTGGGATGATCAAAATTGAAAAGTAATTCGTAGTCAAGATGTCATATTTAATGAGCAAGTATTGTACAAAGATAGATTGGGCACACCAATTACAGGTTGTGGTGATGATGTTCAAGTCGAGAACCCAAATATTGTGGACTTGGATATTTTGAATTTGAATGAGAGCAAGATTCTGAAAGAATATGATGATGTTGAGACAGAACCCCGTCACCTGAGACTACTCTGAGGAGATCAAGTAGAAAACGCCTGGCTCCATAGAGATATGGCTCCACTCTTCAATATCTTTTGTTGACTGATAGTGGCGAGCCCGAGAGTTATGCAGAAGCAATGTAGAGCGTTGATGGGAGGAATTGGGAACTTACAATCGAATATGGGATGAATTACTTGGAGACGCATAACATAGGAACTCATGGGCATTCCTAGGAAAAGGAAGGCCTTGCAAATAACTATACATAACTAGGGAAAAGCCAATGGACGCAAGCCTAAGCAAGACTGGTCTTGAAGAAGTTTCAACAAAAAATAAAGAGTTGGTTACTTGGATATATTTTCTCATGGTGAAGTTAACAACCATTAAAGTGCTGTTTTTTGAAAAAAAATAATAATCCCCGTGTATATAAGTTCTAACTTATACACTATATTAGAAATTCGAAAGATGAATTATTGGTTGTGTTTGAGTGGAAACTCGAAATTTGAAATGAAAGCTCCTTGAATATATGAAATATCACATTGCATTTTTATTTTTTGACGTAGTAAAATTATATGCACTAGTTGCATAAATCTATTTCTTTATTTCTAATATGAATTATTTTACCGCTTGGGACTCGATATTTCCCAAATAGTAGGAAATGTTACCGTAAGTAGTGGTGGGCATTTGAAACAGGTACCCAATCCCAAGCCCATCCCATTTGGGTATTTCCCATTGAGAATAGGAAAGCAGGTTTGGGGTACCCACAACGCAGTTACCCACACATAATTTGCGGGAATGAGAATGGGAATGAGTAGTACTCGGTAATTTTCCACCCTCATATGGGTACCCGCACATTTAGACATGACATATTTATATGTTATATATATTGATATACTAATAATATTTTATATGTACAAAACTTGTAATAGTAGCATGTTATTAGCCATATATATGTATATATATATATATATATAAATCAAAATTATATAGCTATATTAAGTAGTTGAGTTAACTAAAAGGAAAGATAAACTCAATGATTTGGGTTTTGTTGATGAATGACGTGGTTGAATTTGAATATTTGATTACCAAATTAATTAGATGTTTGACTTTTCGTTTGTTACTATTATATCTTTTGCAAATGAGTGAAAAATGATTATATAACTATCATTACGGTATATTTTTGGGTGTGTTTCTCAATTTTTCTAAGCTAAAAATACTTGTAAAATAAGGGTTGGGTACCCCACCTACCCATTACGTACCCGCGCGGATACCTGCATAGTGCGAGAATGGGAATAGATAGCGGAGTCTCATTTTCCACAAGCACGGTAACCCATGTGTGGCGGGTACCCATTCCACACTCACCCCTAGCAGTAAGAACTTGTTGAATTTCCCAAAAATGTTGCATAAAACCAATTTACAAATAAAGCCTTAAATATAGAAAAACGTATAAGTCGTATTAAGTTAATGCACTTAAACTGTATGCATTTAGTTGCATAAAATAAGCTTGAAATGATTTGAATGTGGCACGGATGATATAAATTAAACCTTATAACCGCTTAGGATGCAATAGTGTTTTTGTATGAAATATGGCATTGTACTTTAATGATTTGCAACACAAAAAATGCATACAATAGAGTGGCCTAAAATATTTTTTTCTAAGAAAAAATATTTGGGATGTGGTGATGGTGGTGTCATATTCGTTTATCTATTGGGATTCAATTGTTTCAAAATTGGAGATATTACAGTGCATTCTTATTGATTTGCCACACTAAAAATGTATGCACTACTTGCATAAAACGAAATTAAAAATACAAAATTGATGTGGATTTGGCGCGAGTAATATGCTATTTACAGCTCAGATATGCGATAGTGACCGGAATGAATGAAATATAACATTGATTTCCACCGTGGTAACGTCTAATGAATATACTATATGCATTTGCTCATGCAACGTCTCAACATTTATAGTTTGCTCATGCAAGGTGGTATTGTTTTCTTCCCGTTTTCATGCTATCCTAAACCCCATTTGACTAATCCTAAACTTAATTAGGCAATACAAAATAACATAAAAACAGATTGACTTGATAAAAAAAAAAAAGGATAGTTAATGAAAATATGTTTACACTTTACAGGAAACAAAACAATTCCACCCACGTCATTGAAAAGCAAGTGAATTTCACTGATTATTTAAAGAGAACCGTGATATTGGTTTGGGTTGTTTTAAGCAGTGTTTTCAGAACCGGACCGGACGTTGAACCGATAATCCTACTAGTTACTGGTTTGACTGGTTGAATCGGTTTAACCACTGGTCAAACCGGTATAAGTATATTTTCAAAATATTTTTTTATTGAGATAGTTTCATAATTTATCTACAAAAATAAATAATAAATAAAAATAAAAATATTTAGATTCTTAATCATTAAATCATATAACTTAGATGGCTAAATATTAAATAGGAATAAAGGGTTCAATTTGTAATTTACATAATCTCAATTCGTCAAAATAAGTGTAAGTAAACTAGCTGGCCAAGATTGATCAAAAAAGAGAAACAATATATGGCCCAGTTAAATAATAAACTAAAAATTGAGAATGAAGGCCCAATTGACTACTATAATTAGCCTTTGAACAAATATACATTAATATATGAAATAGGAGAAGAAGAACCCTAGTAACTCTTTATTTCAGCGCCGCTTAACATATCCTTCTCTCTTTTTTCTGTTTTTTTTTTATTTACGTTTAATCTTTAATTTTACAATAACGTTCAGAACAGAAGGCGTGCTTCGCTCGTGAATGATGAAAGATTGGAGAAAGAAATAATTTTTCTTTTCAATTTGTTGGTACCTCTGTGGGCATGAGCTTCTTGTGAGGCAGAGAATTATATTAAGAACAATTTTTCTTTTTTCCACCGGAGGAACAGTAATTCGCGCTTTAAAAAAAGTTGAACGGTTTTCTTACCGGTCCTGGTGACCGGTCAAACCCGATTAACCGGGTTTTGGGGCGGTTCAGCTCGGCGGAATTGGCCCACGATTTTTTCACTCATCCCGGACCGAAATAAGTGCCGAACCGCGGTCGAACCGGTTGGACCGGCCGATCCGGTCCGATTTTCAAAACACTGGTTCTAAGAGAATTGGATGATTTATCTAGATTTGGGGCTAGGGATTGTGTAGCTGAGGCGTAGGGGTGTGCAAAATCCGGTCGGTTCGGCTGAACCGACTGGAACCGAACCGGACTGGTCGAACCGAACCAAACCGTTTTTTAAACGGTTCGGTTTCGGTCGACCGTTTTGAACATTTTCGGTTTTCGGTTTTTTCGATGAACCGAACCGAAAAACCGAAAAACCGAAACCGTTTTTTAGTTGGCTCAATTCAAATTAGTAAATTAATTGTTTGGGCTTCATAATTTTAAAACCTGGGCTTGATTAATATAGTGTTTTAGGGGTTTGTGGGCTAATTGCTTTGGGCCAAATTAAATTGAATGGGATGCTAGCCCAATAAGATGAATTAAAAAAAAAAAAAAACAGCTGAAAGTCTTGCGCAGCAGTGCGTGAGTGGAGTGTGAAAACAGAATAGAAAAAAAAATAGAAAGAAAGAAGCAGTGCACCGTTACTCTGCTGACTGCTCCGCCGCGCCGCACTTCCGCCACGCGAGGCTTATTTGTGCACCGACACAAGTTTTGGATTATTTGGTATTGCATAATTAATTATAAAGAGTATTTTCTACTTTGTTTGGATGATGTTTAATTATAAGGAGTATTTTCTACTTTGTTCTACTTTGTTTATGGTTTGTTAGTAACATTATTTCAAGAACTCATTAACAATGAACATTATAATTCTAAAAAAAATGGATATAAGATTACTAGATAAGTATTTTGTTAATTTTATCATTGGTTTTTGCTAATAGTTTAAGTTTACGGTGCATTGTTTTTTCGGCGTAATATACTAGTATTATATATTTGGGGGTCAATATAATATTTCGTACAACAATATTGAATAAAGAGGTTAAAACATGGATTTTTTTTTCTCGATAAATGGTCAACAAGCAATTTTGTAAAAAAAAAAAAAAAAAAAACTGCCGAACCGGAAACCGAACCGAACCGAACCGTATTCTATACGATTCGGTTTCGGTTGGCCGAAAAGCCATTGTTCGGTTTACCGGTCCGGTCGGTGACCGAACCGGCCGACGAACACCCTCAGTGAGGCGTGTTTTTTTTCCATCTTTTTTCCTTCTTCTTTTAAGCGAACTTCTAAAATTGCGTTGTTTTCGCAAGTCAATTCAAATTAAAGCTTCACAAGGACGGTCTTACACTTTTTGAATGATGAAAACTGCAAACACGTTCTCAAAGAGTAGATAATGTGAACAAAAACGTTTGACCCAAATTGAAAAGTTCGGACCCTAAGTACCAAATTCAATAATTACTGATCAATAAATTGAGAGCGGATCATTATGTGAACATGATTTTGGCCCGAATTGCCAAAGTTGATCAATTTGTGAGGAAAAAAAATTGAAAAGTGGAAAATAATTAAACTAGGATTGAAACGAAACTATTTTTGAAATTTTCTAATAAGTTGTAAGGTATTGACTTCTTTTACATAAAGTCATCTGCAAAGGAAAATAGAGGTGCAATTACTCATGAAGATGATAAGTACTTGTACAAAAATTATGAAGATTCTTGAAAATACCAATAATTAACCTTTATAATCCAAAAGTTGTACCCTGAATTAGCCGTAGTTACATGCGTAAGATATTGTGTTAAAGAAATCCAGGTATAAGAAAATAATCGTTTGCGAAAATAACAGCCATGTACGAAACTGACCCGCTGCCAACGCACCACCACCACCCATCAATTTTTTGGGGCTTCCTGAGTTCGCATTCCCGATGCTAAGAAGTACGAAACCAAAAGTCCAAAAATGTATGTGTTAAACTGGCGATAGTTCCAGTATGATGGATGTGCATCAGAAAGATCGAACTTCAAATGTGAATTTTAACATGAATTAGAAATCAATGTTGGTGCCACAATGCATCGGCTGAAACACAAAGATGCTCGTATTGATGACGAAAAGACTGCAAAAGAGCGATAATTCATCCCACTTGCGGATGCAAAAGAAGAGATTCCTTTCAAGCGAGTGATCATTGCAGGTGAACTTCAAGACCAATTGACTGATCAATGGAAGGAGACAATCATCTGAATCCTTGGGAAGCCTTGGTATTTCGCAACTCTACACACAAAGCTTGATCTGATGTGGTCACAACAAAACAAATTCCAACTTGTGGATCTCGGATTCGGTTGCTACTGCATGAATGGACTTCATCCCGATAAAAAAGAAATGATCCTAACGCACGACCTTGACAAATCGCCGGAAGTTTTCTCTCTATTCAGAAATGGTCCCCAAATTTATGTGCCGACACAGATACCGTAGAGAGTGCTATTATATGGGTTCGTATCCTTAATTTACCAATGGAACTTTTCAGGGAATCCATGGTTCAAGCTCTAGCTACGTGCATTGTTGATCGAATCAAAATTGATTGGAATACGTACAATGCCTCACGAGATAGGTTTGCACGAATCCGTGTGCAACTATGCAGGAATAAGCCATTGAAATACGGTGTATGGGTTAATAGGAAGTTATATCAAGTTGCTAACGAAAATTTGTCGTCTCTTTGTTAAGAATGCGGACGAGTTAAGCATACCGGTATTGCGTGTGCAAGGAAAAAAACAAATAATATCAAAGACGCGGGACAAAAAACTCAGCGGAGGTGACAGAAAAGGAGAAGAAGATCGAGAATAAATTTGAATGATTTATAGGCAAGGCACATAAGGATGAATACGGTGATTGGATGGAAGTTAATTACCGAAAAAGAAACGCGATGTGGGAAATAATTATTCTGCAAATCCGAGTACATTTAGCCCGCGTAATAAATCAGCAATAGGAGAAGGGTTGCTGTTTAATATTGGTAGACCTCCAGGGAACAATCCAAGAGAAGGAAAAAAAAAAAAAACAGACACTTTAGGTAAGGGAGTCCTACCTACTTCTGTTACCTCTCTTGTGAAGAAAGGAAATAAAATAAATGTAAGAAGGACTTTACTTAAAGGAAACCTAAAGCAAAAAGAGGCTAAGGAAAAGGCCCAGACGTCTGTCACCAACACCAACAGAGGGGAAAATGCTATTGAAATATTGGTTAAGTAAGAAAGTTCAGTTTTCTCAAAAACTATAGGAAAATAAATTTAATGGTTGATTCTGAGGAAGATGAACATCAATATGGCGAACGAGATGTGGAAGGTTCATTGGGAAAATCTGGACTTCGTACCACATCTCCATCAATTTCGAGGACCTTACCGAATGTTACGAACCGGAATCGAGGAGGAATGGATTTAGGTTTTGGAAATACAGGCGAATGTTTGGGAGATGGAAACCTCGACATATCTGGTGAAGAGGGAGGACAATGTGAACTCGCGGTGGCTTCGAACATCCCTAAATGAATGGGAATTGAGCTATCAATATAAGCTAGTTTTGGAGATTCTATGGCAGTTGCTTGCGATATGGATCGAGACCTCGCTTGACTACTTGGTCCTTTCGATACACCTTCACCATTCCAGAATGAAAGTTATATCATGGAATTACCATGGTGCAGCAAAGGGAGATTTTTTAGGTAATATCTGGGGCTTAGTTAGGTCTCATCAACAAGCGGTTGTTTTCATTCTTGAGACGAGGGTTCATGAGGAGCGGGCGCGAAGAATTGCGCCATTTTAGGCTTCTCTAATCTTGCCTTTGTACCGATCAAGGGCATAGTGAGGTGTGTTTGGTTGATGAGGCCGTTTTTGCGCTGGAAGGTGGAGCGATAGGACATCTCCTTTTGGCACAATAATTGGGAAGGCACCGGTAAATAGAGTGATGAAAATCTAGTAATCCACCCGCTTGATGCGAATATTTTGGTGTTTTGAGAGTCTTCGAACGTGTTTACCACCGCATATTAAGGAGGAGATTAATGCACAACGAATCGTCTAGACTGATTTGGAGGATAAACTACTGTGAGGCGAGACATCGAATAGTTCTCTCTTGCCAATCGGCGTATAGGGCCTTTCATAAATGTTATGCCGCATAATAGTTTGTAATGGAAATAACGATTGAGAGCAGGGTTGCAATATTTTTTATGGCTCTTGATTCAAAAAAGGTTAGCCACTAATCACCTTCGTTATGTACGTAAATTTTCACAATCTGCTAGCGTTCTTTGTGATTATTTTGACGAAACAGAGGTCCATATATTACGCCAATACAAAACCGCGTGTATGGTTTGGGTTCGAATTTTATATGGGGCTGAACTTGATAAATTTGATGCATTATCATATGACTGGGTGAGGAAGAATATGGAGCTGATGAATCTAGCAAATACAGTCGGGCAACAAGTCAAATGAAAGAGGATCTTTGTAGCTAGTTTGTGGACTATTTGGAAACATAGAAACGCTAAAATGTTTGAGCAAAAATTAGAGACAATTAGCGGGAGAATCTTTCAGATCGAAGCCTAAGTCATGATCTTCAGAAGTGCGAAAGAAAAAAGAAGAAATCTATTAAAGGTGCTCGATGGCAAAAGCCCCCACCCAAATGGGTTAATCAAAATGTGGATGGAAGCGTCATCCCGAGTTTGAGTATCGGCTCGACAGTCAGGGTTCTACGATCTGAAAATGGCGAGTGGTCATGGGAATTCTTAAATAAGCGAGATCTTTTTGTGAATAAAGTGAAGATGAACAAGAGGGAGCGAGATCTTTTTGTGAATTGGCCTCCTCCCGAGATAGCTATTATTATGTGTATGGACTCATTCTAAGGACCTTTGTATCTCTTTTCTTAAAAAAAAAAAAAAAAAATTGTGTTGAATACTGGTACGGTCATACAAACCAGTCCCAACATTTCCTATTTGACTTACAAGTTAATACTAGACAAGGAATTGGGATTATTTCATTTACAATCTCAAAGGTTTTCGTATTTCAAGGCTGCACTTTAAAACTTATCGTAAAAGAATTTTAACATACAATCACGCTGATTATTAATTACTAGTTAGATAACAAAAACATGAGTAGAAACGACCTAATATATATGTGTGTTAGTGTGTTGGGGGGGGGGGGGGATGGGATTCGATTAACATTCAATTTATAGAATACAAACATATCCAGTTCAGTGAAGTTATTTATAATTCAAAAGAAATAAGTTATTTACAAAATATCGAAAAAAGTATTGAAAATCTTGTGAATGGAAATACTTTAACAATAAGGTAAATTCTAAAATCTGAAGTATTTAACCAACCATCATAAAAATGCTATTACTGCTCACTACTCAGTACTCACCCTCGTTTGTATCAAAGCCCATCAGTTAATAATCTTGATAATTGATTTAAATTAAGTCAAAGGTAGTTGCTGGATGTAGATGTACTCATCAACAAGACTACATTATTGTCTGAAGATCAGGAAACATCTGAAATTAACCACTAGATATATATACTCACAGTTTTC
This sequence comes from Linaria vulgaris, assembly GCA_948329865.1. NCBI lineage: Eukaryota > Viridiplantae > Streptophyta > Magnoliopsida > Lamiales > Plantaginaceae > Linaria > Linaria vulgaris. Next base: position 5,514,660 of record OX415253.1, on the reverse strand, counting down.
CAACTGAAGTACGATTTATCCAGGAAAAAGTCCTCAAATGAAGCATATATTTGCTCTTTAATCCGAAGTAAATACCCATAAACTTATCCACTTGTATTTGAACGAGTAATGGAAATGACTAGAAAGTCTCAGGTAACCCAAATACAGAGCTTAAGATTTCTTCAGGATTTCACAGATATTCATGTCTGCAGAAATCATGAACAAGAAGCAGATCACGACCAATTGCAATCAAACATTTCAAACTCCACAGGAAAGGAGACTAATGGCAGTGGACAAACTTATAAACTGATAAAAGTTGATAGTATATAAGGAACTGATCTGTCGGGTGGGATTTTGAACCCATAATGAACAGTATTAGAGCTTCACAGTACAAATTAACAATGATGGTTAAACTTTATACAAAGTATAACAATAAACAAAAAAACTGCAGGTACAGAAGCAGAAGCATTTGCCACATAAAACACCAAACTTATTGTTAATACACATTCACATGAGGTTAGTTGACATCTTTTACCTCAATTAACCACGACCAAACAGTCCACGAAGTGAACCAGCTGCGCCACGCCTTTTCCCCTGGATGAAATAAACACATTAGTGATACATTTTTATTCAAGTTTTCTGATGAAATGATGTGACAGGTACAGACCTTCTCGTTGTTAAATAAGTCATCCGCTATAGCTTCCATTTGTTTGCGCCTTTTCTCCTCCTTCACTGATTCTGCTACATCTTCACTCCCGTACTCGGACTCTCTACGACAGACCATGCATTAAATATACATATTCAAACTGCAGAAGTGAGTGGTGCACGATAGACAAGAGAACCGAATCATACTCATATGGATATTTTGAAAAGGGAATGAGGTTGGTAAAGCTGTTCCCTGAAGGAGCACCAGTCTACAAGTTCAAAATTTCAGATTCATGAAAAATTCACTTGTGTATCAATAAAAAATACCCAGACTAAGGGAAAATGTAATAAGAAATAAACGGATGTTTCTGTAATTAGAGAAATGTAAATGTAATTTTCCCATTATCATATGGCAATAAAGATTCAGAGTCTGAGTCACGTCATTATTTACCTTCCTGAATCGTTTAAAGTTAGGAGCTTTCCCATTGATTGATGAATGGTAAGATTGTGCCAAGTTAGACTCTCGAACAATTAGATCTTGGCTATATATAATATCAAGATTCTGACTCGCAGATGCATGATCCAAATCCTTTTGAAACAAAACATTATCTTTTGTGTCCCTTGTCAAAGTGATATTGACATTATCAGGCTTGACCGAGGACAAACAATCAGGTTTAAGAGTTGCACATTTAGGAAGCACAAATTTTTGGCTCTCGTGTCCGATTGGTTTCATTTTATCTGAGCTACCTCTACTGTCTTTTTCATTGGATTCTATATTGTGAACAATATTTTCCACTCTGTGGTCATTTTCAGTAGACTCCATTTTGTGGATTTCTATCTTTTCCTTGGGGTCATCCTTAGAAGACTCTATCAAATCAATTGCAACAGATGTGTGCATAGATGTAACAGTTTCCATTTCTAAATCAGAATCTGCCACCACTGTCTCATCCGTCGAGCAAGAAGATGTGATCAGCACTGCACAAAAAAAAAAAAAAAAAAGTGTTTAAATTACTCATTTTTGTGTCATCTGGATCCAAGTCACTAAACTGTTAAAATCGTGCGTTTATCTCAAATTTAATCCAACAACTCTGCCACACTAATCAAACCAGATTAAGGTTCCTCAAGTAGAAATTAAAAGACCACAATTATTAAGGTGAAATAAATGGTCTGCTTGACGGCTCATAAGATTCTTAGCAAATTTCAGGAAAAAGGTTGCATTACAGTACAATATGATCTTTGCCTGCATTTTTTTTTTATCTCTTGTTTTGTTTCATAATATTGGTCTAAAAGGTTTCTCACCAAAAAAGGAAAAACACATTATTGTCAGGCCCCATTATTCCTCAATCTAGATATGATACCAAGAAGGTTGTGAACATCAAAAGCAAGGGGAGTGAAAGCATAGCCAAGCGCATACTCATGCATTATGCTAAATAAAAACAGTGATGACAGTAAAAGGGCTTCCATTTTACTTTTTTTTACTATGAGAGTGAGTGTGTCAAGAGGCGAAATTTTTTTGACTACATAAAATAAATTCATTTGGACACTATGAAAGATTCCAGCAATATTGATAAGTTGTGATTCTCAGCCTGAAATGGAAGGATCACAACTTCATAACATATCACAGTGGCACATTGTTAGTGAGAATTCTCAAATTGTCATACTCAAGTAAGAGAGAGAATGCAGCTGAGAGCACCAGATGCTTCTCAACGGCATGGGTCACTGACAAAAACCATGTAAAATAGTGCAGCAGGATTGGGGACAGGTTGCTCTGTCGATAGAAGACTTTGATGAGAATGCCAACCTTATGGGTCTTACACACGTATACTACCTTATAATTTTCGTTTGAGGTTCGTCCCTGGCAACTTCATATAAGCATGCTCAGGTGCATGCTTTATCAAATCAGAAGCACAGCCAACCTCTGACCGAGACAGTTGATCCAAAACATGATAGCAGATAAATGTTGGCTTCACCTCGCCAAATTCGGTGGTCCAGAGTGCCCATAAATAGTCGCACATGCTGAAGCACAGCGCTTGGTTCCCCATGTTGTGAGATCCAATTCTCGGTATCCCGGTTGATATAACAACTAATACCTTTTTTGCCCTTAACACAACAGTGGCAGGATTATATTCGTATCTTTTTACTTACAAAAGTGGATTAGAAGAAATTCAAATGGAGGTGACAAGGGGGCAGGGGCGTATGCATATGCAATCCCCCCCCCCCCCACCCCAATTTCTTTTTATTTATATATATATATATATAAAAGAAAATCGCAAAATTACTCATGTATTATGTCTAATCGGGAAATAATCAAATGTGATACTTTAATTAGTAAGAACCCCTTGTGATGTTAAAAGATTAACAAAACAATCTCCTACTGCACTTAGACAGTCCGCACATATTGATGCTTATTAAAACTTGATCTTTATTGCATTTACTTGATACACCAAGAATTAATGTTTTTCCAATTAAATAATATGGATATTTCATTTTTTTTTAAAGAACATATTAGTTGCACAATTTCAAATATGAAAAAGAATAACATTATTCAAAGTGTTTATTTGAATACAATACATTTCATAGAAAATACATAAAATTCTTCATATAGCCGTCCTAAAATATATTATGGGAAGGGTTTTTGCCTAGGTGAAACAAAACATAAACCCCTAATGAGCATTCATCTTCTTCAATACCCCAAAAAATCGATTTTCTTTTTTTAGGTACTGTATCAAATATTTCTCCTAATTGTTCTTTTTTAATATCTTGTCTGTTGTTGTTTACGAGAAATATTTTAGCCTCCCGAGATTGAATTCCTGGATATGCCACTGGCTGTGATAAGGCAGTCACTCCGTCATTAGAAATAGTACAACACATATTTGAGTAGGTCATGCACACCTTGTGCCCAAGGCCCCAGACAGCTTTGTGCCTTGAGTATTGAAGACCATAAAGCCTTCCATTCTAATTTGCTTTAACAATGTCACAAATCTATGCTTCTGGATATTTTGATGCCCACATGAACTTCACTCAATAGTTTAACAATTCCAAACCATACATGTTGCACAGGGTACTACAAAGTAACACCGTAACTGACATGAAGCAAGTGTGCGATCACATGATTGCCTATTCTTGAAAAGGTGAATCTTAGAGCAACATAATGTATTTATTAAATGATGTGAAAACAAAAAAACTAATACAGAACAAAATAATTCATATCTGATAAAGCCATACACATAATATTTCTACATATCCTAAAGTTCTCACAAAATTCATAACATGAGTTATACTAAGAGTCCTTGAAGCCAAAACATCGCCAAGCTTAAAGATATTATGTATTAGAAGTAATAATGTATTATTTTTCTTACAAACTACAATAAGAACAATAATTCTCACACATCCATACTAAAACTTCCATCCAACACGTACAAGGATAATTGCATAATCATCATATAACATCACTGAACACATAGATCAATAATAAAAAAAGTAACAAAAGTAATCATCACAAAATGAGAAAACTTCGAAAAATAAGTTTTTCAATCAATCAGTTATTTTTTTAAAAACGTTAGTAATCAGGTTAGTTTACCGAACTCAGTTTACTTTTATCATTCTTCATCTTTTATTGATTTAATAATTTTAGCTTTTTATTACAATTTAAGAAATTATCACAGGAGGGGCAAGTTCAAGTTCTTAGCAAACTAAAGTTTTCAATATGTTTGTGAGAACAGAGACAAACTTCTAGTTTAACTACCTAACCAAAATGAAACCGAGGAAAGCAAAAGACAAAAAGAACTCAGAAGAAAGAAGTAAAAAGAAGACATAAAAATAAAGAGCCCTATTGGGTTTTCGGTTCTTGTTGAGAACAATATTTTGGATGATTTTTGTTGTCAGTATCTAGAGGTTCTGCGCCTTTAGAGGTGTGAAGACTATGTTAACTTTGAAGTGGCTCCATTTACGTTTCTGTACTATCGAATTCAGAAAATAAGGTTTTACTATTTTTGTATTAAGGTTGAACATAGGACTTATACGACTTACACTTATTTTTTGATCTGTCTCTTGTAATTTGCGGTTCTATACACAAAATTGACTTAACTGAGTATTAAACAAATTTTAAGCGCGACTTTTGTCTCTTAAGGAGAACAATAAAGAAACCTAATGCACAATTTAGCAAACCTTAAGCTCCAACACATGAAATTACCAAAAAAAAAAAAAAGCTCCAACACATGAAAAATGTAGGTCCTCTTAGTTCGCGGCACATGCACTGAGCCCGTAAGTGCGCGACCACTGCCCCAGGTCGAAAGGGTGGTTGCGCACACTATGAGACTTAGGAAGAGAAAATGTACGAGTAAGCCAGTGATGGTGCAAAAAAAATTACCAGGACCAGATGCCATGATAGAAGGATTGAGATGTCCAGAAGCAACAGCTGATATTAATTCTATCTCTTTCACCTTAGGAAGAGACTTGAAGTTTTGAAAACATTCATATGTTTCAGTTGGCACTATGCACACCAGACGATCTCCTAAAGTCTACAAAGAGCACGTCAAGATAAGTTAAATGACAAGGGAACAAGCAACATATATAATGGTTCTAAGAAAATATTGGGTTATTTCACTTAAAGTTGACAACCACTAAACTTAGTAACTACGTCTTTAACCTGCTAATTCTTTACATATACGGATCCAGTCACCTTACACCACATTGAAAACAGATGGCCCAAACATAATGTTAAGCATATTTCCAATTTTACTATTTTGTAAGGGTTAAAATATAAAGCCAAACTGTCAAAGGATAGTTGGAGTGTTAAATGCCAGGTAGATAGATCTGGATTAATGAGAGTTATGGGTGGAATTTAATCCTCACCAAGATTAGATCTAAGGCCTTTCTATTTATATGCAACTGTTAGATTGTTAGTAGATCAATACAACAAGATATTCTCCCTTTCTATACATTAACACAAACAACATAGGCAAGCATCATACCAACGTTATGGTGGATTTTAAGTTGATTATGGGTTGTGAAAGAAGGTGATACGATATAGGTATGGTGGATATGAAGTTGATTATGAGTCAAGGAGACGAGGACGTTCAAGTAGGAACAGTTCAATTTGGTCGAAAGATGTCGTTATATCAAAATCAAATGACAACAAAAAATGAATGGTTTAAACAAGGAATTAGGAAGGCAGTAGGAAATGAAAAACAAATTCTCTTTTGGCACGAGAATAAGAGTGAAAATGGGGTGGTGAAAAGACAATTCAGGAGATCATTTTTGCTACGAGAAGATAAAGATGCATCTATTCATAATATGAAAAGAATGGGCTAATAATCAGTAGGTTTGCAAATGGAGGTGGAGGAGAAACCTATTTGATTAGGAACAAGCTTCGCTTGATAATCTACATAGTGATCTGATACAAGAACATCAATCTTATAAGTGGACATGGAAATGGGATAGCTCTGGAAACTATTCAGTAAAATCAATTTTGAATAATCTTCGGCAAGATCAGACAGGTACATATGCTCCAGTTTCATAAAACTTTTCTGGCAGGTCAAGGCCCCTCTAAATAGGTGGTTATGCTTGGAGGGTATTGTGGATAAATTCCAACAAAAGATAATTTACCAAGGCATAACTGAGGGGAACTCAGCCACAATCTGTAGCTTTTGTGAACTGGAGTTAGAAAACACCGCCCGTCTATTTTTCTTAAGTCATAAGCGGCAGCAAATTTGCATGAACGTGTTCATATAGTTTGGTATTAAATCAGGGATAAAAGAATCTTCTGTTGCAACCTCTGGGGTTTGCAATCTGGTATATTTGGCTGCTTAGGAACAGAGTGCTGTTGAAGGATGAAGAAATTCACGGAAAAGACATTAGACCTCATCGAAGTGAAGTCATGGTGTTGGCTAGCGCTGGATCAAGGAAAATGAGACATGTGGTTGCTGTACTTGCTGTGTGTAGTATTTTCTTATAGTCCATGATTCCATGTTAATGAAGTAACGGCGATCAAAAAAATAACTTTAAATAAAAGAACTTTAGCTCCAATAATATCCCATATGTACTCTGCTACCCCTTTCAAAATATAAAAAATATGACACGCTTCAGATGCCACCGTTTGCGACTCCCCAGTACTTTACTAGCTTTGGTCCACCAACGAGAATTTTCACCAAGTTTAAAGCCAAACAACATAGGCAAGGATCATGCCATCTTTACTCTTGCCTGTCAATTTACTCTAGTTACAACGCTGTCCCATATTTAGTCTGCTGCCCCACCCAAAAAAAAAAATAAGGAATCGCACTTCGTCTCAATTATTACCCTCAACTCATGATACAAATTCAGCGTCTAATCAAAGCCCATTGTGCACCTTTAAAGTTTGGGAAAGCTGTGGCTTTGATGCCATAAAAAATACTTTTTAGTTTTTATGTACACATCAAAAAGAAGCAATTCTGATATCTCTTTTACGTAAATCTTTAATTTAGCTAAAAAAGTTAACAATCTCAATCTGTCAATCAGCTATAATTCACAAATTTCTTCAATCTACTAGCTGTCAAACCTTAATTTACAAGTAATTACATCACTTAATAATCTTGTAGATTCTAAAGACAATAAAGTTAGTTGTTATGAATTAATTCCTAAGAGGTGGCTACTAATCAGCCCAAAAATCATGGAAAGAGATTGTCAACATATTAGCTCTAAAATCAGGGACTCAGATCGGCAACATAGGCTACCATGCCTACCGTTTCTAATTCTACTAAAATAGCATTGAAAGGCAAAGAAGGAAAAATTAGGCAACGGCCTGAACTTAACGTTTCTAGATTTAATTCTACTCAAATAGCATTGAAAGGCAATATAAGGATGTATGATAGATACCTGGCCACGTGTATCGCAATTTTCGGCATAAACAACTTTTGCACCGCCTACTTCCAACAACAAGTGAAACTTCTTCTTGAATTTATACTGCAAAAGTAAGAGGGAAAAAAGAAGAAAAGTAAACAACTTGAAGATATTTGACACGCGAAGAGATATAAAAGAATTTAGCCAAGAAGCAGAAGCATCATAGGTCGCAGCAATAGAAGTAGAAGGGAAACAATTGAGGCCATTCAACGACTGAGAAAAGTTATTTACTTGCATTTCTAAGAGGAGTTTTTGCTCCTTTTATACCTTCCCGTAAGCATGTAAAAGCGATTGATCTATTGTTCAGAAACTATGGGAACTTTGTGTCTAGAAGCACAAGAAGAAGAAAAATCAATTGTATAAAGCCTTGATAAATACTGAATAATCATCAACTGAATGTATGTCTACTTATCTCGACACATAAACATACATCTGCTTGTCTGTATACGTGTCTCTTCCATACGGAAGCCACATGCCCAAAAATAAGTAAAACAAATAAAAGAATCTAGGTGAGGTTCAAATAAATCAAGAACAGGCCGCTAAACAGGCTTGTCATGTCATACTAAAGTATGAAAGCAACTTCAACCATACAGTGCTAATAGTACACTAAATTATAGGACTACCAATTCTACAATGTATATGTGATTTATCTACATCATTGTTCTGACAATCACAGCACAAATCTCTATCGAGTATCAAAGCACAAATCCTTATCAAGCCTTCTTGGTTTTCAATGGAAAAATTTAACACTGAAAAGGACCCTAAGTAAAAGACGAAACCATAAATTTTGAAAAATACCAAGTATGACCTTGTTTATGGATTCCAACACAAACGTGTATCCTTCCAAACAATGTTCTCGAGATTGTGGATCAGTGACTTTGAGAGATATCCCTTCTAATGTTAAAGTTGGAGTATGCCTGGAAACAAACAGAAGTATAATTTGAAAACACTTGAGTTCTCGTAAGTGCTTTAACAAGCTTCCCAAAGAAGAGAATACTTACATAAGGTAGCTGGGTATTTCAGTGCAGATGGTTTTTCCTGCAAGTAACTAAAATTGTAGACAAGTGGTTAGAACATCGCACTGAGATTTCAAAGGATTAACAATGTTACCACAAGGTTGTAAATAATATCAATGTAACCTAATCTTGATAGAATAGAACATCATATCACTGAACAAGAATGCCAGCTCAACAGAATGAGAAAACCCAAAGACGAAAGTAAAGTAGACGACCCCATTGTGTAAGCTTTGTATAAGCTTTGTTTGTCCATTATATTAGCACTTGATGGATCCCAAAACAAGATCTTCCAAGCCTACAGGAAAGTCACATTCAAATCTTCCACAGAGTTTTATTCATGACCTTTCATATAATTAAAAACTTACGTCTAGTCCAGGCATAAACATTTATGATGGCTAAAAAACAGACCTATGGCGTGTTTTACATGTTTCCCCCGACCTATTGTTTTTTACACCCCCCCGGCCCCCTAACCTATTGAAAAAGTACGACTTGCCCCTGAGTCATTACTGATACATTCATTTGGGTCACGTGTCTATTACACTTGAGTTACCTTGTCATCTTTAATGGGGGGAAAAACGAAATAAGGTGGCACATATGATTTAAAATGGTTGGGAACCACAGAATATGGAAAATCTAATTGAGACATCCTTGAAAAAATTGAAATGTAGTTTCTACTCCAGCTCTGCAAAGAACCAACCAAACTGCCCTAGTGTTATTTGGTAGCAAAAATACCAAATTGTTGCTACTACAAGGGAATTCGGATTCCTCAGCAAAAATTAGTGGGGGGAAGGTCGGATTTCAAATATTCCCATCATTTATGTTAACAAAGTAAATTTAGGGTGTATTATTTGGGAGAAGATGGTATTTTTGTTAAAAAGTTCAAAACATTTGAGGTGCAATGTGTAAAAAAATAAATTTATGGTGTGTTATTTTGGAAAAGATAGTATTTTTGTTAAAAAAAAACTAAAACATTTGAGGTGCAATGTATAAAAAATTAAAACTTAGGGTGTATTATACATTTTGCACTACACTACCTGATCTGTAAAATGACAAAATTGCCTTCTTAATGACGTCAGCGTTATGCCACGAAGTCGGGGATAGCGAATTTACAAAGTTTATACAGCAAAGTGCCACCGGAGCAAAGTTTCGATATACAAGTGCACAATTTTAAAGTTTGACTATGTAAGTACAAAAACCATCAAACGTTGGATACTATTTTGTAATTTTCCCTATCTGAAAACTCTAACAAGAAGTTAAATACTTTCATATAGTGACTACTGATACCAAATAAAAACATCCATAGACAAGCCATGGTATGGCTGAAAAGTCAAAAAAAAATTAAGATGAAGACAAAACCAAAATTCTTATCACTTTTTTGCCTTTCCGGCCACGATTTTGTGCCTTCTTGCACCCCGGAGTGTAAACCCCGGGGTTACATGTTTGTTGTAGGGTCTTAGGCCCCAAATTATGCGACGTGCCCATTAGGTAGGTTAGGCTCTGAAATCACCTTTGGGCATATTTTAGTACGATTCTACCCTTGACGTGCCACTACATCCATTTCATTAACATTGGGGAAAATTACAGCTAGACCCCTACACCCTCGATGCTATGTGTAATTACAGAACCTACTATTCTTAAAACCACAAAGGCATTCCCTTAAGCTAATGTCACCTAAAAATGACTAATAGAGATGATAAAAAGACATTATATACTTCATCAAATCTTGATATAAAGTGTAATAAGAGACTGTCTTATTTAATTCAAGAGGTTGTGGATGGGAGAAGACGGGAGTCGATTTTACCATGTCTAGGGGGCCGAAAATCTCTCATTTATTTTTTGCCGATGATTTGATTCTAACGGGGAACGCTACATTGAAAACGACAAAAGAGATTAAGTGCATTATTGATAAATTATGTCGGGTGTCTGGGTTGAAGTTGAGGGCTACTAAATCTTGGGTTTTTTCTCAAAAACGGGAGACATTAGATTAAAGAACAGGTTATGCACATTTATGGAATTCGCACAAACAACAATTCTTGGGAAGTATTTAGGAGCCCAACTTATTCATGGTCGAATGAAGCATGAAGATGTCAATTTTCGATAAGCTCCTCATGTGTATCTCGCGTTGGAAGAGTCAGACGCTAACGAGAAGAGTCATGCTTATACAGTCGGTATCCACGACGATCCCGATATATCTCATGCAATCCTGTTGATTCCCAAAGAGTGTGTGCGATCGGTTAGCTCGAATCAATAGGACTTTTCTTTGGTCTAATGATCCGAACGTTTACAAACTACATCTTGTTGGATGCAATAAAGTGACGCGGAAACATTAGGAGGATTGGGTTTGAGGACTACGCATAAGGCCCTTCTAGCAAAATTCTGTTGGAAAATCATGATGAACCATTCATGCATATGGATGGATCTGGTGCAATCTAAATAGAATAGGAGTTTGATGCATTACGAATGTAAGCCTAATGAGCGTGGTACATGGAAAGGCATTATAAAATGCATGAAAATGATTAAGAAGTTCATTAGATGGAAAATTAAGAATGGAGCTAGCATTCCAGCTTTGTTCGATAATTGGTTGCACAGTTCGCGCTTTGCGAGGTGGTTAACAATATTGAGGAGGAAGAATATGATCTTAAACTCGTGGATGTCGTGGAAGAGGAGGGAAATTGGTGCGTTGAAGAGTTGAGGACCGTTACTCCCCCGGGTTGGATGCACAAAATATTAGAGAAGAATTTGAGTTTGGGTGATGATGAGGATAGAGTTATTTGGAGTGAAACGGCTAACGGGACGTTTACGTGTCAAAGCGCATATAAGGCGCTGAAACGTATGAATACCGTGACTCGGAGTAGCAGTGATAATTATTCTTGGATTTGGGAGGTACCATGCAGCAATAAGATCAGATTTTTTATTTGGCTATCCACCCAAAATCGCCTCGCAACAAATCAGCTTTAAAAGACGAGGAAGCTCACGGATTCAGCGACAGGCGGTCTGTGTGCAACCCCTAGGAGTCGCCATTCATATTCGGCGGCACTGGAGCCCCTCCATGAAAATCTGGAGAGTTTTAATACCAGGATCCATGTGGAGAGTTTTAATACCAGGATCCAAGTGGCCGAGCTTTGTGAAAATTGATGATAATCAATGAGGAGATGCCCAACCTTACCAAATGTTCCTTGGAACATTATATTTGCAGCTAGTATTTGGAACATATGGAAAGCAAGGAGCTCGAGAATTTTTAAAGGAAAGGCGGATTCGACTTTTACTTCGATATTTCTTATAAAAAAACTTAGCCTCGAGCTCCAAATGGCCACAACGAAGATGTTCAAGGATCGGAGTGAGAAATGGAGGATAGCATAAAGATATGGAAGCTCGGGGTACACCTCAAGCAATGTGGTGACTGGTGAGATCGAATCCAACAAGCCTCGTCACATGAATGCCAGAATGAGCATCGCATGCTAATACGCGGGCAATAAGTGGGCGAACCCATCGTTGACAATGGTAGGCTTTGATAACAAGTTGAAATAACTCCTCCCCGGATGGGGGGAGAATTACTATATAGAAATCGAGAATAATTCTAAAACTATGCGGGATAGAATTCAACAGCACAAACCACATAAATATATAAAGGAGAAATAGAATACAATTATAATGTGCATTGGTTATTTAAAAGCATCTATATTTCCAAAACAAATATGAGATTTCATCTTTTTCTAGGTTTTGCCTCGGAAAGGCCAAAAAAATTAGGTAATTGGTTGAAACATCACCAAAAGCTCATAAGTGAGCTTCAATTATTGTCAGAGCGCCTATCTTTTTTTCTTTTTTTCTTTTTTTTGAATCCATAAGAGGCTTTATGGATGCTTACAAGAATTTAGCAGGTCTGGCAGTGTCCATGGGATGTGGTTTAAGACATGAAAAGAAAAGCTTGACATATTTCAAATGCCAAGCATCACAGTATATGTGTACTTTGTAAGTGACTGTTTTTGCATTTACTGATAGTTGTTAGGCATGAAGCGACAAGAGTTCAAAGAAATTCGAGGATAAATACAGTTTTTTAACCACGCTGTAACTTACGGAAGCAGATTTACCTCAACCCAACTAAATCTGACAATTGTCTTTTTAGCCACTATGGCATCAACAATATCATTGTTGATAGGGATGAAGTCGTTAACAACCACATGTGTGCATTGCAATGTCCAAGTATGAGTGATTTCAGCACCTGAATGCACAACATATTCAACGAGTAATTCAGATAAAGCCAATTGCCTAAAAGTGAACATGACCAGTCTACTACAAACCCTTTCACCAACAAGAGAGAGAGAGAAAGAGAGGGGGGGGGGGGATTAGGTCTGGGTAGGTGACAGGTAAGAAGACAAAAATATAAAAAGAGGAAAAAGTTTCAAAGAGAAGACATTTGGTCCCACAATTTCCTCCTCCTATAGTTTTTCATTTGTTTTTATTTAGTGTTGTTTCTTGAACAACATTTCAATTTTTAGGGGAGTCGTGTTTTTTTCTTCTTTCCCATATACTGTTATTGACTAATATCAAACATTGGCATTCCAATACGAATTCCTGTGAGGTCGTTTAACAATTAGATTTCTTGGACCCTCAAGCAGGAGGCATGATGATTGCAAATGGACTACCTAGGATATTAAAGACATAACTCCATAATCAAGAATGTAATTGTAAAACATTTGTACAAAAAACAAGGTAAATCAAACTAAATATGCTTCTGAAAATTACTAACCAATTAATGATGCCTTCTGTTGTAGCTGATTCATCTCCAAAGGCTTGGAGGAGCACGCCAAAAATACGAAGGAAACAAAACAGAACCTGCAACATTACCAATATTTGGAGTAAGTAATTTCATCATATTTATGGTTCAAATCTTAAGATCCAAGCAAATCCGAAACAGAAGACCATAAAGCAATGATGAATGACAATACATCAACCTAGAGATAATGCGTCAACCCCTAGTGCGCACCCAAAGGGTAACGGCTCCGGTTCCCGCGTCATCAAGAAAAAGTATATCGACCCAGAATACTACGGTGTGTTTATTTTTCTCTACATTTGGTTTCGGGTTTGGCCCACACAACAGTTTTCTGTTTGTTTAATTTTTGGTGCCCAAACCACCGAATTTTATCTTTCTTTCTGTCATGAAGAAGGAATTACTCCGATCAATCTCTCCCACTGTATTGCAAAAAAAAAAAAAATAAATAAATAACTGTTCCACTCTTTGTGTCACTTTATCAGTCCGTCCAATAGCTGCGCTCTCTTGTGGTTCTATTTTTCTCACAGTAAGTATAAGCTGCCCTTTAGGAGGCTCAAGATGGAAAGAGGAGATTAGAGGAGTACAGCGAAAAAAGTTCAAGTATATCAGACAAATCACAACATATAAACCCAGCCCAATGCAATCCAAATCCGCTCATATATCAAGAAACAGAATGAAAAGTAGCTATGGATCACCTGTAGGTAGCACTTCCAGTTCCAAACGACACTAGGTCACCGTCCTTCAATATAGTTTCTTTATTGGGGAATTCATGAACTTTTTCCTTAGAACCAGTATTTTTGTTGATAAAGGTCCCGTATTTCGAGTAATCTCTTATCCGAACTTTAGAGAAATTTGAAGATTTATTCTGCAAAAGACTCACGCAAACCATTGCATCGACAATAACCTCTGCATGGATCCTCGAAACACCCTTGTCTTTATTAATGATTATATCACATCCTACAGCATATACGTTCACAGAAAATAAATACATGATCAATAGACGAGACTATATCGATCACAAATTAGAAGTGTCAGTATTAATCATCAGCTGGATTCCTTGAAATTATGAAATACAACAAATTTACAACACAAAATTAGGAGACAAAAGGGTATCATATTCAAATTAAAAGCAGCAACATTCTTTCAGAAAAATAGAGTTGCAGCTCAGAAATCATCAGACACTGACGATCCGCCTTATCCCTATTACAAGTGATAATAACGCTTGGAGCAAGAATACTAAGTTACTGAGTCCATTTCCAATGAGTTGAACATGCTACAAAAGCATCTTTCTCAGCCTTACGTGTTTCTATTGCATAAACCGTCTAAGAAAACAAAATCCCCCATTTATAAAGCAACAGTAACTAGATGCTTTCATAATCACAGCATTGTCCCTGCCTTCTTCCAAGGCACAAAACTAAATAGTATCCAATAAGCTGATGATAAAACTCAAATATGAGAGCTATTTAATAGTCATAGAACTCGAAACAAAAGTAGTAAAAGCACTAACAGTTGTCGGAAATCTACAAATATTACATTACGCTTTATGTACTTAAGTATGACATTCACCTTCTGGATCACTCTTAAAGAGCCTCTATCAACAATATCCAAAGTAAAGCCTTATCCAAAACCTTAAACAATTATTTGAATTAAATTTTCATCAATCTCAGGCATGCTTTCCATCAGACTTTTGTTTGTTTGCACAGATTCATCACACTACATTCAGTTGCACATTAGCTTTTTAAATTTTTGAGAGAAATACGACCTGCTCCAGTCTGTTGACATGCACAATGTATTACAGACATTAATAATGCCATTTAGCAAAATTTCACATTTTAAGAGGTTCTGGTATAATAATATCTCATAACCACAAAAGAAACCAGAAATTACAGTACAAGTTAAAATTAAGTTTTGTATCCTGCAGAACAATTGATTTTTACATAATGACCAGGATTTGTTTTTTATCTCACAATAAGCCACAATTAAAACCCTAGCGATTGTAAGACTGTGTGTCTTCTTGGATTATAACAAATAAGCAACGTGGGTAGCAGAACTGGGAAACACTTATTCTGTTATATCTCATTGTGCATTTATTATGGAAAGTTGAACTGGATCAAAAATCTAACTGGAGCATAAAGGTTGGTAACTTTGGGCTACTAGGAGTGCTAGAAGATTATTAGACAGTTTTGGAAGCTTTGTGACATTACGCTTAAAAGAGAGGTATATCTAAAGTGCATAGGATTTGTTGCATGGGTCACAATACAAGGTGAAATAAGGTGAGAAAATGAGGGTATTCACGTTAATATATGTATAGTGTCCAGCGAAGAGAAGATACATGGAAATCATCAAAATTCATCAGGTCATGTGAGACGCACATAAACGGATGTCACACCTATTGTACGTACCATTATTCCCGAAAGCAAGTTATATGATATTATTGTGCAGAGTTAATGAAAGAGAGTAACAATCTAGTAAAAACGGTAGGTAAACAATCTAGTAGTCAATGTCCACAAAGGAACCAAAACTTTTGAAGGTTTCCTGCTCAGGAGAACCATGTAATGGAGTTGAGGAGCAGGCAGCACAGAATAATTTGACCCTTAAGATCAATTCAATTAAATTTACTAGCCAAAAAAAAAGAGATTACTCTCATGAAGTGATAAAAATATATTTAGATACCAGTCAGTTGACGAGGTAGAAAGATAGAGGCAAATGCTGAGGTTTGAAGAAGCTAACATGTGTAAAAAGTAACACAAAAAGCCTCTACGCAAAGTTGTGTCAAAAGTAATGGATATCATCAATAGCAGATGAATTCTCAAAAAGATGGTGACAATGTATTTATTACCTTTTCGACCCACTTTGTAGGTTCCTTCACTAAAAATAAAGTATTGGTGTTCGCCTGTTAAGTACAGAAAACATGAAGCATCAGCAGTTCCTATGATAAAAAAAAAAAAAAGCATGGTGTCTTTCAAAATCTTCCAGACCTATTGATAATTGTACTCGATATAACTTGTTATCTCAAGCTACTACTTCAAAAATCCTTCACCCACATTATTAATACTACCAGAGTAAATAAAAACCAGAAATTAATACTTTTTTGTCCATTTCCTCCATTCTACAACATAAATTTAAAATAGAATAGTCAAGTATTATGCAACATGCCTCTCAAAACCGTTAATTTTCACCAACAAATGCGAGAAATTTTATTATTTTAAGCAAGTTGGGACATTTATTCAAACGCGTAAAACTGTTCGATAAAATTCCGCAGTGAAAAACAAAGAATTCCTTAGTAGTAAGTACAGTACCTGGCAGCGGGTCTACAGGAAAGAGTCCCCAAACCATTGGTAGAAGACCAACAAAGGCTTTTGCTTTTCAGAGGTGGACTGGAGAGCAACGTTGTACGTACTACGGTTCAACTACTCAAGTAAAGAATTTATATGCTAATGAAAAATATGGATATTTTTACAAACATGAAAATAAAAGTCTTACAAGAATGTACTTTTTGCTTAATAAAGGAGGACTAGTTTGGTTAATACAGGATTTTAATTTAGTAAGCGTAGATCCTAGATATGATGGGGTGGCTGGGATTGCTGCTGGTTTATGAAAGTTTTTTCTTTCATAAAATTGGACATTAGATAAAATTGAAACGATTTAAGAGAAAATTATCATGGTCCCTGCGCAAGGATAACACCCACAAATCGATAAATGGTCTTTTATTCGTTGTTGATTTTGTAATTATTAATATATTATTAATTTTATGGAATATAAATACACTTTATAAGTTTGAAAATTCTGTATTTCTATAAATACACTTTATAAGTTTGATGCAGATTTTGTAATGAATTAAAAGTTGTCACGGACGGTCGCAAATGACCCAAAAACGATAGCAAAAAGCACTTTTGCGACCGCCAAGCGATCGCAAGAAAACAGTCTCGGATACTTCCGTCGCTAAAAATCTGCGACCATTGGGCAGTTGCAAAGGGGCTTTTGCGACAGCTTAGCGGTCGCAAGTTGCAACAGCCAAGCAGTTGCAAACCTGCGACGACCTAAGAGAAGAAACTTGCAACCGTCGGGTCGTCGCATGTTTGTAAGACCTTGTAACCGCCTGTCGGTTGCTATTGCCTCTTACGTTATTTGCAACGGCTAAGTGGTTGCAAATAAACTTTACGCAATTGCAACTGTTGGACCGTTGAAATGAGCTTTACGCCCATTGCAACCGTTTGGCGGTTACAAATAACATTCATACTTTTTGTGACCGCTAGGGGATTGCAGATAATCATGTCTTTTGCAACCGCCTCACGGTTGCAAATAATATTCATGAATTTTGTAACCGTCGGGCGGTTGCAAATGACAGTATCTGAATTAAATATATATATATATATATATATATATATATATATATATATTCCGATAATTTGTGAAATTACCGGAATATTATTGTTTGTAATGATGGATAAAGAAATAATTGTATTTCAAATCAAAAAATTAGAAGAAATGATAAAAAGTGTTGGAAAGCAGTAAAGTGTTGGTAAATAAAGGAAATAAAGAAATTTTGCAATAAAGTAGACAAAAAAAATGGAAGAAGAAAAAAAGAAATGAAGAAAAAGTAAAGGAGTAATTTATTTTATATGCAAAAAGTTTGAAAGTTTTGGGAAAATGTTGTTTGAAGAAAAAATATAGTGATTGTTTGGTAAAAAAAATGAAACAAAAGTGTTGGGTGTTTTTTGATGAGTATAATGTCTTTTATTGAAAATAATTTTGGAAGAATGGTGGGTATATATAGAGTTTAGGGTGAAATATTTAAATTTCCACCAAAATTTGAAAATCCCGTTGAATCTCGCCAATTCTAGGGCTTTCAGCGACCGCTTGTCCGTCATAAAAAATTCAAAACTTCGGAAAGTATGAATTTGCCGCCACATAGCGACCGTCTGGCGGTCGCACTGCTTGCGACGGGTTGGCGGTTGCAATTCCTTTGAACATTTTTCGCAACCGCCTGGCGGTTGCAAATGCCCTTATTTGTAACGGTCGAGTCGTTGCAATGGTGTTTAGGTTTTAGGTTTTAGGGTTTAAAGTTGATGCATTTGTATATTTTTGATAACTAATCATGTGAATTGATGTAGCATATACTTAGTACACTAGTACTTGAGTTATCCAAATAATAAATTATATATGATTAATCAAGTTATTAATGATTGAACTATATTAATTATTATATATGTTCTATACAACTAATAATCATACATAGTAGTTATATAAGCACCTCATATGATGATGTTTTACGTTACAAATGCAAGTATAAATGTTATTATGATATGTTAGTAGATCGTCTAAAGCATTATCTATATATAAATATATGTAGACATTATGTATATCGTCATCATATTGTAATTAGTCATTAGAACTGTTATTATTATGCACCGTCTCATATAAATGATGATTGTATGTGTAACGAAATCTATGATTTGATTAATTTAACTTCTTAGTAGCTATTATTATTGTAATTAACAATAATACAAACAACATGTCTTTAATTACCATGCAAAATGCGTAAATTTTAAACATGAATATTATTAGCAACCACTGGGTCGTTACAATTCTCGAACTATTGCAACCGTCAGGCGGTTGCAAAGTATATCTTGCAACAGCCAGGCGGTCGCAAATCGTAACGGGTATTCTTTTTAGCGACCGTCTGGCAGTCGCAAAACCATGTTACCGTTGTATTTTGCAACCACCTGACGGTCGCAAAATGGCTTTTTATTCCCTATAAATACCCCTCATTTACTTTGAGAATTAATTCCATTCTTTCACCTTATACTAAGATACCCACGATTGTTTCTTTATCAGAGCTCATTTATTTAGTTTTTTCAATATTTTATTGTTGTAATAAATGCTAACTTTGTTTATTTATGTCGTTGATACTAGAAATTATTTTTAAACACAACAAGAAGAGTCTTGGTGGACAAAACATTATTAACTTCACTACACTTCAACAAGTAAGTTTATATTTTAGTGCGTTGCTTATGATATGTACCATGTATATCATGTTTTAAATTGTAACTTGTTTAGTAGTATAAATTGTAATTGGTTGCTTTTTCTTTACAATTTAAATAAATTATGGATTACCGCAGCGATAAATCTTGGATGTACGATAGATATGATAGCAATGGTTATTTGCAAGATGATTTTGTTGTTGGGATTCGCACATTCATAGAATACGCTTCACAACAAAAGGACTACTTAGATCTAAACAATCGTATTAGGTGTCTGTGCTTGAAATGCAATAATTTAAAGTTTTTCGATCGAAACATAATTCGTAATCATTTTCATAAGTCGGATTTTACGTATCAGTATTGGGCTTGGGTGTCTCATGGGGAGGAGGGGCAAGGGCAACACCATCATACTTAGTCGACTCCCCGCCACTCGCCAGTATTCATGATAGCCATGTTCACGTTGATAATTTGTTTACAGAAGTAGTTGTGGATGCATATGGGGGACAATTTGTGGAGGAAGAGGTGCGTAGCGAAGACCCAAACTCCGATGTGAGAGACTTCTACAAGTTGATGCATCTAAGAAATGTCAAGTTGCATAGTAAGATGGATAAAACTGTCCTACAGTGGGTTTCTGAGTGGTTGACGTACAAGACCATGCAGAAATTTAGTCGTGTTGCTTCTGATAAGTTTTTAAGGCTGTCTAAAGATGGTATGAACCCAGAATACTGGCAGGCTTGAGGTTGGGGTACGAGTGAATCGATGTGTATACAAAATATTGTTTCTTGTACTAGGGCGTGTACGCGAGTGTGGACTACATATCATGCCCGATATGTAAGGAGGATAGATACGAGCAAGGTAGGAAGTCGAGGGTCGCGAGGAAGAAATTGTGGTATTTCGCACTAGGTCCGCGAGGCTATACTACACTATAGGCACTACAAAGAATATGACTTGGTATTTGAGGTGTCGCAAGTCAACTGATTGATTCACCCAGCTGCAGGCGAGGCATGGCGCCATTTTGGCATGTCGCACTCAGATTTTGTGGCTGAGCCAAGGAATGTACCACTAGGCCTATGTGTTGTGGTTAAATTCGCAAGTGCACGAAATCGTAACAAGTAATAAAGTGATAGATAGGATTGTCGATCCCACGAGGAATAAATAATTAATTACCAAAATTGATTAACTCTAGTTTTATTTGAGAAATCGGATTTCAGATTGTTCAAGCGAAACGATTAACAATTTACTAACTACATTAAAAACTTTTAACAAAGTAGGGCGTTGAGACAATAGAATAACAAGGGTATTTCAATAAATAAGAGTAGACAATGAGAGAAGAGCTAGGAATCATGATTTCACCGTCATTAGTCTGATCTAACTTTTCATTAAGCATATTATTACGAGTTTCACGTTCAAAATTGTTGTTGGTTATCACCATTTATGCTTTATGTACTCTTTCTCAAGTTAAACATAAATTCTACAGCTTTACAACTAGAAAATGAGTCTAGTTACGAAGATGTGCACATGTATGTTCGATGGTGATTTTATCAACCACGTGAAAATGATAGACATATTTCTATTCTATTGAGAATTCACGGTATTAACCTCAAAGCCATTTCACGAAAATCTCATCTCAGTTTCAATTCGATCCTTAGTTCATTCAAAATTTGGCCTGAATTTTAGAAGCATTATATTCACATATAAATACACCAACTATTTTGACATCGTAACAATACGCTTTAACTAAAGGTTAGATCATCGTAATTAGACTACGTCTCTATTCCAACAAGGTAAATTTAGCACATAATGGAATATAGAACAAGACTATAAGATAAATATAACATCATAAAGTAAAGAGAGAAAAGTAAAGAGAGTTTAGAGATCCTTATAGATTTTTACTTTCGTAAAGCCTCCGTTGGACAAAATTACAAACTACTAGTGAATACTACTACTATAGAAAGACTACTAAGTGAAGAGAGAATGAAGAAGATTGGTGTGTTGAAATATGGAAAATGTGAGGTCTATTTATAGTTGAACCAAAAACATAAGACGACATCTCGACCGTTCATCTCGTTTTGATCCAATGCTCTAAAGTTGTCATATAATTGATGAATAATTGATCACATAATTCATGACATTCTAGAGTCTTCCATTTGTAAGTTTGCAAGACTGAATATAGACCATTGATTAGCCATTTTGATCCGACGGTCATCGAGCGCGCGAGTTGCGTATGTACATTTTAGCTTTGTGCAACTTCACCGTTTTGGTCATAACTTTCTCTCCAGATGTCGGAATCACAAACCGCTTGTTGCGTTGGAAGCTAGACATCTATGGATTTCCAGTGATATAAAGAACCAAACATAACTCAATCTATGTAGGTGTCGGTGAATTTTTGAATTTTCGGTTCTTGATTGACAAATCATGTTTCAACCTACTAAACATGAAAACAAACATAAAATACCACAAAACTATCAAGAATAATCAAGTAAACAAGTGTAAAAGTATGATAATGATGAGTATTTTCCAAGCTCATCACAACCCCAAACTTGTTCATTTGATTGTCCTCGAGCAAAATGCTTAAAGCAAACAACGCAACGTTCTATACTATAAAAAAAAACAAAGACAAAATAAAAAATTATTTCACATTATCATTTAAATCATGAATCAATTCTGAGAGTTTCTTTACTGTTTGATGAGAATGCAAAGAATCAGAGCAATGACACACTCGTTCACAATCTGGCGGTTAATTAAGTTTTCACAAACAAATCTCCATGTGCAACGTGTGTGAACAATAAATGCAATGATTATTGAGTTTACTTGGATAAGTTCATCAAAACAAGATCACCAAAGTTAATCATCCTAACTCCATATGTATAACTTTCACACCATCTCTCTGTTAATCTGAATAAGATTCACTAAAGATCAATAGGACTTTTTTAGCTTGTAACATTAGGCTCGGGTATGGGCTCACTGAAGGATAAGTAAAAGCAGAGCTAGAGACGTAAGATATTACATTCATGAAAGTGCAGGTTTTCTGGAATCAATGTTAGACAGTAAAATATTAGACGATGTTGAGTTAACATTGAGGATAACATTGAAAGCCGAGAGCTTGTGCGAAAACTGTTCTTTAGTTGCCAAAATTAAGTTTTGCCTTTATTCACATATTAATCAAGTTCCACGGTTTTGGTTGTTTATGTTTATGTCCAGGAAAGTATCTTAAACATAAGGAAGAGCTTTGGAAGATTCCTTACTTGAAGTTTCCATAATTCAAGCTAAGTTGAATAGTCAACTCACACGCTTTCAAAAGAAGGAAGCAAGTGAGTTGTTCTTTGCAACGCGATTCTTTCCAGGATTCTCCGAATTGAAGAAGATGTGTTACCTTGCTAAATCAGTAATGAAGGAAACACATATTCTGGAAAGATATGAAGTTCACAAAGAAGGCAAATTTTCAACAAGGAAACAACAAGAGTTACCAAAACTGTGAACAACACATCTTGGCGTTCAAGACTCAAGAAATCTATAAAGATGTGAAGTTCATCAAGATGAAGACAAGACAATCGTGCCAATAATCCAAGAGATTAATCTTACTTTGTATTGTCTTCATTTTGTTTTGCGAAGTTTTTGTATCAACTGCTTAAGTCTAGTTCGTAGAAATTAAGTAGTTCTTACTTGTCTGCTTCGTTGAGTCCAATCAACAAAGAGCGTGAGTGAATTGTTGTGAGGAACGTTTTTGATAAAACCTTTATGGTTATTTCGCCTAAGGCTCGGAAGTTTTTAATAATATTGAAAACTTCTTAAAATTATATCTTCTTGTGTTCTTACTTCCACTGCACATTATTATTATCAAGAAGATCAAAATAGAGTTAAGGCAATTCCAGCTTAACTCTCAAAAAGTGTTGTGTCAATCCACGGTCCTAAAATATCAATTGGTATCAGAGCCAAACACCGACTACACTGGTGGTTTGGAGGTGATACAACACCATGGACAGTGTCAATCCTAATACCAACAGGATTCCAGTTTTGGATGGCTCCAATTATGCATATTGGAAGATCAGGATGACGTCTCATATCAAAGCTATTGATATTCGAGCCTAGCAATCCGTGATCAATGGATACTCTCTTCCAACATTACCAAGAGATGGTGAAGGTGATATAGTACCAAAACGAGAAGCAGATTGGACAGCAGCAGAGGTAAGTCTCTATAACTCTAATGAAAAACCTCTTAATGCTATCTTTAGTTGGGTTAATCATCACATGTTCAAGTTAATCCAGAATTGTACAAAAGCCAAACATGCTTGGGATATACTTGAATTACATTGTGAAGGAGATTCTGCTGTTAAAGATTCTAAATATAGACAACTGCTTTTGCAATTTGAAAAACTTGAGATGGGTGAAGATGAAAGTGTTGACAGTTATTTTGAGAAAATTCTTGATATTGCTAACCAATGTGAAAACCTAGGTTTTGCTATGACTAATCAAGAAATGGTTTATAAAGCTATGAGAACAATGTCATCTAAATTTGCTCTCAAGAAAATTGCAATGAGTGAATCTAGAAACCTGGCTAATCCACATTTTCAAGTCTTGATGAATACTCTTAGAGAATTTGAGATGGAGCTTGCCTCACAACCTAGCAAACATAAGGTTGTTGCTTTAAGAGGTTCAAATCTTGACAATGAAAGTGATGATGAGTGTGAACTAATTTCTTCAAACTATGGGAAAATTACTAAGAAATTCAATAAACTGAACTTTAAAGGAAAAGGTAAAGAAAAGAATCTTAGTAATAATTCTGCAGGATATAAGAAATTACCTCCTAAGTTTGTGAAGTACATGGCATCAAAACCTACTCCTTTAGAAGCTGATAAGTTAAAAGATGTTCAATGTTTTCAATGTAAAGGATATGGTCATATGGCTAATGAATGTACTAACACTCTTAGAAAAAGAGGAAATTCTCATTGGGTTTGTGTAGATGATTTCAATGAAGATGACTTTAGTTCTGGAGAAGCTGAAGAACAATCAGAAGAGGTTCAAACTGCTGCGCTACTCACTCAGATTGACTGGACACCAGAAGACTCCCTGAACTGCTTCGGATCTCAATGTTACCCCAACATTCAGGATCCAACATCAGAACAGGAGACCTTCTTTGCAGATTGGGATGGATATGATACTGATTCTGAACCTTATCTTGCGTCCTACTTTGATGAATCTAACTTTGATTGTTTTCATGGCACAGTGGATCTAGATGAAGAATATTTCTTTGAAGGTGAAATGTCCCAGGAGGAAATCATTGAAGACCTGAAGTCTATCAACCACAAACTGCTGCTTGAGAATCACAAACTCATCAAGAGCAACAAAAGCTTGAAGGAAGAGATTGGATGCATGAAGGAGATGCTGAAACTATATGAGAAAGACCTTGACAAAACTGAGGCTGGGCTGAAAGAGGTAAAGGTAAAATTAGATAAAGCTGAACATACCATTAACAAATGGAACTCTTCTACATCTCTGCTTGATGAAGTGCTGAGTATGGGAAATCAAGGTAAAAATGGTTTGGGCTATGTTGAGAAACCTCCCTCTGAAGATGTTAATTCTGCCTACTTGAAAGATGGTTTTATTAAGGATAGCAATAACTTGAGTTGTGAAATCCCTTCTAATACTGTGAAAAAGCCTACTTTTATCTGTCAATATTGTTTTCAACCTGGTCACATTAAGCCTTATTGTAAAAAATATAAAATTGTGATTGAGAAGAAAACAGTAATTAATTGCAATACCAATGTTAGGAGAACCTCTGATCTGAATGTTATCCCAACATTAGGTAACAAAACTGAAGGACATAAACGTAGAACTTGGATTGTAAAGTTAAAAACTCCTAAGGTTAAAATTGTTTGCAATGTTGTGTTTTCTGCTGTTTACTCTAACCTTGCAGGTAAGTGGTATTTTGACAGTGGATGTTCAAGGCACATGACTGGAAACATTGACAACCTGAAAAATGTAATCCCTTTGACTGTTGGAACAGTTACCTATGGAGGAGGCACTAAAGGGAAAATCATTGGAAAAGGAGTACTGGATGTTGAAGGATTTCCACCACTCAAGGATGTGTTGTTGGTTGAAGGATTGAAAGCAAATTTAATTAGCATAAGTCAACTTTGTGATGATAACTTGCTAGTTACTTTTGATAAAAGTTCATGTGATGTGTTTAATAGTGACAATGTCTGTGTCATGACAGGTACAAGATCAAAGGATAACTGTTATCTTGCTCAAGATGAAACAGAATGCTACCATGCCATGGTAGATGAATCTGTCATGCGGCACAAAAAGTTAGGACATGTGCACTATAGGAATCTGGGGAAACTACAGAAGTTAGAGGTTGTAAGAGGACTGCCTAAGTTGACTAACCCATATAAAATTGTTTGTGAAGACTGCCTGAAAGGTAAACAAACAAAAGCTGTTCATCCACCACTTCAGGTACAGAGTACTAACCCTAGAACTAATAAGTGCTTTGAATTGCTACATATGGATCTCATTGGTCCTATTGAGGTTAGTAGCCTGAATGGTAAGAAGTATGCTTTTGTTATTGTTGATGATTTTTCAAGATTTACATGGATTAAATTTTTGAAAGAAAAATCAGAGGCATTCAACACTTTCAAAATTCTGCATGCTAGTATTAAGAATCTTTATGGCACTTCTGTAAGAAGAATTAGGTCTGACCATGGAAAGGAGTTTGAAAATGTAAGCTTTGCTAATTTCTGTGAATCTAAAGGCATTTTCCATGAGTTTTCAACACCTAAGACACCTCAGCAAAATGGGATTGCTGAGAGGAAGAATAGAACACTTCAAGAGATGGCTAGAGTTATGTTGAATTCTAAAAACCTATCTAAGAAACTCTGGGCTGAAGCTTTGAATACTGCATGTCATATTAGTAATAGAGTTTATCTTAAACCTGGTACTACTATGACACCTTATGAAATCTTGAAGGGTTCAAAACCAACAGTAGCACACCTTCATGAATTTGGTATTAACTGCTATTTGCTAAAAGATAGAGACTATTTGAGCAAATTTGATCCCAAAAGTGAAAAGTGTATATTTGTTGGATATTCTCCTAATAGTGCTGCTTTCAGGGTCTACAATCCAAGATTGCATACTGTTCAAGAATCAGTGAATATCATATTTGATGATTTAACTGTTTCTGCAGGTACTGAAGAAGTCACTGGTTCAGATGTTACTCCAACATTGGACTCAACATTGAACACAGACGCTGGAGATGCTGAACTGGAAACTGGAACAAATGTTGACTTAACACCAGAAACCCCCAATGTTAGGCCAACATCTGTGCTGTCAGATTCTGAAGATGAAGTGGTTCCCGTATCCAGAAGAGATCCCCCTCTTAGAATACAAAGAGATCATCCAGCCTCTCAAGTAATTGGTCAAATTACTGAAAGAGTTAGAACACGCAACAAAGAAAGGGTAAATTACAAGGATATGGTTAAGTTGTGTGTTTGTATGTCTTCTTCATGTACTGTTGAAAATGCATCTTGTTTTGTGTCCTCCATTGAACCTAAGAATGTAACTGAAGCTCTTAAGGATAGTTACTGGATTAATGCCATGCAAGAGGAACTCTTACAATTCACCAAAAACAGAGTTTGGAATCTAGTACCTAGGCCATCACATGTGAATGTAATAGGTACAAAATGGATTTTCAAAAATAAAACTGATGAGAATGGTGTAATTATGAGGAACAAAGATAGGTTGGTTGCACAAGGTTATACTCAGGTAGAAGGTATAGATTTTGATGAGACTTTTGCTCCAGTAGCTAGGATAGAATCAATTAGATTACTCATTGCTATTGCTTGGTGTCTTAGGATTAAACTTTACCAAATGGATGTTAAAGGTGCCTTCTGAATGGTTTAATTGACAAAGAGGTTTATGTAGAACAACCTAAAGGCTTTGCTGACCCTAAACATCCTGACCATGTGTACAAACTTGAAAAGGCTTTGTATGGCTTAAAACAGGCCCCTAGAGCTTGGTATGAGAGGCTAACTGATTTTCTGTTAGGCCTAGGTTTCAATAGAGGAGATGGAGATAGAACATTGTTTGTCCTTAGAAAAAGCTCTGATATATGCATTGCTCAAATATATGTGGATGATATAGTATTTGGCTCTACTAACAAGTCTACTTTAGACAAATTTGTTGAGTCTATGACAAGAACATTTGAGATGAGCATGATTGGTGAGCTTAACTACTTTCTGGGACTACAAGTCAAGCAACTGGAGAATGGTATCTTCCTGAACCAGGAGAAGTATGCAAGGAATCTGGTGAAGAGATTTGAGCTACAAGAGTCAAAGCCTTGCAAAACTCCTATGTCCTCTTCAGTGAATATAACAAAAGATGGCACTGGTAGCAATGTTGACCCAACATTGTACAGATCCATGCTTGGTAGTTTGCTATATCTCTCTGCCTCTAGACCTGACATCATGTTTTCACTATGTGTTTGTGCTAGGTACCAAGCTGATCCAAAGAAATCTCACTTGATTGATGTGAAGAGGATTCTTAGATATATCTCTGGAACTTCACCTTTAGGCATTTGGTACTCTTATGACACTAACACTAACTTGGTTGGTTTCAGTGACTCTGACTGGGCAGGTGATATGGATGACAGGAAATCCACAAGTGGGGGCTGTTTTTATTTGGGGAATAATTTGGTCTCCTGGTATAGCAAGAAGCAGAACCGTGTTTCATTATCAACTGCTGAATCAGAATATGTAGCAGCTGGTAGCTGTGTTACCCAACTTGTGTGGCTCAAACACATGCTTTCAGATTATGGGCTAGATAGTGATACACTTCTCATGTTCTGTGACAATATAAGTGCCATAAGTATCCCTAGGAATCCTGTCCAACATTCTAGAACTAAGCATATAGACATAAGGCATCATTTCCTAAGAGATATGGTAGAGGACAAAGTAATCAATATTGAACACATTGAGACAACAAATCAGCTAGCTGATATGTTTACAAAACCTTTAGATAGTGAGAGATTCTTCAGCTTGAGGAAATCTCTTGGCATGTGTGATATGTGAAAATGTTGAGAAAACCAGTGTTGTCATAACACCACTGACTATCACTGGTATATTGGTTGTGGTGTAGTAGGTATTCTGTTGTTATTCCTTTGTTGAGTTGCATTTCTTTTTGAGTCTCATTTAATCCTTGTTTTGTCATATTTGGTTTGTGTGGTTGAACTCTTTGATGAACAACTCTTTCTAGTTATCAGTTTCACATCTTTGTTTTGAAAAAGTTAATAAAACTCTTCTGTTTGTCTGAGGTTGTGATTGCCTAACATATGGAGAAGCTGGGGTACACAAAGTTCACTACTTTGATGTCTATTCAGTTGTGTCTTATTCATATGGAAGGTGTACAGGACATGTGGAGAAGCTGAGGTGCATGATGTGACAGCTTCAGTGTTACTCAGTTGTGCTTATTTACATATTCCTGTTTGTTTGGCCAAGAAACACATGAGGGTGATCCTTTCTACTAGGGTGTTTGAGGTTTCGATTTCTTACATTTAGTAGCACTGATCACTTGGTGATTCTCTTGAATGCAGGTTGGTAAACAAGTATGCATAAGGAATTGGGGTGTTGGGGTGCATGATAAATGAATTGCCAACATTCAAGGCCTTTGTACTTGCCTAACTTGCTGTTGTTAATGTTGTTACTGGGGTGTGTGGAGTTCAGGCTGCCCTCATTCAGTTGTGACATTAGCTTTGTGTTTAGCAACCTTCAATTTTTGGTTCAGATGAGTTATGAACATAATAAAGATTATAAAGAGATGTGACTGTGCTGGTTTGAGAAGTTCTTCATAAAGTGTTTACCATCTGCCTATTTGACATTACATTGTTGCATTCATATAGAACTGCATTGTTTTCTTTCTTGTTTGTGAGTTGTGTCGGTTTAGGCTTAGGGGGAGTATAATTCATGTGTTGAGGCATACAATTTGGGTGACATACTGCAGGTGACACACTGTTCTGTGACTTTCTATGCTGTGGAAGTGAATTGTTCCTTGAATTCATAACTGCTTATCTCTGTGTGTTTCTTGTTATCTATGTTGCTTACTCATGATTTTGATCTGAACAATATGTCTGAGGTACTCACTTGCTATATTGGTTAAGTTTCAGATGTATTTTTGGATGTATCTCAAGCTCTCACATGAATTTGCCTTGGTGAAGCCTGTACCTCCACCTTCGGTTTTGAATGTTATCAAATGTTATCCCAACATTATGCACAGTCGCAGGTCAGTTTTGGAGAAGAAGTGGGATTCCTACTTTTCTCCATACTATCTCAACAAAGAGTTGGAGAAGAAGTGGGATTCCTTCAAGAGAAGGGAGATTCACACTGAAAGAGCTATAGAGATGGCCAGTTTCAAAGAGAACAAGGTGATGGACTTGCTTGAGGCAAGAGGGCTGCAACAGTCAGTGATGGAGCTGAGTGACTATGCTCCTAAGATTGTCATGGAGTTCTACCTTAATCTCTCCAAATGGATCAGGGACTACAGATCTCCAAAATTTGGAAAGGCTTGGGTGAGGGGGAAAGTCTTCAACATTGACCCCTACACCATCAACAAGATCTGTGGATTCCCTACTACTGATGAATCTGAGGACCCCTATTATGATGATGTGATTGAGGACTTGACTGGAGGGTTGGTCAAAATCTGGAGAGATGCTCTGCCAACCACAAAACTCACCTCCCTGAGTGCTGTCTTACACAAGATAGCTTGTTTCAACTGGCTACCAAGCAAGAATGTGACTGCACTTACCAAGGAATCAGCAATCTTGGTGTACAAAATCAAGAATGGGCTAGCTGTAAACATGGGGGAGAGGATTGTGAAGTCTATGTCTGAAGTTGCTGGAAGGAAGAATGGGATGCTACCCTATCCCTCACTCATCTGCAAAATCCTTGGCAGTCAAGGATTGAAGACAAGTGTAACTGTGGGCTGGAGGAAGAATGATACTGAACTGACAATTCTCCCAAGCTACTTGTCTGGATCAAGGGTGAGAGACCTTCCATGGAACCCAAAAGGAGTGGTGAGACCAAGGGCTGAAAAGAAGAAGGCTCAGGAGTTTGCTGGAACTTCAGTGCCTATGTCCAAGGAGGAAGATTGCATGGTCATTACTTCTGCTTTTGTGGATCATATGCTGAACTGGTATAGGGGGCAAATTGCAGACACTCAGATGGAGATCGAGGAGAGGAAGGAACACCTCAAAGAACTGGAGGACATTGTGAAAAATTTGGAGGAACTCCCTTCTTCACAAAAAGGGGGAGAGTAGTTCCAATTTTAATTTTAGTCTTCTAGTTTATGGTCTGTTTCTATAAACTGCTAATATCTTTGAACTGCTGGTACATTTTGGTTTTATTTGATCAAGGGATATGTCCTTGATATTTTAGCTATGGCCTGTAAATCTAAGTACTGCTGTTGAACTGCTCTAACTAACCTTAATTGCTATTTCTTATGAAGGAGCATGTTGAACTATTTGTCTGGATAACCTTTTATGCAGGAAACTTACTGGTTTCAATGTTGAGGCAACATTGATGAATGTTGAGGTCTGAACATGTGTACATATGTGAATGTAGTGATGACCTTAATGCTTGTCTTGGTTAATTTAACTTTGATTATGAGATCTTGTATTAAGGGGGAGCAGTTTGGTAGTTTAATTTATTTCTTGTTGATTATAACTTTCTGGATATAACACTTGATTGGAACAGGTATTGGTTTTGTGAAGAAAGGCAAAAAGGGGGAGATTGAAAGTGCAGGTTTTCTGGAATCAATGTTAGACAGTGAAATGTTAGACGATGTTGAGTTAACATTGAGGATAACATTGAAAGCCGAGAGCTTGTGCAAAAACTGTTCTTTAGTTGCCAAAATTAAGTTTTGCCTTTATTCACATATTAATCAAGTTCCACGGTTTTGGTTGTTTATGTTTATGTCCAGGAAAGTATCTTAAACATAAGGAAGAGCTTTGGAAGATTCCTTACTTGAAGTTTCCATAATTCAAGCTAAGTTGAATAGTCAACTCACACGCTTTCAAAAGAAGAAACAAGTGAGCTGTTCTTTGCAACACGATTCTTTCCAGGATTCTCCGAATTGAAGAAGATGTGTTACCTTGCTAAATCAGTAATGAAGGAAACACATATTCTGGAAAGATATGAAGTTCACAAAGAAGGCAAATTTTCAACAAGGAAACAACAAGAGTTACCAAAACTGTGAACAACACATCTTGGCATTCAAGACTCAAGAAATCTATAAAGATGTGAAGTTCATCAAGATGAAGACAAGACAATCGTGCCAATAATCCAAGAGATTAATCTTACTTTGTATTGTCTTCATTTTGTTTTGCGAAGTTTTTGTATCAACTGCTTAAGTCTAGTTCATAGAAGTTAAGTAGTTCTTACTTGTCTGCTTCGTTGAGTCCAATCAACAAAGAGCGTGAGTGAATTGTTGTGAGGAACGTTTTTGATAAAACCTTTATGGTTATTTCGCCTAAGGCTCGGAAGTTTTTAATAATATTGAATACTTCTTAAAATTATATCTTCTTGTGTTCTTACTTTCGCTGCACATTATTATTATCAAGAAGATCAAAATAGAGTTAAGGCAATTCCAGCTTAACTCTCAAAAAGTGTTGTGTCAATCCACGGTCCTAAAATATCAATTCAGAAATCTCTTGCACTTCGGTTCTTTTTCCTTTTCTTTCTTCACAACATTTCATATCCCTCATTTCTTGCTCTTTTTTTTTCTTTTTCATTTCTTTCATATTTCCTCCAAACTTATTCATATGTACCAGAGGGGTGATCTTCATATTTCTCTTCTTTTTTTCATTTTTTTAACATTTCTTTTTTCGTATATTTCCTTCCATTTCAAGTTCCTGATACAATTCAGTCTCTAGAAGGGTAGGGTAACTATTTGTGGCTACACGGGGTAGGTTAATGGGCTCATAAAAAAACTTTAATGAAAGGCTCAGAGGGGTTCTGGTGATTATTTTATTTGTGAAGTGTATGGCTTGAAAGGCTCAAACGTGTTAAAGAAAAAAAATGGCCTAAATCATTTCTATAATGAATCATTTCATCAACAATTTTGCTTTAAGAGGTGATCAATAAATTATGAAGCTCGGGTGTATATTCCTTAGTTTTACTTATCTCAATAACCGTTCTCTAAGTATACTCAACCACCAATGCAAATCAACGTGTGAAAAGTGTATATGAAGATAGGCATGCTCAAACATAGATTAAACGAGACGTTGTTCACATAGTATATCATGCTTATCATCATCATAAAAATCACCACAAGTATCAAATTTCTCATCATTGATCCATAATCTGAACAATTATGTGAAGTAAAGTGGTAGTTTTGTTTTTCTTCTCTAACCAATATAAAGACAATAGAAGCCATTACAATCAAAAATGTCCCCCAAATTTAGATGAGGCATTGCCCCTAATGTCTACAAACCAATATAAACAATAATAAAAACAATGTCACCTGATAAAAAAATAATAGTTGTGATTGTGGCTCACATCTTCCTCTGGTTTTACGTCAAGAAATGGCATAAATGCCTTCTATGAGTCGAGGATTGGCTTCCCATCCAATTTTCTTAAAAATTGACAAACAGGGTCTTTTAACGTCAGATTCCCAAGACGCCACTAGCTGCTTCCATTTTAACTGTAAAGAACATAAAAGAAAAAGAGTTGCATATATACAATAACAATAAAAAGAAAGAACTAATATGGGTTGCCTCCCAAACAGCGCTTCATCGGCTTGACTTCTGGTAATGACTCAAGTGGGATTATGTAGAGTCATGGATGTTTACTGTCTCTCAAACTCGCCTCCAATGTAGTGCTTCAGTCTTTGCCCATTAATTTTGAATGCTTCCTTGTCATTGTTTTGAATTTCAACAGCTCCATATGGAAAGACTTTCGTGATTGTAAATGGGCCAGACCTTCTTGATTTCAACTTTCCAGGAAAAAGTCGAAAACGTGAGTTATACAAAAGTACTTGTTGACCAAGCTCAAAATCACGTTGTAGAATGCGTTTGTCATGTCATCGCTTTGTTCTCTCTTTGTAGATTTTGGCATTTTCATAAGCTTCATTTTTGAATTCTTCCAAAGCATTGAGTTGTAGCATTCTCTTTTCTCCAGCTCGTTTCATATCCATGTTCAGCCTTTTCACAGCCCAATAAGCTTTGTGTTCAAATTCGACCGACAAGTGACAAGCTTTTCCAAAAACCAAATGATATGGTGATATACCAATTGGAGTTTTGTAAGCAGTGCGATAAGCCCAAAGTGCATCTTCAAGCTTTTTGGACCAGTCTTTTCTTTAAGAATTCACCGTTTTCTCCAATATTTGCTTTATTTCCCTGTTTGATATTTCCACTTGGCCACTGGTTTGCGGATGATGAGCAGTTGCAACTTTGTGGCGTACTCCATATTTACCCAATAAAGACTCAAAGTAGTGGTTAAGGAAGTGTTTACCTCCATCACTGATGATTGCCCTTGGTGTGCCATATTTAGTAAAGAAGTATTTTCGAAGAAAATTGATCACCATTTTCGCATCGTTAGTTGGTAACGCAATGGCTTCCACCCACTTTGAGACATAATCAACTGCTACCAAAGTGTATTTGTTGTTGTATGAGGATGGAAATGGTCCCATAAAGTCAATGCCCCAAACATCAAATAATTCAACTTTAAGAATGTTATTCAAAGGCATTTCATTACGTCTTGAAATATTTACAGTCTTTTGACATCGATCAGAGGAACTAACAAAAACATGAGCATCTTTAAACAACGTTGGCCAATAAAGTTCACACTGAAGTGCCTTAGCTGCATTTCTTATTCCACCGAAATGTCCTCCATATTCTGAAGAATGGCAGTGTTATAATATCTCAGCAATTTCTTCTTCTGGAACACATCTTCTTAAAAGTTGATCATGGCAGTGCTTGTAGAGGTATGGATCATCCCACAAAAAATGCTTGACTACGGAAAAGAACTTCTTCTTCTACTGGTAAGTTAATTCAGATGGAATAATATTGCATGCAATGTAATTAACAATATCCGCGTACCATGGAGCATTGGTTGTTTGCATAGATTATAGCCTCTCATCAGGGAATTCTTCATTGATTGGTTGAAGTTCATGTGCTTCTTTAACTTTCAATGGTGATATATGATCAACAACAACATTTTCTGAGCCATTTTGTCACGGATTTCCACATCAAATTCTTGAAGAAGCACGATCCATCGAATCAACCTTGGTTTTGCATCTTTCCTTGAAAGCAAGTACTTGATTGCTGAATGATCTGTGTACACGATAACTTCAGAACCAATCATATATGAACAAAATTTATCAAATGCAAAAACAATTGCTAATAACTCCTTCTCTGTTGTTGCATAATTCATTTGAGCGTCACTTAGAGTTAGACTGGCATAGTAGATCACATGTAAGACTTTGTTCTTCCTTTGGCCCATCACTACTCCAATAGCGTAATCACTTGCATCACACATCAGTTCGAATGGAAGATTCCAATCGGGAGTGGAAATTATTGGTGCGCCTGTTAGCTTATTTTCCAGCAAGTTGAAGGCTTTGTGACATTCTTCATCAAATGTGAAAGTGGATTCCTTTGCGAACAAGTTGCACAAAGGTTTTGTGACTTGAGAAAAATCTTTGATGAAACGCCTGTAAAATCCTGCATGTCCAAGAACACTACGAATACCTTTTACTGATGTAGGAGGTGGAAGTTTTTCGATTACCTCAATCTTGGCTTGATCAACTTGAATGCCTCTGGAAGATATATGGTGTCCTAGGACAATTCTTTCTTGTACCATGAAGTGACACTTTTCCAAGTTCAAAATAAAGTTTGTTTCTTCACATCTCTTCAAGATTAAAGACAAGTTAGTCAAACAGTCATCAAATGACATACCAAAGACAGAAAAATCGTCCATGAAAATCTCAATGAATTTTTTCCCCATGTCAGAAAAAATAGACATCATGCACATTTGAAAAGTAGCAGGGGCATTACAGACCAAAAGGCATTCTTCTAAATGCAAATGTACTATATGGGCAAGTGAAAGTTATTTTCTCTTGATCTTCAGGTGCAATGGGTATTTGATTATATCCAGCATAACCATCAAGAAAACAGTAATAAGGGTGCCCTACAAGTCGATCTAACATTTGATCAATGAAGGGTAAAGGAAAATGATCTTTGCGGGTTACCTTATTTAGTTTTCGATAGTCAATGCACACCCTCCATCCAGTGACTGTTCTTGTGGAAATATCTTCATTAAGTTTGTTCTTCACTACAATCATTCCTCCTTTCTTGGGCACAACATGTATTGGACTCACCCATGAGCTATCCGAAATTGGGTATATAATTCCAGCATCCAGAAGCTTTAATACTTCAGCCTTTACAACTTACTTCATATTGGGATTCAGACATCGTTGATGTTTGACATTTGGCTTGTAGTTCTTCTCCATTAGTATTTTGTGCATACAAGTCGAAGGACTGATTCCTTTGATATCGGCAATGGACCACCCTAAGGCAGTTTTATGAACTCTTAGAACTAGAAACAACTTATCTGTT
This sequence comes from Linaria vulgaris, assembly GCA_948329865.1. Taxonomy (NCBI): domain Eukaryota; kingdom Viridiplantae; phylum Streptophyta; class Magnoliopsida; order Lamiales; family Plantaginaceae; genus Linaria; species Linaria vulgaris. The sequence goes on along the minus strand of OX415253.1, from coordinate 5,478,792 downwards.
TCAACATTAGTCAATGACGATGAGATGATAACCGGTAGAGCTGAATTATTTTCCAAAAATGCATACTTTAAATGAGAAGGAATTGGTTTAAGATCTAGAGTTGGTGGCTTAATAATAGATGGGATTGTGATATTTGTACCTTTCTCTAGCTCTTCAACCTTTCCTTTGTAATCAATCGGTATTGCATCAAGGGCTAAAATACATATTTCAATACCATCATTATCAAAATCAATCTCTTCTTTTATTAGACATACCTCGAGTGAATCCTCCAAGTGGCTCTTGTCGAATACTTGTTCAACCAACTTATCTAGAATGTCGATTTTGAAATAACTATGAGCTTCCGATGGGTATTTGATAGCTTTGAAGACATTGAAGGTGATTTGCTCATCTTGCACTCTCATGGTAAGTTCTCCTTTTTGCACATCAATTAGAGGTATGGTAAGTTCATCTTGCACTCTCATGGTAAGTTCTCCCAGTTGCAAGGAATGGGTGACCAAGAATGATTGGAATATCATGATCCTCTTCCATGTCCAGGACGATGAAATCTGCAGGGAAGATAAACTCATCAACTTTAATTAATACATCTTCAACCATACCTCTATGATACTTGATTGACCTGTTTGCTAGTTGAAGGGACACGGTGGTTGGTTTGGCTTCTCCAAGTTCTAACTTCCTGTACACAGAAAGAGGCATTAGGTTAATGCTTGCACCTAAGCCACACAATGCTTTCTCAAAATGTGAATTCCCAATTACACAAGGAATTGTAAAACTCCCTGGATCTTTGAGCTTTGGTGGCAATTTCTTCTGTAGAATGGCACTACACTCATTGGTTAGGCATACAGTTTCATGTTCTTCCGGCTTTCTCTTATTTGATAAAATTTCTTTGATGAATTTGACATAGCTGGGCATCTATTCAAGAGCATCTGCAAAAGGAATGTTAATGTGCAATTTTTTAAAGATATCAAGAAATTTAGACAATTGCTTATCCAGTTTAGTTTTCTTCAATCTTTGTGGAAATGGAATTTCTTGCACATTCTGTGGTCGTGCGTCAGCGGAAGTGTGCTTTAGCTTAGATTCACGTCCTTGTTCATGTGTATGAAACTTCTTTGCTTGTGAGGCAACAGGTTCTGGTAACACTTTTCCACTTTTGAGTGTAATTGCCTGCACATGTTCTCGAGGGTTGGTTTCTGTGTTGCTCGGCAATTCTCCTTGTGCTCTTTCAGCTAGAGTGGTGGCAAGTTGACCCATTTGTACTTCTAATTTTCTGATTGATGCACCTTGGTTTTGGAACTGTTGCTTGGTTTCATTGATGAATTGGTCGGTTCTTGAGGCTAATTGGTTTGTGGTAGTGGCTAACTGAGTGACAATGTCCTCTAGGGAAGGATTGTATTCTTGGTGTAGTAGAAATCCAGGAAGAGGCCTGATATGGTTATGGTTGTTGCTCCAATAGAGGTTAGGGTGGTTCCTCCATCCAGGGTTATAGGTGTTGGAATATGGATTATTCTGCGACCTGTTAAAATTTGACACAAAATTTGCTTCTTCATTTTGAGTAGAATTTTCAGAATTGCTTACCAAATGACAATTGGCAGTTGAATGTGAGTTTCCACAAAAATCACATGTTGCTGATGTGGACTGAATGACACTTACCCTCATTGTTCCTAGTTGCTTGTGAGAGTAGCGATTTGTGCTATTAATGATGTGATAGCATCTATCTCATGCACACCAACCGGTCTTTTCTGTCGTTCACAAGGTCACTGGTAATTGTTCGACGCCATTTCCTCCAATAGTTGATAGGCATCTTCTGTTGTTTTCGCCATTAAAGCTCCTCCTGCAGCTGCATCTACTAAGGTTCTAGTGTTTCCACTCAACCCGTTGTAGAATGTTTGAACTTGCAACCATTTGGGAAGTCCATGGTGAGGATACTTTTCCTAAGCATTTTCTTGTACCTTTCCCATGCTTCGTACATATTCACCATGTCGTGTTGCACAAACTGAGTGATTTCATTCCTGATTTTTGTTGTTTTAGCTGGGGGAAAGAACTTAGCTAGAAATCTTTGTGTTAATTCTTCCCAGGAAGTGATACTACCTTGAGGAAGTGAATTGAGCCAGTTCTTCGCCTTGTCCCGTAATGAGAATGAGAATAGTCTCAACTTGATAGCATCTTCTGAAGCTCCATTGTGTTTAAAAGTATCACATATTTCTAAAAAATTAGCTATATGTGCATTGCAGCAATTGACGGCTTTTGGATGCTTGTGTTGGCACCTAAGATTGTTGGGACGGCGTAGTCCCGCAAGGCTTTTGATTAATTTTCTATAAGTTCAATCATTTTGCTTTTACCGTTTTCTATCATACGCAATATTTGTAAAGTTTTTTCAATTTCAGGATCAAAAGGTAAAAGTGTTGAGTTCTTACTCCTTGTAACTCTTTTTGATTTGTTTTTCTCAATTTTGAAAGTAAACAAAAAAAAAACAACAATAGTAAAAAAAATAGCAAAATAAATGTACCACACTAAAATAAAAAGCTTGCGAGCAACAAAATGTTTTTTTTTACCAATGTGATTTTTTTACTACAGTAAACGATTAACACATATAAGATATAATCTCAAATTTACAATAGGGTTAACTGGTATTGATATTAATTAACTTTATTCCCCGGCAACGGCGCCAAACACTTGTTGTGGTTAAATTCGCAAGTGCACGAAATCGTAACAAGTAATAAAGTGATAGATAGGGTTGTCGATCCCACGAGGAATAAATAATTAATTACCAAAATTGATTAACTCTAGTTTTATTTAAGAAATCAAATTTCAGATTGTTCAAGCGAAACGATTAACAATTTACTAACTACAGTAAAAACTTTTAACAAAGTAGAGCGTTGAGACAATAGAATAACAAGGGTATTTCAATAAATAAGAGTAGACAATGAGAGAAGAGCTGGGAATCATGAATTCACCGTCATTAGTCTGATCTAACTTTTAATTAAACATATTATTACGAGTTTCACTTTCAAAGTTGTTGTTGGTTATCACCATTTATGCTTTATGTACTCTTTCTCATGTTATACATAAATTCTACAGCTTTACAACTAGAAATGAGTCTAGTTACGAAGATGTGCACATGTATGTTCGGTGATGATTTTATCAACCACGTGAAAACGATAGATATATTTCTATTCTATTGAGAATTCACGGTATTTAATTCAAAGCTATTTCACAAAAATCTCCTCTCGGTTTCAATTCGATCCTTAGTTCATCCAAAAGTTGGCCAGAATTTTAGAAGCATTATATTCACAAATAAATACACCAACTATTTTGACATCGTAATAATACGTTTTAATTAAAGGTTAGATCATCGTAATTAGGTTACGCCACTATCCCAACAGGTAAATTTAGCATATAATGGAATATAGAACAAGACTATAAGATAAATATAACATCATAAAGTAAAGAGAGAAAAATAAAGAGAGTTTAGAGATCGTTACAGATTTTTACTTCCGTAAAGCCTCCGGTGGACAATATTACAAACTACTAGTGAATACTACTACTATAGAAAGACTACTAAGTGAAGAGAGAACGAAGAAGATTGGTGTGTTGAAATATGGAAAATGTGAAGTCTATTTACAGTTGAACCAAAAACATAAGACGACATCTCGACCGTTCATCTCGTTTTGATCCAATGGTCCAAAGTTGTCATATAATTGATGAATTATTGATCACATGATTTATGACATTCTAGAGTCTTCCATTTGTAAACTTGCAAGACTGAATATAGATCATTGATTAGCCATTTTGATCTGACGGTCATCGAGCGTGCGAGTTGCCTATGTACATTTTAGCTTTGCGCAACTTCACCGTTTTGGTCATAACTTTCTCTCCAGATGTCAGAATCACAAACCGCTTGTCGCGTTGGAAAATAGACATTTGTGGCTTTCAAGTGATATAAAGAACCAAATATAACTCAATCTATGCAGGTGTCGATGAATTTTTGAAGTTTCGGTTCTTGATTGACAAATCATATTTCAACCTACTAAACATGAAAACAAACATAAAAATACACAAAACTATCAAGATTAATCAAGTAAACAAGTGTAAAAGTATGATAATGATGAGTATTTCCCAAGCTCATCACTATGTACGGATGGATTCTCACCTTTTGGACAATCTGGAAAGAATTACTCGTGTTGGCCTATGTTTGTCACTTCGTATAACCTTCCACCCGATCTTTGCATGAGGCCAGAGTTCATATTTTTGAGCCTCATCATATTCGGTACACAGAGTCCGGGAAGAACTTGGATGTTATGTTGAGACCATTGATTGTTGAGCTAAATGCTTTATGGAGTAATGGCATGTGAACGTATGACAACTATAGGAAGGATAATTTCAATTATGAGCGGCCCTGATGTGGACTATCAACGATTTCCCAACATATGGAATGTTGTCCCGGTGGAGTACTCATGGAATGTTACCGTGTCCTTATTGTATGGTGACACAAAATCCTTCACGAGACGTACAATGTGGTTGATATTAACCCACGACGTTGCCTCACCACCAACGAGCCATTTGTTTTTGCAAGTCATGCCCTACATGCATACTTCACCCTATATCCTAAGCTTACGAAGGGCTGCCCTGGGCATAAATGATGGTTGTGTGTATCCACTATTCCGGCTAGGCACATAATAGATATGTCATCGTTGGTTGTTGAAAGTGATGATCAAGTGGGAATGCCAGATCAAGTGTTACAAGAGAACAAATTAGTAGGGTTGAATTTATTTGTAGATCTTAGCACATTTGATATGAATATCCAATTTGAGGTTGTCGAAGGTGGTTTAGATGAGGAGAATGACAAAGAGGAGAATGGGGTTGATAGCGAAGAAGAGGAGTATGGCGAAGATGCCTCAGATGATAGTGTGTATTAGACGAGGGAGAATACATTGTAATAATTAGATTCTTTTATTGTATGCCATTTATTTTACTAATTTAAAGTTTCGTTGTGCAACTAAAACGAACAAAAGTACACGATTGCAATACACGAATAATATAACACAATTAGATTAACAATACATACTTTCAATAATAAAACATAATACTAATTAACTACATTACATTTTAAGAACTTAAGTTCAAATTAAGAAGATAACAACAAAAGTACGAGCACACAATATAAATTTAAGTACATTACACTAATTGTTCACTTTAAGTCTAAATTTAAAAAATAATACTACAAATAGTTCATATCGATCATCCAGATCATCACCATCGAGTCTGTTCATAGAAGGAACAATCCCACTACCCCAACATCATTAACATCATCCTCGTCATTGTATGGTACCTTAGGCTCCATGACATCTTCAAGATCATCATCGTCTGAATCATACTCTCGCGCATACATAAGGGTTGTAGACGAGCCATGCGCAAATGGATCTAGTGCTCTGCTGGCTAGCCGTGGAGGAGGAGGCATGGTATGACGAGCTCCAGTGCGACGACCATCAGCCATAAATCCAATAGGAAATGCTGGAACAGGAGTATCTGGGTTCAGCTACGTAACATGCTTATTCAAGGCTTGGATATGCTATAGTAGGGCATCAACCTTCTGATCAGTACTCGAATGCAACTCCTGGTTCTGCGACCGCAAGTGATGGATGTAGTCACGCCTAAAATCTGGCTCTTTCCTGAACTCCATACCAAAACCCTCTGTACGTGCCTCACTCGGGAAGCCCTTCGCCTTCTCCTTCTTCACTCCATCCATCGCCAAACCCCACAACTCTGGATTTATCTCAAGCCAATCTCCCTAATCAGGATACCTCTCCCACATCAACCTCACGTGCTCCCTCTGTAAGTATTTTCAAATAAAATAAGTAGTGTTAATAGGGAATTTAATAAAACTCACAAGATAGATAACAAAGATTTAATAAAATCATACTTACATAGATAGTCATGTGCAAGTCATGTAACCAAACGCGCCTTTGTGGGTTGCCTTCTCGTCGTCCCCTCACCATATATGTATGGTTGTGACAATACGTCTCGTTGTGTCGAATAGGGGTGGTACGATCTGGATACGCTAAAGCCTACATGTTGCGATAAAAATTACGATAAACCTTACACATATATAAGACAAGTTTTTTCACGTATACGACAAATTTCAATAGGGCATACCATCCTACGTTGAGCCTCCGTGTAGTCGATGGATCCCTCGGCATAAGTGAGACGCGCAATTGGGCGCTCCTTAGGGGTCTCTCATACTCTCTTGTTCTTCTGTGCCATGTCGGACACCACCCTATGGTCCTCGCTCCTCCAGTAAACAATCGCATTCTTCTCCAACCTGTCATTCATCCAAGTCTTCGGCCGACCCGCGTACTTTGGATCATCCTTCCTCGCAAAGTAACTCTTCTTCCTATATTTCATCAATTCCTTAAACCACTTCTTCGCCTTCTTCTCGTAGGCATCATGTACATTCCACCAATCTCTCTCATGGACCCCCATAAATAGTCTGCAAATTATTATATAATTAATAACTCATTGTGAGCTTCATCAACATCTCTCCTCTAAACCGTCACGGGGACCTCCCTATAAGTGGGATAAAAGTCCGTCATGAATGACCTCCCTATAAGCGGGGTACCGAAGCACCTCTAGAGGGTCCCCTACCAGGACACGTCTGCGTGCCCGTGGATGGTTCGGCTCCTGGAGACCCTGTCAGTCTGCTCGGTCTAGCTCCGATGGACTTAGCTGATGGTGGTCTCTTGCTAGTAGGTCTGGATCCCGACGATGTACGAGGCGTAACTCGCATTGATCCGACAACATGAGAATCATCTGATCCAAATGAAAGCCGTCGTTGTAGAGGAGTGGACTCCGTATATGCACCATGCGTCGCACGACTCTGGGTCAAAACAGGTGACTCGACTGGCGCGCAACACTCAAAATCGACGTGAGGCTCGGCCGCAGCACTATCGTGGGCTGGAGTACCAAAACGAAGAATGTGCATGCGAGGTGCCAAACTACCTCTATCCCTGTTCGGAGGGGCGGTACTGCCACACGACGGGCGTGGAGGGTCTAACATGTCGGCCTAATTCAACATGGTCTTGAATTTTAGGCAACGACAAAAACATTTTGGTCACAGAACGAAACATAATCATGGCATATCAAGTTTTTTTTGGCTATATGACTTATTGATAAATTGTCGAGATGTGGCTCAATAGAAACACATTCCAAGTCTAAGTCCCAGGTAATAGACAAATTGAGAAGTAAAACAGAAAGTTTGACCACACAAACCTCTTAACTGCATTAATTCTACCAGATCTTTGTAAAGGGTGCACTCGAAAAATTCTTCGGAACTTGATAGGGCTTGGTGATTGCATAATTGGTAAGCATCCAAAAAACATATTCTTACAATTTAATTTATTTCAAATCTTCTTTTTAATCTATCTAATATGGTTCGTGATTTTTCATATAAAAACAAATTAATTAAAATACTAGGTACTAAGAACTAAGTAAAAATAACATTATTTCTAAGTTATATAAATTTTTTAAGGGAATCATTTCTAAGTAAGATAAGTTTTAGAGATTCCTAAAGATCACAATTTCTATGTTTAAGAGATTCCTAAGATCCCAATTTCTAAGCTTTGAGAATTCTAAGGATCCCAATTTCTGAGTTTTAGAGATTCCTAAAGATTCTAATTTGTAAGTGTTAGAGAACCCTAAAGATCTCAATTTCTAAGTTTTGGAGATTCCCAAAGATCCCAATTTTAAGTTATTAAAACAATAAATATAACACATGTAAAAACTAAACTAATAATTAATAAGCTAAATTAACAATTTAACAAATAAAAATAAGCTAAACTAAACTAACAACTTAAATAAATCAAACTAACAATTTAAATAAGTTAAACTAACAATTTGATATATTAAAAATGCTAAACTAAACTTATAACTTAAATAAACTAAACTAACAATTTAATATTATTATTATAAGACGTAAAGAGAAAACTTACCGGGGTTACAACTCCCAGTGGCAGAGCCAAGGGGGGGTGCGTGTGGGGGCGGTTGCACCCTCCAACATTCTGGAATTTTTTTTAATAGTAATATATAGGGATTTTCTTAGTAATTTTCTGGTGAAGATGAATGGCTGCAAGAATTTGTTCCCTCTATCTGGGCCTTCTTTTATTACTCTTAGAAAACAGTAAGCAGACCCATATATTAGCCCACGAAAAATGGTACATATAAATAAAAACACAACATCCCATACTTATAAAAACTAAATACAATTTAACTATAAACAAAAATATTTTAGTTCATATATGAATAATTATATAGTTTTTAACTAAGTTGAGGAAAAAAAATAGCGAAATCTCGCCCCTTGTTTCGAATTCTGGCTCCGCGCATAGCAACTGCCTGTCAGCTTCCAGTGGCGAAAAGGGGAGGAGTGAGGGGTGGAGTGCGTTTGATGTGGTGTGGTGAAAATGAATAGGAGAGGGAGGTATTTATAGAAAAAAATACCCCCCTCAGCGACCGCCTAGTGGTCACTATGGGCCATTGCTAAGACGACCTATGATATTAGAGCAGCTTTGTTGCCCTAATATAAACTTTGTGACTACTTAGCAGTCGCAAAGTGAATATTGCAACTGCTTAGCAATCGCAAGGTTAGCAGTCGCTAAAAGCGGCGACCACCTAATGTTCGCCGACCGGCGGTTGCAGAGAACCGCCAATTCTTGTAGTGAAATTAAGACAATAAAAAAAATATTGTGTCGTTAATTTAATATAGGATGATGAATATGAGACAACATCTTTGTCGTAAAACTCCACAATAGAATGTTTTAGAAGATTTCTCTGCACATAAAACGGCCACAATTGTTCAATTCCCATTTTAGTATCACAAATTATAGTAAAAAGTAAACTATAAATTACTATACAATTTAACCGTACTAAATATCATATGATACATCAAAGGAAGAGAGTAGTAAGATGAAAAAATAAGTCATCTTACGTGAAGATTAAGAGCAAATTTATTTCCATGTAAATGGGAAAATTGGGTTCGATAGGTTTAACTAGCAAATTTATTTCCATATAAATGAGAAAATTGGTTTCGATAGGTTCTGATTAAAGGATAAATATTTAGAACATCATGTTTTACAATACATAAAAACGCCATAGTGGCGATAGTTTAACAATATATCGTATATATAGAATAAGGTCGGTTATAAGTGTGGTACAACGAGTCTATCACCGAACTAGACCTACTTGAACTATACTAGTGTCGAGTAGGCTTGGTCCGTAACACCTCGAACTAACGTTATATGCAATGTCGGATGTCGAATGTATATCGGAACTGACGTCGAAGGCTATATCAGGGATGATATCGACAAACTTCCACGTCATAGATGATCTCCTGCTGACGTCGAGGGTGACATCGAGTATGATGTCGGAAGGTAAGTCGGTGATATATATCAAATATATATATCGAATGTTATGTCGAGCTCTATATCTGGTATGTTAGATATATGTGTACTGTAACTGCGGATAATTAAAGTTTACCTTGATTACTGGGATGCGGGTATTTATATGCCTCGAGACGCGGGGACCAATCACGTGATAAACATGTGAGATGTACTATGTCGAATGACATATTCGATATATATATCGAGGATGATCCCCGACATAGGTAAAAACATGGGCATGGCCCATGGGCCGACCCAATACGAGAAATACCCATATTATGTAGTCCCCCAATTTGAGAATTATTATTCGAGGATAATAATTTGCAAATTAAATCTAAGTTTTTGAATTACCAGTATCTCTCGTCCCGCTAGTTCAAATGATTGAACTCGAATGCAGGAATTCATTGTGTTTGAAGAAATGTTGGTGGACCCCCCAATGCAATTAGCGAATTTCAGAGGTCCTCGTTTGAATTCTTCTGTTTTTGTGGGTTTAATTTTTATATCGAATTTCTTTCGATATCTATGTCGAATTTGAGGTTCGATATGAGATTGCCATAAATGCGTATCTGATATCTGACGTCTATAAATAGCGGGTTGTGGAGGAAGATAAGATCATTTTTGTCTTCTAGCGGAATTTGTCGTCTATTTTCGGAGGTATGTCGGGGATTTTCGACTTTAATCTCTATACGAAATTCGATATGAGTTGTGTGATTTATTACTATTTTAACCCTTCATAAGTATTGTTCGACGTTGGTTTTGATACTATGTTCGATATTCGAACCGATGTGTCTCCGATGCGGTTTTTGATGTATTTTTCGGTATAAGTATTGGAGTTAATTTTCTCCTTTTCATTTTTTGATTTTTCATGTTTGGATTTGGTGTTTTTGCTATAGCCTTTCCGGAGAATTGTTCGATTTTTTTCTACGCATCACTGCTATGTCGAGCGCAAGTGATTTTGATATGGCGATTTGGCTATTGAGAATGTGGATGCTAGAGGTTCCTAACCTACAATTACTGACTCTAAGTTTTCCGGTACATATGAGTTAATTGGTAATGACTTCGGGGATGGGTTAGATGAGGATGTTGATGAGCCTAATGGGAAAGAGGACGTGGAGTACAACGAATGGGGTTTGTCCGTTTCGCCTGAGGTGAAAAAGTATAAGACAATTATCAGTTATGAGGACAGGGTGTCCTGTGTCCCTCATTACCCTGGCTTTTATTCTACCATGTATCACGTGGATGCCAGGTATAAGATTAGGTTTCTCGAGGTGCATGAGAGAATGCACAGTCTTCTGCGGGGTTCCGTCACCGTCCATGCAAAGCATTTCACCAATCATTTGTGGTTCCCTATAGATCCCGCCATTGTTTCCATCCTGCATAGTTTTGGGGTTTACCTCGGACAACTTTCGCGCAACTCTTTTGGTGCCATCGTGGGCTTTGTTTGTGTTATGAAGGCCCTCGGTGTGCCCCATGGAGTGAACGAGTTTTGGAATATCTTTTCCGTTATCACAAAAAGAAGGGTGGTGATAAAGGTTTTTTCTTCATTCGAGCGCATTCTGGGCTCAAATTCCTGCACGAAGGCCAGTGTAGCTATAGCTTCGGCAATCAAAGCGAATATTTCTACGTAGAGGAGAAAACTGCTGGGGAGCTTGATGTTCTTCCTCAACAGTGGTCTATATTGAAGAGGTTTTCGAGGCCTTTTGGTATCGGCGCTCCCCAATGGGTGTCCGGTTAGTGCAAGCGGTCTTTTTCCTATGCCCTATCGAGGCTCTTTCGACCTTGGTATGCTTCTCTTCTTCTTTTAGTTGGATGGTTTCATGTTTTTGTTCTGTTTTGATGACACTCTTTTTGTCTGTATGTAGCAGCCCTTGTGATGCATCAGAGATGGATATGATTGCACAACGTGACACTGTTTAAGGGGCAGAGGCCGGGGGTGATGCAACACTTCCCACAATTCACAAGAAACATTGGCGAGAGGGCCATCACCTTAAGGAGAAGTTGGGTGTATTTTTGCAAGGCAAGGAACACCCATAGGATGTAATATCAGGAGGCGACGCTCTTACTCAAGGTGGGACTGGTGCGAGTTCCAGTAGGAGCCAAGCTCTGGGGTTTTTGGGAGCTAACTCTTCCCCTAATAAAAGGAAATGGACCGAGGACAGTAGTTCTGCTATTGGACAAAACTCTTTGTTCCAATCTGTAAGTGTGTTGTAATCCCTTTTTTATTTAGCTATTGGGATGATTTTTTTTATGAAGGTACTTACTCGGTATTTGTTAAACTACCGAGTTGTTTCTGTATTTTAGGTCAGAAAGTTTCTTGTCGGGTTCTTGAGGACGACAAGTGACAATAATGTCGCTCAGGCGGAGTCTATCTCTCGGGCAATCGCTGCGCTTGAGAGCCTGGAAAATTATAATCCTGCAGTGACTGAAAAATTAGCGGCCGAGTGGGATGAGGCCATGAGTATCCTTGGCTACAATGAAGTGAACGTGGGGCTCCTTCTCATGTGAAATTAGGAGCGGGGAGCCGCGCTTGATCAAGCTAACATGTCTCTCGCTATAGAGAAGGAGAGACGTGAGAATGTCGAGACCGAGCTCCGTCAGGTGCGAGAGTAGTTGGCCCTCGCTGAGAGGGCTAATCGATGTAGGGAGCTCACTCAAGATCAGAAGGTTGGTAATGCCAAGGCCTTCCCATTGAGTGAAACCTTCAAGGAGATATGCGCCGAACGTGGAGTGCAGGAGAGGGAAGGAGCCAACGCCTCCATCATTGGTCAAACCCGTCTTCTCAGTGGCTTTAAGGATGATTTCGATCGTAGGCCACGGAACCCCTTATTGGGCCCGGATGGGAAATTTTCGGAAGATTCCGATGCTGAGGTTGATTAGGATCCGATAAAAGACGTCTACAGGGAAATTCAAAATCAGAAGAGCCTTGTGCTAATTCATACGAATGGGGCTCCTAAGTTCCCCGACTGAGGAGTGTGTCACTTGTTATTATAATTTTCGTCCTTGGTGGTTGTGTATATTGCCCTTGTACTTTTTGTTCTTCGTGAGCTTATTTTGAAATGGTAATTTCCTCCTCTATTCCTAGGGGATTTGTTGTTAGTTAAAAGTCTCGCCCTTTTGGTCCACGTCGATATAACTATTATTATCCCACGGGTTGTGCAGAGCTTTCTTTCTGTCGGGTGCTTGCCCCCTTTCTGGGTGGATATCGGAACTATTGCATCGCATTTGTAGTTGTTCTATATGTTGGGTTCTCTCCTCCCTATCTTGATGGATATGGGAGTTATCCTATGACATCTGTAATTCTTTTGTATGCTAGGGAGCCTCACTATCTTGATGGATATGGGAGTTATCCCATGGCATTTGTAGTCCTTTTGTATGTCGGGTTCTCTCCTCCCTATCTTGATGGATAGGGGAGTTATCCCCCATGGCACTTGTAGTTCTTTTGTATGCCCAGTTCTCTTCTCCATATCTTGATGAATATGGAAGTTATCCTATTGCAATTGTAGATCTTTATCCTTCCTAGGTAGTGGATGTTTCTTGGATTCTGTCGAATTTCCCAATCTTCGTTCCCTGTCGTTCAAACAAGATAACATAATCGTTCCATGTCAGAAATAGGGGTAAGGTGAAATCCACACTTCATATTTCATCCTCCTAGGGGAGAATATCTTTCCTCATTATTAGCAAGGACCTATTTGTACTTGCCTTATATAGGTGGAACAAGTATATTCTCAAGCATTATGATGGTAAATATCTCAGAATAAATGTGTGCTTATCTGCAAATTTCGTCTAATCCCTCAAAAGGGTATGTACCTGCAGCAAGTTACGAATGCGTAATGCAGTCGAATGTATCGGTTGGAATGATATGAGTTAATGATGGATAAATTTCGGAGGCTAGGTAAATCCTAACCCGCCTACGTTTCTCGTTGTATGGGAATCAGACCAGCGTAGTTCCCCCTATTTTAGTTACAGTCTAGCCCAATGATGGGGCAATTTAGGGAAATTATAAATTGTTCAACATTACTGGAAAAAAAAAGTTCAAGTGATCCTCCAACGTCGGTCACTCCACCACTTGATTGTTGCCATTCGGGTCCGCCACCTACCCCGCAGCATCTCTGATTCTTGGGAGTGTGAGGGAAGTTATGTAGCAAAACCATCCCTCCTCATTATTGAGAGCGGGCCTGCCTATTATGATTTTGTAGGCGAAGGGGTGATCCACGATCATGTATTGGACGTTGATGATCCTCATGTGTGGCTCTTCCCCAAGCGATGTTGGCAGGTTCACCTGCCCCAATGGTATGACCTCGGTACCCCCAAAGCCAGTCAAGAGGGTGTAGATCTGGTCCATTACATGGTAGCCCAATGCCATTTTCTCCAAAGCATGCACGGATATGATGTTCGTGGAACTCCAATTGTCTATCAAGACCTTGCACACACCTTAATTGGCAATGTCAAGTTTAACAACTCGGGTGAAATCATGTTTACCTGCCTATATGGCCTCAGGAGATAGATCTGTCAGGTCACTGGTTGAGAAAGTAATGTTTTAGCCTGGCAACTCATCCATCAGTGACGTGAATCCAATGTAGTGGTACTCCTGAAGTCCTCTTGTAATTTCTTTCCTCCTGTTAGTGGAGTCTGCTCCTGTCGGTCCTCCGCTGATCATGTTGATCACTCCTTTAGAAGGTGCATTGACAATTGCATTCCCACACCCACCGGGCCCTCTATGGCCTTCACCTTGACCCTTCTAGGGAAGCACAATTGATCCTCTTTATCCTCAGAGTCTCTATAGTTTTGCACATGTTCTATCAGCTTGCCCTCCCGAATGAGGCGCTCGGTTTCATCCTTGAGATCTATGCAATCCTTAGTCTCGTGTCCCTTCTGTTGGTGGTACTCACAATACTTCTTTCATCGTTTAGTTCCTTCAGTCTCTCTCAATTTCCTTGGTTGGTTCAACAATTTCTTCGTCTAAGCTACCGCAAATACGGTCAATGTTGAATTATTCTTAGGAGATGGTTAGAACAACATTGGCATAGTAGACGAAGCAAATAAATATATAGACCTCCGGTACTAGCGTCTACTAGGGAATCAAGATCTTAGTTGTCAACTCTAATCATCTTCTAAAACTCGGTAAGTATCCTTAACACACTGAGATTCTAGAGAGGAGAAATCGCGTAACAACATGACATCATAAGGGATTAGAGGGTTCTTTAAGTGATACAAAATTGTGCTTAAGTATGATGTCGGAAGGTAAGTCGGTGATATATATCGAAGATATATATCGAATGTTATGTCGAGCTCTATATCGGGTATGTTCGATATAGGTGTACTGTAAATGCGGAAAATTAAAGTTACCTTGATTATTGGGATGCGGGTATTTATAGGCCCCGAGACGCGGGGACCAATCACGTGATAAACATGTGAGCTGTACTATATCGAATGACATATTCGATATATATGTCGGAGATGATCCCCGACATAGGTAAAAACATGGGCATGGCTTAACATATGGATGATAGTTTGTCTATGAAGTACCCGCATTCGAGATTAATGAAATCCGACTCCTAGATACATTTTTCTTAATTTGTTTCAATATCAAATCAAAGAATCAATCAATACAATTACGTCTTAGTTGAAGCAGTTTGGCTAAAATAACATAGGCATAGTTTTAGTCCATATAGTCCTTATGTTTCATAAACATATTCAAAGCATTGTTTCATTTAAGTTTTCAACAATTCAGATTGCTAATATACAATTCATACTCTCTTGTGATTTGATACTTGGTTAGTTATACTTGCCATTTTATTATTACTTGACCCGTATACTTATGTAAGTGTGTATTGTTCTTATTATAAACACGTGAAAAATACGCATCATTCTAACAGCTGCAACTTACGCAATCATGAAATACATTTTTTTTTGGAACAAAGTGCTAAACTTTATTAAATCAAAATCATGACATTACAACCGATCCTAAGATCCAGGTTCAGCTTACCATACTACTATTCTATTCTAACAATCCAAATTTCTTTGAATTTGGGAATACAGTTTCACTTTCACCTTACATCTACTCAGTACAATGCTTCTAATTTCCTCAACTAAGTGGCTGCTAATAGGTTTGTTGTTGAACACTTTATCATTTATGCTCATGTATATATTATATATAGTTTCTGCTACTGCCACTTTTATCAGCTGACGTCTCCAGTTCTTTTTTGTCCCATACTGCAGTATCCATTCTATTTCTTGTTCCCACCCTTCTGGTATATGCTGGACATGTATCCATTCCAGAGTTCTCCTCCAGATGTCTTTAGTCCCAGTGCATTTAAAGAATATGTGATCTGCAGTTTCCTTCTCTGTACAGAAGCAACATGTTTCATCTATCTGTATGCCAAATTTTGTGAGTCTATCTTTGATGGGTAGCCTATTGAGGCAGTGTAGCCATAAGATGAAAGTTGCCCTTAGTCTTGCATAATTTCCATACATCAATTTTCTCCACCTCACCTGTACTTTTGGTTCTCTCAGTTCCTTGTACACAACTGCAGTTCTGAATTTCCCATTCATGATCATATTCCCCCACACCTCTGACTGCATCATATCTCTCTTCTTTAGCATTGCCTTCACTATCCAGGAGCAGTTATCTTTTGCTTGATATGTCATTATATTCTCCTCCTTGATGAAGTATGTATGCACCCACTGGACCCACAGTTTATCTGCTTTATTTTGCAGATTCCATAGTAGTTTCATCATGGTAGCTTTGTTCCATTCTACTAATGAGATTATATTCAATCCACTTGTCTGTTTAGTGTCACAGATCTTGTCCCATGCCACTGGTGCTTTTTTACTATTCTCCTCTTTGCATGTCCATAGATATATTCTGCATATGCCCTCAATGTATTTTAGTATCTTCTTGGGGAGTGGGAAAATTTGCATCCAGTAGTTGGCAATGGCAAAAATAACACTCCTAATCAGTTGAAGCCTTCCTGCATAGCTGAGAAGCTTTGCTGTTCAATGGTGTATCCTCTCCATAATTCTGTCAATCAGCGGCGTACACATGTGTATTGTGAGTTTCCTGTTTGTGAGTGGGACCCCAAGGTACTTGAATGGTAGCTCTCCCTTGCTAAATCCTGTAGCTTGAAGTATCAGTTCTTGCTCATCTGTCTTCACTCCTCCAAAATAGACCTTGCATTTGGTTGGATTTACTTTCAACCCTGTAGATTTAGAAAATTCCATGAATTTCTTCATTAGCAGCTTCACTGAGCCCTCATCTACCCTACTGAACATTAGCACATCATCTGCAAAGCAGATGTGTGTGATTCCCAGCTTTTCACACTTAGGGTGAAAGTTGAAATCTGGGATTGCCTGCATTTTCCCCATGCATCTGTGCATATACTCCATAATGATGACAAACAATAGTGGTGAGACTGGATCCCCTTGTCTTAACCCCCTCCTTGCTTTTAGTATCTTGCTAGGGTACCCATTGATTGAGTATCTGTATGACACTGTAGTCACAACAGTCATTATCCATTTGATAAACTGGTTAGGAAAGCCCACTTCTCTCATTATCATCTCTAGGGCAGACCACTCTACAGTATCATATGCTTTTTGTAGATCCATTTGGATCAAGCATCTAGGTGAGATGTTTTTCCTTGTGTATCCTCTGATAAGCTCCTGTGCAATCATGATGTTATCATGGATTATCTTGCCTGGTATAAATGCTGACTGACTTTCATGTATCACTTCATTGATCACACTTCCTAGTCTCTTGGTCAGGATCTTAGATATGATCTTGTAGAAAGTTGAGCAACATGAGATGGGTCTCATCTCCTTCATGGTCTTTGCACTGCTACTTTTGGGTATAAGTGTGACTAAGGAGCAGTTGAGTGCAACATATATTCTGTCTTTTTGGAAGAATTCTTTCACAGCTTTTATCACTTCTGTCTTGATTATTGGCCAGGCTTCTTTGAAGAACTTAGCATTAAATCCATCCAGTCCAGGAGCCTTTTGATCCCCAATAGCCTTTAGGGCTTCCCATATTTCCCTATCTGTCACTGGTTTGATCAGCAGTTCCTTGGATTCATCTCTTATCTGATTCCCCTCCCTCATGACCTCAATGTCTACATATTCAATCCTTTGTGTATTAGCTCCAACCAGTTCTTCATAGAACTTCAAGGACTTCCTGTTCTATCTCCTTCATGTCTGTTATGCTTCTTCTAGTGCTATCCTTTAGTTTGTGTATGCCACTTCTCTTATTTTTACCCTTCACTATGGCATGGAAGTAAGAATTGTTCCCATCCCCTAATTTGATCCATGTTGCCTTTGATTTTTGCATTAGTATATTCTCCTCTATTCCTAATACCTCCATCAGTTGCATTGAAAGCTGTCTCACTTTTAGTATATTGTCTTCTTTGAAGGGTTCTTTTTGTAGTTCAAGCTGTGCATCATGTAGCTCATCTCTTGCTCTCTGAATTTGCTATGGTGTCCCTTTTATGTCTTTCATCATTCTTTGTATTGTAGGTTGCAATCTCAGTAGCTTCTTCCATAAGACATACATTGGTCTCCCTTCAATAGGGTTCTGCCAACTCTCCCTCACCCTCTGTAAGAACTCAGGATTTTCAGTGATGTAGTTCATGAATTTGAAGCATTTTCCTTTCTTCTTTGGTATGCTGTGATCCATATTAACTCTGAGGGGACTGTGGTCTGATATATGTGGTTGTAGTATCTCCACTGTGCTGTTAGGATATGTAGTGAACCATTCCTTATTGCACACAACCCTATCAATTCTTGAGTATATTGTCCCCTTAAGGTGTCTATTAGACTAGGTAAAGTGATCACCCTCTGTCTCATGCTCATGTAGGTCTTGTGTTCTCATCATCTCTACCAAGTCTTCAAATTCATGTGCCTGCACTTGATGTCCTCCTATTCTATCCTCCACCCTCAGTACATTGTTGTAGTCCCCTATTATGATCCATGATCCATTCACATTCATTGCCAGATCTTTGATGTCTTCCCATAGCTTTCTTCTTTGTTCCAGTTTGTTGTGTGCATACACTGCTGTCATGTACCCCATATTGCTACCATCTTTTTTCTGCATTATGCATTGGATAAATTGATCAGAGCATTTGATCACTTGTATGTCCATCTTCTCTTGATTCCATACCAGCCAGATTCTACCATTCCCATGGTGTGTGTAGTTGTTTGTTATTTCCCAATGTTGTCCCATCTTCTTGCTAATCTTACTTGCATTTTGTTGTTTTATTCTTGTTTCTAACAATGCTGCACAAGTTACCTGTAATTTTCTGAGGTGGGAGAAGACCTCCAGGTGCCTTGTTCCTTTGTTCATTCCCCTCACATTCCAGCTCACTATCATTGGTTGTTATCAGGTGGATCCCCAGGGTTCTCTCCCACCCCAAGGGCCCTGAATCCATTCTTGTCCTCAATCAAGATTTCTCCAATTTGTAGTGTTTGCTTTTTCTGTTTGCCTCCTTTCTCTCCTACTATTGTCCACTGTTTTCCTTCCTTTTTTCCTGTGTTTGTTTCTGTTATTTGCTCTGTGTTATGTTTTGGTCTCCATTCTTTTGTAGTTGTCTTCACTTGTTTGATTTCCTTACATATATGCCTTATCTTATTGCACTTAGAGCATATGGGTGGTATCCACTTATACTCTATCTTTTGTGCTCTCTTACCCCCTTTCTTATCCTTGATATTTATGGTCTTTCGCATCTCTGTTGTGATATCCACTTCAACCAGTGCTCTTGCATACGAGACTCTTAACTTCTTTGATGTACACTCATCCATCATTATTGGTTTCCCTACTGTACTGGCTATCTTACTTATACTCTTCTCTCCCCAGTATACCAATGGCAGTTGTGGAAATGTAACCCAAATTGGCATAACCCTAAGCATATCTTCCTTAAAAGTGAAATCAGCACTCCACTCTCTTATGAAAAGAGGTTTCCTGTAGATAGTATATGGCCCAGATTGTAACACTTTCTTCATGTCCTCATTGTTCTTAAATTTTGCCATGAAGTATCCTTCCTCATTATAGTACAAGTTTGGCAGAGTTGCAAAATTCCAAGTATTGATCATAAACTGCCTTACCGCATTCATTGAGAGGTCTTCTCCTATATCACACATGACCAGTGTGTTTTCCCAGAATTTGAGCTCAGATTCCATGTCCTCCTCTTCAATTTCAACCTCCATTTCTCCATCAACCATTGTCGGCGCTGTGTATTTCACTTCAAGCCCTTTTGATGGTTGTCTATTTCCTCTAATAATGTCCACCCATGGCACATTTCTGAGTTGTTGCTCCTTATTCGTTGTGTCATTTTCTGGTGTTTTTTGCTCCACCGGATTCTTTCTCTCTGATTCCCTTGCCGAGTTGCCCGTCGGAGTTTGGTCTATTTTATTACCCATGGTTGGTGGCGTTTGGATTTGCTCCATGTTATTTTCTTTCAGAATCGATTTTGTGTTCGTACCCTCTGCGCTCACTTCATTGCTCCCATGATTCATATTAGGGGAATTGAAAATAGCTCTTACCCATTGTTGCCAGCGTCGTTACCACCTTTTTCGGCCGACCACGAGGTCGACGAGACTTGGATTTAGGCATTTTCCGTTATGTCATCTGTGAATCGCACCTCAGTGTGTTAATTGGGGGCACGTGAGGCTGACGTCTTAATTACTTCTTGTTATACCTATTTCTTTTATGAAATACATTTTTTCATAACACAAAATGCGTAAATAGATAGCAGAATACAACATCGGTATTTCATGGAAAATTCCACTATTTGAAGCATTGCAATCTTAGTTACGGGAGAGAGGTGATCAAAACAGTTTCATAATCAAGTGAAGTATAGCATCTAAGAGTCACAAGGAGAAGACATGTCAAAATCCCACCAAAATCCAGAGTTTCATTTTTTTCTTTTAGTTATTGCACAACTTTATGATGAATTATTGTTTTATTACATTGATCATGAGTACCGAATTCTCTCGTTGTCTGGGATAGGATGTAGTTATCTCATATGGATGCACAATGAACCAGCGTTTTAACTAATCTTGTTGAGACTTTATTTTGTTGAGTTTATTTCGTTCTTACACACATATTTCCTCGAATCAACGTAATTATGTGGTATTACCTTCTCTTAGGTTGAGTTATTCTTAGGAGATGGTTAGAATAACATTGGCATTGTAGACGAAGGAAATAAATCTGTAGACCTCCGACATTAGCGTCTACTAGGGAATCTAGATCTTAGTTGTCAAACTCTAATAGTCTTTTTAATCTCCGTAAGGATCCTTGACACACTGAGATTCTAGAGAGGAGAAATTTCCTAACAACCTGACATCACAAGGGATTAGAGGTTTCTTTAGGTGATACAAAATTGCGCATAACTTATCAAGTCAACGACGTGAACAAAGTAAGAATCAATAGAAGAAAGCTTTACGTATGGATCATTGATAGTTTGTCTATGAAATACCCACATTCGAGTTTAACGATATCCGCCTCTTTGATACATTTTTCTTAATTTAGTTTCAATACCAAATCAAAGAATCAATCAATACAATTTCGTCTTAGTTGAAGCAGTTTTGTTAAAATAAATGGCATAGTTTTAGTCCATATAGACCTCCCGTTTCACAAAAGTATTCAAAGCATTGTTTCATTTAACTTTTCAACAATTCAGATTGCTAATATACGATTTTTAACTCGTATACTTACGTAAGTGTGTATTCTTCTTATTAAAAATACGTGAAAAATACGCAACATTCTAGCAACTGCAACTTACGGGCAGAAACCTATAAAACAAGGAGACGTTACACAGCCAAGGAAATCACGCAATCATGAAATACCTTTTTTCATAACACAAAATGCATAAATAGAGAGCATAATACAAGATCGATATTTCATCGAAAATTCCACTGTTTATGCATTACTATCTTAGTTGCGGGAGAGATGTGATCAAAATGATTTCATAATCAAATGAAGGATAGCAGCAAAGAGTCACAAGGAGAAGACATGTCAAAATCCCACCGGGATCCAGAGTTTCATTCTTTTCTTTTAGTTATTGCACAACTTTATGATGAATTATTGTTTTGTTACATTGATCATGAGTACCTAATTCTTTCGTTGTCTGGGATAGAATGTAGTTATATCATATGGATGCACATTGAACCAACGTTTTAACTAATCTTGTTGTGACATTGTTTTGTTGAGTTTTATTTCGTTCTTACCCACATATTTCCTAGAATCAACGTAATTATGTGGTATTACCTTCTCTTAGGTTGAATTATGCTCAGGAGATGGTTAGAACAACATTGTCATAGTAGACAAAGAAAATAAATCTGTAGAACCCCGACATTAGCGTCTACTAGGGCATCTAGATATTAGTTGTCAACTATAATAGTCTTTTTAAACTCTGTAAGGATCCTTGACACATTGAGATTCTAGAGAGGAGAAATTTTCCTAACAACCTGATATTATAAGGGATTAGGGGGTTCTTTAAATGATACGAAATTGAGCATAACTTATCAAGTCAACGAAGTGAACAAAGTAAGAATCAATAGAAGTAAGCTTTACGTATGGTTCATTGATAGTTTGTCTATGAAATACCCGCATTCGAGTTTAACGATATCGCCTGCTAGATACATTTTTCTTAATTTATTTCAATACCAAATCAAAGAATCCATCAATATAATTCCATCTTAGTTGAAGCAGTTTGGTTAAAATAACATAGGCATAGTTTTAGTCCATATAGTCTTTATGTTTCACAAAAATATTCAAAGCATTGTTTCATTTAACTTTTCTACAATTCAGATTACTAATATAAGATTCATACTGTCTTGTGATTTGATACTTGGTTAGTTATACTTACATGCCATTTTATTATTACTTGACTCGTATACTTACGTAAGTGTGTATTCCTCTTATTAAAAACACGTGAAAAATAAGCAACATTCTAGCAGCTGTAACTTACGAGCAAAAACCTATAAAACAAGGAGACGTTACGCAGCCAAGGAAATCACGCAATCATGAAATACCTTTTTCATAACACAAAATGCATAAACAGAGAGCTTAATACAAGATCGATATTTCATGGAAAATTCCACTGTTTAAAGCATTAATATCTTAGTTGCGGGAGAGAGGTGATCAAAATGATTTCATAATCAAGTGAAGGATAGCAGCAAAGAGTCACAAGGAGAAGACATGTCAAAATCCCATTGGAATCCAGAGTTTCATTTTATTCTTTTAGTTATTGCACAACTTTATGTTGAATTATTATTTTGTTACATTGATCATGAGTACCTAATTCTTTTGTTGTCTAGGATAGGATGTTGTTATTTCACATGGATGCACATTGAGCCAGCGTTTTAACTAATCCATTTGAGACTTTGTTTTGTTGCATTTTATTTTGTTCTTACCCAAATATTTCCTCGAATCAACGTAATTATGTTGTATTACCTTTAAAATTGTCGGATCGTGGATTCACTCAAGAACTTTGAGAGTTAAGCTGGCTTTGCCTTAACTCTACTATGATCTTCTTGATAAGAGTAATATGCAGCGGAAAGAAAGAACGTAAGAAGATATAATTTTCATAAGTTTTCAATATTATTAAAAACTTTCTAGCCTTAGGCAAAATAACCAATAGAGGTTTTAACTAAATGTTCCTCACAACAATTCACTCACGCTCTTTGTTGATCGGACTCAACAAAGCAGACAAGCACGAACTACTTAACTTCTAAGAACTAGACTTAAAGTAGTTGATACAAACATTTCGCAAAAGCAAGATGAAAACAATACAAAGAATTAATCTCTTGGATTATTTAGAACTATTGTCTTTAATCATCTTGATGAACTTCACACCTCTATATACGTTTCTTGAAACATGCACTCCAAGGTGTGTTGTGTTGTTCACGGTTTTGGTAACTCTTGTTGTTTCCTTGCTGAATTGGACTTCCTTGTGAACTCGGTCTCTTTCTTGAATAAGTGTTCGCTTTGTTAGAGTTCTAATAAGGTAACACACCTTCTTCAATTCGGAGTAATCCTGGAAAGAATTCAAGTTGCAGTGGAATTCCAATTTGTTTCCTTCTTTGCAAACCGTGTTGAGTTGACTATTCAACTTAACTCGAATTATGGAAACTTCAAGTAAGGAATCTTCCAAAGCTTTTCCTTATGATTAAGATACCTTCCTGGACATAAACATAAGCAACTAAAACCGTGGAACTTGATTAATAAGTGAATAAAGGCAAAACTCAAAGTTAGTAGTTAAAGAACATTTTTCACGCAAGTTCTCTGGTTTCAATGTTATCCTCAATATTGTCCCAACATCACATAACATTGATTCCATAATACCTTTCACTTTCAATCTCACCTTTTTGCCTTTCTTCACAAAACCAATACATGTTCTAATCAAGTCTTATATCTAGAAAGTTAGAATCAACAAGAAACAAATTAAAACTACTAAACTGCTCCCCCTCAATGCAAACTAACATATTCAAAGTTAAAATAACAAAGACAAGTATTAAGGTCATCACTACATCAAAAGATGTTCAGACTCCAACATTCATCTATGTTGCCTCAACACTGAAACTAGTGAGTTTCCTGCATAAAAGGTTAAACAGAAAAACAGTTCAAAAGTTGCTTTCATAAGCAACATCAGTTAGAGCAGTTCAAACAGTAGTCATACTTAGAGTTACAGACCATAGTTAGATAACAAGGATCATGTTCCTTGATCAAATCAAAAAACATAGAGATAATGTACCAGCAAACACACAATAACAAAAGTTCAAGAAGCAAAAATAGAAAACTAGAAAACCAAAATAAAAATTTGGAACTACTCTCTCCCTTTTTGTGAAGAAGGGAGTTGCTCCAAGTTTTTCACCAAGCTCTCCAGCTCCTTTAGATGCTCCTTCTTGTCCTCAATTTCTTTCTGAGTTTCAGCAATGTGCCCCTTGAACCAATTCAGTAGATGATCCACAAATGTTGAGGTTATGACCATGCAATCTCCCTCCTTGGACATAGGCACTGAAGTTCCAGCACACCCCTGAGCCTTCTTCTTCTCTTTGCTTGGTCTTACCACTCCTTTTGGGTTCCATGGAAGATCTCTCACTCTTGAACCAGACAAGTAGCTTGTGAGAATTGTAAGTTCAGCTTCATTCTTCATCCAGCCCACTATGGCACTTGTCTTCAATCCTTGCTTGATAAGGATTTTGCAGATGAGTGAGGAAAAGGGCAGCATGCCATTCTTCCTTCTATCAACTTCAGACATTGACTTCAAAATCCTCTCCCCGATATTTATAGCTAGCCCATTCTTGATTTTGTACACTAAGATTGCTGATTCCTTAGTTAGTACAATAACATTTTTACTTGGCAGCCACTTGAAGCATGCAATCTTATGCAAGACAGCACTAAGGGAAGTGAGTTTTGTAGTTGGCAGAGCATCTTTCCAGACTTTGACCAACCCTCCTCTCAAATCTTCAATCATATCATTGTAGTAAGGGTCCTCAGATTCTTCAACAAGTGGGAATCCACATATCTTATTGATGGTGTAGGGTTCAATATTGAATACCTTCCCCCTCACCCAAGCTTTTCCATACTTTGGAGATCTGTAATATCTTTTCCACATGAAGAGATTAAGGTAGAATTCCATCACAATCTCAGGAGCATAATCATTCAAGTCCATCACAGATTCATGAATCCCCCTTACTTCAAGCTAGTCCATCACTTTGTGTTCTTTAAAACTGGCCATCTCTACAACTCTTTCAAGGTGAATTTCACTTCTCTTGAAAGAATCCCACTTCTTCTCCAAATCTTTGGTAAGATAATAGAGGGAAAAGTAGTCCTCCTCATCTTCAGGGTAAATCACACACAGTCCATCTGAGTATTCTTCTATCTTTGATGTTGCCTTAACATCAGCATCACCATCCTGATATTCTTCATCAGTCTTCTCCTCTTCTTTCTCCTCCTCTTCCACTTCACCCTCAACATCCACAACCTCAATTTCCTCTTCCATAACTTGATTCCCATTCCTCTTTCTCTCATCAACAACAACAACAAATTTTAGATCTTCTTCAGCCTTTTTCTCAGCTTCAGCAACCCTTTTCTTAGATAACCTCTCAACTTGCCTTTTTCTAGCCTTAACACGTTTCTTGGCAGTCTTTGACATTTTTCTACCACCAATAAATATCTCACCAGAACCCTTGCTCTTTTTCTTTTGAGCCCTAACCCACTTATTCACCAATTTATCCACAGATTCACCAACCTTCCCCTCAACAGATATATCAACATTAATCTTAGGGTTAGGTTCAGCCATATTTACCTCAATTTCAGATTCATTGATGATATGAGTGGTTGACTCAGCTGTTGGCTCAACATTTGAAGTCGATTCTCAGTGCTTGGATTTCTTTCCTCGCCGTACATAGGGAATCACCTTTCTTTTAGCAGCAACTTGAGCATCATCAGATTTTGTAGCATCACCTCGAGTGTGAGAGCGAGTGTGCGCAACTGTAGGTTCACTGCTTAGAACAACATCTGCAAGAGTATCCATAGGATACTTGCTCGCCATTGTTAATAAGAGAGATTTGCGGAGAAAAATTGAGAGAATTTTTGAGAATAGAGAGTAAAATTACAGATATTTTAAGCATAAATAAGGAAATTAGGGTTATGATTCCTAATATAACCGTAAGTAGTGGAGAGAGAGATAGAGAGTGGATGTTAGTGGGTAGTTAATGACAGTTTATCAAATAATTCGTCCCACTATGTTTTCCCGCGTACACGTGCCAATGTTTAAATAATAAGTAACTAGAGCGGTTTTCAAAAATTTGAAAACTTCTAAGTTCCTGTTTTCAGTGTTGTCCTGCAACAGTGCACAATGTTGGGATAACGTTCAAAGCAGAAGGTAGAGGCACAGGCTTCACCAAGGCAAATTCATGTGAGAGCTTGAGATACATCCAAAAATACATCTGAAACTTAACCAATATAGCAACTGAGTACCTCAGACATAATGTTCAGATCAAAATCATGAGTAAGCAACATAGATAACAAGAAACACACATAGATAAGCAGTTATGAATTCAAGGAAAAATTCACTTCCGCATCATAGAAAGTCACAGAAAAGTGTGTCACCTGCAGTATATCACCGAAAGTGTATGCCTCAACGCATGAATTATACTTCTCCTAAGCCTAAACCGACACAACTCAACAACAAGAAAGAAAACAATGCAGTTATACATGAATGCAATAATGTAATGTCAAATAGGTAGATGGTAAACACTTATGAAGAACTCCTCAAACCAGGACAATTCACATCTCTTTATAATCTTTATTATTTTCATAACATCTGAACCAAAAACTGAAGGTTGCTAAACACAAAGCTAATGTCACTACTGAATGAGGGCAGCCTGAACTCCACACACCCTTGTAACAACATTAACATCAACAAGTTAGGCAAGTAAAAAGGCCTTGAATGTTGACAATTCATTTATCATGCACCCCAACACCCCAATTCCTTATGCATACTTGTTTACCAACCCGCATTCAAGAGAATTCACCAAGTGATCAGGGCAACCAAGTGTAAGAAACCTAAACCTCAAACACCCTAGTAGAAAGAATCACTCTCATGTATTCCTTGGCCAAACAAACAGAAACATGTAAATAAGCACAACTGAGTAACACTGAAGATGTCAACATCATGTACCCCAGCTTCTCCACATGTCTTGTACACTTTTCATATGAATAAGACACAACTGAATAGACATCAAAATAGTGAACTTTGTGTACCCCAACTTCTCCATATGTTAGGCTATCACAACATCAGACAAACAGAAGAGTTTTATTACTTTTTCAAAACAAAGATGTGAAACTTGTAACAGCCCGATAATTTCGAGATAAACAGAACAATATCAGAGCAACTATTACATGTCTAACTGATAAATATCTGAATCAAATGCACTGAAAGTACTAAACTAATAAAAATAAATAAACTCCACTAACTCAATATCCTACTAAACTTTGAACGCTCTCCAATGCCAAAGGCTCCCAGGTCCTAACACGGTAGTAACCTAGATCGTCTTAATCTGGAAGGAAGGAAAGGAAAAACAAAATGCGTGTGTGCAAGTGTAACGTTTTCTTTTCATAACTTTATTTTGAAAACAGTTTAATAAAAGAACTTTAACGCATACAAATACCATGCAATAGAATCATGCAATCAAAAACTTTCGTGGTTTAACAAAACCCTTTAACAAAATAACAGATTCACGATTGATGATCGGTGTCCACGTTATTCTGCTGCTGATGCAGCCCCACCTTATCACCACGTAACAGTTCTCTATCTCTCCGTCCAAGGAGCGACCTTGGAATCAAATAACGTATCGCATGGTACATGCAGAAATCCTACGACCCAACAAAGACACAACCTCCTCCTGTTATGTCTGAGATTGAATAGGCATATGGGGACAAAAGGTACCCCCTGCACTCCCACGCCAAACACTGGATCCAGTCTAATCAAATCCGAATACAGCCAACGGGACACAATTCATCATATCGATTCCAATCATTTACGACAATTAACCAATGTACGGTTAACTTGCTTTGATAAAACTGAGCATTTCAAGTACCCAGTTTACAGAAACTTTCTTTCAAGAAACAACTTTCTTTGAAGAAGTAACAGTTCAATATGCAGAGTTCGATATGCAGAGTTCAAGATGCAGAAATTGAGGAATACATATATATATAGATATACATGCACGCATTCTTTCTAGTTTTGAAAATAATACGGTTTAGGAACACTCACCTTAATCTAGCAGATCCGACCTCGACTCTAGTTTGGATCCTCAAGTCGGTATTTACCGCTTAATGTGCTACCACCTACATTGATGTTTACACCCAAATGAGGAATATGTTCTAATATGTAATACGATGTTCGTCAAAGTTATCTTTATTCTCTTAGATCTAACTTACGTCGAAAGCTATCACCTATAACCTTATATATCTATATTTACCTAAATCCCACTCACTTCAAGTGCCATCTCTAACATATATGCATTACTCGATTAATGTGAGCTACAAAATACTTACAACTTCCAGTCCCCTTTTCAATATCTCCCTTTTCAATATACGTTGTTACACAATAAAACATGTTGGTGTTCTGTCAGTTGTTTCTTGGCAGCTACTTCGTAAGTGCCATGTTAAACCTCGATTTCATTAGTAATGATAACTTATTAGCTGCAATAATTAGTTCAATGAGTAGATTCTCATAAACTACAATCGTTTTACCATAAATCACTTTTGTTATCTTAACCAAGCTAAGATAAATTGAATTGAACTTGATAACACGGTAATATCAATCCAACAATCCACTTGTTAACGAAATTATTAACCGCATGTTTACTATAAATTCATTTGCATGACTATTTAACATCTTCTATGAAAAATAGAATTCATGTTTATAAATTACAATAGAGTTAATGCATAAGCTGGTAACATATTACCATTCTACCTACAACGCAGTGTCCATAACTGTATTAAGATAAGTCCTTGAAGTTCATAATTTGTACCACTAATTACTA
Source organism: Linaria vulgaris (assembly GCA_948329865.1). NCBI lineage: Eukaryota > Viridiplantae > Streptophyta > Magnoliopsida > Lamiales > Plantaginaceae > Linaria > Linaria vulgaris. The sequence continues at coordinate 5,449,822 of OX415253.1, read as the reverse complement.
CACTTTCTCCTAAGTCATTCGCTTACAAATTAGAGAGTCGTTATGGTCTATACTTGTCAAGGTGTCGGACGTACTATCGCTAACTTGTTCTAATTACTGATCGAGCTTATCACAGGCAACTTGGATCACCATATTATAGAATTGTGAATTAATGCATGGCTATCTATCTACTGGTAGTAATCTCAACGAACTATTTTCACATCATGATTATAAGAATGAAGTGGATTAAGTGGATCAGTTAATTAGATCAGTCATAGTTAATAACATGTGTCACGGTAACGAATTAAAGTTAAAAGTCAGACAAATTTCAGTCACATGCGTAATTCTCCGTACTTAATTAAGCTTCATGTATACCCCTTAATTGTTGTATTTAAGTAAGGAGATAAATTATTCTTGTCACCTGAAATGGTTTCCTACAATTTCTCATTAATTAATCCTTAGAGTCCAAATTCAATTGTCCTCTTTCCTATACAAATACCCAGTTTATAATCATTAGACACTACAAGAAAACTGCACAATTTGAACCATTAATTAGGTTCCAATTACCCCTTTTTTGGTTCCCGTAGACCATATGGGAACCACTTATGGGCACCAAAGGCTCTGTCTCCGTTACCCCGTGGCGATTGCCTTGGGAACGAATTAAATGGTTCCCATTGCTAATAGGAACGAACGTGTTTGGTTTCCGTTTGGTTCCCATTGCTTTAGGACTGGGACCCCCAATGCTGACATGAGATACACATTATTCTGCCAACGGGAACCAACTTGTCCAAATTACGGGAACGAAATCTTCGTTTCTATTGCTTAATTCAAAATTTTAAAAAAATGGCGGAAATTTAGAATTTTGTTAAAAAAAATAGGGGGGAAATTTGAATTGTTTTCAAAACAGTACAAATTTCGAATTTTTCATATTGGCGCCATTTTGATTTTGAAAATTTTCAAAGATTTCATATTTGATTATTGTTGTTGTTGTATAATCTGAAATTATCATTTTCATGGTAATATGCTTAATTTCGTTTTATGTTATAACATTGTTGTATAATATTTAAATTATTGCATTTTTTGAATATCACTTATATTGTAATAGGTAAAATGTGTAATATTATAAATTAAACAATACCACTATACAACACAAATTTGTAGTTAAGAAAATTTAGGATACAACTATACAACACAAATTTTAATAAAAAATAACAAAATAAATGGATTTAAACAACATAATTAAAATTAATTATTTTGTTTCTTCTTCTTCTTCTTCTTCTTCTTCTTCTTCTTCTTCTTCTTCTTCTTCTTCTTCTTCTTCTTCTTCTTCTTCTTCTTCTTCTTCTTCTTCTTCTTCTGATTTCTTCTTCTTCGGAATTCTTCTTCTTGTTCTTAACGAGTAACAAAGAAGCTCAAAAAAAAAAACTAATTTTGTTTCTTCTTCTTCTTCTTCTTCTTCTTCGGATTTCTTCTTGTTAACGAGAAACAAAGAAGAAGCAAAAAAAAAAAAAGTTGCAGAGCTTCTCTACTGCGCGCGGCTACTGTCAATGGATGGGTTGGTATATATAGAAAAGTATCCGCAATGGGAACGAAATTTCGGTTCCCATTGCTTGCTAAAATGGTTCCTGTTACTGGCCAGCTGTTTTTGTACGGCTTCCTCAATTATTGGTGTCAATGGGAACTAAATATTTAGTTCCCATTAATTGGTTTCCATTAATTATATTTTTGACCACAAATATATTTTAAACGTGTTTCGTTTCTCCATTTGTCGATAAAATTTGAATTTACATGCCTCATTAGTGTTGGGAAAATAGTTGTTCAAGAAAAAACTGAATTTGAAGTTGTTTTGCATCTTTTGTATAATTGCGTTTTCTTCCCCAAATGTTTTTTAAACATCTTCCGACATTCCGTTTTGTACGAAATTTGGAGTAACACTCATATTTTACATATCTTAGTGTATGGTAAAAAACAATTAAGGATTGAAGGCGTTTTACAACCTTTATGTATGAAAATACAATGTAGAACTATGTTGTCTATAGGTTTTAAGGATAGGGTTTAGGGTTTATAGGGTTTAGGGTTTAGGGTTGAAGAGAGGTATAATATTTTATATTATAATGTTTATTTATCGTATTTCGTTACTTCGTTTCGGACGAGATTTGGAATGACACGCTTAACTAGCGTTTCCAAAGGATTGGTAAAAGAAAAAACTTAATTCGAAAATTTCTTTAACTATTCTATAATTACATAAACCCCCCGTTTATTTGTTTAACGTATTTCGTTACTTCGTTTTGGACGAGATTTGGAATGACACGCTTAATTAGCGTTTTCAAAGGACTGGTAAAAGAAAAAACTTAATTCAAATATTTCTTTAACTTTTCTATAATGACATATTCCTCCCGTTTCTTTGTTTAGCGTATTTTGTTATTCCGTTTTGCACGAGATTTGGAATGACACGCTTAATTAATATTTCCAAAGGATCGGTAAAAGAAAAAACTTAATTTGGATATTTCTTTAACTTTTTTATAATTACATATTCCTCCTGTTTCTTTGTTTAACGTATTTCGTTACTTCGTTTTGGACGAGATTTGGAATGACACGCTTAATTAGTTTTAAAGGATTGGTAAAAGAAAAAACTTAATTCGGATATTTCTTTAACTTTTCTATAATTACATAAACGCCGCGTTTATTTGTTTATCGTATTTCGTTACTTCGTTTTGGACGAGATTTGGAATGACACGCTTAATTTGTGTTTTCAAATGATTGGTAAAAGAAAAAACGTAATTCGGATATTTTCTTGGACTTTTCTATAATTACATAAACTCCCATTTTCTTTGTTTATCGTATTTCGTTACTTCGTTTTGCACGAGATTTGGAATGACACGCTTAATTAATATTTCCAAAGGATCGGTAAAAGAAAAAACTTAATTCGGATATTTCTTTAACTTTTCTATAATTACATAAACCCCCCTTTTATTTATTTAACGTATATCGTTACTTCGTTTTGGACGAGATTTGGAATGACACCCTTAATTAGTGTTTTCAAAGGACGAGATTTGGAATGACACGCTTAATTAGTGTTTTTAAAGGATTGGTAAAAGAAAAAACTTAATTCGGATATTTCTTTAACTTTTCTATAATTACATAAACCCGCATTTTCTTTGTTTATCGTATTTCGTTACTTCGTTTTGCACGAGATTTCGAATGACACGCTTAATTTGTGTTTTCAAAGGATTGGTAAAAGAAAGAACTTAATTCGGATATTTCTTTAACTTTTCTATAATATCATAAACCCCTCTTTTCTTTGCTTATCGTATTTCGTTACTTCGTTTTGCACGAGATTTGGAATGACACGCTTAATTAGTATTTCCAAAGGATCGGTAAAAGAAAAAACTTAATTCAGATATTTCTTTAACTTTTCTATAATTACATATTCCTCCCGTTTAGGTGTTTAACGTATTTCGTTACTTCGTTTTGGACGAGATTTGGAAAGACACGCTTAATTTGTATTTTCAAATGATTGGTAAAAGAAAAAACTTAATTCAAATATTTCTTTAAGTTTTTTATAATTACATAAACCCCCCGTTTCTTTGTTTATCGTATTTGGTTACTTCGTTTTGGACGAGATTTGGAATGACACGCTTAATTAGTATTTCCAAAGGATCGGTAAAAGAAAAAACTTAATTTTGATATTTCTTTAACTTTTTTATAATTACATATTCCTCCTGTTTCTTTGTTTAACGTATTTCGTTACTTCGTTTTGGACGAGATTTGGAATGACACGCTTAATTAGTTTTAAAGGATTGGTAAAAGAAAAAACTTAATTTGGATATTTCTTTAACTTTTCTATAATTACATAAACGCCCCGTTTATTTGTTTATCGTATTTCGTTACTTCGTTTTGGACGAGAATTGGAATGATACACTTAATTTGTGTTTTCAAATGATTGGTAAAAGAAAAAACGTAATTCGGATATTTTTTTAACTTTTCTATAATTACATAAACCCCCCTTTTCTTTGTTTATCGTATTTCGTTACTTCGTTTTGCACGAGATATGGAATGATACGCTTAATTTGTGTTTTCAAAGGATTGATAAAAGAAAGAACTTAATTCGGATATTTCTTTAACTTTTCTATAATTACATATTCCTCCCATTTATTTGTTTAACGTATTTCGTTACTCCGTTTTGGACGAGATTTGGAATGACACGCGTAATTAGTGTTTTCAAGGGATCGGTTAAAGAAAAAACTTAATTCAAATATTTTTTAACTTTTCTATAATTACATATTCCTCCCGTTTCTTTGTTTAGCATATTTTGTTATTCCGTTTTGCACGAGATTTGGAATGACATGCTTAATTAGTATTTTCAAAGGATCGGTAAAAGAAAAAACTTAATTTGGATATTTCTTTAACTTTTTTATAATTACATATTCCTCATGTTTCTTTGTTTAACGTATTTCGTTACTTCGTTTTGGACGAGATTTGGAATGACACGCTTAATTAGTGTTTTTAATGGATTGGTAAAAGAAAAAACTTAATTCGGATATTTCTTTAACTTTTCTATAATTACATAAACCCCCGTTTATTTGTTTATCGTATTTCGTTACTTCGTTTTGCACGAGATTTGGAATGACACGCTTAATTAGTGTTTTCAAAGGACTGGTAAGAGAAAAAACTTAATTCGGATATTTCTTTAACTTTGTTATAATTACATAAACCCCCGTTTATGTGTTTATCGTATTTCGTTACTTCGTTTTGGACGAGATTTGGAAAGACACGCTTATTTTGTGTTTTCAAATGATTGGTAAAAGAAAAAACTTAATTCGGATATTTCTTTAACTTTTCTATAATTACATAAACCCCCCTTTTTTTTATTTAACGTATATCGTTACTTCGTTTTGGACGAGATTTTGAATGACACCTTAATTAGTGTTTTCAAAGGATTGGTAAAAGAAAGAACTTAATTCGGATATTTCTTTAACTTTTCTATAATTACATATTCCTCTTGTTAACAGGGTGATAATTCACCTGCTTGAAATAAATAAACTGCAGTAATTGCCCGGTATATTATTATATGATTATGTCACCTGCATTAACGATATAGGTATCACGCCTCAATTATCCCTCGGAGCACATCTCCCGCACATCCAATACTAGAGCAAAGTCAACAGGAGGAATACAAGGCCAAGTTAAAGTCTCACAAACTAACCGCTATCGGAACTATTTCAACATTGGGCACGTACTCCGCCCCTCTCATTTTACCCGTCCGAGAGATGAACTCTCGGAAGGAATGAGCTAAAAGAACCAATCTATCAATCAAAGCCTACTGGAGCTATTGGACTCTCGAGTCCCAGAACCTTGACAAAAACATTTCCTTACTATGCACTCCCAACTCAAACATTCTCGGAACATTACTCCTGTCGACCGACCCAGAAGACAGAACTTCACAACAGAACAACTCTCTCTGGGCACTCGGAGAAAGAAAACACCTAACCACGATAGCTAAAAACCTCTCCGAGATCAACCATGAACGAACACCCATCAAACAACTACAGAACTCTCTCCGGACACTCGGAGAAAGAAAACACCTACCCACGATAGCTAAAAACCTCTCGGAGAATACCCTGAACCAAACACCCCAGAATACACACTTCTCGGAGAAGCACTGTCACTAAGAGAACACTCAGACTCAGCCCTCGAGTCACCATTTGACGTAATGAACTCTCGGAAGTAAAGAAGACAGCTTACCCTTGATCATAAAGAAGACCAAAAAGCCCTCGGAAGAAGATATTGTACAGTCAACACTTTAGATAAACCCGTTATCTTATTGGTTAAATGAACATTGTAACACGTGTAGAACAACACCACATGCATAGCGACACCTGTAAAAACATGCATGATGACACCTATCCCTGAAAACTCTATATAAACAGAGGAAGAAGGGAGAGGTAGGAGAAGTCAAAAATTCAGGCAAAACATACATAGACTCGGAAATACACATATTAACTCGAAAAGGAGAGTGGATCGTAGTGAATAAAGGGAATGAAGATTTTTGTTAAGTTTATTCTCTCGTTAAATAGCATTTAGTTTTTGAACCACGGACAAAGGCGTTCCAACCCAAATAAATAATTCAGTTAATTAGGTCGTAAATACACCACCGTTAACAAAATGGCGCCGTCTGTGGGAATCCACTGTTGAATTCTTGAGTAAGCCCGAGGAGACCGCTGCCAAAACCAAAAGGGAAAGCAGGTGTTACAACAACGAAGCAACACGCACCAAAGATAAGTATCCTTATTTCAGTAGTTATAGTTCGGGTCAGATTTGGGCTATCTTTGTGAAAGATCGTAAGATTCTAAGTGACCCCAGAAAATGCCTCCGAGAGCAGTTGTTCTGAAAAAATTTACTCATCCTATCTTATTAAAGGCTTTTCGAAAGTCTAAATAAAAGAGACCAGGATAGAAGCAATTCTATTGGAATGATTCTTCGAAAGGACGCAAAAATGTTCACTAGACTCTAAGCATCTATACATACTTAGGATCCTTTCCTCGAATAACTGAATTAAGATTGAGCTGCCCAAAGCATACTATAAAAGGCTACGAGGGCGTGTCAGGAAACACTCCTATTTAGGAAAGCATATTTCCCCAAACTTGCATTGCAAATAGACACGCTATGCTAATGAAGTTGGCTGGCCAGTAAGAGTGAGATACTCTCTCATTTCTGTAAACTCAATCTTAAAGTTCTACAATTGAAGAAAATAAACCAAGTATCTATAATATGCTGAAAAATTATGTGACTATTAACGCGGGAAAAAAGTTTCGTTCCAAATGAGATCTTTCATTCAAAATTAAAAGTACCATTACACAAAAATAAAAAATGCAATGGTCCTTAATAAAAAAAGAAAATAAATTAAAAACCCCTAAGGCTGGGGGGGTAGAACGCTCGAGCGGACAGGAGGGGGTTCAGTGGTAGAGGAAGAAACATGAGCACTTGCAGAAGGAAGAACGCCCGAGGAGACAGCCTGAGTCCCCGCTCCAAGAGGGGATTGCACCAAGGACCGTGGGAGTACTGCGGACAAAGGTACACGAGTCGGGGAAGAGGAGGAGGGAGGTAGTCAGGAGCTACTCTTTTTAAAGAGGTCGTAGGATTCCTCCAAAGTTGGCCTCTTCATCTCCGCGATATTGACTACCCCCGGGACTAAGTTGGGTGCCACCTTATTTCGTACCTGCCCGAAGCACTGAAGTAATCCCCACATAGCCGATCTTGCTAAGTATCCTTGATGCTTGCTGATATACAACTCCTTCACGTAAGCAGTGGCATCCTCTCGAGCTTGCTTCACCGCAGCATCCATCCTTTGCTGCACTTCCTCGGAAGTGACACCCCCCGAGACTGTAGCCTGTGCTAGGTTCTCGTTGAGAGTGTCCACCTGGCCCAGTGCCTCTGACAGATGTTGCTCCAACTCTTTCTGCTTGGCCTCCCAAGCAACCTTTTCCTCCTCAAAGAAGGTCACCCTATCCTTCAGCACCAGCCCGGAAGCCTCCATCTCCTTTACAGAAGAGTGGAGCTGCTTATTCTCCTCCCTCAAGTCGTGGTTTTGCTTTGAAAGCATAGCCCACGCCTCGTTATATTTCCCCATCCTCTCCAGAATATCTTTGTTCTCGGTCTCCAGCTTTCGAGACCTCTCTTCAGCTGTGCTTGCCAGCTTTTGCAACTTCTCGACCTCGAGTAACAGAAGAGGAAGCATTTTAGGTGCCTAAAGAAAGCAAAACAAAAGAATAAAGATCCCGATAAAGGATATTAAGTAAATTAGTTAAATAAAAACTTACCAACATAGCCACATTGTTGGTACAAGCTCGGACGAATTGCCACCCGTCCGACGGCAAGGAGTTAGCAGCCGACAAGTATCGGGTGACCGTTTCAAGTGCCGCCTGGGCATCTTCTGAGCTAGGCTCCCCCTCTGAAACGGGAGATTTAGAAGAGGAAGGCCTCTCGGGAGGAACTTCCCTCGACAGGGGAACCTGAGTCACTACATGACTGTCAGACAGGATGGTCGCGAGTGGTCTCGGAGAAGGAGCACTCGTAAGCGGGGGACCCGCAGCCAAAATCTCGTCCAGCAGACTCATGGTGTCAAACGCTGAAGGAAGAGCAGGGTCTGAAGGGAGTGACCCCCCTTCTAGACCAAAAAAGTCGTCACCTCTTGCTAAAATCAGAAACTTATCTAAGTAAAGATATCCCTTCGACTCTCTAGAGCATACTCCTATATTAATAAAAGAAATATATACTATTTCCATACTATTTAGAGACTAGGAACACATACCTTTCAGAGGAGTCGCCAATAGGGCGTAAGAAGAATCCCCCGATAACTCTGAGGAAGAAGGAATCCTGATAACGCCAGGGGGAGGTAAAGTCATCCCCTCTATCCCAAACTCCTCCTCCCCACCTCCTATGACAAATGCCCTTGATAGGCTCGCATCGGTGGAAGTAACACCTACACCCGCTTCCTCAGGGGTATCGGAAGTCCCGCTAGACGACCGGGACGTAGCTGTAGCAACCTTCGAAGGAGTCCCCCCTTGCTTGCCCTCTGCTACTCCAAAAGTTCCACCCTCTCCCAGGGTAGACTTCCCCTTCTTGGTTGCTACGTCCTCGTTCTCCACCATAAACGGATGCAAAACATTCACTGCAAAAACAGTTACAAGTTAGATAAGATAGAAGTAACTACAGACACTAAAACTACATATACTACGAGGAAGATAAGTACTTACCAAAAGTGTCGAAGAGCTCATCGGGGATAGTCAATGGATTCTCGACTCTATCCACAGGAGCAATATGCCTCAATCCCGCGGTCCTGTAGAGGCGGATGAAATTCTTTGACTCCACGAGAGGCTTCGCAGAGAACACCGGTGAGAACGCCAGTGTGTCGTCCATCACCCTATCAGGAAAAGTAGGCACCCTCCAAGTCATGGGTATGTCCCACGCTCCTACAGCAGGAGAGAGAAAGAAAAATTTGTTTTTCCATGAACTGTGGGAGGTGACCATACCCTCGAAAATCCTGTCGTCCTTGTCCCGATGAGTGAAACAATAGAAAGGACCCCCTCCCGGAGATTGCTTAAGCTCGAAGACAGGGCAAAATCTGTCCCTCGTACACTCGATGCCTCTCACCAGGCACCAAAACACGAACACAGCCAACGCCGTGAAAGAATTATGGGCAAGTTGGCTTGGACAGAGATTGCAATAATTAAAAATATCGCAGTAAAATGACGGGAAAAAAGAGCGCAGTCCCGCCTTTATCTGCGCGTAGTACACCGTCAGGTGTCCTGGCGGAGGAGAATCACCCCGGTGGTGGGCCTCCGGCACCAGCACCTCCACATTACGGCCGGAAGCGCCGTACCCCCGGAAAAGGCTGCGAACTTCGTCCTCCGTGGCGGTGCTAGCCGTGTTACCCACCTTCTGGGTAGTCCGCGGAGCGCCACCTTTGTCAGCATTTTTCTTCATTTTCTTTGATTTACCGGCACCACCACTGCCACTCTCCCCCACCGCCGCGGCACTCCTTTTCCGTGAACCTTGAAACCCTAAACTCGCTGCTCCTCCGGTACCGGAAGCAGCCGATACCAAATTGGTGTTGGATTGTGACGCCATTATAGAGAATTTTTGGGAAGTTAGAAAATACTTTTGCAGGTAAACTTTTGCAGAGAAAGAGTATACGTTCGCTCAAAATGTGCAAGTGATGATAATAGGTAAAGAAGAGGGTTTTTAAAAGCCTACCCCCACTAAGTATCTTAAATGACCACTAAGCCCACCCACGCCCCACGATTAAAAGTCGTGCTTAATATCACGTCTCCTCGGTTAACGAAAACACAACGGTCAAAACGCTTCGATTCCCGCACAATACATAAACATGACATTAAAATCGTCATTAATTGCATTTAAATCGCAATTAAATAAATACCATAACTTTAAATTATAATTAATGCCCCAATAATGACCTAATGAGGGCACATTTCAGAATACGACAAGAATCACTCGGAGAGAGTAATCACGATACTCCTCGCCTTTTTAAAGGTAATGCCAAGAACGAGGGAAACGTCGAACAAAACATAAATGTCACTGACGAGTGTTTACGACATCCCTGAAGAGTTCTACGAGGCCTTGTGAAACATTCCCCGTATACCTGATAAAATGTACGATACCAGAGCCCTCGTACCCTTTAAACTATTAAGTTTCTAGAGCAGTAATAATAACTAACTGCACTACAAACTGGGGGGGTTTGTTAACAGGGTGATAATTCACCTACTTGAAATAAATAAACTGCAGTAATTGCCCGGTATATTATTATATGATTATGCCACCTGCATTCACGATACAGGTATCACGCCTCAATTATCCCTCGGAGCACATCTCCCGCACATCCAATACTAGAGCAAAGTCAACAGGAGGAATACAAAACCAAGTTAAAGTCTCACAGACTAACCGCTATCGGAACTATTTCAACATTGGGCACGTACTCCACCCCTCTCATTTTACCCCTCCGAGAGATGAACTCTCGGAAGGAATGAGCTAAAAGAACCAATCTATCAAAGCCTACTGGAGCTATTGGACTCTCGAGTCCCAGAACCTTGACAAAAACATTTCCTTACTATGCACTCCCAACTCAAACACTCTCGGAACATTACTCCTGTCGACTGACCCAGAAGACAGAACTTCACAACAGAACAACTCTCTCCGGGCACTCGGAGAAAGAAAACACCTAACTACGATAGCTAAAAACCTCTCGGAGATCAACCATGAACGAACACCCATCAAACAACTACAGAACTCTCTTCGGACACTCGGAGAAAGAAAACACCTACCCACGATAGCTAAAAACTTCTCGGAGAATACCCTGAACCAAACACCCCAGAATACACACTTCTCGGAGAAGCACTGTCACTAAGAGAACACTCAGACTCAGCCCTCGAGTCACCATTTGACGTAATGAACTCTCGGAAGTAAAGAAGACAGCTTACCCTTGATCATAAAGAAGACCAAAAAGCCCTCGGAAGAAGATATTATACAGTCAACACTTTAGATAAACCCGTTATCTTATTGGTTAAATGAACATTGTAACACGTGTAGAACAACACCACATGCATAGAGACACCTGTAAAAACATGCATGATGACACCTATCCCTGAAAACTCTATATAAACAGAGGAAGAAGGGAGAGGTAGGAGAGGTCGAAAAATTCAGGCAAAACATACATAGACTCGGAAATACACATATTAACTCGAAAAGGAGAGTGGATCGTAGTGAATAAAGAGAATAAAGATTTTTGTTAAGTTTATTCTCTCGTTAAATAGCATTTAGTTTTTGAACCACGGACAAAGGCGTTCCAACCCAAATAAATAATTCAGTTAATTAAGTCGTAAATACACCACCGTTAACACCTCCCGTTTATGTGTTTAACGTATTTCGTTACTTCGTTTTGGACGAGATTTGGAATGACACGCTTAATTAGTGTTTTTTAAGGATTGGTAAAAGAAAAAACTTAATTCGGATATTTTCTTTAACTTTTCTATAATTACATAAACCCCCATTTTCTTTGTTTATCGTATTTCGTTACTTCGTTTTGCACGAAATTTTGAATGACACGCTTAATTTGTGTTTTCAAAGGATTGGTAAAAGAAAGAACTTAATTCGGATATTTCTTTAACTTTTCTATAATTACATAAACCCCTCTTTTCTTTGTTTATCGTATTTCGCTACTTCGTTTTGCACGAGATTTGGAATGACACGCTTAATTAGTATTTCCAAAGGATCGGTAAAAGAAAAAACTTAATTCGGATATTTCTTTAACTTTTCTATAATTACATATTCCTCCCGTTTATGTGTTTAACGTATTTAGTTACTTCGTTTTGGACGAGATTTGAAAAGACACGCCTAATTTGTGTTTTCAAATGATTGGTAAAAGAAAAAACTTAATTCGGATATTTCTTTAACTTTTCTATAATTACATTAACCCCCCTTTTATTTATTTAACGTATTTCGTTACTTCATTTTGGACGAGATTTGGAATGACACCTTTAATTAGTGTTTTCAAAGGATTGGAAAAAGAAAGAACTTAATTCGAATATTTTTTTAACTTTTTTATAATTACATAAACCCCCTGTTTATGTGTTTATCGTATTTCGTTACTTCGTTTTGGACGAGATTTGGAATGACACGCTTAATTAGTATTTCCAAGGGATCGGTAAAAGAAAAAACTGAATTTGGATATTTCTTTAACTTTTTTATAATTACATATTCCTCCTGTTTCTTTGTTTAACGTATTTCGTTACTTCGTTTTGAATAAGATTTGGAATGACACGCTTAATTAGTGTTTTTAAAGGATTGGTAAAAGAAAAAACTTAATTCGGATATTTCTTTAACTTTTCTATAATTACATAAACCCCCCGTTTACTTGTTTATCGTATTTCGTTACTTCGTTTTGGACGAGATGTGGAATGACACGCTTAATTAGTGTTTTCAAAGGACTGGTGAAAGAAAAAACTTAATTCGGATATTTCTTTAACTTTGTTATAATTACATAAACCCCCGTTTATGTGTTTATCGTATTTCGTTACTTCGTTTTGGACGAGATTTGGAATGACACGCTTAATTTGTGTTTTCAAATGATTGGTAAAAGAAAAAACTTAATTTGGATATTTTTTTAACTTTTCTATAATTACATAAACCCCCCTTTTATTTATTTAACGTATTTCGTTACTTCGTTTTGGACGAGATTTGGAATGACACCCTTAATTAGTGTTTTCAAAGGATTGGTAAAAGAAAGAACTTAATTCGGATATTTCTTTAACTTTTCTATAATTACATATTCCTTCCGTTTATGTGTTTAACATATTTCGTTACTTCGTTTTGGACGAGATTTGGAATGACACGCTTAATTAGTGTTTTTAAAGGATTGGTAAAAGAAAAAACTTAATTCGGATATTTTCTTTAACTTTTCTATAATTACATAAACCCCATTTTCTTTGTTTATCGTATTTCGTTACTTCGTTTTGCACAAGATGTGGAATGACACGCTTAATTTGTGTTTTCAAATGATTGGTAAAAGAAAGAACTTAATTCGGATATTTCTTTAACTTTTCTATAATTACATAAACCCCCCTTTTCTTTGTTTATCGTATTTGGTTACTTCGTTTTGCACGAGATTTGGAATGGCACGCTTAATTAGTATTTCCAAAGGATCGGTAAAAGAAAAAACTTAATTCAAATACTTCTTTAACTTTTATATTATTACATATTCCTCCTGTTTATGTGTTTAACGTATTTCTTTACTTCGTTTTGGACGAGATTTGGAAAGACACGCTTAATTTGTGTTTTCAAATGATTGGTAAAAGAAAAAACGTAATTCAGATATTTTTTTAACTTTTCTATAATTATATAAACCCCCCCCCCCCCTTTTATTTATTTATCGTATTTCGTTACTTCGTTTTGCACGAGATTTGGAATGACACGCTTAATTTGTGTTTTCAAAGGATTGGTAAAAGAAAAAACTTAATTTGGATATTTCTTTAACTTTTCTATAATTACATAAACCCCCCGTTTATTTGTTTATCGTATTTCATTACTTCGTTTTGGACGAGATTTGGAATGACACTCTTAATTAGTGTTTTTAAAGGATTGGTAAAAGAAAAATCTTAATTTGGATATTTTCTTTAACTTTTCTATAATTATATAAACCCCCATTTTCTTTGTTTATCGTATTTCGTTACTTCGTTTTGCACGAGATTTGGAATGACACGCTTAATTTGTGTTTTCAAATGATTGGTAAAAGAAAGAACTTAATTCGGATATTTCTTTAACTTTTCTATAATTGCATAAACCCCCCTTTTCTTTGTTTATCGTATTTGGTTACTTCGTTTTGCACGAGATTTGGAATGACACTCTTAATTTGTGTTTTCAAAGGATTGGTAATAGAAAGAACTTAATTCGGATATTTCTTTAACTTTTCTATAATTACATAAACCCCCCTTTTCTTTGTTTATCGTATTTGGTTACTTCATTTTGCACGAGATTTGGAATGACACGCTTAATTAGTATTTCCAAATGATCGGTAAAAGAAAAAACATAATTCAGATATTTCTTTAACTTTTTCTACAATTACATATTCCTCCCGTTTATGTGTTTAACGTATTTCGTTACTTCGTTTTGGACGAGATCTGAAAAGACACGCTTAATTTGTGTTTTCAAATGATTGGTAAAAGAAAAAACTTAATTCGGATATTTCTTTAACTTTTCTATAATTACATTAACCCCCCTTTTATTTATTTAACGTATTTCGTTACTTCGTTTTGGACGAGATTTGGAATGACACCCTTAATTAGTGTGTTCAAAGGATTGGAAAAAGAAAGAACTTAATTCGAATATTTTTTTAACTTTTTTATAATTACATAAACCACCCCCCCCCCCCCCCCGTTTATGTGTTTATCGTATTTCGTTACTTCGTTTTGGACGAGATTTGGAATGACACGCTTAATTAGTATTTCCAAGGGATCGGTAAAAGAAAAAACTTAATTTGGATATTTTCTTTAACTTTTCTATAATTACATAAACCCCCATTTTCTTTGTTTATCGTATTTCGTTACTTCGTTTTGCACAAGATTTGGAATGACACGCTTAATTTGTGTTTTCAAAGGATTGGTAAAAGAAAGAACTTAATTCGGATATTTCTTTAACTTTTCTATAATTACATAAACCCCCCTTTTCTTTGTTTATCGTATTTGGTTACTTCGTTTTGCACGAGATTTGGAATGGCACGCTTAATTTGTATTTCCAAAGGATCGGTAAAAGAAAAAACTTAATTCAAATACTTCTTTAACTTTTATATTATTACATATTCCTCCTGTTTATGTGTTTAACGTATTTCGTTACTTCGTTTTGGACGAGATTTGGAATGACACTCTTAATTAGTGTTTTCAAAGGATTGGTAAAAGAAAGAACTTAATTCGGATATTTCTTTAACTTTTCTATAATTACATATTCCTCCCGTTTATGTGTTTAACATATTTCGTTACTTCGTTTTGGACGAGATTTGGAATGACACGCTTAATTAGTGTTTTTAAAGGATTGGTAAAAGAAAAAACTTAATTCGGATATTTTCTTTAACTTTTCTATAATTACATAAACCCCCATTTTCTTTGTTTATCGTATTTCGTTACTTCGTTTTGCACAAGATTTGGAATGACACGCTTAATTTGTGTTTTCAAATGATTGGTAAAAGAAAGAACTTAATTCGGATATTTCTTTAACTTTTCTATAATTACATAAACCCCCCTTTTCTTTGTTTATCGTATTTGGTTACTTCGTTTTGCACGAGATTTAGAATGGCACGCTTAATTAGTATTTCCAAAGGATCGGTAAAAGAAAAAACTTAATTCAAATACTTCTTTAACTTTTATATTATTACATATTCCTCCTGTTTATGTGTTTAACGTATTTCGTTACTTCGTTTTGGACGAGATTTGGAAAGACACGCTTAATTTGTGTTTTCAAATGATTGGTAAAAGAAAAAACGTAATTCAGATATTTCTTTAACTTTTCTATAATTATATAAACCCCCCCCCCCCCTTTTATTTACTTATCGTATTTCGTTACTTCGTTTTGCACGAGATTTGGAATGACACGCTTAATTTGTGTTTTCAAAGGATTGGTAAAAGAAAAAACTTAATTTGGATATTTCTTTAACTTTTCTATAATTACATAAACCCCCTGTTTATTTGTTTATCGTATTTCGTTACTTCGTTTTGGACGAGATTTGGAATGACACCCTTAATTAGTGTTTTCAAAGGATTGGAAAAAGAAAAAACTTAATTTGGATATTTTCTTTAACTTTTCTATAATTACATAAACCCCCATTTTCTTTGTTTATCGTATTTCGTTACTTCGTTTTGCACGAGATTTGGAATGACACGCTTAATTTGTGTTTTCAAAGGATTGGTAAAAGAAAGAACTAAATTCGGATATTTCTTTAACTTTTCTATAATTGCATAAACCCCCCTTTTCTTTGTTTATCGTATTTGGTTACTTCGTTTTGCACGAGATTTGGAATGACACTCTTAATTTGTGTTTTCAAAGGATTGGTAATAGAAAGAACTTAATTCGAATATTTCTTTAACTTTTCTATAATTACATAAACCCCCCTTTTCTTTGTTTATCGTATTTGGTTACTTCATTTTGCACGAGATTTGGAATGACACGCTTAATTAGTATTTCCAAAGGATCGGTAAAAGAAAAAACATAATTCAGATATTTCTTTAACTTTTTCTACAATTACATATTCCTCTCGTTTATGTGTTTAACGTATTTCGTTACTTCGTTTTGGACGAGATCTGAAAAGACACGCCTAATTTGTGTTTTCAAATGATTGGTAAAAGAAAAAACTTAATTCGGATATTTCTTTAACTTTTCTATAATTACATTAACCCCCCTTTTATTTATTTAAAGTATTTCGTTACTTCGTTTTGGACGAGATTTGGAATGACACCCTTAATTAGTGTTTTCAAAGGATTGGAAAAAGAAAGAACTTAATTCGAATATTTTTTTAACTTTTTTATAATTACATAAACCACCCCCCCCCCCCCCCCCGTTTATGTGTTTATCGTATTTCGTTACTTCGTTTTGGACGAGATTTGGAATGACACGCTTAATTAGTATTTCCAAGGGATCGGTAAAAGAAAAAACTGAATTTGGATATTCCTTTAACTTTTTTATAATTACATATTCCTCCTGTTTCTTTGTTTAACGTATTTCGTTACTTCGTTTTGGACGAGATTTGGAATGACACGCTTAATTAGTGTTTTTAAAGGATTGGTAAAAGAAAAAACTTAATTCGGATATTTCTTTAATTTTTCTATAATTACATAAACCCCCCGTTTATTTGTTTATCGTATTTCGTTACTTCGTTTTGGACGAGATGTGGAATGACACGCTTAATTAGTGTTTTGAAAGGACTGGTGAAAGAAAAAACTTAATTCGGATATTTCTTTAACTTTGTTATAATTACATAAACCCCCGTTTATGTGTTTATCGTATTTCGTTACTTCGTTTTGGACGAGATTTGGAATGACACGCTTAATTTGTGTTTTCAAATGATTGGTAAAAGAAAAAACTTAATTTGGATATTTTTTTAACTTTTCTATAATTACATAAACCCCCCTTTTATTTATTTAACGTATTTCGTTACTTCGTTTTGGACGAGATTTGGAATGACACCCTTAATTAGTGTTTTCAAAGGATTGTTAAAAGAATGAATTTAATTCGTATATTTCTTTAACTTTTCTATAATTACATAAACCCCCTTTTCTTTGTTTACCGTATTTCGTTACTTCGTTTTGCACAAGATTTGGAATGACACGCTTAATTTGTGTTTTCAAAGGATTGGTAAAAGAAAAAACTTAATTTGGATATTTCTTTAACTTTTCTATAATTACATAAACCCCCCGTTTATTTGTTTATCGTATTTCATTACTTCGTTTTGGACGAGATTTGGAATGACACTCTTAATTACTGTTTTTAAAGGATTGGTAAAAGAAAAAACTTAATTTGGATATTTTCTTTAACTTTTCTATAATTACATAAACCCCCATTTTCTTTGTTTATCGTATTTCGTTACTTCGTTTTGCACGAGATTTGGAATGACACGCTTAATTTGTGTTTTCAAAGGATTGGTAAAAGAAAGAACTAAATTCGGATATTTCATAACTTTTCTATAATTGCATAAACCCCCATTTTCTTTGTTTATCGTATTTGGTATTTCGTTTTGCACGAGATTTGGAATGACACTCTTAATTTGTGTTTTCAAAGGATTGGTAATAGAAAGAACTTAATTCGGATATTTCTTTAACTTTTCTATAATTACATAAACCCCCCTTTTCTTTGTTTATCGTATTTGGTTACTTCATTTTGCACGAGATTTGGAATGACACGCTTAATTAGTATTTCCAAAGGATCGGTAAAAGAAAAAACATAATTCAGATATTTCTTTAACTTTTTCTACAATTACATATTCCTCCCGTTTATGTGTTTAACGTATTTCGTTACTTCGTTTTGGACGAGATCTGAAAAGACACGCCTAATTTGTGTTTTCAAATGATTGGTAAAAGAAAAAACTTAATTCGGATATTTCTTTAACTTTTCTATAATTACATTAACCCCATTTTATTTATTTAACGTATTTCGTTACTTCGTTTTGGACGAGATTTGGAATGACACCCTTAATTAGTGTTTTCAAAGGATTGGAAAAAGAAAGAACTTAATTCGAATATTTTTTTAACTTTTTTATAATTACATAAACCACCCCCCCCCCCCCCCCCGTTTATGTGTTTATCGTATTTCGTTACTTCGTTTTGGACGAGATTTGGAATGACACGCTTAATTAGTATTTCCAAGGGATCGGTAAAAGAAAAAACGGAATTTGGATATTCCTTAAACTTTTTTATAATTACATATTCCTCATGTTTCTTTGTTTAACGTATTTCGTTACTTCGTTTTGGACGAGATTTGGAATGACACGCTTAATTAGTGTTTTAAAGGATTGGTAAAAGAAAAAACTTAATTCGGATATTTCTTTAATTTTTCTATAATTACATAAACCCCCCGTTTATTTGTTTATCGTATTTCGTTACTTCGTTTTGGACGAGATGTGGAATGACACGCTTAATTAGTGTTTTGAAAGGACTGGTGAAAGAAAAAACTTAATTCGGATATTTCTTTAACTTTGTTATAATTACATAAACCCCCGTTTATGAGTTTATCGTATTTCGTTACTTCGTTTTGGACGAGATTTGGAATGACACGCTTAATTTGTGTTTTCAAATGATTGGTAAAAGAAAAAACTTAATTTGGATATTTTTTTAACTTTTCTATAATTACATAAACCCCCCTTTTATTTATTTAACGTATTTCGTTACGTCGTTTTGGACGAGATTTGGAATGACACCCTTAATTAGTGTTTTCAAAGGATTGTTAAAAGAATGAATTTAATTCGTATATTTCTTTAACTTTTCTATAATTACATAAACCCCCTTTTCTTTGTTTACCGTATTTCGTTACTTCGTTTTGCACAAGATTTGGAATGACACGCTTAATTTGTGTTTTCAAAGGATTGGTAAAAGAAAGAACTTAATTCGGATATTTCTTTAACTTTTCTATAATTACATAAACCCCCCTTTTCTTTGTTTATCGTATTTGGTTACTTCGTTTTGCACGAGATTTGGAATGGCACGCTTAATTAGTATTTCCAAAGGATCGGTAAAAGAAAAAACTTAATTCAAATACTTCTTTAACTTTTATATTATTACATATTCCTCCTGTTTATGTGTTTAACGTATTTCGTTACTTCGTTTTGGACGAGATTTGGAAAGACACGCTTAATTTGTGTTTTCAAATGATTGGTAAAAGAAAAAACGTAATTCAGATATTTCTTTAACTTTTCTATAATTATATAAACCCCCCCCCCCTTTTATTTATTTATCGTATTTCGTTACTTCGTTTTGCACGAGATTTGGAATGACACGCTTAATTTGTGTTTTCAAAGGATTGGTAAAAGAAAAAACTTAATTTGGATATTTCTTTAACTTTTCTATAATTACATAAACCCCCCGTTTATTTGTTTATCGTATTTCATTACTTCGTTTTGGACGAGATTTGGAATGACACTCTTAATTAGTGTTTTTAAAGGATTGTTAAAAGAAAAAACTTAATTTGGATATTTTCTTTAACTTTTCTATAATTACATAAACCCCCATTTTCTTTGTTTATCGTATTTCGTTACTTCGTTTTGCACAAGATTTGGAATGACACGCTTAATTTGTGTTTTCAAATGATTGGTAAAAGAAAGAACTTAATTCGGATATTTCTTTAACTTTTCTATAATTACATAAACCCCCCTTTTCTTTGTTTATCGTATTTGGTTACTTCGTTTTGCACGAGATTTGGAATGGCACGCTTAATTTGTATTTCCAAAGGATCGGTAAAAGAAAAAACTTAATTCAAATACTTCTTTAACTTTTATATTATTACATATTCCTCCTGTTTATGTGTTTAACGTATTTCGTTACTTCGTTTTGGACGAGATTTGGAAAGACACGCTTAATTTGTGTTTTCAAATGATTGGTAAAAGAAAAAACGTAATTCAGATATTTCTTTAACTTTTCTATAATTATATAAACCCCCCCCCCCCCCTTTTATTTATTTATCGTATTTCGTTACTTCGTTTTGCACGAGATTTGGAATGACACGCTTAATTTGTGTTTTCAAATGATTGGTAAAAGAAAAAACTTAATTTGGATATTTCTTTAACTTTTCTATAATTACATAAACCCCCCGTTTATTTGTTTATCGTATTTCATTACTTCGTTTTGGACGAGATTTGGAATGACACTCTTAATTACTGTTTTTAAAGGATTGGTAAAAGAAAAAACTTAATTTGGATATTTTCTTTAACTTTTCTATAATTACATAAACCCCCATTTTCTTTGTTTATCGTATTTCGTTACTTCGTTTTGCACGAGATTTGGAATGACACGCTTAATTTGTGTTTTCAAAGGATTGGTAAAAGAAAGAACTTAATTCGGATATTTCTTTAACTTTTCTATAATTGCATAAACCCCCCTTTTCTTTGTTTATCGTATTTGGTTACTTCGTTTTGTACGAGATTTGGAATGACACTCTTAATTTGTGTTTTCAAAGGATTGGTAATAGAAAGAACTTAATTCGGACATTTCTTTAACTTTTCTATAATTACATAAACCCCCCTTTCTTTGTTTATCGTATTTGGTTACTTCATTTTGCACGAGATTTGGAATGACACGCTTAATTAGTTTTTCCAAAGGATCGGTAAAAGAAAAAACATAATTCAGATATTTCTTTAACTTTTCTATAATTATTTATTCCTCCCGTTTATGTGTTTAACGTATTTCGTTACTTCGTTTTGGACGAGATCTGAAAAGACACGCTTAATTTGTGTTTTCAAATGATTGGTAAAAGAAAAAACTTAATTCGGATATTTCTTTAACTTTTCTATAATTACATTAACCCCCCTTTTATTTATTTAACGTATTTCGTTACTTCGTTTTGGACGAGATTTGGAATGACACCCTTAATTAGTGTTTTCAAAGGATTGGAAAAAGAAAGAACTTAATTCGAATATTTTTTTAACTTTTTTATAATTACATAAACCACCCCCCCCCCCCCCCCCGTTTATGTGTTTATCGTATTTCGTTACTTCGTTTTGGACGAGCTTTGGAATGACACGCTTAATTTGTGTTTTCAAATGATTGGTAAAAGAAAAAACTTAATTTGGATATTTTTTTAACTTTTCTATAATTACATAAACCCCCCTTTTATTTATTTAACGTATTTCGTTACTTCGTTTTGGACGAGATTTGGAATGACACCCTTAATTAGTGTTTTCAAAGGATTGTTAAAAGAATGAATTTAATTCGTATATTTCTTTAACTTTTCTATAATTACATAAACCACCTTTTCTTTGTTTACCGTATTTCGTTACTTCGTTTTGCACAAGATTTGGAATGACACGCTTAATTTGTGTTTTCAAAGGATTGGTAAAAGAAAAAACTTAATTTGGATATTTCTTTAACTTTTCTATAATTGCATAAACCCCCCTTTTCTTTGTTTATCGTATTTGGTTACTTCGTTTTGCACGAGATTTGGAATGACACTCTTAATTTGTGTTTTCAAAGGATTGGTAATAGAAAGAACTTAATTCGGATATTTCTTTAACTTTTCTATAATTACATAAACCCCCTTTTCTTTGTTTATCGTATTTCGTTACTTCGTTTTGCACAAGATTTGGAATGACACGCTTAATTTGTGTTTTCAAAGGATTGGTAAAAGAAAGAACTTAATTCGGATATTTCTTTAACTTTTCTATAATTACATAAACCCCTCTTTTCTTTGTTTATCGTATTTGGTTACTTCGTTTTGCACGAGATTTGGAATGGCACGCTTAATTAGTATTTCCAAAGGATCGGTAAAAGAAAAAACTTAATTCAAATACTTCTTTAACTTTTATATTATTACATATTCCTCCTGTTTATGTGTTTAACGTATTTCGTTACTTCGTTTTGGACGAGATTTGGAAAGACACGCTTAATTTGTGTTTTCAAATGATTGGTAAAAGAAAAAACGTAATTCACATATTTCTTTAACTTTTCTATAATTATATAAACCCCCCCCCCCCTTTTATTTATTTATCGTATTTCGTTACTTCGTTTTGCACGAGATTTGGAATGACACGCTTAATTTGTGTTTTCAAAGGATTGGTAAAAGAAAAAACTTAATTTGGATATTTCTTTAACTTTTCTATAATTACATAAACCCCCCGTTTATTTGTTTATCGTATTTCATTACTTCGTTTTGGACGAGATTTGGAATGACACTCTTAATTAGTGTTTTTAAAGGATTGTTAAAAGAAAAAACTTAATTTGGATATTTTCTTTAACTTTTCTATAATTACATAAACCCCAATTTTCTTTGTTTATCGTATTTCGTTACTTCGTTTTGCACAAGATTTGGAATGACACGCTTAATTTGTGTTTTCAAATGATTGGTAAAAGAAAGAACTTAATTCGGATATTTCTTTAACTTTTCTATAATTACATAAACCCCCCTTTTCTTTGTTTATCGTATTTGGTTACTTCGTTTTGCACGAGATTTGGAATGGCACGCTTAATTTGTATTTCCAAAGGATCGGTAAAAGAAAAAACTTAATTCAAATACTTCTTTAACTTTTATATTATTACATATTCCTCCTGTTTATGTGTTTAACGTATTTCGTTACTTCGTTTTGGACGAGATTTGGAAAGACACGCTTAATTTGTGTTTTCAAATGATTGGTAAAAGAAAAAACGTAATTCAGATATTTCTTTAACTTTTCTATAATTATATAAACCCCCCCCCCCCCTTTTATTTATTTATCGTATTTCGTTACTTCGTTTTGCACGAGATTTGGAATGACATGCTTAATTTGTGTTTTCAAATGATTGGTAAAAGAAAAAACTTAATTTGGATATTTCTTTAACTTTTCTATAATTACATAAACCCCCCGTTTATTTGTTTATCGTATTTCATTACTTCGTTTTGGACGAGATTTGGAATGACACTCTTAATTACTGTTTTTAAAGGATTGGTAAAAGAAAAAACTTAATTTGGATATTTTCTTTAACTTTTCTATAATTACATAAACCCCCATTTTCTTTGTTTATCGTATTTCGTTACTTCGTTTTGCACGAGATTTGGAATGACACGCTTAATTTGTGTTTTCAAAGGATTGGTAAAAGAAAGAACTTAATTCGGATATTTCTTTAACTTTTCTATAATTGCATAAACCCCCCTTTTCTTTGTTTATCGTATTTGGTTACTTCGTTTTGTACGAAATTTGGAATGACACTCTTAATTTGTGTTTTCAAAGGATTGGTAATAGAAAGAACTTAATTCGGACATTTCTTTAACTTTTCTATAATTACATAAACCCCCCTTTTCTTTGTTTATCGTATTTGGTTACTTCATTTTGCACGAGATTTGGAATGACACGCTTAATTAGTTTTTCCAAAGGATCGGTAAAAGAAAAAACATAATTCAGATATTTCTTTAACATTTTTCTATAATTATATATTCCTCCCGTTTATGTGTTTAACGTATTTCGTTACTTCGTTTTGGACGAGATCTGAAAAGACACGCTTAATTTGTGTTTTCAAATGATTGGTAAAAGAAAAAACTTAATTCGGATATTTCTTTAACTTTTCTATAATTACATTAACCCCCCTTTTATTTATTTAACGCATTTCGTTACTTCGTTTTGGACGAGATTTGGAATGACACCCTTAATTAGTGTTTTCAAAGGATTGGAAAAAGAAAGAACTTAATTCGAATATTTTTTTAACTTTTTTATAATTACATAAACCACCCCCCCCCCCCCCGTTTATGTGTTTATCGTATTTCGTTACTTCGTTTTGGACGAGCTTTGGAATGACACGCTTAATTTGTGTTTTCAAATGATTGGTAAAAGAAAAAACTTAATTTGGATATTTTTTTAACTTTTCTATAATTACATAAACCCCCCTTTTATTTATTTAACGTATTTCGTTACTTCGTTTTGGACGAGATTTGGAATGACACCCTTAATTAGTGTTTTCAAAGGATTGTTAAAAGAATGAATTTAATTCGTATATTTCTTTAACTTTTCTATAATTACATAAACCCCCTTTTCTTTGTTTACCGTATTTCGTTACTTCGTTTTGCACAAGATTTGGAATGACACGCTTAATTTGTGTTTTCAAAGGATTGGTAAAAGAAAAAACTTAATTTGGATATTTCTTTAACTTTTCTATAATTGCATAAACCCCCCTTTTCTTTGTTTATCGTATTTGGTTACTTCGTTTTGCACGAGATTTGGAATGACACTCTTAATTTGTGTTTTCAAAGGATTGGTAATAGAAAGAACTTAATTCGGATATTTCTTTAACTTTTCTATAATTACATAAACCCCCCTTTTCTTTGTTTATCGTATTTGGTTACTTCATTTTGCACGAGATTTGGAATGACACGCTTAATTAGTATTTCCAAAGGATCGGTAAAAGAAAAAACATAATTCAGATATTTCTTTAACTTTTTCTACAATTACATATTCCTCCCGTTTATGTGTTTAACGTATTTCGTTACTTCGTTTTGGACGAGATCTGAAAAGACACGCCTAATTTGTGTTTTCAAATGATTGGTAAAAGAAAAAACTTAATTCGGATATTTCTTTAACTTTTCTATAATTACATTAACCCCCATTTTATTTATTTAACGTATTTCGTTACTTCGTTTTGGACGAGATTTGGAATGACACCCTTAATTAGTGTTTTCAAAGGATTGGAAAAAGAAAGAACTTAATTCGAATATTTTTTTAACTTTTTTATAATTACATAAACCACCCCCCCCCCCCCCCCCCGTTTATGTGTTTATCGTATTTCGTTACTTCGTTTTGGACGAGATTTGGAATGACACGCTTAATTAGTATTTCCAAGGGATCTGTAAAAGAAAAAACGGAATTTGGATATTCCTTTAACTTTTTTATAATTACATATTCCTCATGTTTCTTTGTTTAACGTATTTCGTTACTTCGTTTTGGACGAGATTTGGAATGACACGCTTAATTAGTGTTTTAAAGGATTGGTAAAAGAAAAAACTTAATTCGGATATTTCTTTAATTTTTCTATAATTACATAAACCCCCCGTTTATTTGTTTATCGTATTTCGTTACTTCGTTTTGGACGAGATGTGGAATGACACGCTTAATTAGTGTTTTGAAAGGACTGGTGAAAGAAAAAACTTAATTCGGATATTTCTTTAACTTTGTTATAATTACATAAACCCCCGTTTATGTGTTTATCGTATTTCGTTACTTCGTTTTGGACGAGATTTGGAATGACACGCTTAATTTGTGTTTTCAAATGATTGGTAAAAGAAAAAACTTAATTTGGATATTTTTTTAACTTTTCTATAATTACATAAACCCCCCTTTTATTTATTTAACGTATTTCGTTACTTCGTTTTGGACGAGATTTGCATTGACACCCTTAATTAGTGTTTTCAAAGGATTGTTAAAAGAATGAATTTAATTCGTATATTTCTTTAACTTTTCTATAATTACATAAACCCCATTTTCTTTGTTTACCGTATTTCGTTACTTCGTTTTGCACAAGATTTGGAATGACACGCTTAATTTGTGTTTTCAAAGGATTGGTAAAAGAAAGAACTTAATTCGGATATTTCTTTAACTTTTCTATAATTACATAAACCCCCCTTTTCTTTGTTTATCGTATTTGGTTACTTCGTTTTGCACGAGATTTGGAATGGCACGCTTAATTAATATTTCCAAAGGATCGGTAAAAGAAAAAACTTAATTCAAATACTTCTTTAACTTTTATATTATTACATATTCCTCCTGTTTATGTGTTTAACGTATTTCGTTACTTCGTTTTGGACGAGATTTGGAAAGACACGCTTAATTTGTGTTTTCAAATGATTGGTAAAAGAAAAAACGTAATTCACATATTTCTTTAACTTTTCTATAATTATATAAACCCCCCCCCCCTTTTATTTATTTATCGTATTTCGTTACTTCGTTTTGCACGAGATTTGGAATGACACGCTTAATTTGTGTTTTCAAAGGATTGGTAAAAGAAAAAACTTAATTTGGATATTTCTTTAACTTTTCTATAATTACATAAACCCCCCGTTTATTTGTTTATCGTATTTCATTACTTCGTTTTGGACGAGATTTGGAATGACACTCTTAATTAGTGTTTTTAAAGGATTGTTAAAAGAAAAAACTTAATTTGGATATTTTCTTTAACTTTTCTATAATTACATAAACCCCCATTTTCTTTGTTTATCGTATTTCGTTACTTCGTTTTGCACAAGATTTGGAATGACACGCTTAATTTGTGTTTTCAAAGGATTGGTAAAAGAAAGAACTTAATTCGGATATTTCTTTAACTTTTCTATAATTACATAAACCCCCCTTTTCTTTGTTTATCGTATTTGGTTACTTCGTTTTGCACGAGATTTGGAATGGCACGCTTAATTTGTATTTCCAAATGATCGGTAAAAGAAAAAACTTAATTCAAATACTTCTTTAACTTTTATATTATTACATATTCCTCCTGTTTATGTGTTTAACGTATTTCGTTACTTCGTTTTGGACGAGATTTGGAAAGACACGCTTAATTTGTGTTTTCAAATGATTGGTAAAAGAAAAAACGTAATTCAGATATTTCTTTAACTTTTCTATAATTATATAAACCCCCCCCCCCCCCCTTTTATTTATTTATCGTATTTCGTTACTTCGTTTTGCACGAGATTTGGAATGACACGCTTAATTTGTGTTTTCAAAGGATTGGTAAAAGAAAAAACTTAATTTGGATATTTCTTTAACTTTTCTATAATTACATAAACCCCCCGTTTATTTGTTTATCGTATTTCATTACTTCGTTTTGGACGAGATTTGGAATGACACTCTTAATTACTGTTTTTAAAGGATTGGTAAAAGAAAAAACTTAATTTGGATATTTTCTTTAACTTTTCTATAATTACATAAACCCCCATTTTCTTTGTTTATCGTATTTCGTTACTTCGTTTTGCACGAGATTTGGAATGACACGCTTAATTTGTGTTTTCAAAGGATTGGTAAAAGAAAGAACTTAATTCGGATATTTCTTTAACATTTCTATAATTGCATAAACCCCCATTTTCTTTGTTTATCGTATTTGGTTACTTCGTTTTGCACGAGATTTGGAATGACACTCTTAATTTGTGTTTTCAAAGGATTGGTAATAGAAAGAACTTAATTCGGACATTTCTTTAACTTTTCTATAATTACATAAACCCCCCTTTTCTTTGTTTATCGTATTTGGTTACTTCATTTTGCACGAGATTTGGAATGAGACGCTTAATTAGTATTTCCAAAGGATCGGTAAAAGAAAAAACATAATTCAGATATTTCTTTAACTTTTCTATAATTATATATTCCTCCCGTTTATGTGTTTAACGTATTTCGTTACTTCGTTTTGGACGAGATCTGAAAAGACACGCTTAATTTGTGTTTTCAAATGATTGGTTAAAGAAAAAACTTAATTCGGATATTTCTTTAACTTTTCTATAATTACATTAACCCCCCTTTTATTTATTTAACGTATTTCGTTACTTCGTTTTGGACGAGATTTGGAATGACACCCTTAATTAGTGTTTTCAAAGGATTGGAAAAAGAAAGAACTTAATTCGAATATTTTTTTAACTTTTTTATAATTACATAAACCAACCCCCCCCCCCCCTTTATGTGTTTATCGTATTTCGTTACTTCGTTTTGGACGAGATTTGGAATGACACGCTTAATTAGTATTTCCAAGGGATCGGTAAAAGAAAAAACTGAATTTGGATATTTCTTTAACTTTTTTATAATTACATATTCCTCCTGTTTCTTTGTTTAACGTATTTTGTTACTTCGTTTTGGACGAGATTTGGAATGACACGCTTAATTAGTGTTTTTAAAGGATTGGTAAAAGAAAAACCTTAATTCGG
Source organism: Linaria vulgaris (assembly GCA_948329865.1). Classification (NCBI taxonomy): domain Eukaryota; kingdom Viridiplantae; phylum Streptophyta; class Magnoliopsida; order Lamiales; family Plantaginaceae; genus Linaria; species Linaria vulgaris. Next base: position 5,421,724 of record OX415253.1, on the reverse strand, counting down.
ATATTTCTTTAATTTTTCTATAATTACATAAACCCCCCGTTTATTTGTTTATCATATTTCGTTACTTCGTTTTGGACGAGATGTGGAATGACACGCTTAATTAGTGTTTTGAAAGGACTGGTGAAAGAAAAAACTTAATTCGGATATTTCTTTAACTTTGTTATAATTACATAAACTCCCGTTTATGTGTTTATCGTATTTCGTTACTTCGTTTTGGACGAGATTTGGAATGACACGCTTAATTTGTGTTCTCAAATGATTGGTAAAAGAAAAAACTTAATTTGGATATTTTTTTAACTTTTCTATAATTACAAAAACCCCCCTTTTATTTATTTAACGTATTTCGTTACTTCGTTTTGGACGAGATTTGGAATGACACCCTTAATTAGTGTTTTCAAAGGATTGTTAAAAGAATGAATTTAATTCGGATATTTCTTTAACTTTTCTATAATTACATAAACCCCATTTTCTTTGTTTATCGTATTTCGTTACTTCGTTTTGCACAAGATTTGGAATGACACGCTTAATTTGTGTTTTCAAATGATTGGTAAAAGAAAGAACTTAATTCGGATATTTCTTTAACTTTTCTATAATTACATAAACCCCCCTTTTCTTTGTTTATCGTATTTGGTTACTTCGTTTTGCACGAGATTTGGAATGGCACGCTTAATTAGTATTTCCAAAGGATCGGTAAACGAAAAAACTTAATTCAAATATTTCTTTAACTTTTCTATAATTACATAAACCCCCCCCCCCCCTTTTATTTATTTATCGTATTTCGTTACTTCTTTTTGCACGAGATTTGGAATGACATGCTTAATTTGTGTTTTCAAATGATTGGTAAAAGAAAAAACTTAATTTGGATATTTCTTTAACTTTTCTATAATTACATAAACCCCCCGTTTATTTGTTTATCGTATTTCATTACTTCGTTTTGGACGAGATTTGGAATGACACGCTTAATTAGTGTTTTTAAAGGATTGGTAAAAGAAAAAACTTAATTTGGATATTTTCTTTTACATTTCTATGATTACATAAACCCCCATTTTCTTTGTTTATTGTATTTCGTTACTTCGTTTTGCACGAGATTTGGAATGACACGCTTAATTTGTGTTTTCAAAGGATTGGTAAAAGAAAGAACTTAATTCGGATATTTCTTTAACTTTTCTATAATTGCATAAACCCCCCTTTTTTTGTTTATCGTATTTGGTTACTTCGTTTTGCACGAGATTTGGAATGGCACGCTTAATTAGTATTTTCCAAGGATTGGTAAAAGAAAGAACTTAATTCGGATATTTCTTTAACGTTTCTATAATTACATAAACCCCTCTTTTCTTTGTTTATCATATTTCGTTACTTCGTTTTGCACGAGATTTGGAATGACACGCTTAATTAGTATTTCCAAAGGATCGGTAAAAGAAAAAACTTAATTCGGATATTTCTTTAACTTTTCTATAATTACATATTCCTCCCGTTTATGTGTTTAACGTATTTCGTTACTTCGTTTGGGACAAGATTTGAAAAGACACTCTTAATTTGTGTTTTCAAATGATTGGTAAAAGAAAAAACTTAATTCAGATATTTCTTTAACTTTTCTATAATTACATTAACCCCCCTTTTATTAATTTAACGTATTTCGTTACTTCGTTTTGGACGAGATTTGGAATGACACGCTTAATTAGTATTTCAAAGGATCGGTAAAAGAAAAAACTTAATTTGGATATTTCTTTAACTTTTTTATAATTACATATTCCTCCTGTTTCTTTGTTTAACGTATTTCGTTACTTCGTTTTGGACGAGATTTGGAATGACACGCTTAATTAGTATTTTTAAAGTATTGGTAAAAGAAAAAACTTAATTCGAATATTTCTTTAACTTTTCTATAATTACATAAACCCCCGTTTATTTGTTTATCGTATTTCGTTACTTTGTTTTGGACGAGATGTGGAATGACACGCTTAATTAATGTTTTCAAAGGACTGGTAAAAGAAAAAACTTAATTCGGATATTTCTTTAACTTTGTTATAATTACATAAACCCCCGTTTATGTGTTTATCGTATTTCGTTACTTCGTTTTGGACGATATTTGGAATGACACGCTTAATTTGTGTTTTCAAATGATTGGTAAAAGAAAAAACTTAATTTAAATATTTTTTTTAACTTTTCTATAATTACATAAACTCCCTTTTATTTATTTAATGTATTTCGTTACTTCGTTTTGAACGAGATTTGGAATGACACTCTTAATTAATGTTTTCAAAGGATTGGTAAAAGAAAGAACTTAATTCGGATATTTTTTAACTTTTCTATAATTACATATTCCTCCCGTTTATGTGTTTAACGTATTTCGTTACTTCGTTTGGGACGAGATTTGAAAAGACACTCTTAATTTGTGTTTTCAAATGATTGGTAAAAGAAAAAACTTAATTCAGATATTTCTTTAACTTTTCTATAATTACATTAACCCCCCTTTTATTAATTTAACGTATTTCGTTACTTCGTTTTGGACGAGATTTGGAATGACACCCTTAATTAGTGTTTTCAAAGGATTGGAAAAAGAAAGAACTTAATTCGAATATTTTTTTAACTTTTTTATAATTACATAAACCCCCTGTTTTTGTGTTTATCGTATTTCGTTACTTCGTTTTGGACGAGATTTGGAATGACACGCTTAATTAGTATTTCAAAGGATCGGTAAAAGAAAAAACTTAATTTGGATATTTCTTTAACTTTTTTATAATTACATATTCCTCCTGTTTGTTTGTTTAACGTATTTCGTTACTTCCTTTTGGACGAGATTTGGAATGACACGCTTAATTAGTATTTTTAAAGGATTGGTAAAAGAAAAAACTTAATTCGAATATTTCTTTAACTTTTCTATAATTACATAAACCCCCGTTTATTTGTTTATCGTATTTCGTTACTTCGTTTTGGACGAGATGTGGAATGACACGCTTAATTAGTGTTTTCAAAGGACTGGTAAAAGAAAAAACTTAATTCGGATATTTCTTTAACTTTGTTATAATTACATAAACCCCCGTTTATGTGTTTATCGTATTTCGTTACTTCGTTTTGGACGATATTTGGAATGACACGCTTAATTTGTGTTTTCAAATGATTGGTAAAAGAAAAAACTTAATTTAAATATTTTTTTAACTTTTCTATAATTACATATTCCTCCCGTTTATGTGTTTAACGTATTTCGTTACTTCGTTTTGGACGAGATCTGAAAAGATACGCTTAATTTGTGTTTTCAAATGATTGGTAAAAGAAAAAACTTAATTCAGATATTTCTTTAACTTTTCTATAATTACATTAACCCCCCTTTTATTTATTTAACGTATTTCGTTACCCTCGTTTTGGACAAGATTTGGAATGACACCCTTAATTAGTGTTTTCAAAGGATTGGAAAAAGAAAGAACTTAATTCGAATATTTTTTTAACTTTTTTATAATTACATAAACCACCCCCCCCCCCCCCTTTATGTGTTTATCGTATTTCGTTACTTCGTTTTGGACGAGATTTGGAATGACACGCTTAATTAGTATTTCCAAGGGATCGGTAAAAGAAAAAACTGAATTTGTATATTTCTTTAACTTTTTTATAATTACATATTCCTCCTGTTTCTTTGTTTAACGTATTTTGTTACTTCGTTTTGGACGAGATTTGGAATGACACGCTTAATTAGTGTTTTTAAAGGATTGGTAAAAGAAAAAACTTAATTCGGATATTTCTTTAATTTTTCTATAATTACATAAACCCCCCGTTTATTTGTTTATCATATTTCGTTACTTCGTTTTGGACGAGATGTGGAATGACACGATTAATTAGTGTTTTGAAAGGACTGGTGAAAGAAAAAACTTAATTCGGATATTTCTTTAACTTTGTTATAATTACATAAACCCCCGTTTATGTGTTTATCGTATTTCGTTACTTCGTTTTGGACGAGATTTGGAATGACACGCTTAATTTGTGTTTTCAAATGATTGGTAAAAGAAAAAACTTAATTTGGATATTTTTTTAACTTTTCTATAATTACATAAACCCCCCTTTTATTTATTTAACGTATTTCGTTACTTCATTTTGGACGAGATTTGGAATGACACCCTTAATTAGTGTTTTCAAAGGATTGTTAAAAGAATGAATTTAATTCGGATATTTCTTTAACTTTTCTATAATTACATAAACCCCCTTTTCTTTGTTTATCGTATTTCGTTACTTCGTTTTGCACAAGATTTGGAATGACACGCTTAATTTGTGTTTTCAAAGGATTGGTAAAGGAAAGAACTTAATTCGGATATTTCTTTAACTTTTCTATAATTACATAAACCCCCATTTTCTTTGTTTATCGTATTTGGCTACTTCGTTTTGCACGAGATTTGGAATGGCACGCTTAATTAGTATTTCCAAAGGATCGGTAAACGAAAAAACTTAATTCAAATATTTCTTTAACTTTTCTATAATTACATAAACCCCTCTTTTCTTTGTTTATCATATTTCGTTACTTCGTTTTGCACGAGATTTGGAATGACACGCTTAATTTGTGTTTTCAAAGGATTGGTAAAAGAAAGAACTTAATTCGGATATTTCTTTAACTTTTCTATAATTACATAAACCCCCCATTTTCTTTGTTTATCGTATTTGTTTACTTCGTTTTGCACGAGATTTGGAATGGCACGCTTAATTAGTATTTCCAAATGATCGGTAAAAGAAAAAACTTAATTCAAATACTTCTTTAACTTTTATATTATTACATATTCCTCATGTTTATGTGTTTAACGTATTTCGTTACTTCGTTTTGGACGAGATTTGGAAAGACACGCTTAATTTGTGTTTTCAAATGATTGGTAAAAGAAAAAACGTAATTCAGATATTTCTTTAACTTTTCTATAATTATATAAACCCCCCCCTTTTATTTATTTATCGTATTTCGTTACTTCGTTTTGCACGAGATTTGGAATGACACGCTTAATTTGTGTTTTCAAAGGATTGGTAAAAGAAAAAACTTAATTTGGATATTTCTTTAACTTTTCTATAATTACATAAACCCCCCGTTTATTTGTTTATCGTATTTCATTACTTCGTTTTGGACGAGATTTGGAATGACACTCTTAATTAGTGTTTTTAAAGGATTGTTAAAAGAAAAAACTTAATTTGGATATTTTCTTTAACTTTTCTATAATTACATAAACCCCCATTTTCTTTGTTTATCGTATTTCGTTACTTCGTTTTGCACAAGATTTGGAATGACACGCTTAATTTGTGTTTTCAAAGGATTGGTAAAAGAAAGAACTTAATTCGGATATTTCTTTAACTTTTCTATAATTACATAAACCCCCCTTTTCTTTGTTTATCGTATTTGGTTACTTCGTTTTGCACGAGATTTGGAATGGCACGCTTAATTTGTATTTCCAAAGGATCGGTAAAAGAAAAAACTTAATTCAAATACTTCTTTAACTTTTATATTATTACATATTCCTCCTGTTTATGTGTTTAACGTATTTCGTTACTTCGTTTTGGACGAGATTTGGAAAGACACGCTTAATTTGTGTTTTCAAATGATTGGTAAAAGAAAAAACGTAATTCAGATATTTCTTTAACTTTTCTATAATTATATAAACCCCCCCCCCCCCTTTTATTTATTTATCGTATTTCGTTACTTCGTTTTGCACGAGATTTGGAATGACACGCTTAATTTGTGTTTTCAAAGGATTGGTAAAAGAAAAAACTTAATTTGGATATTTCTTTAACTTTTCTATAATTACATAAACCCCCCGTTTATTTGTTTATCGTATTTCATTACTTCGTTTTGGACGAGATTTGGAATGACACTCTTAATTAGTGTTTTTAAAGGATTGGTAAAAGAAAAAACTTAATTTGGATATTTTCTTTAACTTTTCTATAATTACATAAACCCCCATTTTCTTTGTTTATCGTATTTCGTTACTTCGTTTTGCACGAGATTTGGAATGACACGCTTAATTTGTGTTTTCAAAGGATTGGTAAAAGAAAGAACTTAATTCAGATATTTCTTTAACTTTTCTATAATTGCATAAACCCCCCTTTTCTTTGTTTATCGTATTTGGTTACTTCGTTTTGCACGAGATTTGGAATGACACTCTTCATTTGCGTTTTCAAAGGATTGGTAATAGAAAGAACTTAATTCGGATATTTATTTAACTTTTCTATAATTACATAAACCCCCCTTTTCTTTGTTTATCGTATTTGGTTACTTCATTTTGCACGAGATTTGGAATGACACGCTTAATTAGTATTTCCAAAGGATCGGTAAAAGAAAAAACATAATTCAGATATTTCTTTAACTTTTCTATAATTATATATTCCTCCCGTTTATGTGTTTAACGTATTTCGTTACTTCGTTTTGGACGAGATCTGAAAAGACACGCTTAATTTGTGTTTTCAAATGATTGGTAAAAGAAAAAACTTAATTCGGATATTTCTTTAACTTTTCTATAATTACATTAACCCCCTTTTTATTTATTTAACGTATTTCGTTACTTCGTTTTGGACGAGATTTGGAATGACACCCTTAATTAGTGTTTTCAAAGGATTGGAAAAAGAAAGAACTTAATTCGAATATTTTTTAAACTTTTTTATAATTACATAAACCACCCCCCCCCCCCCCCCGTTTATGTGTTTATCGTATTTCGTTACTTCGTTTTGGACGAGATTTGGAATGACACGCTTAATTAGTATTTCCAAGGGATCGGTAAAAGAAAAAACTGAATTTGGATATTCCTTTAACTTTTTTATAATTACATATTCCTCCTGTTTCTTTGTTTAACGTATTTCGTTACTTCGTTTTGGACGAGATTTGGAATGACACGCTTAATTAGTGTTTTTAAGGATTGGTAAAAGAAAAAACTTAATTCGGATATTTCTTTAATTTTTCTATAATTACATAAACCCCCCGTTTATTTGTTTATCGTATTTCGTTACTTTGTTTTGGTTGAGATGTGGAATGACACGTTTAATTAGTGTTTTGAAAGAACTGGTGAAAGAAAAAACTTAATTCGGATATTTCTTTAACTTTGTTATAATTACATAAACCCCCGTTTATGTGTTTATCGTATTTCGTTACTTCGTTTTGGACGAGATTTGGAATGACACGCTTAATTTGTGTTTTCAAATGATTGGTAATTTGGATATTTTTTTAACTTTTCTATAATTACATAAACCCCCCTTTTATTTATTTAAGGGTATTTTGTTACTTCGTTTTGGACGAGATTTGGAATGACACCCTTAATTAGTGTTTTCAAAGGATTGTTAAAAGAATGAAATTAATTCGGATATTTCTTTAACTTTTCTATAATTACATAAACCCCCTTTTCTTTGTTTATCGTATTTCGTTACTTCGTTTTGCACAAGATTTGGAATGACACGCTTAATTTGTGTTTTCAAAGGATTGGTAAAAAAAAGAACTTAATTCGGATATTTCTTTAACTTTTCTATAATTACATAAACCCCTCTTTTCTTTGTTTATCGTATTTGGTTACTTCGTTTTGCACGAGATTTGGAATGGCACGCTTAATTAGTATTTCCAAAGGATCGGTAAAAGAAAAAACTTAATTCAAATACTTCTTTAACTTTTATATTATTACATATTCCTCCTGTTTATGTGTTTAACGTATTTCGTTACTTCGTTTTGGACGAGATTTGGAAAGACACGCTTAATTTGTGTTTTCAAATGATTGGTAAAAGAAAAAACGTAATTCAGATATTTCTTTAACTTTTCTATAATTATACAAACCCCCCCCCCCCCTTTTATTTATTTATCGTATTTCGTTACTTCGTTTTGCACGAGATTTGGAATGACACGCTTAATTTGTGTTTTCAAAGGATTGGTAAAAGAAAAAACTTAATTTGGATATTTCTTTAACTTTTCTATAATTACATAAACCCCCCGTTTATTTGTTTATCGTATTTCATTACTTCGTTTTGGACGAGATTTGGAATGACACTCTTAATTAGTGTTTTTAAAGGATTGGTAAAAGAAAAAACTTAATTTGGATATTTTCTTTAACTTTTCTATAATTACATAAACCCCCATTTTCTTTGTTTATCGTATTTCGTTACTTCGTTTTGCACTAGATTTGGAATGACACGCTTAATTTGTGTTTTCAAAGGATTGGTAAAAGAAAGAACTTAATTCGGATATTTCTTTAACTTTTCTATAATTGCATAAATCCCCCTTTTCTTTGTTTATCGTATTTGGTTACTTCGTTTTGCACGAGATTTGGAATGACACTCTTAATTTGTGTTTTCAAAGGATTGGTAATAGAAAGAACTTAATTCGGATATTTCTTTAACTTTTCTATAATTACATATTCCTCCCGTTTATGTGTTTAACGTATTTCGTTACTTCGTTTTGGACGAGATCTGAAAAGACACGCTTAATTTGTGTTTTCAAATGATTGGTAAAAGAAAAAACTTAATTCGGATATTTCTTTAACTTTTCTATAATTACATTAACCCCCCTTTTATTTATTTAACGTATTTCGTTACTTCGTTTTGGACGAGATTTGGAATGACACCCTTAATTAGTGTTTTCAAAGGATTGGAAAAAGAAAGAACTTAATTCGAATATTTTTTTAACTTTTTTATAATTACATAAACCACCCCCCCCCCCCCCCCCCGTTTATGTGTTTATCGTATTTCGTTACTTCGTTTTGGACGAGATTTGGAATGACACGCTTAATTAGTATTTCCAAGGGATCGGTAAAAGAAAAAACTGAATTTGGATATTCCTTTAACTTTTTTATAATTACATATTCCTCCTGTTTCTTTGTTTAACGTATTTCGTTACTTCGTTTTGGACGAGATTTGGAATGACACGCTTAATTAGTGTTTTTAAGGATTGGTAAAAGAAAAAACTTAATTCGGATATTTCTTTAATTTTTCTATAATTACATAAACCCCCCGTTTATTTGTTTATCGTATTTCGTTACTTTGTTTTGGTTGAGATGTGGAATGACACGTTTAATTAGTGTTTTGAAAGAACTGGTGAAAGAAAAAACTTAATTCGGATATTTCTTTAACTTTGTTATAATTACATAAACCCCCGTTTATGTGTTTATCGTATTTCGTTACTTCGTTTTGGACGAGATTTGGAATGACACGCTTAATTTGTGTTTTCAAATGATTGGTAATTTGGATATTTTTTTAACTTTTCTATAATTACATAAACCCCCCTTTTATTTATTTAAGGGTATTTTGTTACTTCGTTTTGGACGAGATTTGGAATGACACCCTTAATTAGTGTTTTCAAAGGATTGTTAAAAGAATGAAATTAATTCGGATATTTCTTTAACTTTTCTATAATTACATAAACCCCCTTTTCTTTGTTTATCGTATTTCGTTACTTCGTTTTGCACAAGATTTGGAATGACACGCTTAATTTGTGTTTTCAAAGGATTGGTAAAAAAAAGAACTTAATTCGGATATTTCTTTAACTTTTCTATAATTACATAAACCCCTCTTTTCTTTGTTTATCGTATTTGGTTACTTCGTTTTGCACGAGATTTGGAATGGCACGCTTAATTAGTATTTCCAAAGGATCGGTAAAAGAAAAAACTTAATTCAAATACTTCTTTAACTTTTATATTATTACATATTCCTCCTGTTTATGTGTTTAACGTATTTCGTTACTTCGTTTTGGACGAGATTTGGAAAGACACGCTTAATTTGTGTTTTCAAATGATTGGTAAAAGAAAAAACGTAATTCAGATATTTCTTTAACTTTTCTATAATTATACAAACCCCCCCCCCCCTTTTATTTATTTATCGTATTTCGTTACTTCGTTTTGCACGAGATTTGGAATGACACGCTTAATTTGTGTTTTCAAAGGATTGGTAAAAGAAAAAACTTAATTTGGATATTTCTTTAACTTTTCTATAATTACATAAACCCCCCGTTTATTTGTTTATCGTATTTCATTACTTCGTTTTGGACGAGATTTGGAATGACACTCTTAATTAGTGTTTTTAAAGGATTGGTAAAAGAAAAAACTTAATTTGGATATTTTCTTTAACTTTTCTATAATTACATAAACCCCCATTTTCTTTGTTTATCGTATTTCGTTACTTCGTTTTGCACTAGATTTGGAATGACACGCTTAATTTGTGTTTTCAAAGGATTGGTAAAAGAAAGAACTTAATTCGGATATTTCTTTAACTTTTCTATAATTGCATAAATCCCCCTTTTCTTTGTTTATCGTATTTGGTTACTTCGTTTTGCACGAGATTTGGAATGACACTCTTAATTTGTGTTTTCAAAGGATTGGTAATAGAAAGAACTTAATTCGGATATTTCTTTAACTTTTCTATAATTACATATTCCTCCCGTTTATGTGTTTAACGTATTTCGTTACTTCGTTTTGGACGAGATCTGAAAAGACACGCTTAATTTGTGTTTTCAAATGATTGGTAAAAGAAAAAACTTAATTCGGATATTTCTTTAACTTTTCTATAATTACATTAACCCCCCTTTTATTTATTTAACGTATTTCGTTACTTCGTTTTGGACGAGATTTGGAATGACACCCTTAATTAGTGTTTTCAAAGGATTGGAAAAAGAAAGAACTTAATTCGAATATTTTTTTAACTTTTTTATAATTACATAAACCACCCCCCCCCCCCCTTTATGTGTTTATCGTATTTCGTTACTTCGTTTTGGATGAGATTTGGAATGACACGCTTAATTAGTATTTCCAAGGGATCGGTAAAAGAAAAAACTGAATTTGGATATTTCTTTAACTTTTTTATAATTACATATTCCTCCTGTTTCTTTGTTTAACGTATTTTGTTACTTCGTTTTGGACGAGATTTGGAATGACACGCTTAATTAGTGTTTTTAAAGGATTGGTAAAAGAAAAAACTTAATTCGGATATTTCTTTAATTTTTCTATAATTACATAAACCCCCCGTTTATTTGTTTATCATATTTCGTTACTTCGTTTTGGACGAGATGTGGAATGACACGCTTAATTAGTGTTTTGAAAGGACTGGTGAAAGACAAAACTTAATTCGGATATTTCTTTAACTTTGTTATAATTACATAAACCCCCGTTTATGTGTTTATCGTATTTCGTTACTTCGTTTTGGACGAGATTTGGAATGACACGCTTAATTTGTGTTTTCAAATGATTGGTAAAAGAAAAAACTTAATTTGTATATTTTTTTAACTTTTCTATAATTACATAAACCCCCATTTTATTTATTTAACGTATTTCGTTACTTCGTTTTGGACGAGATTTGGAATGACACCCTTAATTAGTGTTTTCAAAGGATTGTTAAAAGAATGAATTTAATTCGGATATTTCTTTAACTTTTCTATAATTACATAAACCCCCTTTTCTTTGTTTATCGTATTTCGTTACTTCGTTTTGCACAAGATTTGGAATGACACGCTTAATTTGTGTTTTCAAAGGATTGGTAAAAGAAAGAACTTAATTCGGATATTTCTTTAACTTTTCTATAATTACATAAACCCCCCTTTTCTTTGTTTATCGTATTTGGTTACTTCGTTTTGCACGAGATTTGGAATGGCACGCTTAATTAGTATTTCCAAAGGATCGGTAAACGAAAAAACTTAATTCAAATATTTCTTTAACTTTTCTATAATTACATAAACCCCCCCCCCCCCTTTTATTTATTTATCGTATTTCGTTACTTCGTTTTGCACGAGATTTGGAATGACATGCTTAATTTGTGTTTTCAAATGATTGGTAAAAGAAAAAACTTAATTTGGATATTTCTTTAACTTTTCTATAATTACATAAACCCCCCGTTTATTTGTTTATCGTATTTCATTACTTCGTTTTGGACGAGATTTGGAATGACACGCTTAATTAGTGTTTTTAAAGGATTGGTAAAAGAAAAAACTTAATTTGGATATTTTCTTTTACATTTCTATGATTACATAAACCCCCATTTTCTTTGTTTATTGTATTTCGTTACTTCGTTTTGCACGAGATTTGGAATGACACGCTTAATTTGTGTTTTCAAAGGATTGGTAAAAGAAAGAACTTAATTCGGATATTTCTTTAACTTTTCTATAATTGCATAAACCCCCTTTTTTTTGTTTATCGTATTTGGTTACTTCGTTTTGCACGAGATTTGGAATGGCACGATTAATTAGTATTTTCCAAGTATTGGTAAAAGAAAGAACTTAATTCGGATATTTCTTTAACGTTTCTATAATTACATAAACCCCTCTTTTCTTTGTTTATCATATTTCGTTACTTCGTTTTGCACGAGATTTGGAATGACACGCTTAATTAGTATTTCCAAAGGATCGGTAAAAGAAAAAACTTAATTCGGATATTTCTTTAACTTTTCTATAATTACATATTCCTCCCGTTTATGTGTTTAACGTATTTCGTTACTTCGTTTGGGACAAGATTTGAAAAGACACTCTTAATTTGTGTTTTCAAATGATTGGTAAAAGAAAAAACTTAATTCAGATATTTCTTTAACTTTTCTATAATTACATTAACCCCCCTTTTATTAATTTAACGTATTTCGTTACTTCGTTACTGACGAGATTTGGAATGACACGCTTAATTAGTATTTCAAAGGATCGGTAAAAGAAAAAACTTAATTTGGATATTTCTTTAACTTTTTTATAATTACATATTCCTCCTGTTTCTTTGTTTAACGTATTTCGTTACTTCGTTTTGGACGAGATTTGGAATGACACGCTTAATTAGTATTTTTAAAGGATTGGTAAAAGAAAAAACTTAATTCGAATATTTCTTTAACTTTTCTATAATTACATAAACCCCCGTTTATTTGTTTATCGTATTTCGTTACTTCGTTTTGGACGAGATGTGGAATGACACGCTTAATTAGTGTTTTCAAAGGACTGGTAATAGAAAAAACTTAATTCGGATATTTCTTTAACTTTGTTATAATTACATAAACCCCCGTTTATGTGTTTATCGTATTTCGTTATTTCGTTTTGGACGAGATTTAGAATGACACGCTTAATTTGTGTTTTCAAATGATTGGTAAAAGAAAAAACTTAATTTAAATATTTTTTTTAACTTTTCTATAATTACATAAACCCCTTTTATTTATTTAATGTATTTCGTTACTTCGTTTTGGACGAGATTTGGAATGACACTCTTAATTAGTGTTTTCAAAGGATTGGTAAAAGAAAGAACTTAATTCGAATATTTCTTTAACTTTTCTATAATTACATATTCCTCCCGTTTATGTGTTTAACGTATTTCGTTACTTCGTTTGGGACGAGATTTGAAAAGACACTCTTAATTTGTGTTTTCAAATGATTGGTAAAAGAAAAAACTTAATTCAGATATTTCTTTAACTTTTCTATAATTACATTAACCCCCCTTTTATTAATTTAACGTATTTCGTTACTTCGTTTTGGATGAGATTTGGAATGACACCCTTAATTAGTGTTTTCAAAGGATTGGAAAAAGAAAGAACTTAATTCGAATATTTTTTTAACTTTTTTATAATTACATAAACACCCTGTTTATGTGTTTATCGTATTTCGTTACTTCGTTTTGGACGAGATTTGGAATGACACGCTTAATTAGTATTTCAAAGGATCGGTAAAAGAAAAAACTTAATTTGGATATTTCTTTAACTTTTTTATAATTACATATTCCTCCTGTTTCTTTGTTTAACGTATTTCGTTACTTCGTTTTGGACGAGATTTGGAATGACACGCTTAATTAGTATTTTTAAAGGATTGGTAAAAGAAAAAACTTAATTCGAATATTTCTTTAACTTTTCTATAATTACATAAACCCCCGTTTATTTGTTTATCGTATTTCGTTACTTCGTTTTGGACGAGATGTGGAATGACACGCTTAATTAGTGTTTTCAAAGGACTGGTAAAAGAAAAAACTTAATTCGGATATTTCTTTAACTTTGTTATAATTACATAAACCCCCGTTTATGTGTTTATCGTATTTCGTTACTTCGTTTTGGACGATATTTGGAATGACACGCTTAATTTGTGTTTTCAAATGATTGGTAAAAGAAAAAACTTAATTTAAATATTTTTTTAACTTTTCTATAATTACATATTCCTCCCGTTTATGTGTTTAACGTATTTCGTTACTTCGTTTTGGACGAGATCTGAAAAGACACGCTTAATTTGTGTTTTCAAATGATTGGTAAAAGGAAAACTTAATTCGGATATTTCTTTAACTTTTCTATAATTACATTAACCCCCCTTTTATTTATTTAACGTATTTCGTTACTTCGTTTTGGACGAGATTTGGAATGACACCCTTAATTAGTGTTTTCAAAGGATTGGAAAAAGAAAGAACTTAATTCGAATATTTTTTTAACTTTTTTATAATTACATAAACCACCCCCCCCCCCCTTTATGTGTTTATCGTATTTCGTTACTTCGTTTTGGACGAGATTTGGAATGACACGCTTAATTAGTATTTCCAAGGGATCGGTAAATGAAAAAACTGAATTTGGATATTTCTTTAACTTTTTTATAATTACATATTCCTCCTGTTTCTTTGTTTAACGTATTTTGTTACTTCGTTTTGGACGAGATTTGGAATGACACGCTTAATTAGTGTTTTTAAAGGATTGGTAAAAGAAAAACCTTAATTCGGATATTTCTTTAATTTTTCTATAATTACATAAACCCCCCATTTATTTGTTTATCATATTTCGTTACTTCGTTTTGGACGAGATGTGGAATGACACGCTTAATTAGTGTTTTGAAAGGACTGGTGAAAGAAAAAACTTAATTCGGATATTTCTTTAACTTTGTTATAATTACATAAACCCCCGTTTATGTGTTTATCGTATTTCGTTACTTCGTTTTGGACGAGATTTGGAATGACACGCTTAATTTGTGTTTTCAAATGATTGGTAAAAGAAAAAACTTAATTTGGATATTTTTTTAACTTTTCTATAATTACATAAACCCCCCTTTTATTTATTTAACGTATTTCGTTACTTCGTTTTGGACGAGATTTGGAATGACACCCTTAATTAGTGTTTTCAAAGGATTGTTAAAAGAATGAATTTAATTCGGATATTTCTTTAACTTTTCTATAATTACATAAACCCCCTTTTCTTTGTTTATCGTATTTCGTTACTTTGTTTTGCACAAGATTTGGAATGACACGCTTAATTTGTATTTTCAAAGAATTGGTAAAAGAAAGAACTTAATTCGGATATTTCTTTAACTTTTCTATAATTACATAAACCCCCATTTTCTTTGTTTATCGTATTTGGTTACTTCGTTTTGCACGAGATTTGGAATGGCACGCTTAATTAGTATTTCCAAAGGATCGGTAAACGAAAAAACTTAATTCAAATATTTCTTTAACTTTTCTATAATTACATAAACCCCCCCCCCCTTTTATTTATTTATCGTATTTCGTTACTTCGTTTTGCACGAGATTTGGAATGACATGCTTAATTTGTGTTTTCAAATGATTGGTAAAAGAAAAAACTTAATTTGGATATTTCTTTAACTTTTCTATAATTACATAAACCCCCGTTTATTTGTTTATCGTATTTCATTACTTCGTTTTGGACGAGATTTGGAATGACACGCTTAATTAGTGTTTTTAAAGGATTGGTAAAAGAAAAAACTTAATTTTGATATTTTCTTTTACATTTCTATGATTACATAAACCTCCATTTTCTTTGTTTATTGTATTTCGTTACTTCGTTTTGCACGAGATTTGGAATGACACGCTTAATTTGTGTTTTCAAAGGATTGGTAAAAGAAAGAACTTAATTCGGATATTTCTTTAACTTTTCTATAATTGCATAAACCCCCCTTTTTTTGTTTATCGTATTTGGTTACTTCGTTTTGCACGAGATTTGGAATGGCACGCTTAATTAGTATTTTCCAAGGATTGGTAAAAGAAAGAACTTAATTCGGATATTTCTTTAACGTTTCTATAATTACATAAACCCCTCTTTTCTTTGTTTATCATATTTCGTTACTTCGTTTTGCACGAGATTTGGAATGACACGCTTAATTAGTATTTCCAAAGGATCGGTAAAAGAAAAAACTTAATTTGGATATTTCTTTAACTTTTCTATAATTACATATTCCTCCCGTTTATGTGTTTAACGTATTTCGTTACTTCGTTTGGGACAAGATTTGAAAAGACACTCTTAATTTGTGTTTTCAAATGATTGGTAAAAGAAAAAACTTAATTCAGATATTTCTTTAACTTTTCTATAATTACATTAACCCCCCTTTTATTAATTTAACGTATTTTGTTACTTCGTTTTGGACGAGATTTGGAATGACACGCTTAATTAGTATTTCAAAGGATCGGTAAAAGAAAAAACTTAATTTGGATATTTCTTTAACTTTTTTATAATTACATATTCCTCCTGTTTCTTTGTTTAACGTATTTCGTTACTTCGTTTTGGACGAGATTTGGAATGACACGCTTAATTAGTATTTTTAAAGGATTGGTAAAAGAAAAAACTTAATTCGAATATTTCTTTAACTTTTCTATAATTACATAAACCCCCGTTTATTTGTTTATCGTATTTCGTTACTTCGTTTTGGACGAGATGTGGAATGACACGCTTAATTAGTGTTTTCAAAGGACTGGTAAAAGAAAAAACTTAATTCGGATATTTCTTTAACTTTGTTATAATTACATAAACCCCCGTTTATGTGTTTATCGTATTTCGTTATTTCGTTTTGGACGAGATTTGGAATGACACGCTTAATTTGTGTTTTCAAATGATTGGTAAAAGAAAAAACTTAATTTAAATATTTTTTTTAACTTTTCTATAATTACATATTCCTCCCGTTTATGTGTTTAACGTATTTCGTTACTTCGTTTGGGACGAAATTTGAAAAGACACTCTTAATTTGTGTTTTCAAATGATTGGTAAAAGAAAAAACTTAATTCAGATATTTCTTTAACTTTTCTATAATTCCATTAACCCCCCTTTTATTAATTTAACGTATTTCGTTACTTCGTTTTGGATGAGATTTGGAATGACACCCTTAATTAGTGTTTTCAAAGGATTGGAAAAAGAAAGAACTTAATTCGAATATTTTTTTAACTTTTTTATAATTACATAAACCCCCTGTTTATGTGTTTATCGTATTTCGTTACTTCGTTTTGGACGAGATTTGGAATGACACGCTTAATTAGTATTTCAAAGGATCGGTAAAAGAAAAAACTTAATTTGGATATTTCTTTAACTTTTTTATAATTACATATTCCTCCTGTTTCTTTGTTTAACGTATTTCGTTACTTCGTTTTGGACGAGATTTGGAATGACACGCTTAATTAGTATTTTTAAAGGATTGGTAAAAGAAAAAACTTAATTCGAATATTTCTTTAACTTTTCTATAATTACATAAACCCCCGTTTATTTGTTTATCGTATTTCGTTACTTCGTTTTGGACGAGATGTGGAATGACACGCTTAATTAGTGTTTTCAAAGGACTGGTAAAAGAAAAAACTTAATTCGGATATTTCTTTAACTTTGTTATAATTACATAAACCCCCGTTTATGTGTTTATCGTATTTCGTTACTTCGTTTTGGACGATATTTGGAATGACACGCTTAATTTGTGTTTTCAAATGATTGGTAAAAGAAAAAACTTAATTTAAATATTTTTTTAACTTTTCTATAATTACATATTCCTCCCGTTTATGTGTTTAACGTATTTCGTTACTTTGTTTTGGACGAGATCTGAAAAGACACGCTTAATTTGTGTTTTCAAATGATTGGTAAAAGAAAAAACTTAATTCGGATATTTCTTTAACTTTTCTATAATTACATTAACCCCCCTTTTATTTATTTAACGTATTTCGTTACTTCGTTTTGGACGAGATTTGGAATGACACCATTAATTAGTGTTTTCAAAGGATTGGAAAAAGAAAGAACTTAATTCGAATATTTTTTTAACTTTTTTATAATTACATAAACCACCCCCCCCCCTTTATGTGTTTATCGTATTTCGTTACTTCGTTTTGGACGAGATTTGGAATGACACGCTTAATTAGTATTTCCAAGGGATCGGTAAAAGAAAAAACTGAATTTGGATATTTCTTTAACTTTTTTATAATTACATATTCCTCCTGTTTCTTTGTTTAACGTATTTTGTTACTTCGTTTTGGACGAGATTTGGAATGACACGCTTAATTAGTGTTTTTAAAGGATTGGTAAAAGAAAAACCTTAATTCGGATATTTCTTTAATTTTTCTATAATTACATAAACCCCCCGTTTATTTGTTTATCATATTTCGTTACTTCGTTTTGGACGAGATGTGGAATGACACGCTTAATTAGTGTTTTGAAAGGACTGGTGAAAGAAAAAACTTAATTCGGATATTTCTTTAACTTTGTTATAATTACATAAACCCCCGTTTATGTGTTTATCGTATTTCGTTATTCGTTTTGGACGAGATTTGGAATGACACGCTTAATTTGTGTTTTCAAATGATTGGTAAAAGAAAAAACTTAATTTGGATATTTTTTTAACTTTTCTATAATTACATAAACCCCCCTTTTATTTATTTAACGTATTTCGTTACTTCGTTTTGGACGAGATTTGGAATGACACCCTTAATTAGTGTTTTCAAAGGATTGTTAAAAGAATGAATTTAATTCGGATATTTCTTTAACTTTTCTATAATTACATAAACCCCCTTTTCTTTGTTTATCGTATTTCGTTACTTTGTTTTGCACAAGATTTGGAATGACACGCTTAATTTGTATTTTCAAAGTATTGGTAAAAGAAAGAACTTAATTCGGATATTTCTTTAACTTTTCTATAATTACATAAACCCCCATTTTCTTTGTTTATCGTATTTGGTTACTTCGTTTTGCACGAGATTTGGAATGGCACGCTTAATTAGTATTTCCAAAGGATCGGTAAACGAAAAAACTTAATTCAAATATTTCTTTAACTTTTCTATAATTACATAAACCCCCCCCCTTTTATTTATTTATCGTATTTCGTTACTTCGTTTTGCACGAGATTTGGAATGACATGCTTAATTTGTGTTTTCAAATGATTGGTAAAAGAAAACACTTAATTTGGATATTTCTTTAACTTTTCTATAATTACATAAACCCCCCGTTTATTTGTTTATCGTATTTCATTACTTCGTTTTGGACGAGATTTGGAATGACACGCTTAATTAGTGTTTTTAAAGGATTGGTAAAAGAAAAAACTTAATTTGGATATTTTCTTTTACATTTCTATGATTACATAAACCCCCATTTTCTTTGTTTATTGTATTTCGTTACTTCGTTTTGCACGAGATTTGGAATGACACGCTTAATTTGTGTTTTCAAAGGATTGGTAAAAGAAAGAACTTAATTCGGATATTTCTTTAACTTTTCTATAATTGCATAAACCCCCCTTTTTTTGTTTATCGTATTTGGTTACTTCGTTTTGCACGAGATTTGGAATGGCACGCTTAATTAGTATTTTCAAAGGATTGGTAAAAGAAAGAACTTAATTCGGATATTTCTTTAACGTTTCTATAATTACATAAACCCCTCTTTTCTTTGTTTATCATATTTCGTTACTTCGTTTTGCACGAGATTTGGAATGACACGCTTAATTAGTATTTCCAAAGGATCGGTAAAAGAAAAAACTTAATTTGGATATTTCTTTAACTTTTCTATAATTACATATTCCTCCCGTTTATGTGTTTAACGTATTTCGTTACTTCGTTTGGGACAAGATTTGAAAAGACACTCTTAATTTGTGTTTTCAAATGATTGGTAAAAGAAAAAACTTAATTCAGATATTTCTTTAACTTTTCTATAATTACATTAACCCCCCTTTTATTAATTTAACGTATTTCGTTACTTCGTTTTGGACGAGATTTGGAATGACACGCTTAATTAGTATTTCAAAGGATCGGTAAAAGAAAAAACTTAATTTGGAAATTTCTTTAACTTTTTTATAATTACATATTCCTCCTGTTTCTTTGTTTAACGTATTTCGTTACTTCGTTTTGGACGAGATTTGGAATGACACGCTTAATTAGTATTTTTAAAGGATTGGTAAAAGAAAAAACTTAATTCGAATATTTCTTTAACTTTTCTATAATTACATAAACCCCCGTTTATTTGTTTATCGTATTTCGTTACTTCGTTTTGGACGAGATGTGGAATGACACGCTTAATTAGTATTTTCAAAGGACTGGTAAAAGAAAAAACTTAATTCGGATATTTCTTTAACTTTGTTATAATTACATAAACCCCCGTTTATGTGTTTATCGTATTTCGTTACTTCGTTTTGGACGAGATTTGGAATGACACGCTTAATTTGTGTTTTCAAATGATTGGTAAAAGAAAAAACTTAATTTAAATATTTTTTTTAACTTTTCTATAATTACATAAACCCCCTTTTATTTATTTAATGTATTTCGTTACTTCGTTTTGGACGAGATTTGGAATGACACTCTTAATTAGTGTTTTCAAAGGATTGGTAAAAGAAAGAACTTAATTCGGATATTTCTTTAACTTTTCTATAATTACATATTCCTCCCGTTTATGTGTTTAACGTATTTCGTTACTTCGTTTGGGACGAGATTTGAAAAGACACTCTTAATTTGTTTTTTCAAATGATTGGTAAAAGAAAAAACTTAATTCAGATATTTTTTTAACTTTTCTATAATTACATTAACCCCCCTTTTATTAATTTAACGTATTTCGTTACTTCGTTTTGCACGAGATTTGGAATGACACGCTTAATTAGTATTTCCAAAGGATCGGTAAAAGAAAAAACTTAATTTGGATATTTCTTTAACTTTTCTATAATTACATATTCCTCCCGTTTATGTGTTTAACGTATTTCGTTACTTCGTTTGGGACAAGATTTGAAAAGACACTCTTAATTTGTGTTTTCAAATGATTGGTAAAAGAAAAAACTTAATTCAGATATTTCTTTAACTTTTCTATAATTACATTAACCCCCCTTTTATTAATTTAACGTATTTCGTTACTTCGTTTTGGACGAGATTTGGAATGACACGCTTAATTAGTATTTCAAAGGATCGGTAAAAGAAAAAACTTAATTTGGAAATTTCTTTAACTTTTTTATAATTACATATTCCTCCTGTTTCTTTGTTTAACGTATTTCGTTACTTCGTTTTGGACGAGATTTGGAATGACACGCTTAATTAGTATTTTTAAAGGATTGGTAAAAGAAAAAACTTAATTCGAATATTTCTTTAACTTTTCTATAATTACATAAACCCCCGTTTATTTGTTTATCGTATTTCGTTACTTCGTTTTGGACGAGATGTGGAATGACACGCTTAATTAGTGTTTTCAAAGGACTGGTAAAAGAAAAAACTTAATTCGGATATTTCTTTAACTTTGTTATAATTACATAAACCCCCGTTTATGTGTTTATCGTATTTCGTTACTTCGTTTTGGACGAGATTTGGAATGACACGCTTAATTTGTGTTTTCAAATGATTGGTAAAAGAAAAAACTTAATTTAAATATTTTTTTTAACTTTTCTATAATTACATAAACCCCCTTTTATTTATTTAATGTATTTCGTTACTTCGTTTTGGACGAGATTTGGAATGACACTCTTAATTAGTGTTTTCAAAGGATTGGTAAAAGAAAGAACTTAATTCGGATATTTCTTTAACTTTTCTATAATTACATATTTCTCCCGTTTATGTGTTTAACGTATTTCGTTACTTCGTTTGGGACGAGATTTGAAAAGACACTCTTAATTTGTTTTTTCAAATGATTGGTAAAAGAAAAAACTTAATTCAGATATTTTTTTAACTTTTCTATAATTACATTAACCCCCCTTTTATTAATTTAACGTATTTCGTTACTTCGTTTTGGACGAGATTTGGAATGACACCCTTAATTAGTGTTTTCAAAGGATTGGAAAAAGAAAGAACTTAATTCGAATATTTTTTTAACTTTTTTATAATTACATAAACCCCCTGTTTATGTGTTTATCGTATTTCGTTACTTCGTTTTGGACGAGATTTGGAATGACACGCTTAATTAGTATTTCAAAGGATCGGTAAAAGAAAAAACTTAATTTGGATATTTCTTTAACTTTTTTATAATTACATATTCCTCCTGTTTCTTTGTTTAACGTATTTCGTTACTTCGTTTTGGACGAGATTTGGAATGACACGCTTAATTAGTATTTTTAAAGGATTGGTAAAAGAAAAAACTTAATTCGAATATTTCTTTAACTTTTCTATAATTACATAAACCCCCGTTTATTTGTTTATCGTATTTCGTTACTTCGTTTTGGACGAGATGTGGAATGACACGCTTAATTAGTGTTTTCAAAGGACTGGTAAAAGAAAAAACTTAATTCGGATATTTCTTTAACTTTGTTATAATTACATAAACCCCCGTTTATGTGTTTATCGTATTTCGTTACTTCGTTTTGGACGAGATTTGGAATGACACGCTTAATTTGTGTTTTCAAATGATTGGTAAAAGAAAAAACTTAATTTGGATATTTTTTTAACTTTTCTATAATTACATAAACCCCCCTTTTATTTATTTAACGTATTTCGTTACTTCGTTTTGGACGAGATTTGGAATGACACTCTTAATTAGTGTTTTCAAAGGATTGGTAAAAGAAAGAACTTAATTCGGATATTTCTTTAACTTTTCTATAATTACATATTCCTCCCGTTTATGTGTTTAACGTATTTCGTTACTTCGTTTTGGACGAGATTTGGAATGACACGCTTAATTAGTATTTTTAAAGGATTGGTAAAAGAAAAAACTTAATTCGAATATTTCTTTAACTTTTCTATAATTACATAAACCCCCGTTTATTTGTTTATCGTATTTCGTTACTTCGTTTTGGACGAGATGTGGAATGACACGCTTAATTAGTATTTTCAAAGGACTGGTAAAAGAAAAAACTTAATTCGGATATTTCTTTAACTTTGTTATAATTACATAAACCCCCGTTTATGTGTTTATCGTATTTCGTTACTTCGTTTTGGACGAGATTTGGAATGACACGCTTAATTTGTGTTTTCAAATGATTGGTAAAAGAAAAAACTTAATTTAAATATTTTTTTTAACTTTTCTATAATTACATAAACCCCCTTTTATTTATTTAATGTATTTCGTTACTTCGTTTTGGACGAGATTTGGAATGACACTCTTAATTAGTGTTTTCAAAGGATTGGTAAAAGAAAGAACTTAATTCGGATATTTCTTTAACTTTTCTATAATTACATATTCCTCCCGTTTATGTGTTTAACGTATTTCGTTACTTCGTTTGGGACGAGATTTGAAAAGACACTCTTAATTTGTTTTTTCAAATGATTGGTAAAAGAAAAAACTTAATTCAGATATTTTTTTAACTTTTCTATAATTACATTAACCCCCCTTTTATTAATTTAACGTATTTCGTTACTTCGTTTTGCACGAGATTTGGAATGACACGCTTAATTAGTATTTCCAAAGGATCGGTAAAAGAAAAAACTTAATTTGGATATTTCTTTAACTTTTCTATAATTACATATTCCTCCCGTTTATGTGTTTAACGTATTTCGTTACTTCGTTTGGGACAAGATTTGAAAAGACACTCTTAATTTGTGTTTTCAAATGATTGGTAAAAGAAAAAACTTAATTCAGATATTTCTTTAACTTTTCTATAATTACATTAACCCCCCTTTTATTAATTTAACGTATTTCGTTACTTCGTTTTGGACGAGATTTGGAATGACACGCTTAATTAGTATTTCAAAGGATCGGTAAAAGAAAAAACTTAATTTGGAAATTTCTTTAACTTTTTTATAATTACATATTCCTCCTGTTTCTTTGTTTAACGTATTTCGTTACTTCGTTTTGGACGAGATTTGGAATGACACGCTTAATTAGTATTTTTAAAGGATTGGTAAAAGAAAAAACTTAATTCGAATATTTCTTTAACTTTTCTATAATTACATAAACCCCCGTTTATTTGTTTATCGTATTTCGTTACTTCGTTTTGGACGAGATGTGGAATGACACGCTTAATTAGTGTTTTCAAAGGACTGGTAAAAGAAAAAACTTAATTCGGATATTTCTTTAACTTTGTTATAATTACATAAACCCCCGTTTATGTGTTTATCGTATTTCGTTACTTCGTTTTGGACGAGATTTGGAATGACACGCTTAATTTGTGTTTTCAAATGATTGGTAAAAGAAAAAACTTAATTTAAATATTTTTTTTAACTTTTCTATAATTACATAAACCCCCTTTTATTTATTTAATGTATTTCGTTACTTCGTTTTGGACGAGATTTGGAATGACACTCTTAATTAGTGTTTTCAAAGGATTGGTAAAAGAAAGAACTTAATTCGGATATTTCTTTAACTTTTCTATAATTACATATTCCTCCCGTTTATGTGTTTAACGTATTTCGTTACTTCGTTTGGGACGAGATTTGAAAAGACACTCTTAATTTGTTTTTTCAAATGATTGGTAAAAGAAAAAACTTAATTCAGATATTTTTTTAACTTTTCTATAATTACATTAACCCCCCTTTTATTAATTTAACGTATTTCGTTACTTCGTTTTGGACGAGATTTGGAATGACACCCTTAATTAGTGTTTTCAAAGGATTGGAAAAAGAAAGAACTTAATTCGAATATTTTTTTAACTTTTTTATAATTACATAAACCCCCTGTTTATGTGTTTATCGTATTTCGTTACTTCGTTTTGGACGAGATTTGGAATGACACGCTTAATTAGTATTTCAAAGGATCGGTAAAAGAAAAAACTTAATTTGGATATTTCTTTAACTTTTTTATAATTACATATTCCTCCTGTTTCTTTGTTTAACGTATTTCGTTACTTCGTTTTGGACGAGATTTGGAATGACACGCTTAATTAGTATTTTTAAAGGATTGGTAAAAGAAAAAACTTAATTCGAATATTTCTTTAACTTTTCTATAATTACATAAACCCCCGTTTATTTGTTTATCGTATTTCGTTACTTCGTTTTGGACGAGATGTGGAATGACACGCTTAATTAGTGTTTTCAAAGGACTGGTAAAAGAAAAAACTTAATTCGGATATTTCTTTAACTTTGTTATAATTACATAAACCCCCGTTTATGTGTTTATCGTATTTCGTTACTTCGTTTTGGACGAGATTTGGAATGACACGCTTAATTTGTGTTTTCAAATGATTGGTAAAAGAAAAAACTTAATTTGGATATTTTTTTAACTTTTCTATAATTACATAAACCCCCCTTTTATTTATTTAACGTATTTCGTTACTTCGTTTTGGACGAGATTTGGAATGACACTCTTAATTAGTGTTTTCAAAGGATTGGTAAAAGAAAGAACTTAATTCGGATATTTCTTTAACTTTTCTATAATTACATATTCCTCCCGTTTATGTGTTTAACGTATTTCGTTACTTCGTTTTGGACGAGATTTGGAATGACACGCTTAATTAGTGTTTTTAAAGGATTGGTAAAAGAAAAAACTTAATTCGGATATTTTTTTTAACTTTTCTATAATTACATAAACGCCCCTTTTCTTTGTTTATCGTATTTCGTTACTTCGTTTTGCACGAGATTTGGAATGACACTCTTAATTTGTGTTTTCAAAGGATTGGTAAAAGAAAGAACTTAATTCGGATATTTCTTTAACTTTTCTATAATTACATAAACCCCCATTTTCTTTGTTTATCGTATTTGGTTACTTCGTTTTGCACGAGATTTGGAATGACACGCTTAATTAGTATTTCCAAAGGATTGGTAAAAGAAAAAACGTAATTCAAATATTTCTTTAACTTTTCTATTATTACATATTCCTCCCGTTTATGTGTTTTAACGTATTTCGTTACTTTGTTTTGGACGAGATTTGGAAAGACACGCTTAATTTGTGTTTTCAAATAATTGGTAAAAGAAAAAACGTAATTCAGATATTTCTTTAACTTTTCTATAATTATATAAACCCCCCCTTTTATTTATTTATCGTATTTCGTTACTTCGTTTTGCACGAGATTTGGAATGACACGCTTAATTTGTGTTTTCAAAGGATTGGTAAAAGAAAAAACTTAATTTGGATATTTCTTTAACTTTTCTATAATTACATAAACCCTCCGTTTATTTGTTTATCGTATTTCGTTACTTCGTTTTGGACGAGATTTGAAATGACACGGTTAATTAGTGTTTTCAAATAATTGGTAAAAGAAAAAACTTAATTCGGATATTGCTTTAAGTTTTCTATAATTATATATTCTTCCTGTTTATTTATTTATCGTATTTCGTTAAACATTACGTATTTTAAATAAGTGATTGATTTGTGAAATAAAAATACAAGAGTTTCAATTGTAGTAATTACCCTTTACAAGATAAAAAAACATAAGGTATTTATTAAATATGAGTCCAACTAAACGAGATTAAATCATAATACTACCAATTAACAATCATTATTTATCCAAACAATATAAAATAAACCACCACCACAAAGTTGTTCCAAAAGTTATTATTTTTTTATTTTTTTTAATCTATGGGAACCACGGTTTGGTTCCCATTGCGATGCGGTGTCACTAATGGGATCCAACTCTCAATGGGAACCAACTATTGGTCCCTATTACTATGTGTATAATTTGTTTTTTCCTTTAAGACGAATAACATGCAATGGGAACGCAAATGTCGTTCCGATTAGATAGGAACGAGATCTCGTCCCCATGTTTTCGTCTCCATTGTGAAGTTTTCTTGTAGTGAGAGAAGATTAGTTAGCATAAACTATAACTCCTAACCAAGCTAATAATTTAATTAAATCAAAAAGCGACGTAACTTGTTCTACTCTTGGCCCCTATGGAGTTCATGTACTGGCCGATTTAGTTCAAACTTAGTTGTCCGCCCTTGATGTATGAATTCAAAATCCTTTTTTATACATCTACAAGAGATAATAATTAAAGGAATCCTTCATTAACCATGGATTACCACAATAATTAAGTTAAGTATTGTATTTCCATATGCTAGTCTTGTTCCACAGACAATTTGCTAGCATGAAAAGGAAATAACAAAGAGTTGGTTAAACCTAAGTCTGCTAGCATGAAAGGAAATAACAAAGAGTTGGTTAAACCTAAGTCTGCTGTGTTGTCCTCTCGTCGAACCGCCGCGTTGTCCTTTCGTCGAACCGCCGCGTTGCTACCTTCTTCGCGTTCAGTTCAACTCGTTTTACTTACACTTAAGAACTCATAAGCTCTCGGTCTCCCTGTTTTGCACTTTATGCGTTTGTGTTAAGTGCTTATGTGTGTGGGATGTTTCACAGAGGTGTACATCTATTTGCTGCCAACTAAAATGTAGATTCTAGAACTGATATGATAAGAATTGAAATTTGATGTACTGTGGTTGCGACGGGTGGAAAGATGTGTCGTGTTAATGATTCTCAATTGCCAAGTGTTTGCGCATTAAATCAATTTGTGGGGGATAATTATGAGTTACATATATTATTATTTCAATGAAGATTTCAATTATCTCTCATAATCACTTGCCAACAATATTAATAGACCGACAAATCCCCTATCACTTTTGATAATACGTTATTAATTTTCTTTTGAAAGTCTAAAGCGTCCAACTATGATATTATAGGATAAACTGAGGTGGTCTTCTAAGTAATTTATTATTTTAAGTGTTATCTTTAATCACCACTTAAACATTTCTAATTTCCGTACAAGTGTGAAGAAAGTTGAAGGCTACTACATATTATAATAATCTAATATGTCCTATCATGAAGCAAGATGAATGGAGAAATCAAAAATTAATTATAATAAGGTCATGTTTGAAAAGAACCGAGAGCCCTAGCTTTTGAATAATTTACTCACTGATAGTCCAATACTCTAATTGATAAAGAAATGAATACTAACAAAAAGAAAGAAAACACACCATGAAACAATTATTACGGTAGCAGCAAGGAAAAGGAGGCGGTCATGAAGGAGAACATAAAGATTGATTAATAATTTATTTAATATAGGGTGAAGCCATTGAGCTAATTTTTTGGATAAGAGAATGATCTCTCTCTCAAGAGTGTTGCGTATCGACGGGTTTCAGCTGAAGGGATTGGGGATATATACATAAAGATTGAAATGTGAAGCAAAAGTGATACGTGTTATGCTAAGGATTTTCCCACAAAAGCAATGCATGCATAATCTATACTATTATATAAAAAAAGACAAACTGTGATACCAAACTTTTGATTTCCGATATTAGCCTTAGAATTTTAGTATTAGGACAATAGTTTATTATTAAGTTCCTAATCTAGCCTTAATTTAAGTAGAACAATTACTACAATCATTATTGTGATTGGTGATTTTGTTTCCCAAAATTTAAAACTTTCTATATAAATTCCTATTCTCATATATGTAATCTTCACTAATTTAAGTTATTTTTTTCACCATACAAATTAAAATAAATTTTAATTACGCGGGGACCGCGTGCCAATGTTTCTAGTTATTTATATAAAATATGGCTTGTAGTGTCATAATTATCCTTAGCCTTCAATATAGTATTTATATATTGTTTTACTTCTTAAGATAATGTTCTAATATTTCATCCCACTTATGTTTTAAGTCACAACTTTCAAATCTATTAGTAGGATTTATATTAACACGATTTTATGTAATAATCATAACAAAACAAAAATACACTATTATTATAAGTACTCTTTTGTACGTTTCAAAAGGAATATAAACTCCTAAATCAAGGCATACAAATAAATTCTCATAACTAATTAATCAATTATTAAAATTATCCTGATTTAGCTAATAATTGTAGCATACTTTATTTTGATGGACAATGCGAAAGAGAAATGTAACACAATTAATTGTGAGATAATTTTTGTTTACTATTTCCTTATTCAGTATTTCGTAGATAAAATAATTTAAGAGAGTGAGAAGCTATATGCATATATATAACGTATATGTGATAATTGAGTCAATAAAAACAAATTTTGTTTTTTAAACGAACAAAGTTAAACTCATATTTAAATAATAAATTTAAAATTATACCAACGTGACGAGACGGGGCGTTACAAAACTGGTAACTAGAAAGAGTTTTTTCACCAAAGAGTCCAACCACACAAACCAAATATGACAAAACAAGGATTAAATGAGACTCACAAGGAAATAAATTCAACAAAGGGAAACAACATAATACCTACTACACCACAACCAATATACTAGTGCTAGACATTGGTGTTATGTCAACACTGATTTCCTCAACATTCTCACATATTGCACATGCCAAGAGATTTCCTCAAGCTGAAGAATCTCTCACTATCTAAAGGTTTTGTAAACATATCAGCAAGCTGATTTGTTATCTCAATATGTTCAATGTTGATCACTTTGTCCTCTACCATATCTCTCAGGAAATGATGCCTTATGTCTATATGCTTAGTTCTAGAATGTTGGACACGATTCCTAAAGATACTTATGGCACTTAGATTGTCACATAACAGAAAAGTGTATCACTATCTAACCCATAATCTGAAAACATGTGTTTGAGCCGTACAAGCTGGGTAACACAGCTGCCATTAGCTACATATTCTGATTCAACTGTTGATAATGAAACACAGTTCCCTTTCTTGCTATACTAGAAGACCAAATTATTCCCTAAATAAAAACAGCCCCCACTTGTGGATTTCTTGTCATCCACATCACTTACCCAGTCAGAGTCACTGAAACCAACCAAGTTAGTGTTAGTGTCATAAGAATACCAAATGCCTAAAGGTGAAGTTCCAGAGATATATCTAAGAATCCTATTCACAGCAATCAAGTGAGATTGCCTTGGCTCAGCTTGATACGTAGCACAAAAACATACTGAAAGCATGATATCAGGTCTAGAGGTAGAGAGATACAACGAACTACCAATCATGAATCTGTACAATGTTGGGTCAACATTGCTGCCAATGCTATCTTTTGTTATCTTCACTGAAGAGGACATCAGAGTTTTGCAAGGCTTGGAATCTTGTATCTCAAATCTCTTCACTAGATTCATTACATACTTCTCCTGGTTCAGGAAGATACCATTCTCTAGCTGCTTTACTTGTAATCTCAGAAAGTAGTTAAGCTCACCAATCATGCTCATCTCAAATGTTCCCGTCATAGACTCAACAAATACTATATAATCCATATAAATTTGAGTAATACAGATATCAGAGCTTTTTCTAAGGACAAATAATGTTCTGTCTCCATCTCCTCTATTGAAACCTAGGCCTAACAGAAAATTAGTTAGCCTCGCATACCAAGCTCTAGGAGCCTGTTTTAAGCCATATAAAGCCTTCTCATGTTTGTACACATGGTCAGGATGTTTAGAGTCAGCAAAGCCTTTAGGTTGTTCTACATAAACTTCTTTGTCAATTAAACCATTCAGAAATGCACCTTTAACATCCAGTTTAATCTTAAGATAGCAAGCAATAGCAAGAAGTAGTCTAATTGATTATATCCTAGCTACTGGAGCAAAAGTCTCATCAAAATCTATACCTTCTACCTGAGTGTAACCTTGTGCAACCAACCTAGCTTTGTTTCTCATAGTTACAACATTCTCATCAGTTTTATTTTTGAAAATACATTTTGTACCTATTACATTCACATGTGAAGGCCTAGGCACTATATTCCAAACTCTGCTTTTGGTGAATTGTAAGAGTTTCTCTTGCATGACATTAATCCAGTAACTATCCTTAAGAGCTTCAGTTACATTCTTAGGTTCAATGGTGGACACAAAACACGATGCATTTTCAATTGTACATGAAGAAGACATACAAACACACAACCTTACCATATCCCTGTAATTAACATTTTCTTTGTTGCGTGTTCCCACCCTTTCAGTAATTTGACCAATTATGATATGGGCATTTCCCGCATATTGGGCCTGGCTAAAACCAGGCCCATATTTAACCATATCGAGGGCCATTTTCGACATCATATCGGTGATAATCACCGATATGATACTGTGGTCCCCGGATCCCGAGATCTATAAATACGCGATGCCCGGATCCCAAAGTAAGCAATTATCATCTCGCAGCTACCACGCATCACATCGAAGGAAATCACCGATCTCACTCTCGATATCGTCTTCGATATCGAGATAACCCGCATGCTCCACTGACACGCATACCCCGAGACTACCGATATCATATCGAGAGTGGTCCCCGATATCACATCGAAGATGATTACCGATATACATCCGACCTAATTACCGATATACCCCCGCCGTCCAAGCATCAATTCGTTAATTCGAGGTGTTCCGGACCAAGCCTAATCGAGATACCTAGATTAGGCCTAGTATGTTAAGATAGATACGTTGTATTTCCCTTGTACTCCATTGTAACCGACCCATACTTATATAAACGATCTATTGTCAAACTAGTGGCGCCGTCTGTGGAAACACCAGTTCCCGGACAAGGACGTCAAGATGCAAGGAAGGAGGACCCGATCCGAATTTAACAGAGTTGTGACTAGAAACACGAGGATTGAGGATACACTACTCCCTCAACAGCCGTCTGACCAAGAACAGACAATGACCCAAGCTGAGATGGAGCTTCCTCAAGCACAGAATGAACCGCGACGTAGGCGCGAGCCCGGGAGGCCATCACGAGCCACAAATACAGGTCCAATCACTGCCGCACCAAATACGGCAGAACCTGCTACTGAGGGCCCGACCACTGAAAACCTGGCGGCGGATGTCCCAATGACCGAGGTGCCAAGCGCGAATCTCCTCGGTTAAGAGGAGACGATGGCTACGGGATAGAGCGCCATTCCACCTGCCGCCATAACCCCGGAGATGCTAGCACAGATCAACGCTTCTGTAAAAGCGGCGCTTGACGCTACACAGGAGACTTTGCTTCCACGAATGGCGGAACAAAGGACAAGGGATGTTCGGGCAAGGCCCCATGAATCCAGAGCGGGTGAGAGAAGGGCAAGGCAAGGATATGATGAACATGAGGATACGAGAGACTCATTTAGAGAGATATCGCCCGCTGCATATGACAGGTCAGAGAAACGGGATCCTAGGACCCTAGATCGAGATATAGCAAGAAGGATAGAATGACTTGACCGCGAGAGAGCGGAAGTAATCAGGAGAATGGAACACGGTCGCGACCGCACTGAGGTTGCATATTCAAAGAATGAAGATGCAGAAGTACTGCAGGTAATATCGAGGAGGATGGAGCAACTAGACCGCGAGAGGGCGGAGTTGACGAGGAAGGTGACTCAGAGCCATTGGAAGGGTCGCAGCAGGACCCCCTTTTCGGATGAGATTGAGGCTGAGGTATTGCAAAGAGGGGACAAGATCCCAATGATCAAGCCATACGACGGAAGAAGTGATCCTACAGATCATCTCCATCAGATCGATAGCATTTTGAATCTGCACAACTACTCAAAACACATAAAGGCAAAGATCCTATCCACCACTTTAACGGGCGTTGCACTGGATTGGTTCACTAGGCTGGAGGTTAGATCCATGACGGACTATGAGCAACTAAGGGAAAAGTTTGAGAACCAGTTCTCTAGTCAAAAGAGAATGAAGACCAACATGTTGCACCTCGGCGCGGTGCAGCAGAGGGAAAGGGAGAACCTCCGAGAATATATGAAGAGGTTCAATGACGAATTGTTGAAAGTGGATGAGCCACATGGGGGGTAGGTTATGATGATGTTGTTCAAGGGTACGACCCACCGCAGGTTCGCCGACGAGCTAATCAAATTGACTGAACCCACCATAGTGCAGATCAACATGCTCGTGAGCTAAATGGTTTACGAGGCCGAGATGATGGCCACCCGTCAAGGTTCATTTCCCAACAGGAATGCAGACAGAGATTGCAACAGTGAAAGGTCCCCATGGACGTACACACCGTTGAATAGAGGCATTCTGGAAGTGATGGTCGTGGCAAAGAGGAACAGATGGTTGACAGAACCCAGGCCATTGAATGAGACTCCCGGGATGAAGTCGTCGGGCAAATGTTACGCGTACCACCGACAGCCCGGACACAAGATGGAGGATTGTATGCACCTGAGGAATGAAATTGAAAGATTGATTAAAGAAGGAAAGTTGGTCGAGTTTATCAGAAATGCCAAGGAAGATGCTAGGGGGTTAGACAATTCTTTATCCCGTAGAAGAGATTACTCACCTAGAAGAGGAAAGCAGAAGATGATCGAGGCACTCAAGGAGCGTGGTAGAACCATAGTGAATGCCCCGAGCAGAGGCGTCATAAACATGATCAATGGAGGAGCCGACACTGCTCGCGGCCGAGAAACTATAACACGAAAAGTCCAGGGTGGAGCCTACATTGGGTACACACATGCAATCATACCAGAAGCGTATTTGGAGAAGGAGATCTCTTTCACTAGGAGAGACTTGGAGCAAATTAGTCTGTTGGCCCTGATCGCAGGTAAACCAGACTGCCCTTTGGTTATTACTATTAATGTGGATGGATATCAGGTGCATAAAGTTCGGGTGGATAGCGGAAGCTCCGCAAACCTAATATTCTCAAAAGCCTACGAGCGCATGATGATAGACCCAGGCCGGCTAAAGCCGATATCAACCCCGTTGACCGGATTCGGCGGAGCAGAGGTAGTTCCACTCGGACAAGTTATATTGCCCACAGTGTTTGGGAGAAACCCACACACCCGGGTGGTGCCGATGAAATACACAATAGTCGACATCCCATTTCCCTACCACGCCATCATTGGCCGACCGACACTCAACCAGATCATGGCAGTGGTCTCTACTTATTACCAGAAGATCAAATTCCCGACACCTCAGGGAGTCCGCGAAATTCTAGGTGACCAGGCACAAGGATGGATGTGCTATGTGGACTCGCTGAAGCACCCTAAAATCAGAAGAAGACAAGAAATACAAGTCCCACACCAAGAATACATTTTGCGCACTGAGTGATCACCATGAGGAACAAACAGAACGATATTTTAAATTTCAGTGGTTTTTAAATTATGCTTGAACAATTGAAACATTGCCCCATCGTGGGTTAGTTTGTAAACCTAGAACAGGGGGAACTACACCGGTCTGATTTCCCACTCAACGGGATACGTAGGCTGGTTAGGATTGCCTAGCCTTCGACCGTTATCTTTTATTTTGCCCCTTCGTGGGTCGGCATGTAACTAAAATAGGGGGAACTATGCCGGTCTGATTCCCCATTCAACGGGATACGTAGGCGGGTTAGGTTTACCTAGCCTTCGACCGTTATCTGTCACTACCTTTTTACTTTCCCTATAATATAATTGCTTTATGGAATCTCATCTTTCATGCAGGGATATGTCCTAATCGGATATTACGAAAGTGCAGAGAATTGCACGAAGAATTTGGGGAGTATTCCCATAGATATATGTTTAACACATCGCCCTCTTACAGGTACATAACCCGAAGGATCAAACATTACTATGTCCAAAAAGGACATAGGGAATATTAAACCCTCTCTTTTCAAAAGAAGGGATTCAGGGGACATCGCCCCAGATTATTCAATATTATTCATCTAAACAGGTGCAACAGGTACAAACAGGTACAACTGGCACGTTAGAACACAATGGAAACACCTTTTGTTTCATGAAACTGAAATTTCCAGATTGAGGGCATATTCCGCAGATAACACATGCGCATCATTTCGTGCTTTCACATAAGTTTTTACATCGAAAAACCTTTCTTGTCTGTGATGTTTTACAGGGCCTGATGACCCATAGACTCCACAACGACAGAGTCACCAAGGGACATAGACAGAAAGACAAAAGGCAGGCTCCTACCCATGAGCGATAACGGGTCTCCCTGTGATAACGGGCGGGCTCCTACCCATGAGTGGTAACGGGTCACCTAGAAAGAAAAGGCTCCTACCCATGAGGGGTAACGGGTTCTCCTGTGATAACGGGCGGGCTCCTACCCATGAGTGGTAACGGGTCACCTTCAAAGAAAAGCCTCTTATCCATGAGCGGTAACGGGTTCCCATGTGATAACGGGCGGGCTCCTACCCATGAGTGGTAACGGGTCACCTATAAAGAAAAGGCTCCTACCCATGAGCGGTAACGGGTCCCCCTATGATAACGGGCAGGCTCCTACCCATGAGTGGTAACGGGTCATCTACAAAGAAAAGGCTCTTACCCGTGAGCGGTAACGGGTTCCCCTGTGATAACGGGCGGGCTCCTACCCATGAGTGGTAACGGGTCACCTATATCCAAAGACAAGCTCCTACCAATGAGCGGTGGCAGATTACCCATGTTTCTACCAACACCGCGGAAATTCAAATCATCCCTTGTTGACAACAAGCAGATTAAAGAAATCTCATCAATACGAGAGCGAAATGAATGCAGGGCCAGATATCGAAATACTGCATACTCTATCATCATGACAATAAAAAATCAACAAGTTATCAAACAACAAGGCCATGCAGAGTCACAAATTATGAAGATAACGGAGAAATAAATATTCAGTTACAGAACCACGAATTGGAAATAGTCCGGAAAGGGATAAATTCAAGTTACAATAAAGGCAGCAAACAGCTACTCCCACGGGGACCCTTTAATCTTCTTCTCAACAACCTCAGAAAACATGTCAGGTTCGGCCGGACTTTCCTCCACCTCATCTAGTCCACCAACCGACAGGTCGTTACAATCATGCCTTGGGTTCAACTCACTCAATTTGAGGGAGTTCTTGAAACCGTCATTTTTCAATACTTGCCCTACGCAAGAATGAAATGCTGCCTCTCGAACCTTCAAAATTAAGTCTCGGAAGCTCAGGATTTCCATAAACTTCTCCACTCCAACCCGAAGGAGATCAGGACGACGTTCCTACAAATTGAACTCTATTAAATACAGGAGGAAAAAATAGAAGCAGATATCGTAAACAAGATATGTACCAAGTCCAAGGGATCTAATTTCACAGTGGAGAGCTCCAACGAGAGATGTTCGTTAGCGGCCTTCACCGCCACCACCTCAGCCTTCAGTTTCTCCAGCTCCTTGTTGGCCACAAGCTCACGCGCCTCTCATTGGTCAATCTTAGTCACCAATGCTTTGAAGTTGGCCTTCAACAAATCATACTCCTCCCGAAAGCTTACGACATGTCTTCAGGGCATCCTCTTTGTCAGCCTCCAACTTCTCTAGCACCATGGGGTTGAACTCCCCCATCCTCAAGATATCAGCCTCGAGCTCGGCAGCGACAGCATCAGAGTCACCCTTGGACTCGCAAATTGTCTTCAGACACGAGACTGCCATCTTTGCCATCTGCACAATACAATCAGTAACGTTATGTTAAACAGTCAAATATAATCAATCGAAGTCATGCTAAGATACGTACACTCTGAAACATGTGAGTGTTGCGGCGTATATTTTGGGCCCACTCAAATTTTATAAACACCCGCACATTTGATGGAGGAGGAAAAGCCCGCATCATTCCCCGCACAACATCTGCTTCAGGGAATTCTACTCGCTTGGAGGATTTGACTGCACCCGCTTTTTTGGGGCCCGAACTCGAAGATGAGTGGCCACTGTTGACAGTCCCGTCATGAGACCTTTTATTTCCCGATACCCTAGCCGGGTCAACGGCAGGCTTCATAATCGAAATTCCAGGAAAGATAGGGGCAAAGCCCCCCAATATCGAGGGCTCCTGCAGTGGCCCTTTACCCTTGTCGGTCGCACCTAAAACAGGCGCCTTTCCCTTGCCACTAATAGGGTTAGGGCTCGAATAGCCCGACCCCACGGTAAAGGGCACATCCACTGAATCACCCAAGTTGACATGGGCATTCGATCCCGAACCACCAACATTCTTGGTCAAAGGAATGTTGGCCATCGACTCAGAACGTGGAGCTACGTACTCACTAGAAGGAGACCTAGCATCTGGTCTCTCAGTCGACACAGTCCCTTCAGGCGGAGGAACCACACCCTCCTGTTTCGAGGTCAACACCTCCAAGAGATTGGCCGCACCATGCAGGCCTCCCACCACATCAAGGATGTCCTAGCTAAAGGACCCAACGGTTGCAGGAACACTTTCAAGGCATTCCTTAGTAATACCTTCACGTACTACAGTGCTAGGGGAGGTTGTTCAACTCCCGATGCCTCTGGCAGAACTTCAGTGGATGCATTATTCAGATCAAAGTTAGATGCAGACCCTGCTTCAGGCGCCACCGCGACTGCTGCCGTCGCAGCCAATGCAGCCTTCTGAGCATCACGGTCGGTATGAAGTTTACGCATCAATTGTGTGAAACCCATTCTCACGGAATATCTAAAAAAATAAAATATACCTGCAGAATAATCGGAATATCAGCATGAGAAAATAATAATAAATCAAGTACAACAACGAGATCGAAATACACATCGGGGAATATATCGAATAAAATTATCGATATACATACCGATGTAGTTACACTAAACGACATAGAAGACACAGAAAACTATGATTCTTAATGTCTCTTACAAGCCCTACTTATAGGCGAAAGCTTTAACTATATCGAAATATACTTTCGACATCATATCGAATATGTGTTTCGACGTCATATCGACGATGAAACCTGATATGCTATCCTATTACGCAAAAAGCCAAGAAAATATAACAATTGCACCGGCGAGCCCATCGCAATTTTCAAAGTGCAATTCCCATATTTATAAGAAATTCAAATCCCAAGAAACATAGAATTCAAACGAGGACCTCAAACTATGCGTCCACTGCATTGGGGGGTCCATCGAAGTTCATCACAAAGTGCATTCCCCGCAAATTTGATCTCCGTCATTTGAATTGGCGGGACGAAGGGTACATGTAACCCATAAATTTAAAATTAAATTTGCGAATTCATATCTCTAAGATAAGAATCCCCAAATTGGGGGACTACATGATATGGGCATTTCCCGCATATTGAGCCTGGCCAAAACCAGGCCCATATTTAACCATATCGGGGGCCATTTTCGACATCATATCGGTGATAATCACCGATATGATACTGTGGTTCCCGGATCCCGAGATCTATAAATACACGATGCTCGGATCCCAAAGTAAGCAATTATCATCCCGCAGCTACCATGCATCACATCGAAGGAAATCACCGATCTCACTCTCGATATCGTCTTCGATATCGAGATAACCCACATGCTCCACTGACACGTCCTGTCGTCCAAACATTAAGGCGTTTGTTCGAGGTGTTCCGGACCAAGCCTAATCGAGACACCTAGATTAGGCCTAGTTTGTTAAGATAGATTCGTTGTATTTCCCTTGTACTCTATTGTAACCGACCAATACTTATATAAACGATCTATTGTCAAACTAAATTACTTGGTTGATGGATGATCGCTTTGTATCCTAGCATGAGGATCTCTTCTGGATTCAGGAACTATTTCATCTTCAGAATCTGACAGTACAGATGTTGGCCTAACAATGGGAGTTTCTAGTGTTAAGTCAACATTTGTTCTAGTTTTCAGTTCAGCATCTCCAGCTTCTGTGTTCATTGTTGGGTCCAATGTTGGAGCAACATCTGAAACAATGACTTCTTTAGTACCTGGACTAGTCAACTTAGGTAGACCTTTCACAACATCTAACTTATGTAGTTTCTCCAGATTTGTATAGTGCACATGTCCTAACTTCTTGTGCCACATGACAGATTCATCTACCTTGGCATGGTAGCATTCAGCTTCATCTTGAGCAAGATAGCAGTTATACTTTGATCTTGTACCTGTCATGACACAAACATTGTCACTATTAAACACATCACATGAACTTTTATTAAAAGTAACTAGTAAGTTATCATCACAAAGTTGACTTATGCTAATTAAATTTGCTTTCAATCCATCAACCAACAACACATCCTTGAGTGGAGGAAATCCTTCAACATCCAATACTCATTTAACAATGATTTTCCCTTTAGTGCATCCTCCATAGGTAACTGTTCTAACAGTCAAAAGGATCACATCTTTTAGATTGTCAATGTTTCTAGTCATGTGCCTTGAACATCAACTGTCAAAATAATACTTACGTGCAAGGTTAGAGTAAACAACAGAAAAGACAACATTGCAAACAATTTTAACCTTAGGAGTTTTTATCTTTTCAATCCAAGTTCAACTTTTATATCCTTCAGCTTTGTTACCTAATGTTGGGATAACCTTTGATAAGAGGTTCTCCTAACATTGGTACTGCTATTAATTACTGTTTTCTTCTCAATCACACTTTTATATTTTTTACAATAAGGCTTAATGTGACCAGGTTGAAAACAATATTGACAGATAAAAGTAGGCTTTTTCACAGTGTTGGAAGGAATTTCACAACTCAAGCTATTACTTTCCTTGATAAAACCAGCTTTCAAATAGGCAGAATTAGCATCTTCAGAGGGAGGTTTCTCAACATAGCCCAAATCAATTTTACCTTGATTTCCCACACTCAGCATCCTATCAAGCTTAGAAGTAGATGAGTTCCATTTGGCAATGGTTTTTTCAGCTTTATCAAATTTTACCTTTACCTCCTTCAGTTTAGCCTCGGTTTTGTCAAGGTCTTTCTCATACAGTTTCAACATCTCCTTCATGCATGCAATATCTTCCTTCAAGCTTTTGTTGTTCTTGATGAGTTTGTGATTCTCAAGCAACAGTTTGTGGTAGATAGACTTCAGGTCTTCAATGATTTCCTCCTGGGACATTTCACCTTCAAAGAAATATTCTTCATCTAGATCCACTGAGCCATGAAAACAATCAAAGTTAGATTCATCATTGTTAGACACACGATTAGGTTCAATATTAGCATTATATTCATCCTAATCTGCAAAGAAGGTCTCATGTTCTGATGTTCGATCCTGAATGTGGGGGCAACATTGAGATCCGAGGCAGTTCTGAGAGTCTTCTGGTGTCCAGTCAATCTGAGTGAGTAGCGCAGTAGTGCGAATCTCTTCTGATTGTTCTTCAGCTTATCCAGAACTAAATTCATCTTTATTGAAATCATCTACACAAACCCAATGAGAACGTCCTCTTTTTATAAGAGTGTTAGCACATTCATTAGCCATGCGACCATATCCTTTACATTCAAAATATTGAACATCTTTTAACTTATCAACTTCTAAAAGAGTAGGTTTTGATGCCATGTACTTAACAAACTTAGGAGGTAATTTCTTATAACCAGGAGAACTATTACTAAGATTCTTTTCTTTACCTTTTCCTTTAAAGTTCTGCTTATTGAAGTTCTTAGTAATTTTGCCATAGTTTGAAGAAATTAATTCACACTTATCATCACTTTCATTGTCAAGACTTGATCCTCTTAAAGCAACAACCCTATGTTTTCTAGGTTGTGAGGCAAGCTCCATCTCAAGTTCTCTAAGAGTATTCATCAAGACCTGAAACTATAGATTAGCAAGGTTCCTAGATTCACCCATTGCAATTTCTTGAGAGCAAATTTAGATGACAGTGTTCTCATTGCTTTATAAACCGTCTCTTGATTAGTCATAGAAAAACCTAGATTTTCACATTGGTTAGCAATATCAAAAATTTTCTCAAAATAACTATCAACACTTTCATTTTCACCCATCTCAAGTTTTTCAAATTGCTGAAGCAGTTGTCTATGTTTAGAATCTTTAACAGCAGAATTTCCTTCACAATGTAATTCAAGTATATCCCAAGCATGTTTGGATTTTGTACAATTCTAGATTAACTTGAACATGTGATCAATAACCCAACCAAAACTAGCATTAAGATCCTTTTCATTAAAGTTATTGAGACTTACATCTGCGGCGGTCCAATCTGCTTCTGGTTTTGGTACTAGATCATGTTTACCATCTCTTGGTAATGTTGGAAGAGAGTATACATTGATCACATATTGCCAGGCTCGAATATCAATAGCTTTGATGTGAGACCTGATCATGATCTTCCAATAAGCATAATTGGAGCCATCCAAAAATTGAATCATGTTGGTATTAGGATTTACACTGTCCATTGTGTTGTATCATCTCCAACCCACAAGTATAGTCGGTGTTTGGCTCTAACGCCAATTGAAACTGTCGGATCATGGTTTAACACAAGAACTTTGAAAGTTAAGCTGGCTTTGCCTTAACTCTATTATGATTTTCTTGATTAGAGTAATATGCAGCGGAAATAAAGAACGCAAGAAGATGTAATTTTTAGAAGTTTTTAATATTATTAAAAACTTCCTAGCCTTAGGCAAAATAACCAGTAAAGGTTTTAACAAAATGTTCCTCACAACAATTCACTCATGCTCTTTGTTGATCGGACTCAATGAAGCAGACAAGCACGAACTACTTAACTTCTAAGAACTAGACTTAAAGTAGTGATAGAAAAACTTCGCAAAAGCAAGGCGAAGACAATACAAAGAATTAATCTCTTGGATTATTTAGCACTATTGTATTTTAATCATCTTGATGAACTTCACACTCTTGAAACTTGAAACTCCAAGGTGTGTTGTTCACAGTCTTGGTAACTCTTGCTGTTTCCTTGTTGAATTGGACTTCCTTGTTAACTCGGTCTTTTTCTTGAATAATAAAGTAACACACCTTCTTCTATTCAGAGTAATCCTTGTAAGAATCCAAGTTGCAGTGGAACTCCAATTTGTTTCCTTCTTTGCAAACCGTGTTGAGTTGACTATTCAACTTAACTTGAATTATGGAAACTTCAAGTAAGGAATCTTCCAAAGTACCTCCTTATGCTTAAGATACCTTTCTGGACATAGACATAAACAACTAAACCGTGGAACTTGATTAATAAGTGAATAAAGGCAAAACTAAAATTTAGCTGTTAAAGAACAGTTTGCACGCAAGTTCTCTGGTTTCAATGTTATCCTCAATGTTGTCCCAACATCGCATAACATTGATTCCAGAATACCTTGCACTTTCAACCTTCTCTTATGTTGAATTATTCTTAGGAGATGGTTATAACAACATTGGCATAGTAGACGAAGTAAATAAGTATGTAGACCTCTAGCACTAGCGTCTACTAGGGAATCTAGATCTTAGTTGTCAACTCTAATCGTCTTCTAAAACTCTGTAAGAATCCTTGACACACTGAGATTCTAGAGAGGAGAAATTTCCTAACAACCTCACATCTTAAGGGATTACAGGGTTCTTTAAGTGATACGAAATTATACTTAACTTATCAAGTCAACGAAGTGACCAAAGCAAGAATCAGTAAAAGGAATCTTTAAAAATAGTCATTGATAGTTTGTATATGAAATTCCCACATTCGAGATTAACGATATCCGCCTCCTAGATACATTTTTCTTAATTTGTTTCAATACCAAATCAAAGAATCAATCAATACAATTTTGTCTTAGTTGATGCGGTTTGGTTAAAATAACATGGGCATAGTTTTAGTCCACATAGTCTTTTTGTTTCACAAAAGTATTCAAAGCATTGTTTCATTTAAGTTTTCAACAATTCAGATTGCTAATATAAGATTCACACTCTCTTATGATTTGATACTTGGTCAGTTATACTTACTTTCCATTTTATTATTATTTGTCTCGTATAATTACGTAAGTGTGTATTGTTCTTATTAAAAACACGTGAAAAATACGCAACTTTCTAGAAGCTACAACTTACACGCAAAAACCTATAAAAAAGGAGACGTTACGCAGCTAAGGCAATCACGCAATCATAAAATACCTTTTTTCATAACACAAAATGCATAAATAGCGAGCATAATACAAGATCGATATTTCATGGAAAATTTCACTGTTTGAAGCATTGCAATCTTAGTTGTGGGAGAGAGGTGATCAAAATGATTTCATAATCAAGTGAAGGATAGCAGCAAAGTGTCAGAAGGAGAAAACTTGTCAAAATTTTGCCGGAATCCATAGTTTCATTTTTTTCTTTTAGTTATTGCACAACTTTATGATGAATTATTGGTTTTTTTACATTGATAATGAGTACCTAATTCTCTCGTTGTCTGACATAGGATGTAGTTATCTCATATGGATGCGCATTGACTCAGCGTTTTAACGAATCCACTTGAGACTTTGTTTTGTTTCGTTTTATTTCGTTCTTACCCACATATTTGCTCGAATCAAAATAATTATATTGTATTACCTTCTCTTAGGTTGAATTATTCTTAGGAGATGGTTAGAACAACATTGGCATAGTAGACGAAGCAAATAAATCTGTAGACCTCCGGCACTAGCGTCTACTAGAGAATCTAGATCTTAGTTTTCAACTCTAATCGTCTTCTAAAACTCTGTAAGGGAGCCTTGACATAATAAGACTCTAGAGAGGAGATATTTCCTAAGAACCTGAAATCATAAGCGGTTAGAGGGTTCATCAAGTGATACGAAATTGCGCTTAACTTATCAAGTCAATAACGTGAACAAAGGAAGAATTAGTAGAATGAAGCTTTACGTATAGATCATTGATAGTTTGTATATAAAATACCCGCATTCGAGGTTAACGATATCCGCCTACTAGATACATTTTTCTTAATTTGTTTCAATACCAAATCAATGAATCAATCAATACAATTATGTCTTAGTTGATGCAGTTTGGTTACAATAACATGGGCATAGTCTTAGTCCATATAGTCCTTCTGTTTCACAAAAGTATTCAAAGCATTGTTCCATTTATAATTTGAACAATTCAGATTGCAAATATAATATTCATACTCTCTTGTCATTCGATACTTGTTCAGTTATACTTACTTGCCATTTTATTATTACTTAACTCGTATACTCAGTAAGTGTCTATTGTTCTTATTTAAAACACGTGAAAAATACGCTACATTACAACTAACGGGCAAAAACCTATAAAACAAGGAGACATTACATAGCTAAGGTAATCACGCTATCATGATATACCTTTTTTCATAACACGAAATGCATAAATAGAGAGCAGAATACAAGAGCGATACTTAATGGTACCTGTGTGAAGCATTGCAATCTTAATTGCGGGAGAGAGCTGATCAAAAAGATTTCATAATCAAGTGAAGGATAGCAGCAAAGAGTCAGAAGGAGAAAACATGTCAAAATTTTGCCGGAATCCATAGTTTCATTTTTTTCTTTTAGTTATTGCACAACTTTATGATGAATTATTGGTTTTTTTACATTGATAATGAGTACCTAATTCTCTCGTTGTCTGACATAGGATGTAGTTATCTCATATGGATGCACATTGACTCAGCGTTTTAACGAATCCACTTGAGACTTTGTTTTGTTTCGTTTTATTTCGTTCTTACCCATATATTTCCTCGAATCAACGTAATTATGTTTTATTACCTTCTCTTAGGTTGAATTATTCTGTGGAGATGGTTAGAACACTATTGGCATAGTACACGAAGCAAATAAATCTGTAGACTTCCCGCA
The DNA here is from genome assembly GCA_948329865.1 of Linaria vulgaris. Lineage (NCBI taxonomy): Eukaryota > Viridiplantae > Streptophyta > Magnoliopsida > Lamiales > Plantaginaceae > Linaria > Linaria vulgaris. Next base: position 5,377,466 of record OX415253.1, on the reverse strand, counting down.
CAAGCATCTTCTAGGGAATCTTGATCTTAGTTTTGAACTCTAATCGTCTTCTAAAACTCTGTAAGGATCCTTGACACACTGAGATTCTAGAGAGGAGAAATTTCCAAACAACCTGACATCATAAGTGATTAGAGGGTTCTTTAAGTGATACAAACTTGCGCTTAACTTATCAAGTCAACAAAGTGAACAAAGCAAGGATCAGTAGAAGGAAGCTTTACGCATAGATCATTGATAGTTTGTATATGAAATTCCCGCATTCGAGATTATCGATATCCCCCTACTAGATACATTTTTCTTACTTTATTTCAATACCAAATCAAAGAATTAATCAATACAATTCTGTCTTAGTTGATGCAGTTTGGTAAAAATAACATGGCCATGATTTTAGTCCATGTAGTCCTTCTGTTTCACAAAAGTATTCAAAGCATTGTTTCATTTAAGTTTTCAACAATTCAGATTGCTAATATAATATTAATACTCTCTTGTGATTTGATACTTGTTCAATTATACTTACTTGTCATTTTATTATTACTTAACTCGTATACTCACGTAAGTGTGTATTTTTCTTATTAAAAACACGTGAAAAATACGCAACATTCTAACAGCTGCAACTAACGGGCCAAAACCTATAAAACAACGAGACGTTACGCAACTAAGGTAATCACGCAATCATGATATACCTTTTTTCGTAACACAAAATGCATAAATAGAGAGCAGAATACAAGAGCGGTATTTCATGGAAAATTGCACTGTTTGAAGCATTGCAATCTTAGTTGCGGGAGAGAGGTGATCAAAATGATTTCATAATCAAGTGAAGGATAGCAGCAAGTAGTCACAAGGAGTAGACATATCAAAATCCCACCGGAATCCAGATTTTCATTTTATTCTTTTAGTTATTGCACAACTTTATGATGAATTATTATTTAATTACATTGATCATGAGTAGCTAATTCTCTCGTTGTCAGGGATAGAATGTAGTTATCTCATATGGATGCACATTAAACTAGAATTTTAACTAATCCATTTGAGACTTTGTTTTGTTGCATTTTATTTTGTTCTTACCCACATATTTCCTCGAATCAACGTAATTATGTTGTATTACCTTCTCTTAGGTTAAATTATTCTGTGGAGATGGTTAGAACACTATTGGCATAGTACACGAAGCAAATAAATCTGTAGACCTCCCGCACTAGCATCTACAGGGGAATCTAGATCTTAGAGAGGAGATCTAAAACTCTATAAGGACCCTTGACACACGCAGATTCTAGAGAGGAGAAATTTCTTAACAACATGACATCATAAGAGATTAGAGGGTTCTTTAAGTGATACGAAATTGTGCTTAACTTATCAAGTCAACGAAGTGAACAAAGAATCAGTAGAAGGAAGCTTTACGTATAGATCATTGATAGTTTATAAATGAAATTCCCGCATTCGAGATTAACGATATCCGCCTCCTAGATACATTTTTCTTAATTTGTTTCAATACCAAATCAAAGAATCAATCAATACAATTTCGTCTTAGTTCATGCAGTTTGGTTAAAATAACATGGGCATAGTTTTAGTCCATATAGTCCTTATGTTTCACAAAAGTATTCAAAGCATTGTTTCATTTAAGTCTTCAACAATTCAGATTGCTAATATAATATTGATACTCTCTTGTGATTCGATACTTGTTCAGTTATACTTACTATCCATTTTATTATTACTTAACTCGTATACCTTTGTCAGTCTGTATTGTTCTGATTAAAAACACATGAAAAATACGAAACATTCTTGCAGCTGCAACTTACAAGTAAAAACCTATAAAACAAGGAGACGTTACGCATCTAAGGCAATCACGCAATCATGCAGTACCTTTTTTTCTAACACAAAATGCATAAATAGAGAGCAGACTACAAGAGCGATATTTAATGGAAAATTGCACTGTTTGAAGCATTGCAATCTTAGTTGCGGGAGAGAGGTGATCAAAAATATTTCATAATCAAGTGAAGGATAGCAGCAAAGAGTTACAAGGAGAAGACATGTCAAAATTCCTCTAGAATCCGTAGTTTCATTTTTTTCTTTTAGTTATTGCACAACTTTATGATGAATTATTTTTTTGTTACATTGACCATGTGTACCTAATTCTTTTGTTGTATGGGATATGATGTAGTTATCTCATGTACATTGAACTAGCATTTTAACTTATCTTGTTGAGACTTGGTTTTGTTGAATTTATTTGGTTTTTACCCACATGTTTCCTCGAATCAACGTATTATGTGGTATTACCTTCTCTTAGGATGAATTATTCTTAGGAGATTTTTACAACAATATTGGCATAGTAGACAGAGCAAATAAATCTGTAGACCTCCATCACTTGGGAATCTAGATTTTAGTTGTCAACTCTAATCGTCTTCTGAAATTCGGTAAGGATCCTTGACACACTGAGATTCTAGAGAGGATAAATTGTGTAACAACCTGACATCATAAGGGATTAGAGGGTTCTTTAAGTGATACTAAATTGCACTTAACTTATCAAGTCAATGAAGTGAACAAAGAAAGAATCAGTAGAAGGAAGCTTTACGTATAGATCATTGATATTTTGTCTATGAAATACCCGCATTCAAGATAACGATATCCGCCTCCTAGATACATTTTTCTTAATTTGTTTCAATACCAAATCAAAGAATCAATCAATACAATTCCGTCTTAGTTGAAGCGGTTTGGTTAAAATAATATAGGCATAGTTGTAGTCCATATAGTCCTTCTGTTTCACGAAATTATTCAGAGCATTGTTTCATTTGAGTTTTCAACAATTCAGATTGTTAATATAAGATTCATACTTTCTTGTGATTTGATACTTGATCAGTTTTACTTGCTATTTTATTATTCCTTAACTCGTATACTTACGTAAGTGTGTATTGTTCTTATTAAAACACGTGAAAAATACGCAACATTCTAGCAGCTGCAACTTACGGGCCAAAACCAATAAAACAAGGAGACGTTACGCAGCTAAGGCAATCACGCAATCATGAAATATCTTTTTTCATAACACAAAATGCATAAATAGAGAGCATAATACAAGAGCGATATTTCATGGAAAATTTCACTGTTTGAAGCATTGCAATCTTAGTTGAGGGAGAGAGCTGATCGAAATGATTTCATAATCAAATGAAGGATAGCACCAAATAGTCACAAGGAGAAGGCATGTTGAAATCTGTAATGCCCCGCTCCTTTAAGTTAATACAGCACAAAGTAACGGAACATTCCATAAATAAATGTATTTTATGATGATAATAATAATAAATTTACAAAGTTTCTGTAATCAAAATAATCCATCGTATGGTTTTTTTTTACTAAGCAACTCTAAGATGGTTGAATTTCGGAATAACTATTATACTTTTAGTTTAGATGTTTACATGAATTGGCAATAGTGAAAATTTATGAAACAACCAATAATAGCGAGTTAATAATAACGTAACACTATATTCAAGATGGTCTCAAACCTTGGCGTAACACTTTAGTCAAGATGGTCTTAAACCTTGTCATACCCATTGTAACTTAAACAAACAGTTCATAATAGATAAAAGTCAGATATATATTCACTAAGTAGTTACTTTTTGTGTAATTGACTTGAGGGCCGGCATTGACTTAACTAGCTATGACATAATTGGTTTTCTGCAAACACATGGGATCAAGTTGTTGACCAAGAGTTTCCAATATGAAATGAAGTTCACAACTTTCTTATATTCTTTCCTGATTATATATATACATATTCATACATATATTAAAGTGGGGATAACCATCTAACTTAGCCAAGCTTCCTTCCTTCTTACACGTTACATGCACACTCACCTCACTAATTGAAACTATAAGAGATATAATTAGTGTGGAAAGTTAATGAACATTATTGATCAAGAGATTACATATTTATACAAGTTACATAGATAATTACGGAAGATATACAAAGATATGATCATCTAATCTAAGATAGGAAATAAACAACAAGAATATTTCCTAATATACGCTATTGCCTAATACGACCTCTCAAAATAGACGTGCCATCAACAACGGAAATTTTGGAGCGTAACAGTAAGAACCGTGACCGAGCTAGCGGTTTCGTGAGGATATCCGCAAGTTGATCCCGAGTATTAACGTAGCAAACTCAAATGAGACCCTTGCTAACAAGGTCACGAACAAAATGAAGATCCACATAAATATGTTTCATTCTCGAGTGTTGCACGGATGTAAGGAGAGATGCAGTGCTCTCAAGTTTTCGCAGCGGATAAGAGGTGCAGTTGGAAGAGTGATATCGATTTTGCCAAAAAGATGTTCTAACCAACGAACTTCAGTCGAGACAGAGGTAAAAGCACGATATTTCGCTTCAGTTGAGGAACGAGCAACGACCTTTTGCTTGAATGACGACCAGGAAGTCGAGTTAGCACCAAGAAAAACAATAAATGCAGTAGTAGAAGTGCCCGTGAGACTATCTCCCACCCAATCCAAGTTCAAAAAGGCCGTAAGAGAGAGAGAAATAGGGCGGCGAAGGAGAACACCATGTGTGAGAGAGCCCTAATGGAGCACACGTTTAATGGTTGTCCAGTCCGTGGCGACGGGAGATGCCATACGCTGAGCCAAGAGGTTGACAAAGAACGCGACATGGGGACGAGTACGTGCAAGATATTGGAGGCCACCAGAAATTTGGCGAAACTCCGTAGCATCAACAATTTCGGTAGACGTTAAGGTAGGAGGATTAGTGGCCATAGGAGTCGTGAGAGGTTTGGCACCATCCATCTTGTACTGCGACAACAAATCATGAATACATTTGTGTTGAGACAGAAACAGACCTTTACGACAAAACACTACTTCCACACCCAAAAAATATGAGAGAATTCCCATGTCCTTAACCACAAACTTGGTTGCAAGATATGTGATAAGAGAAGAGACCAATTTATCACATGAGTTGGTGACAATTATGTCATACACATACACAAGCACCAAGATACGAACTGAATCTCGCAGGAGCACAAAGAGTGACGTATAGGATTTGGTTTGAACAAAATGAGATAAGCGTTGCACTTAGCGCAAGATACCATGCACGGGGAGCCTGTTTAAGGCCATAAATAGACTTATGAAGAAGACATACATGATGAGGAAGAGTCAGATCAATGACACGAGGGCTGCCGCATAAATACTTTTTCCGAGAGAGCGCCATGAAAGAAAGCATTGCTAACGTCCAGTTAACGAAACGTCTCATTGTGCATGAGAGATAAAGAGATAATAGTTCATATCGTAAGACGTTTAATCACCGAGCTGAAAGTCTCCTTGTAGTCAAGGCTAGAACGTTGATGAAAGCCCTTGGCTACAAGGCGTGCCTTAAACCGGTCAATAGAACCATCAGAATACCTCTTAATACGAAAGACCCAATTTGATCCAATAATTCCACGATTAGAGGGAGGGGAACTACAAAACAAGTTCCATGTGAAGTGTGGGTAGTAAATTCTTCATCCATGGTTGCACGCCATTTGGGATCCGCAATAGCACGAGAGACGCAAGTAGGTTCAATCGGACCAAGACCGGATGGTTCGTAACCACTCAATAAACCTTAGGTTTAAATATATTATTACGAGAATGTGTGATCATAGGATGAGCATGATCCGAATGCGAGTCTACAGGTTGAACGGCCGTGACAATAGTCTCTGGTTGCAATGTTGCCCCAACATTGGACTCAACATTGGGAACAGAAGGTGCAGAGATGGGCACCAAGGTTTCTGGTTGCAATGTTGCCCCATCATTGGATCCAACATGGGGAACAAAAGGTGCAGAGACGGGTGCAGAAGTTTCTAGTTGCAATGTTTCCCCAACATTGGACCTAACATTGGAAACAGAATGTCCATAGACATGTGCCGGAGTTTCTAGTTGCAATGTTGCCCAACATTGAACCCAACATAAGGAACAGAACATGGAGCTGAACTATCCAGAAGGACAGAAACCTTGCAAGGAGCTGCCAACAGTGAAGTGAATGGAAAAACCAGACGAGGTGTTGAGTCACTGAAGGAAAGGCTGCCCGGAAAAATCATTTCAACAAAAAGAACATGCCTCGAGATGAATAACCGTCCTGTACCAAGATCAAAACACTTGTAGGCTACCTGAGATACGGAATATCCAACAAACACACAAGCACGAGAAGGAGGTGACAACTTACCCGAAATATAAGGCCGTAAATGGGGGTACCATAAGCACCCAACAACTTGGAGATGGAGATTTTAACCCTTAAAAAAATATATATCATATAAACACCCCGGAAGACCACATATGGTGTGCCCATTCCCACGACAGATATCTCACAGAGTACAAATACCGCGCGAGATGTCGGGAACTTTAAATAGTTTCCCGAAACATCCCCCATGTATACGATACTCTCGCACCTATCATGTCGCTCAAAAAGCCCACTGGAAAAGACTTTCGGAACCTCCCCCATCTCCCAAAAGGTGCCCTCGAAGCAACGTACCTCCCTTCCTTATAAAGAAGTCCTTAGAGCAATGTACCTCCCTTCCTTATAAAGAAGCCCTCGGAGCAACGTACCTCTTTTCCTTATAAAGAAGCCCTCAGAGCAATGGGCTTCCCTTCCTTATCTTAAAATAAAGGAGCCCTCGGACCACACGTGCCACCGTTATCCCGACAGACGGATAAGAATCTGATTAAGAAGTCGCGCCAGCTCCTTCGAAACACCTATCCCACATCCGAAACGCCTAGAAACCACGATAGCTGGTTGTCTCTATCATAAGGAAGATAAAGTTCACACAAATACGACACATGTAAACATCCCACTTGTACCATGTAAAACTACCCCCTATAAAAGGGGAAGAAAAGTAAGAAATAAGGATATATTTTTTCCAAGAATAAAAGGTATAGTAGCAATAAATCTCTTCAGACTCAGGCAAAAACGATCATTTCCACCCCAAAAATTCTTTTAACTGTTAACAAAATGGCGCCGTCTGTGGGAACCACCTTAAAACTTTTCCTTTGAGAACGTTTGAAGAGATCTCTTTGCGAAAAAGATAGGAGTTATCATGAATAATTCCCCTAACTCTAGACCTTCAGGAAGCCAACGAAATTCAGCGAAATACACACCAAAGGCACACTCGAAAACGAACTCATCACCAACTATGGAAAGCGGCGATTTCATAAATATCCAACGATCTGTGTTTTAACGCCTTGTGGAAGGAGCAACCCGGAGGGATAGAATAGAAACAACTTACTTCCGGAACGAGTTCCCCCCCCCCCCCCCCCGAAATCACAGGGAATGTACCTATTCGGAAGAATATGAGTTCTGCCCAAGATCCCATTTCTGATCGGCCCCCCTACGCCAGGATACCTTCCCCTTGGCCAGAGAACGGTGAAACCCCTTTGGAGGTGCTTTGGGCAGGGCACCCCGAGGCAAGGACGGAACTGACTTCCCCTACCTCCGAGAACACCAACTACCAACTATTTCCCCCGGCGAGAACCACTCTCTGTAGAGTATGGTCACCAAACTAAGAAGGGATATGAGGAACCTACAAAGAAATCTCGCCCCGGGCGAGGAAGTTGTGTATCACGGATCTCCCTTCGTCACATAAATAGCTCGCACTCTGGTCCCGCCTGGGATGCGCCCTAGTAACCCCCCTATATATGGGGGAGAAAGACGGAAGAGATCCCCAAGACCACATCCATCAGTATATCGCTACCATGGACCTAGCCTCCACGCCAGATTTCGTCCTCTGCTAAGTGTTTCGCACCACCTTGGCAGGTAGAGCCCAAGCTTGGTTCTCCCAGCTGGTGGCCGACACGATATCCTGTTTTGATCAACTGGCATGCTTGTTTATACGCCAATTTGCTTGTCACTAGAGATACCCAAAGTCGGCTAGCCACATATTCACGATAAAATAAGGAAAGGATGAGCCTCTTAGAGAATATATGAAACGCTTTTTGGATGAGGCTTTGGACGTACCAAAAACTAATCCATCCATCATAGCGGACATTTTGACCCATGGACTCAAAGCCCAGGACTTTTTCCTATACCTTAAGGGTAACCAAGTTAAAGATATGAATGAGCTTATGCACAAATCAAAAACTTATATCATCATGGAGGAGGCAGAAAACTCCAAAATCCGGGCAGAACGCCATGATCTAGAGCATGAAAAGGGGGGCCGAGACAAAGCTAAGGAAGGAAAGATACCTTCGAAAAAGAGGGAAGACGGGGTCCAGTAAAGCGGCACCTCCAACCCGCACCACTACCCCCCTTAACCATCACCCCCGCCGAGGTACTCAACTTTATGAAAGGAAGTACTTACCTCCAATGGCCCCGCCTCGTCAGAGACCCCACGACAAGAATGATTCCGGCATATTTTGTAAGTATCATAAAGCATGGGGACATGATACTGACGCTTGCACCACCCTGAAAACCGAAATACACCGACTCGTCAGCGCCGAATACTTGGGAAATTATCTAAAAGAAATTAATCAAGAAACCCCCAAGTCCGATGTGTGGAAGAGAATCCGATCCAAGGGAACTAAGGAAGAAAAAGGGTCCGACACCCAGAACCGAGAGGGCACCCCTCGCCAAAGGCTGCCACCCCTCCAGAATCCTACGATGACAATCCTCCCTCAGGCAGAACTATTAATATGATAGAGGGAGGAGCCATCTTCATATCCCCACCGGGAAAAAAGAAAAAAATATTTAAAGGAGGCGAGACGAGTGGAGCAAGGACCGCCAGTATGCTCCGTACAGGGAACCCATTTACCTACTATTGCATTTGGTCCAGAAGACTTCAAAGGTATCTTGTACCCCCATGAGGACCCTCTGGTCATAAAAGCCACGATATTCGGCATCGATACCCAACGCATCCTAATTAACACGGGAAGTTATGTTGATATTCTCTTCCTCCCAACATACCTAGCCATGGGATTAAGGAAAGACCGTCTGGAAGCGGCCGAAGTTCCCCTCGTCGGATTCTCTGGGGATGCATGCCGCACCCTTGGGACCATCACCCTGCCCATGTCCTAGGGAGAGGGCGCCACGAGATGCACCGAACCGACCAAGTTTTGGGTAGTAGAGGCCTCCTCTAGGACGTACAACGCGATATGTGGACGACTGTCCATATGAACGTTTGAGGCCATCCCCTCTACCTTGCACCTGAAGATCAAATTCCCCACCCCCTCGGGCATCGGGGAAGTCCGTGGCAGCCAAGTCAAGGCCCAAGAATGCCGCATGAATGCCATCCCACCCGAAAATGAAGAGGGTATCACCCTACCAGCCAAGAAACCAATATTAGAGGAAGAATTGAAAGTACAACCCGTAGAAGAGCTGAAGATGATTGAAGTAGTGGAAGGTTCCCCAGCTAAGACTGTCAAGGTAGGGACGGGCAGAAATCCAAAAGTAGAAGATGGAGTAACCCTTATGCTTAGAGAATTCAACCACATCTTTGCCTGGGTAGGCGGGCCCCCAGAAAGGATAAGTAACCAGGTATGTCAACACTTCCTCAATGTCAAAACCGAATCTAAGCCCATACAACAGAAGAAAAGGAATATGGGACCAGATAGAAATAAAATTATTCGGTCTGAGATCCAACGATTGCTCAACTTACATCAAATCTGGGAGGTACGTTACCCTGAGTGGTTAGCCAACGTGGTCCTTGTACCGAGGAAAGGAGGAAGATGGGGTATGTGTGTCGATTTCACCAATTTGAACGATGCATGCCCAGAGGATTGTTATCCCCTCCCCAGCATAGATCAACTGGTAGACTATACGGCTGGGTGTGCCTTACTATCTACAATGGACGGGGACCAGGGATATAACCAAATACCAATGGCCGCCATATATCAAGACAAAACCAGTTTCATCACCGAGGCGGACACCTTTTGTTACCTAGTAATGCCATTTGGATTGAAAAACGCGGGTGCCACCTACCAGCTCCTTGTGAACATAATGTTCGCTAGCCTAATTGGGAAGTCCATGGATGTGTATGTAGATGATATGATTTCCAAAAGTCATCGGGCTGAAGATCACCCGGGGGATCTCCGTAAGGAACTAGCGATAATGGACCAATTCCGAATGAAAATCAACCATCGAAAGTGTTCCTTCGGGATAAAAGGGGGTAAGTTCTTAGGATTCATGGTCACAGAAAAAGAAATAGAAATGAATCTAGAAAAAGCCCAGGCACTCCTAGACATGCCTACTCTTAAGACGATCAAAGATGTCCAAAAGTTCACAGGAAGGAAGGCGTCCCTAAGCAGATTCATCTTCAAATTAGCCGACAATGGGCTACCCTTCTTCAAAATCTTAAGAAATATTAATGACTTCAATTGGACTGAACGATGCGAGGGGGCTCTCGGGGAGTTAAAGGACTATCTAACTCGCCCCCCATTGCTAATGAAGCCTACACCCCAAGAAGATTTGTTTGTATACCTAGCGATAGGGGAAGAAGCCGTAAGTGCGGTGCTAGTCAAAGAACATAATCGGGAACATCACCTGATATACTATGTCAGTAAAACGTTACAAGGGGCGGAAGGGCAATACACCCAAACTGAGAAATTAGTGCTAGCCCTTATCACTACTGCACAGAAATTACTCCCCTACTTCCTTTGCCACCCCGTGACGGTGTTAACCAAATATCCCTTGCTAACCATCCTCAACAAGCCCAAAACCATGGGCCGACTCATAAAGTGGGCCATCAAACTTTCCAAGTATGACATCACCTACGCCCCTCGTTCCGCCATTAAAGCCAAGGTTTTGGCGGATTTCGTGGTAGAGATGGCAGGCATGGAGGTTACCCAAAACCCCCCCTTGTGGCATGTATTTGTGGATGGATCCGCCACGACTACTCACGTCGGAGCAGGAATCATCCTATCCAACACTGAGGTAGAAGATGAAACTCTATACTTTGCCGTTAGACTTGACTATCCCTTATCCAACAACGAAGACGAAGACGAGGCCCTATTAATAGGACTAAGACTGGCCCATGATGAAGGGGTCAGAAGAGTGGTGATACATAGCGACTCCCAACTTATCGTACAACAAACGAAGGGCGCCTACGAGGCCCTAAAGAAAGAATGTGCGAGTATGTACAAGTTGTACATCACATAAGTGCGTGGTTCGAGAGCTACGAGATTGCACAAATACCCCGCTCCGATAACCAAATAGCGGATGCCTTATCTAAAATAGCCTCCCAGACCGCTACCATCCACACCCGCCGTATTACACTCCTTCAAACAACAACCTCAGAAAAATCTGACATCGGGGAGGTGGATGCGACACAACAGCTCACGAATGACAAGTGGATGGAGCCCATCCTAGCTTACCTCAAACACCCATAGGAGTATGCGGCCAATAAAATGAAGCGACAGTTAATGGCACGAAAAATCGCCAGGTACTTTATCCGTGAAGGAACCTTGTTCCGATGATCCTACTCCCACCCCCATGGAGGCCGAGCAAGTCATCCGAGAAATGCACGAAGGAACATGCGGTAGCCACACAAGAGGAGAAAGTATAACGAGACGTATACTCCGCCAAGGCTACTACTGGCCCACTATGGAGAAAGATTGTCAGGAACATGCCAAACACTGCAGACCATGTCAAACCTTCGCTCGTCGGGTGCACCAGCCAGCAGTACCATGGGTGTTCGGGCCACCTTCATGCCCTTTCGCCAAATGGGAGATTGACATTATCGGACCACTGATCCCCACCGCGGGCCAAAAGAAGTTTTTACTGGTAGCTGTGGACTACTTCACCAAATGGGTGGAGGCGGAACCCCTGGCCAAGATTACTTTGGGAGCGGTTATTAACTTTATATGAAGGTACATAATATGCCGTTTTGGCATCCCCCGATACTTGGTTAGCGACAATGGGCTCCAATTCACGAGCCAAGATTTAGAAAACTGGTGCAACCACTGGGAGATAAAACACCGTTTTACCTCCGTGGGATATCCCCAATCCAACGGCCAAGTAGAAAGAACCAACCAAACTCTGTTGATAACCGAAAAGCAAGATTGGGTTGGCACAAGGCCCGATGGGTCGAGAAGATACTCGGGATTCTATGGGCATATTGGACTACCCAAAGAACCGCCACGAGAGAAACCCCATATTGCCTGACCTATGGGTGTGAAGCGGTTATACCCCCGGAGGTAGTGGTGGAAAGATGGTGAGTCCGAGAGTATGAGGAAGTGAACAATAGTTCCAATCTAGCCTTAGCCCTGGATCTCCTTGAACAGAAAAGGGCCCACGCCGTCATTCGCATGGAATAGTACAAGGCGAGCATGGCACGACACGATAACGCTCGAGTCCGATCCCGACACTTTCAAGTCAGGTGTCTCGTACTAAAGAGAGCGGAAGCTTCCAAAAACATAGGCAAACTCCAGCCTAAGTGGGAAGGACATTATAAGATAGCTAAAATCGTCGGAGGTGCTACTTACCTCTTGGAAAACCACAAAGGTGAAGTACTCTGCAACACCTGGAATGCATACAACTTAATAAAGTACTACACTTTTGTTATTTTCTGATTTTATATTTGTGATTTGCAGGTACAAAAAGGAAGACAGAGAGAGAGAGAGAAAGTACAGAGAAGAAGAAGACGAGAAATTGGAATAATATTTCTGATGATGAAAATGTAAAGTGGTACAATACTCATATAACGTGCATGACTCCAGAAAAGGACAAAACCCCTAACAAACTGGGGGTAAAAAAGACATTTCACCAACACTGCTAAAATAATAAAACGATAACTAAAGGATTAAACTGCAATTTGACTCCGATTAAATCTCCGTTGAACACGTGTCTTCCATCCCTGTCGTTGACTCTTCCTTATTGAACGTTGTCGTTCCTCAACAAAACGCCGCCGTTCCATTCCAATTGATTCTTTCTTATCTTCAATAGCCCGATCCCTCTCTTTCTTCCTCAAAGTTACGTTCTTTTTCTCTAATTTCCTCAAATTCTTACTGTCAATCTTCTGTTTCTCCAATTCGAACTCATCATCGTGTTTGTCATTTTGTAGGGCCATGACAGCTTTATAGCATGGCCGTCTGGTGCGAAACCAGCTGCTCTTTGTGTATAAATAAGATGTGCATAAATAAAACAACGTTTACAATAGATGGCTGTCATTTTATTATTTAAACCATGGGATAGCCTTGCCATTACAAAAAGAACAGTCCCCTAAGGACTACCGACAAACCTATCCTATTGGGCCATCCGTTACAAACAAGAAGAAAAAACAAACAACAATGAATACTAAATACGCCTATCATAGAAAAACCAATACAACAATTTATACATTGTTAGGTACGTTCTAGTGCACACCACAATGCTTAAGGACCCTCACGAGAACGCTTTCCCTCTCTAATTAGCCGACGACGTTGTTCCTCTGAAAGATCCATTAGCTCCGCTATTTCCACAGAAGGAACAGCTGAATCCTCCGACATCGGCACTGCTTCCGAAGCCATTGCCAGTGAAGTAGCTAGAGATTCTGGCACTATATTCAGACGCGGAATCCCTAGAGTGACACGAAGCCCAGGCAGCGATCGCACAACCTCCTCACACAGCTTATATCCAATGTGCACCATGTCCCATAATTGCTCCCGAAGCACATCCCGAGGGGCAAGAGTGTTAGATATATCCATAAGTGCCTGGGTTCGTGCCAACATCAGAGCTGCTTCATGCTTCCGCATCATTTCCAGCAGTTTTCGAGCAACCACATCATTCTCTTCCGAGGTCAAGGACAATTGTTCCTCCAAAACACGCAGCTGCCCTCGTAGATCCTCCACCCTCTCTTCCAAACACACTATTTGCGCCCGCTCCAGCGAGAGACCCCTCTTCATATCCCAAGACTTTTCGGTCAAATCCTTCACCACCCCGCGATAATTCTCCTCCACAGCCTCTCTATCCACCCGGAGATGCTCTACCTTTTGTCTAGCCAGCAAAAGTTCCCTCCCGAGGTCATCTCTGTGGCGATAGATCTACTCCGTCTCAGAAGCAATTTGATCCCTCCGAGAGCCCACGATATTGATCACCATGAAAAGCTAAAAGTCCCCATCAATAGGGAATTCAAAGGAACGCCAGATCAAAAATGGTATTTGAAAAACCTTGCAAAGATCCTTACAAGATAAATCTTGTATAGATTACAGCGAAAGAGCATTCAACTGAGTGCAGTCCAGGTCATCCAATAGCCCGCTCAAGAAAGTTCGGCAAAAAAGCACGTCAAGATTAATCCCGGGAAACCTCTCAGCCACTCGCGAACCTTCCCCTTGCTCCACCTCCGTGGTGGGGGCGGTGTATCAGGAGAATAGGGCACTCGCTCCTCTATTGCATTGACAGCGTCCCGGTGGAAACTTGGGGAATGATCCCCTTCATTACCACTCTCTCCGGAGATTCGGGAATCCAACCTCAGTGAGAGCAACGGACTTGAAACAACCCCAGATCCCCCCACTCCGGGAATCCCTCGGGATGAAGAATCACCCACCAGTCGCAAGGGGAAATGACCCGAGCTTCCTCCTAACAGGGCTAACTCCTCGATCGGGTGTAAGAGCTCTTCCCCCTCCATACCTATGGATACGTCCTCAAAGCCGCTACTCCCTATGACCCCTCTAGACGTCCCTACTGCGAAGAAGTCCATCTCCGAACCTATAACGTGTTAAAATGGGATCTCACCCCCACAAAAAACTTTTGTAAACACGAAAGGGAAAAACATTCCGGAAGAAAAAATTGGTATGCAGAGGGCGAGGAGAAAGTTCTCGCACCGCCGACCCCTCTTGCAAACCAGCAAGAGAAAGGGCATCGGACAACTCCAGCAAGCCACATATGTCATAACTTCCAGCAAATAGCAATGACTCTTGCAAGATTTCCGATTCGCGAGTGATCACCTACGAGGAAGGAACCACGTACCCTAACCCCCAACGAACAGGCATCCACAAGCGCACGTCATCATCCCACGAGGCTTCAGGAAAAAGAAACGGTTCTTCCAATCATCATGTGGGGTAACCCGCTTAGTGATGGTCGTAAAAGAACGACGCTGATCGTGATACACCAAGCTAAAGAAGGCTAGATTTCCAGGACAAGGACGTAGGAGGAAGACCCTCCCCACTCGATAAGGAGTTAGGGGCAAATCTAAAATCCCACAACAAAGAACGTAACCCACCAAGTAATGGTAGGCCGTAAAAATGGGTGAAAGAACAAACGCAAACCGCAACGTATCTGATCCGAATACACCGTCATATACCCAGTAGGAAGAGCGTACGCCCGTTGATCCACCCTAGGCAATACAATGTCATATCCACCCAAGTCCAAGTTATACTCAACAAACAATGCCGCCACCGAATCCGCGAATTCCGTGCTTTCCGCTGACCCGATTCGACTTCCACCTATCAACATTCGAGGATTCACCATAATTGTGTGGAATACCGAAAAACGGTCTATCGGAAGGTACTCCTCCCTACTCATGAATACATCCCTTATACTATGTGACAACAATATATCCGCCCGAAGTTGCACTGAAGGAGGAACGGTAGAACCCCTCGGGGTGGAAGGTGAACAACCCACCCCACGACTAGGGCCCGACATAAAAGTTTCACTCAGAATTTGCCGCACCGTATGCACGGAGGGGGACCTACGAAGAGGACTAAGGCCCCGTTGAGAACGGAAAGAGCGGGGAAGTGTCATAAACAGGCTTATCAAGAATTCCCCAACTTTTTCTTAGAAAGTTCACTCCCGAACAAAACACTTAAGGACAAAAGCTGCCTTTTTAAGTGAAAAGGACAAGGCTAATTTTTTTTTATGAAAGTGAAATCTATGGAACCTGATGAAAGTGATGGTTCAGGGGAAAGCAATATATATAGTAAGCATAAGGGGCCATCTGGATTTTGCGGTTCTCATGGGCAATAGAGAAGAACATTGAAACTTCACGTGTCGCAACCCCCGGAAGTCAACTAAAAAGCAACTCCCACCTACCCCATGCAGTGAGGAAGGAAAGACATGGAGCTTCTATCATTAAAAGCTTCAAGATAAAATCAAAATATTCTAAGTCCTTAGAGACATTAATAGAGGAACTCGGATTCCCAGGCATGACAACGCACAACTACTATATTTATGTCAAGTTTATCTTAACAGGCATAATGAAAGCAAACATATTAAAGACAAACACCCACGAGAGATAAAACGAGGAACAAATTCATTAAGAAAAAGAGGAGTTCTCTTACATGGTGAAACCTTCTTCTTACACTACGAAAAAATAAAAATATACAAAGTCTTAAGCCAGAAAAAAAAAAACATAAGCAAAGTGGCTAAGCTTGAGAGGAAGGAGGCGTGAGAGCATTCCCTTCTACGTCCACGGAAGCTGAGGGAGGAGGCGCGGGATCAGTCCCTTCTGAAGGAGGCACGGAAGCAGTCCCCTCTACCGACCCAGAAGCAAAAGAATGGGGAGCGAGAGCAATCCCCTCTTCAGGGCGAGACGCTGAAGCTACGACATCCGAGGAAGGCACACGGGTCGGAGCGGCAGGCGGAGGAAAGATACCTCCATACTTCAGAAATAGGGCATATGCTTCATCCAGGGTAGGCAGCTTCATGTTCTGGATACTTACCACCCGCGGATCGGCTTGTGAATCCAAGCGCTGCTTCACTTGCCCAAAACACTCGGAGAAACTCGACATCAAATGCCCCATCAAATGCCCATGATACTTTCGGGCATACAGGGCGCTGCAGTACTTGATGGTCTCATCCCAAGTATACTTGGAGGCCGCGTCCAACTTTCGCTGCACTTCCTCTAGAGGGATGCCCGCCGACGTCGGAGCCTTAGCCAATTCCTCCGTCACAGCATCAACGCGGGCAAGTGCCTAGGATAGGTCCCGCTCCAACTCCTCCTGCCGAATCACGCCCACCACCCTCTCTTTCTCCAATAACTTCACTTTCTCCTTTAACGCCAACTCCAAGCCCTCTAACTCGGATACACGGCTATGTAGACTCTTGTTCTCTGTCTTAAACTCAAACAACCGCTTGCTAGCCCTCTTCCAAACCGCCTGTTGCGCTCGCCCCCGCTCCTGCAGCAAGCGATTCTCCTCCTCCAACTTTCTCATCTCTGCCTCGAGTGTGCTTGCATTCTTATGAAGCTTTTCAACCTCAAGTAAAATAAGAGGAAGAACTTTAGGCGCCTAAAAATCAAGAGGAAATATAAAAACCTAAACAAAGACTTAAAAGAATAGGCAAAAAGAGGCTACAACTCACCAGTAAAGAAATCATATTGGTGTAAGATTGGAGGAACTTCCATCCATCCACGGGAGGTGAGTTGGTAGAGGCTAAAAACCGTGAAAGGGTAGCCAGAGCAGTCACCGCCTGCTCATTACCGGGAGCTGACCCTAGCCTGAGAAGGACGGAAGTAGATGGACCCCTCAGTGGTAGGCTGTTGGAAAGAGGAACTTCTGTCACCATCGGGCTATCAGAAGGAAAAGCAACCAAGGACCTAGGAGCCAGATGGCCGATCGAGGGTGGAAAAACACCCAGTAACTCTTCCATCCAGAATGGAACCCCCTTGGAAGAAGGCTCCGAGAGGTGAACATTCCCTCCAACACCAAAGAGGTCGCCCGCTGCATATAAAAAAGGTAAGTGTAAGTCAAAAGGGAGCAGAAAATAATATATTAACTAAGAAAAAATGATTACTCTCAAACCTGGTCCTTTCACTTCCGCCATAGGGGCCTTCCCCTTGTCTATATATATAAAAAATATATGTATAATAAAATTTTTGCTAAGTAAAAAAGAAAGATAGTTTCTTTTTTTAGGCCATTTTTTCTTATAACTAAATAAAATGAGAGGAACGCTTACCAAGGGCTCGAGGTAGGCTAGTAGGAGGTGTCTCCAGTAGCCGGTACGCCGAATCCCCGAGGCCATAGACTTACCTTAGGAAGATATCTCTATCGCCTCCGTAGGAGCAGCAAGAGCAGCGGTAGGCATCACTGGAATAGTTTCCATCGTAGTAAGAGGAATAGGGGGCATAGGAATCCCCGGCAGTCCCACATCACCCCCGATCCCCTCTAAAGAGAATGTGACACCCACCTCCCCCGAATATGCATCCTGACCTCCCTCATCTGGATTGTTCGACATCTCGCTCGAATACCGAGGCACAGCCTCGACGCCCTAGGCATCAAGAACCCCCATAGGCGCCTCCTTCGAGGCCACCACGCCCTCCCCGGAAGACCTAACCCCCCCAGGGAGGTTAGCACCTTCCTTCATGAAGGGCTCCAGTGTATCAACTACAACAAAAAGAAAGAAATCAAAGTTAGTCTTTACAAAAATAAAAGAAATAAAGACAAACTTCTACGAAAGCAAAAAGAAAAAAACTTACCAAAAATAGTACCGTACTCGGAGGGAATAGCCAATGGCCTATCGACTTGGTCCAAAGGGGAAATGTTCCATAAGCACGCTGTCCGATAGAGTCCCGCAAATTTGTCCGACTCCATCAAATTCTTTGCCAGTAATACCGGAGAAAACACCAAAGTGTCGTCCATAACCCTCTCGGGGATTCTCGGCTTCCCCCAGGTTTAGGACACGTCCCATTTCCCTCCCACGGTAGGACAGATAAAGAAGAACTTGTTCTTCCAAGTGCTGTGGTAGCTAATGCCGCCCTCGTAGATTTGGTTTGACTGGCTCCGATGGTTGAAGCAGTAAAAGGGGGCACCTCCCGGCGAGGGCTTCGACTCAAAAATGGCAGAAAAACCTATCTCTCGTACACTCGATCTCTCACACCAAGCACCAAAACACGAACAAGGACAAAGCCGTGAACGAGTTGCGGGTGAGCAGACTAAGGCAAATCTCGCAGTACTTGAAGATCTCACAATAAAAGAGGGGGTAGAAAGAGCGCAACCCCGCCTGCACTTGGGAATAATACATTGTAATATGCTTATTAGGAGGCGTGTGGCCCCTTTCATCCGCCCTTGGAATCCGCACTGTTATATTCTGACCCGACACCCCAAACTCACCGCACAGCGCACTAACCTCATCCATCGTGGTTGTGCTAACCATCATCTCCACCCTCTGAAAGGTCCGAGTGGGACCACCCTTGTCCGTGATTTCTTTCTCTTCCTGCCCCTGCCACTAGCACCAGCCTCCACCGCCGCAGCACTTCGCTTGCGTGTAACCACAGTAGCAATCCCCGTCACCGCGGGGAGGTCAACAACATGAGTGAAAGAGGCAGTGCCGGTGCCAGAAGCGGCATACACTAAATTAGTGGTAGATTGAGACGCCATTGAAGTCTGAATTGTGAGTTCTTGAAAGAAGAGAGAAACTTTTTTGCAGAGAAGAAGATAAGTGGGAGTAATGTTTTGCTAGACTGAGAAGTGAGAGAGAAAGAAAAGGGTATTTATAAACTTAAGGAGTAGTGGGTATTAATTACCCACTAAAGCCCTTATTAACTCCCCACTATCCTACATTAAAGCATGCACGTAGCCATTAATAGCGTGAAACCCAAGATATTCAGACCATTGCCCCATGATAAAGGGACGTGACTGTCCGTTAATCCCCGTTCTAAGAAAACGTGGCTTTAAATGACGCCACATCATAAAAAAGAGAAAAAATATATATAATAAATACAATAATAAATATATAAATATATCTATTTATAAATGTACATAAGTAAAATGTATATGATGAAGGATAAAAAGGGCTATCGAAACACATCCCCCGAAAGACCATCACCCGAATTCCTCTCGCCTCTCTTAAAGAGAGAGCCATCGAAATTGAGGGGGGGGGGGGGGGCTAATGTTAACCCTTAAAAAAATATATATCCTATAAACACCCCGGAAGACCATAGATGGTGCATCCATTCCCTCGAAGATATCTCACAGAGTACAAATATCGCGCGAGATGTCGGGAACTTTAAATAGTTTCCCGAAACATCCCCCAGGTATACGATACTCTCGCACCTATCATGTCACTCAAAAAGCACCCTGGAAAGGACTCTCGGAACCTCTCCCATCTCCCAAAAGGTTCTCTTGGAGCAACGTACCTCCCTTCATATTAAAGAAGCCCTCGGAGCAATGTACCTCCCTTCCTTATAAATAAGCCCTCGTAGCAACGTACCTCCCTTCCTTATAAAGAAGCCCTCAAAGCAATGTACTTCCCTTCCTTATCTTAAAATGAAGGAGCCCCCGGAGCACACATGCCACCCTTATCCCGATAGACGGATAAGAATCTCATTAAGAAGCCGCGCTAGCTCCTTCGAAACACCTGTCCCTCATCCGAAATGCCTAGAAACCACGACAACTGGTTGTCTCTATCATAAGGAAGATAAAGTTCGCACAAATACGACACCTGTAAACATCCCACTTGTAAAAGGTGAAGAAAAGTAAGAAAGAAAGATATACCTTTTTCCAGGAATAAAAGGTATAGTAGCAATAAATCTCTTCAGACTCAGGCAAAAGCGATCATTCTCACCCTAGAAATTCCTTTAAAATTACAACACTGTTAACAGAGATAATTAGGAGTACAACCAAATAACGCTTCAAAAAGGCATAATCCTAATATTCTTGGGGAAGCCTAGCGCGCGTAGGAAGCGTGCGACCAATTGTAATTATATGACGGTGAGGCTGCTCACTTGTGCCATTTTGTTGAGGCGTATGCGAGGCAGTGGTTAGCCAGCTAATGCCATTCATAGAAAAATAACCCCGTAGAGCCAAAAACCTCTTGATTGAGGTGGCAAATTGTTTTTCAACTAGAGTGCAAAATTGAACAAACACTGCATAGACTTCGGATTTTGCAGAAAGCATATACACCCAACAATTCTTAGTAAAATGATCAACAATAATTAAGTACTAGCGTGCACCAGTTACAGACACAACCGGAGAAGGTCCCCAAACATCACCATAAATAAATTGCAAAGCATGATCCGAAACAAGAGATGATTTATTAAAAACGAGGTGTTGACTTTTGTTTAAAAAACATGACCTACAATGTTCAAAATCCAAATCACCAGGCGACAAACAAGGTAAATTATTTTTATTCAAAATAAATGAACTAATCTTCGACGAAGGGTTCCGAAAACGTTCATGCCAACAACCCTTGTGAGCAAGCTCCCCAACTAACGCTGTAATCGCAGCCTCAAAACCCTTGGCAATCGAACGTGATACACTCCATCAACATATGCTCCCCTGAATAGATTGGCCCCTGACTTTTAATCCTTAATAAGAAAGTAGTACGGGTGAAATTCAATAAAATCATTGTTCGCCTTTATAAACTGATGGACAGAGAGAAGATTGCGACGTGCTTGGGTAACACATAACAGATTATCGAGTGTAAATGCACGTTCAACTAGAACAATACGAGAGGTACCAGTATGACATATAGGCAAACCTGTACCACCCGTAATGGAAACCTCATCAGGACTTTCATACTCAGAATGAACAGTGAGGTTTTGGAGATCCGATGTGATATTATATGAGGCCCCCCAACCAATCCGTATTGGGAGGAGAGTGAGCCACATTGGATGTAACAAAGTGAGCGTGCGGTGGTGCGTAACAGCGAGATGTGCGTGCACCGTGACCATAAATACCACAGAGTTGATAAGTGATATTAGGTCAAAAGTGTTGTGGTTGTCCAGCGGAACGTGAATGAAGTGGCTGATAAGGGGTCGACGAGCCTCTCGCAGGGTTAAAATACCCACGATGCTGACCATGTTGTTGACCACCTGCAGGGCCACCACGACTACGTCATGTTCCATGAGAGTTGGAGCGCAGATGTGAGGACGCCACATTCGCAGTAGCAACGAGAGTCCATGCTTCTTGCTCAAGATGACACAAATAAGCCTCTTGACTAAGGAGAAAATCCTAAAGTTTCGGGAATTGAATTGGATGTTGCCAGTCACGGATGGGGCCTGCTATGTCACGGTATGCAGAGCCAAGACAATTGAGTACATAGAGTGTGATATCATCATCTTTGAGAGGTCCATCGATGATCGCCAATTCATCCGCCGTTGATTTGACTAGTTGGAGAAATTTAGAGATAGAATTTGAGCCCAACTTAATGTTTTGCAAATCATCCTTGAGTTGCATCACCCTTGATCGAGAACGATTCGCATAGGAAAATTGAAGAATATCCCACGCATTCACCGAAGATTTGGTATTTTGGAACAAACGCACGATCGGAGGAGTGCCGGATCTCGTCAAGGCAGAAAGAAGAAAAGAGTCCTAACGTGTCCAATACTCGTATGCCGCCATACTTTTCGGAGTGGAGCCCATATGAGGGCAGGGGATTGTACCATCTAGGATGCCAAAAGGCCGTACCCATAGAGAAGATGACGAACTTGGGAATGCCATGAGGCGAAATTTTCTCCATTGAGTTGCAATGGTAGTTGTTGATGGACATTGGTCAGAATCAACGCATGACCACCGGAATAGGGGTTGGCTGCTATATTGGACCTGACGCAGTTGCGACGAAGACGCCGGGGCATTGATATGACCTCCAGCAGTGGAGTTTCTGGACGTGGTGAAGTCGTCAGAAGGGTTTGTCATAGGATCAAGATCTCGTTAGAGTGATTGACGTCTTGATACTATATAAGAGATATAATTACTGTGGAAAGTGAATGAATTTTATTGATCACGAGATTACATATTTATACACGTTACAGAGATAATTACAGAAGATATACAAGGATACGATCATCTAATCTAAGATATGAAAGATACAACAAGAATATTTCCTAAGATACACTATTGCTTAATAGAAACATGGCAAGCCATGTTAATTTGGAATAAATTAAAGAAACAAACTAGTAGCCATGATAAATATGATTTCTCTCATTCAATTTCCCTCTAAATGCCTGCGCGCAAGCCGCTCTAGACACACTTATATGAAAGCATAAGAAAGTATATATTGAAGGAATTTTCTTAAATAGTGAATAAAAGTTTCCAAGTAAATATGTAAGTGAGTTATATACGCGCCATAACTTACGAGATGTCGTACGGAGGAAGTATTGGGTGAAGGTAGTTATGATGAAGCATGAGGTAGTCGTATCATGAAGAAACGATCGGTAATAGGTTACTGTGTTTTATACACACTTCGATCTTACATTTTTGATTTGATAGCCGAATATTTGATTCATGGATAATAGGCTCCATCTTGAAATGTAATATAAAGCCGATACTTATAATTATTTAACTGAGTGCCATGACCATCATTGTTAAATATAGTATGCTAAATCTGGTGCTTCGCGTGAATATGGATAACGAACTCATAGTAGGAATTATGGTGTTGCATTAAGGGATTGATTCAGATAATATGATTAGTTTTCGTGATGCTTTCGGAGAATGATAACGTATATAGTTGTCATGCGGACTAGTTGTTCGTAATTAATTAAAGGGAGACAACCGCTAAACATAGTTACACATTTAGTTAGGACTAATAAGCAGAGTCTAATAATTAGACAATAGTTTTTAGTTTAATATTTAAGGAAATTATTCCTTGTAATTATTTCCATTTTGTATTTGACTCTTTCCTTAATTGTAGCTTGTATCAAGTATATAAATACCACCACACTGTGAAGAATAAAATTAACACCCTTATAATTCTTATAGTAATTACTACATACTTAAGGTAAATTCATGCCAAGGCCAGGTAACGTATATACTTTGCGCGTGTATATACATGAATAGATACGTGTATGTAAAGACTTCTGAACTTAGTTAACACATAAGTATATTGGTTACTTATTAATGTGGTATTACTTGGGTGTAGAAGATGATTGGGTCTCAATTAAACCTCATAAGCTTGATCCTAGTATTGAAGCGGTTGAATTGTTGAGACAAACTTGTTGTCTAAGAGCGAGTAGTTAAAGTGATGAGTGTATCCTTTTGATTTGTTAGTATCTAGTGGCCGTTAGCTATGTAAAAATTTGGATGAAGGTGCATATTCTAAGAATTGTGAGAAGTGGTTATCTTTGATGGAATCAGGCTACTTTTAATTATTAAAGCCCAACAGTACACTTTTTTTCTTAATGAACAGAAACATTTATATATTGGAATTAAGTGACACTAATTTATTGAAAGATAATTTCGTATCTTTTAAAAGGTAGCCGGTAAGAATTTTCTGTAAATTATCTAAGTGTACTTGTAATTACTTATTAAAATTTTAGAGAATTGTTTAATCAAATCATTATAAATTCGAGTCTCTCTAACTGATGACTTAAAGGTAGCCGGTAAGAAATCTCAGTGTAATCATAAAGGGTGGTGTTGGATGCGAGATCCTAGATGATAGACGGACAAGGTTGGATGCTTGAATTTTATGTCTTTACTACTACAACTATTGGTTAAACGATGAATTGATAGCTTAAGGTTAACTAACCACACATAATTAATTATATATTGACATAGTTACGAATTGATATTTGGACTTGGAATAGATATCTAAAGTCAATATTAGAACTTTGGTTTGTTATGATCAGAATATATGATTCAGTTTGTCAATTACAGACTGATGTTAGAATTGGATAGATAATAGTGACCAAGCCATCTATGCTTAAAATTCTATATGAGTGCATTGCTTAATTTAACTATGATACACATATATATACATATCACCCATTCAAATTATAGTTATTTAATAAATTCAATAATCATAACAACTACTCTGTAAGGGTTAACGAAAACATTATATTTTAGCCAAATTATTAGTTAATTCTAAATTCTAAATGAAAATTAGTACGAACATTTAACAGTCGTATCGAATGGGGATTTGATTAACAAACACCATTCTCTTATTTATCCATGGAGGTGAATGTTAGAATAATAATAGTTTAATAATCCGAAGCCTGTAACTTGGTTACAATTGTGTTAGTACACCTGTACGTATATAATTGTTAATAAGAGTATTGAATACATTACCTTTTAGCAATAATCATTTCAATACGTTTAGCGCGTAGATTCAATTGTGAGTATCTGTGCTAAAGATGTTAATAATAAAAACAAGAAGGTTATTCGTTAAATAACTAGTTTATTACATCAGAACTCATATAATGAAAAGTATAAGTTAAACAATTTGACCACTTGCAATAATCTCAGAATAACTACTGACCTTTAACTTGGACTCTGGGTCAACTGCTAAGGTCAAGACTCGGGACTTGCTCGAGCGAGGTGGTTACCGCTAGACGTTGTCGGGCGTTTGCTTTCCTCACCTTTATAGTCGTATTTCAGGTGAGTGTTCCTAAATTCTACTATTTTGGAAAACTGGAAGGAATGCAAGTATATCTATGTATGCGTCTATATATATGTGTATATTGAACGGTAATTTCTTCAAAGAACACGATTTTCCGCATATTGAACGGTAATTTCTTCAAAGAAAGTTGTCTTTGGAAATGATCAATTCTTGAAAGAAAGTTTCAGTAAATTGGATATTCGAACTGTTTATTTCTTAAAAGCAAGTTTTGTAAATTGAGTATTCGAACTGTTCAGTTTTGTCAAAGCAAGTTAACCGCGCATTGGTTAATTGCTTTAAAAGATTGAAATTGATATGATGAATGGTGTCCCGTTGGGTTGTATTCGGAGTTGATTAGACTGGATCCAGTGTTTGCCGTGGTAGTGCAGGGGGTACCGCCAGGCGGTGGTGGGCTTGCCAGTAGGACCTTTCATCCCCATGTGCCCATTCCCTCTGAGACATAACAGGAGGGGGTTGTGTCTTTGTTAGGTCGTAGGATTTCCGTATGTACCATGCCATACGTTCTTGATTCCAAGGTCGCGTCTTGAATGAGGAGATAAGGAGTACTGTTATGAGGTGATAAGGTGGGCTGCATTAGCAGAATAACGTGGACACCGATCATCAAACGTGAATCCGTTCTTTTGTTAAAGGGTTTTTGTTAAATGGGGAATGCTTTTGACTCACGATTCAATTACATGGCATTTGTATGCGTTAAAGTTCCTTTATTCAACTATTTTCAAAAGAAAGTTATGAAAAGAAAATGTTGCACTTGCACACACGCATGTGCACTCACTGAGATTACTATCTCACGTAATTTTTTGTTTTTCTTTCCTTCCTTCCAGAACTAGGTTACTACCGTGTCAGGACCCTAGAGGCTTTGGCATTGGGGAGCATTCAAAGCTTAGTAGGGTATTGAGTTAGTTGAGTTTCTATTTCTTTTTATTAGTTTAGTACTTTCAGTGTATTTGACTCAAATATTTGTACAGTTAGACATGTAATAGTTGCTCTGATATTGTTCTGGTTAACTCGGAATTATAGGCCTGTTACAAAATCCCACCGGAATCTAGAGTTTTATTTTTTTCTTTTAGTTATTGCACAACTTTATGATGAATTATTTTTTTGTTACATTGATCATGAGTACCTAATTCTCTCATTGTCTGGGATAGGATGTAGTTATCCCATATGGATGCATACTGAACCAACGTTTAACTAATCTTGTTAAGACTTTGTTTTGCTGAATCTTATTTGGTTCTTACCTACATATTTCCTTAAATCAACATAGTTATGTGGTATTACCTTCTCTTAGGTTGAATTATTCTTAGGAGATGATTAGAACAACATTGGCATAGTAGAGGAAGCAAATAAATCTGTAGACCTCCAGCAATAGCGCCTACTAGGGAATCTAGATATTACTTGTCAACCCTAATCGTCTTCTAAAACTTTGTAAGGATCCTTGGCACACTGAGATTCTAGAGAGGAGAATTTCCTAACAACCTCACATCATAAGGGATTAGAGGGTTCTTTCAGTGATACAAAATTGCGCTTAACTTATCAAGTAAACGAAGTGAACAAATCAAGAATCAGTACAAGGAAGCTTTATGTATGGATCATTGATAGTTTGTCTATGAAATACCCGCATTCGAGATTAACAAAATCCGCCTCCTAGATACTTTTTTCTTAATTTGTTTCAATACAAAATCAAAGAATCAATCAATACAATTCCGTCTTAGTTGAAGTAGTTTGGTTAAAATAACAGAGGCATAGTTTTAGTCCATATAGTCCTTCTGTTTCACATAAGTATTCAAAGCATTGTTTCATTTAAGTTTTCAACAATTCAGATTGCTAATATAAGATTCATACTCTCTTGCGATTTGATACATGGTCAGTTATACTTACTTGCCATTTTATTATTACTTGACTCGTATACTTGCGTAAGTGTATATTGTTCTTATTAAAAATACATGAAAAATACGCAATATTCTAGCAGCTGCAACTTACGGGCATAACCATATAAAACAAGGAGACGTTACGCAGCTAAGGAAATCGCGCAATCATGAAATACCTCTTTTCATAACGCAAAATGCATAAATAGAGAGCAGAATACAAGAGGAAGGGAGAGAGGTGATCAAAAGGATTTGATAATCAAGTGAAGGATTGAAGAAAAGAGCGACAAGGAGAAGACATGTCAAAATCCCATCGGGATCAAGTGTTTAATTTTTTTTCTTTTTTTACTGCACAACTTTATCCTAAATTACTCTTTTGTTACATAAATCACGAGTAGCTGATTCTCCCATTGTCTGGGATAGGATGTAGTTATCTAATGAGGATGCACATTGAAGCTGCGTTTTGATTTATCTTGTTAGGAATTTGTTTTGTTGGATTTTATTTGGTTCTTATCTACATGTTTCCTCAAATCTGCTTAATTATGTTGAATTACATTCTATTTTATTGAATTTTGCTAAGGAGATTGTTAACAGAACATTGCCATACTAGATCAAGTAAATAAATATGTAGGCCTTCGGTACTAGCAACTATGGGGGAATTTTGATCTTAGTTGTTAACTATATTCATCTTTTAAAACGTTGTATGGATCCTTGACACACTGAACTTCTGGAGAGGGGAAAGTTCTTAACAGCCTGACTCATAAGGGATTAGTGGGTTCTTCAAGTGATACGAAAGTGCACTTAATTTATCAAGTCAACTAAGTGAACAATGCAAAAATCAGTAGAACGAAGCTTTACATTGCGCTCATTGATATTTTGTCTATGAAATATCCGCATTCGTCCACTGATATAGTCAATTCTAGTCAACTATTTCGTGATCCAATAGGTCAAATTTGTTAGCCTATTAATCACATCTTATATTCATGACTTCTATTAGCATAAAGTGTCTTTGACCATATTCATAATATTTATAAATTTAGCGCTCAGATCAAGACAAGTACTTGCTAATTATAACAAGGGGAAACGTATATTTCAGGTTTTCATACAATCCAATCACATTACAAGCTACTCGCCCCTAATCCCTCCAAGATAGCCTTCTATATGATGTGGCATGACATCACGAGCAAGAGTCTATGAAAAATGATGGAAAAATCAATGATTAATGACCATCAATATTGACGAAGGATTAAAAGAGATATTATTTGTTAACAACATAAAGAAATTTCTCTGTAATTCACCGTGTCCAGTCCTTTATACAAACGATTTTATAAGAATGCAAACATTCAATGTCATCGAATATGCTGATTCTGAAAGATCAGCTCATCCAATTATGTCGATGTACTACATTCACTACTTAATTATCTTATAGGTTCCCAACAATAAATGAGCGCCATTGACTATTATGTTATTATCCACTGAAATCAATTATATTCTTCTTGCATACAACAACTTATATGTTGAATCTTGAGCTTCATGATTCAGTGATCATGGATTTTCAAAATTCTTTAAACGAAACTAGTTGTATATTTATTAAACACATCAATATGTAATATGAAGTTTATCACAAATGATTCAAATAAAACACTTTTTCATTTTAATTTTTTTATTTCAACAAATGTTACTCGGGTCTATACTTAATTGTTATTTTCACCAAGGGCACAAATTTCAACAAGATCTTCACCTCAAAGCCTTTTCCGACAGTGATTAGGTTGTTTGCCCCGATACTAGAAGAAGTGTGACAGGATATGCCATATACCTAGGGGACTCACTTGTCTCCTAGAAAGCAAAGAAGCAGCCAACATTAAGTAGGTCTTCTACAAAAGTTCAATAAAGAGGTGTACCTACTACAATATGTGACGTCATTTGGCTTCTTAATCTGCTCAAAGACCTTCATGTGCATCAAGAAAAAACACCTATTCTCTTCACAAATAACAAGAGAACATACTCTATAACAATCAATCATGTACACCATGAGAGAACAAAACATATACATATTGATTGCCACTTTTTAAGGGAAGAAGTTTAAACATGCTTATTAAATGTCATCCACATTTTAAATGATCATGAAACTGCAAATGTTTTCACCAAACCTCTATCGCTACAAACTTTCAAGACAATCATGTCCAAGATGGGCGTGATTGACATCTAGGCCCCTCTTGAGGGGGGGGGGGGGCTCTTAAATTACATGTTACTTTGAATTTCCTCATTTAGAAGGTTTTTCATATCTCTATTTATAGTCGCTAGTTGTTTGTTAGTTTTCGTGTTTAGCAATTTGTGATTGTTAGGCACAATTGAGCTGAAGTATAAATATGGACGCTCTGGTGTACCTTTCCATCACTTTAATATTTAAGATTTCCCACATCTCGTATGTAATGTCTGCAAACGTTGAGTCATTTTGTTCATTAATAAGAAAATATCATTCGATTATTGCACAAATATGATTTCAATTCCTTGTTAAGACTCGTAAGATATATGCGGATGTTGCAGTTGCTTCTGTGTTTAAGGAAACTGTTGTAGGTTAGGAAATTGGGGGAGCAACGTAAGCAGATACTTAGTCTTTACTTGAGTTTGGTGTGAAAATGAAGTCAGTAAATAAAACAATATGTATGTTATTTTAACTTAGTTAGTGATTTGGGGTGAGTTCGTCTGCTGACTTGGCAGACTGACGAAACACTCCACATCATGCTGGTTCGAGGTTACGCTGGAACCAACTTTGTCCTTTGCACACACATGTCCTCCAAGCGACGTGGTGATGAGCTGGATGGATCTTTGATAATTTTGAACTAGACTCAGGTTATCCCAAGCTGCCTATATATTCCAATGAGGGAATCAAGCCAAACATAGTTCATTTATCTATTCTAAGGACCGAGCACTAATCAGGCTATGTCATTTACTTGTTTCTACATTGTGCGGCTTTATGGTTTGGACCATATGTCCTTATAGGATGGTCCAAACCTCAATCCTCTTCTTGATACGGAAAGTAAACTCCCTTAGCTTTCCAATCATATAGGGTACATATCGTGGAGACATATCAAATATTTTTATATCAAATACCATGTCGGGTATTCTGCATATCGAGTATTTCTGTACAACCTCCTCGTATGGGCCATATCTCGATGTTTGTATATCGAAACCCCAATGCGCTTCGTTCTAACAAACCATGTCTGGAATATCTTTATCCTATATTCGGCACATGTCAAAAAGACATGTCAAATGTTCCCTATGTTGAATATTATGTTGGAGATTAGTGGATATCGAAAGTGACATTTTAGAGATAATATGTCGGGTATGTATATTCGGTATATAGGGTTATGTCAAATATAATATTCGATATAGGGGTTGTGGGGAGCTCCCATGACTTTGTATCTCTATTTATGGCCAAATGGAGGGGTATTTATGGGCCAAGGCCGGGCTATGTCGAGTTTAGCCTAAATTTGACATACCTTCGACATGTTGTCCTAGATCTGCACAATTTCGTTGTTTCGAGCATAACTTTTATTCCAGACCTCCAATTACAATCCGCTTGTTGTATTATGGCCTAGATATCCATGTTTTTCCAATGAAATATCATATGATGCATAATTAGTTATAAAAGAATGTCGGTGATCCTTGCTATTGTGGCATCCACGTGACATGACACGTATTGTTACTGTATTATATAGTATCAGTCGACACCCAATTTGTAGTGTGTTTTCGGAACATGAGCATATTTCAAACTTTAATTAGATGATATATTTAGATTGATTTGATTTGAGGTGATTGGTATCATATGGCAAAAATTTAGGCACACCAGTAGTCCTCCTGTTTGAAATGTGATGTTGGAGAATAATCACATTTTAAACTCTGATTAAGCGTCTATCATTGGATGTCGACGTGCACCATTATTAGTCCCCCAATTTGCATAGGGTGAAAACCATATGCAAATTCAGACCTTGCACTTCAATTATATGTTCCTGATTAGGGACATAATAAGTATCCTTAAAAAAAATAGCAGTTGACTTTCGTTCCGAGGAAGTGAAGCATTAACATTCTCGTTGTAAAGAATACATATGTGTGTCGTAGCCTTCAATTGGGTTTGCCATTATCTAAAAACTTAGAAAGGGTGGTTGTCACTTAATGAGAATTTTGAGATGTGATACATTAAGATGTAGTGCTACTCGATAATCACTTAAGGAAGTGCATTTCGTGTAACATGCTTATATTCAATGCAAATGACGATATGGAGGCAAATGCAATGCATGGTCGCAAGAGCGCTACGTCGAATAGTGTGCGTACCGAGGTGGGTACTCGACCATTTCATGTGATGTGTTGATGGGCAAGATGGCCAATAATAATATAGGGACAAATATGTCTTAGTAGGGGTAGTGTAGAACACGGGGAGGTTGTTCTCTGCACGAGGCCGTAATTGCCCCAAAAGAGTTAATTCCAGAGACGAATTGGACCACTTGTGGTTTTGTTTGTGCAATGTTTTATGTATTATTGTGATTATAACTTGCGATTGCGTATACGTGATTGTTTATGAAAAAAAAAAATTTACCAACCTTGCGTTAGGTTGACTGTTGATTTAGAAAGTTAAAGTCCGTCATGGTGGACTATAGGCTTCCAAGGACAATGTTTACGACCATATCACTTATAGGTCCGATGAGAGATGTCAAGATTCTTTCTAATATAACTTAAACATGCACTTTGTCAATCTTAAATAGGATAAGCTAGGTAATGAGCGAGAAGTCATTGTAAGGAAGGATTTCAGCTATAGATCCAGAGAACTTTCTTGACATTCCTATTATGTACCTATTGCGTATTAGATCGATTGCTTGCGCTACTAAGGGTTGTTGATTGGTCACCATTGCACTACTTGGAATGATCTTTTGGCTAACATTTCTTGTGATGTTGAGCGATTTTATTTAATTAATGCATCCTCGTTTATTTGAACAATAGTTGTTCATTTTGAACCTTGCATTGTATCCTTTCGTCGCAGTGGCATTATTGGAAATCTCATTTCACCATAAAATTCTCATCTATTAACGATACTTTATCGTTTGTCCTGGCTTCATTTAGGATTTGACGACACCTTAAATGGTAAAGCTATATCGTACCACATAGAGTGGATTGATTTTGAATGGAGTGACCAGTTAGGGTGAAAGTGCAAGTGTTGTTAGGATGTGTTGGTCCAACACTTTGGAAAAAGATGTTGGCATAACACTGAACTCAACACTATTATTTTTGATTTAATTATATTAAATATATTGTTTCGCCTTTACTTGTGAACTCACCTAGTTCCACAGATGTAGTTATATGTGAATATTTCAGAGTATCAAGGAACGTGCAGAACATTGCTAAGGAATGAAAGGATAAAAGCCAAAGGTTCACAGATGATCTTCAATATAAGAGTTGAAGATCTTATGAAGATAATGTTGCAGATTATCTCGGAGTTATCCAAGTGACAAAAGAGCAACTTGTGTCTATCACGCCATGGTTCAAGGACAATCAAACCCTATAAAGAGGTGTGCTCGACATCAAGAACGACTACAAGACTAGAATTAAGTTCTGGAAGTGTATAAGTAATTCTTGTATTTAGTTGGTCCTGTTTTACTAAGTTTTATCTAGCTAAACTATAGCTCATAGGTTAGTTAGTGTCAAGATTGGATTTCTGCTCAGTTGTATTTGGTAAAGTCATTGAATTAAAGTTTAGTGATTATTTGGTCGTAAGGCTTGGTAGATTATACACATATAACCTGCTTCAAATTCATCTCACTATGTTTTTTATTCCACTGCTTAAATACTCTACAACGAGTGTTGGGACAACACCGAATACAATCGTTGTGTGTGAATCAAAATAAAAGGGTACCAATCCTGGTCCATACATTTACAATTGGCATCAGAGCCAAGCACCTAATTCATTAGTGTTTGGATTTGGTACCATACCATGGATAATGCGAACCCCAATACTAACAACAGGTTACCAGTTATGGATGGAACAAACTATGCTTATTGGAAGATCAGGCTCAGATAGTACATCAAATCCTTCGACCTCATGGCATGGAAATCAATCATATATGGTTACTCTCCACCAATGACGATCAGAGACAATGACAATGATGTACACCTGAAACCTGAAGCTGACTGGACTCAAGCAGAAGTCATTGAAGCAACCAACAATGAGAAAGCACTAAATGCCATCT
This sequence comes from Linaria vulgaris, assembly GCA_948329865.1. Classification (NCBI taxonomy): domain Eukaryota; kingdom Viridiplantae; phylum Streptophyta; class Magnoliopsida; order Lamiales; family Plantaginaceae; genus Linaria; species Linaria vulgaris. Next base: position 5,344,170 of record OX415253.1, on the reverse strand, counting down.
TCAGCTGGATTGATCCACATATGTTTAGGTTAGTACAATTATGTACCACTGCCAAGCAAGCCTAGTTGCTCATACAAACTCATTGTGAGGGGGATGCCAGTGTTAAAGAAGCTAGACTTCAAATTGCTTTTAAAAATTTGAAAGTATTAGGATGGGTGATGATGAGTCTGTTATTTCATACTTTGCAAAACTAATGAATGTCAAAGTCTAGGTGATCCTCTAACTAATAAACAACTTGTTCGCAAAGCTATGAGAACTCTGTCTCCTAGGTTTGAGGTCATGAAGATTGCTATGCAAGAAGTCAGACACATGCCATCACTTAAATTCACACTTTTCTGAATGTCTTACAAGAATTCGAAATAAACTCAGAACCAACTACAAAACACACAGGCCTTGCTCTAAAAGCCATTAAAGAAGAAGTAGATGGTGCAACTGAAATAAGTTCTTATCTAGGTTATGTAGTAAAGAAGTTCAATAAAATTGCTTTAAATGACAAAGTCAGAAAACATAAGAATATGCCTCCTAATCTAAGAAGAAGTTTTTCTGGTAAAATGGTTAAGTATACCTTCAAAAAGCCTACTGAGAGTGACACTAAGAAATTGAAAGAACTTCAATGTTTTGAATGTAAAGGCTTTGGACATATGTCATATGAATGTGCTAACACCTTGAGAACCAAAGGTAGCTCTAACTGGGTATGCATAGATGATATTGATGATGAGACAGGTTTGGAGGAACTACCAGAAGAATAGGTTTCTGAAGAACTTTACACTACAGCTCTGTCTGCACAAGTCAACTGGACAGAGTGTCAGGACAACATCGGGCCAAATGGATGTTGGCACAACGTTCAAACTGAACCAGACGACCAAAAGGAATATTTCAACAACTGGGAGGATGATAACTATATTGCTAACCCTCAATGTCTTATTTTTGAAATAAATGAATCTGAGGAATACTCTAACTTTGTTTGTTTAGGTGGATATGTAGATTTAAATGAGGAATACTTCCTTGAAGCAGAAATGGATCAAGACAAGGTGGTTGATGAGCTGAAAGTTGTCTATAGTGAACTGCTTGATGAGGTAAAGAAAATCATAAAAAGAGAAAAAAGAACTCACAAGGGAGAATAGTTTCTTGATTGAAACTGTAACTGAATTGGAAAAGAACCTCACCAGAAAAGAGTGCCAAATTGAAAATATTGAAATAAAGCTTGAAGAGGCAGAGAGAACCATTGCCAAATGGAACTCTAGCATAAGCAGGATGGATGAAGCACTGAACATTGTGAATGACGACACTACAGGTTTAGGATACCATGAAAGGTCAGACATATATGAGAATGTCATTCCTGGCTTTGTAAAGCCTGGTTCTAACAGAAATAGTGGTCACACTAAACAGCCTAAGAAGGTAACCTACATGTGTCAATACTATTTCCAGCCTGGTCACATAAAAATATACTCCCCTAAGTACATAAAGTTTTGTGAAAAATATAACTACAGCAATAGTGTTGCATCAGGTGTTGGGACAACATTAGGTCTCGCTGATGATGGCTCATCATTCCAAAGCAACACCAGGGAACATAACAACAGTTTTTAAATGAATAGATTCTCGTCTCATTAAATAAAGATTGTCTGTAATGTTGTGTTCTCAGCTACTCATACTATTACTGGTAACTGATACTTTGATAGTGGTTGTTCTAGGCATATGACAGGTAACAAGACAAATCTTATGGAACTTGTAGTTGTGTTCACTGGTACTATGACATATGGTGGAGGAAGCAAAGGAAATATCATAGGGAAAAGGGTTCTTAATGTGGATGTTTTCCCTCACCTTACTGAGGTTCTGATGGTGGATGGTCTAATGGCTAATCTCATCAGCATTAGTCATCTTTATGATAATGATTTGATTGTGAAATTTGACAAGTATTCATGTGATGTGTTTGATGAATCTAACAATGTCAGGAAAAATGTCAAAAGACAACTGCTACTTGGTGGATGAGGATGCTCAATGCTTACATGTGAAGGTTGAGGAATCAGTAGTGTGGCACAGAAGGTTAGGCCATGTCTACTACAGAAATCTGGAGAAGATCATCAAGTTGGAAGTTGTGAGAGGCATACCTAAACTTTCCAGTCCATGTGAACTGGTCTGTGGTGATTGCCTGCAAGGTAAACAAACTAAGACTACACATGCACCCGTACATGTGGAAAGTCAGATCTCTAGAACCTCTAAATGCTTTGAACTGTTGCACATGGATTTGATGGGTCCTATAGAGGTTTGTAGCCTTGCTGGTAAGAAGTATGGTTATGTGATTGTTGATAACTTCTCTACGTACACTTGGGTTAAATTCTTGAGGGGGAAATATGAAGTTGTAGAGACGTTCAAAATACTAGCTAATAGTATTAAAGTTCTCTACAATGGTTGTGTTTATTAGGATTAGATCAGATCATGGCAGGGAATTTGAAAATATAAAGTTTGATGATTTGTGTGATTCTAGAGGGATCTCTCATGAATACTCTGCCCCTATCACTCCCCAACAAAATGGAGTTACTGAAAGAAAAAATATAACTTTGCAAGAAATGGTCAGGGTTATGTTGAACTCCAGAAAAATAACTAAAAGACTTTAGGCTGAAGCACTTAGTACTGCATGTTATATTTCAAATAGAGTTTATCTTCGTCCAGGCACAACAATGACTCCTTATGAGATTGTCAAAAAGGTTAAACCTAACTTGAGCCACTTTCATGAGTTTGGTTGTATGTGTTATATTCTGGAAGATAGAGAGCCATTAGGAAAGTTTGATGCTAAAAGTGAAAAATGCATTTTTGTTGGATATTCTGTGAATAGCAGTGCCTATAGAGCGCTTAATCCTAGATTAAATACTATTCAGGAATCTGTAAACATTGTGTTTGATGATCAGGATGTTTCTGCAGTTACCTCTTAAGGACAACTGAGATTGCCCCAGACTAGCGATGTGATGGCAACACCAGCAGGAGACAGTGTGGACTTAACACCTGAGGTTGACACAGAAGACAACAGGGAATGATGTTGAGCCAACACTGGCAGATCTTGATGTCAGACCAACGAGAAAAAATCACGTTTAGTACCTTAATTTGGCTTCGTTTTCTATTTGGTACCTTAATTTGTCCAACCAACTTTTTGGTACCCTATGTTTGGAAAGTTCATCACGGTTGGTACCTCCTTAGCGGCGTCCCCAATTTAACCACCACGAAGTCTACGTGGCTCACCGTTGACTCGCCCAGACTCGATTTTGACCCGATTTTACACACGTGGACAAGTTGACTGGATAAAAAAAATAAAAAAAATCATTTCTCCCTCCTAATAAATTATCATTTCTAGTTTTTATATTTCTTTATAATTAATTTTATTATATAAATTTTAAAAACTTATTATATAACTCTGTTTTTAAAAAAAATTACAACTAATGAATTTAAAAAAAACTAAATAAAAATAAAACAAAATAAATTAAAACAAAAAAAAGTTAAAAAATATTATAATTCATCATCTTCTTCAACATCCACCCCCCCAAACCCCCCCCCCCCCCCCCCCCCCCCCCCAATCACCGGCCACCCACCCCCCCACGTATCAACCGGCCACCCATCACCCCCACCAGCTATCACCGCCACCCACTACCCCCCACCACCAATTCATCCTTCTCAACAACCCTAAAATTTCCTTTTTCCCCTTTTTCCCTCACAAAGCTCCAAATGAAATGGGAAATGGAAATGGACGAAATTGAAGTGGTGTTGGAGACGATTGGGACCTTCACGATAAACTCAGCGACGCCATTCACTCCGTATCGAGAGCTCAATTCATCAGCTCATTGAAGAATCTGACCCGCAAATTCGGATCGGGCCAGAAAAATGGGAGTGATGGTTGATGGGTGGCGGTGGGAGTGATGGCTGGTGGGTGGGGGTGGGAGTGATGGGGGTGGGTGGGGGTGATGAATTGGCGGTGGGGGGTGGTGGGTGGTGGGTGGCGGTGATGGGTGGTGTGGCGGGGGGTGGGTGGGGGGGGGGTGGCTGTTGAAGATTATTGGTTTTTCTTTTTTTCCTTTTTAATCATTTTTTTAGATTTGGGTTTTTTTTTGGTTTTTGGAAAAAAACTTAAATTATAATAGTTATAGAATTTAATAGTTATAACTTTAATATTTATAACTTTAAAGTTAATTACAAAATTTTATAAAAATTATAAAGATTTAATAGTACATAGTTATAGATTTTAAAGTTATGGTTTTATTTTACTTTTTTTTGTTTTCATTTTTGCCTTTTTCTTTAAAATTCATTAGTTATAAAAATTGTTTTTTTAAAACAGAATTATATAAGAAGTTTTTACAATTTATATAATGAAATTAATTATAAAGAAATATAAAAACTAGAAATTGTGATATAAGATTTAATAGTTTTTCAGTTTTTTTTTTTGTTAAATCCAGTCATCTTGTCCACGTGTATAAAATTGGGTCAAAATCGAGTCTGGGTGGTCAACGGTGAGCCACGTAGGAAATGCGGTGGTTAAATTGGGGACGCCGCTAGGGAGGTACCAACCGTGATGAACTTTGCAAACATAGGGTACCAAAAAGTTGATTGAACAAATTAAGGTACCAAATAGAAAACGAGGCCAAATTAAGGTACCCAACGTGATTTTTTCCCTCAGACCAACACCAGAAATCACAGATTCTAAAACTGAAGAATTTGTTGGAGAAAGAGTTAGAAGGGACACTCCTGCCAGAAATTGAGAGATCATCCTGCTTCTCAGGTTATAGGAAATCTTATTGAAGGAGTAAGAATCAAAAACAAAGAAAGAGTAAACTATAAGAATACAGCTAAACTTAGTGTTTGTATGTCATATGTGTGTAACTCTATTACTTGATTTGTTTCTGCTATAGAACCTAAGAATATTAATGAGGCTCTTAAAGATTCTCACTGGGTAAATGCTATGCAGGAAGAACTCATGCAATTCTCTAAAAATAAAGTGTGTAAACTAGTTCCTAGGCCTTCTCATGCTAGTGTAATTGGAACTAATTGGATATTTAAAAATAAAAGTGATGAGAATGGAGTGATAGTGAGGAATAAGGCCAGATTAGTAGCCCAAGGGTATACTCAAGTAGAAGGGATTGATTTTGATGAAACATTTGCTCATGTGGCCAGAATAAAATCTATTATACTACTTCTTGCAATTGCATGTTTCTAAAAAATCAAGTTACACCAAATGGATGTTAAGGGTGCATTTTTGAATGTTTATATAGACAAAGAAGCCTTTGTTGAGCAACCTAAGGTATTCACAGACCCCCATCACCCTGACTATGTCTACAAACTTGAAAAAGCCTTATATGTATTAAATCAAGCTCCCAGAGCTTGGTATGAGGGGTTGACTGAATTCTTACTATGTTTTGGTTTAACTAGGGGTCAGGTGATAGGACTCTGTTTATCATGAAGAATAATAAATAAGTCGGTATAGCTCAAATCTATGTTGATGATATAGTATTTGGCTCCTCTAAGCAGTCCACCTTGGACAAGTTTGTGAATACTATGATTGAAACATATTGTAGCTAGCAGCTGTGTAACCCAATTTATATGATTGAAACATATTCTTTATGATTATGGGTTAACTAGTAATACTCTTATGATGTTCTGTGATAACTTGAGTGCTATTAGTATTTCGAAAATTCCTGTGGAGCATTCCAGAACTAAACACATTGATATTAGACATCACTTATTACAGGATTTAGTTGAAGACAAGACAATCACAATTGAACATATTGAAACCAACAACCAACTGGCTGACATGTTTACCAAACCACTAGACACTGAGAGATTCTTCAGTTTGAGGAAGACTCTTGGTATGAGCGTATTGTGAACACGTTGAACATACAAGTGTTGCATTAACATCATAGGATAACACCAGCGACTGATTGTGATGTAACTACATTGATATCTTGTTTAGTTGATTAATTCTTGTGATTTTTTTGTTATCTCATGCATGCTTGTCTACATTACTGACGAATGAGGAGTCTCACTTACATGTCATCATGATTGGACATTCTCCTCTTTACAAATACTTGTTGTTTTTTGTTAAAACTTTCTTGACTTCGAGGTAGTGTCTTTACTTGGAAAAGCTGGGGTACACAGAGCTGACTGCTATGGTGTATTCAGTTGCGTTCTATTCAAGTGATAGATACACAAAACAATATCAAGAAGTTGGGATGCACAGAGTTGACAGCTGTGCTATATTCCGTTGTGACGTATTTATGTTGTTTTTCTTGCAGAGGGAGCATGTTATGGTGACCTTGTATGCTGGGTGACTGTGGTACTGTACTGCCTGTCATGCAGCGTAGTTGCTCACTTATGCTAAAACCTTCTTAATGGTGCTCATTAAACAAGTATGTGTTAGGTAACTAGGGGGTGTAGGGGTCCTGAGCTGCCTGCATTCAGCCATATGTACTTGCCTGTGTATCTGCACTGATTATGTTAACATTGGGGTGTTAGGGGTCCTGTTATTGCCTACATTCAGTGAAGACATGATCCTTCCTGCCTCATCATGCTAAGCTTGAAAGTTATTTTGTCAATCAAGTTTGAAAATTGAATAAGTAAAGAGTTTATGTTTGTTACTACTGGTATGTAGTGTTGAGACAACACTAGGCTCATAAATGTTGGACTAACATTCATCTTCACTTTGTTTCTTCTACGCCTTCTTATCCTACTGTGTTGTCATGATCTTAAGGGAGAGTATCTCTTGATTTTCTTCAGATTCATGAATTGTCATTTGCAAAGGCATATCTCCTAGGTTATTAGCTGCCAGTAACACACAAGTTTGTTTCTCATTGGACTATAATAGCTTAATTATCTCTGTGATATTAATCCCCTTACTATAATAGTTTGTTTCAGATCTAAGGCAAGCTACTGTTTTGTATGATACATTCTAACTCAGAAGGTTCCAGTCATCTTGCTTAGGTTCTGCTTATGCTAGTATGTGAAGAAAACCTTGGTAAGACCCTGACCACACAGACACTTGGCTCAATACTATACATGTTGAGAAGCTGGAGTTCGAATGTTGGGTCAATACCGGATCCGAGAATGTTGTCTCAGTACTCACCTCAACATTGTGACTCATAAGTTATACACAATAATTGCTCTGGTCACATGTCACGCCAACACGTTCACGATCAACACGTATTGACTCAACATGGCGGGAATGGCACACGGTCTCATTATTTACCCGCCCATTACTCCTTATTAATTTCCACTTTCCTTTTTTCATTCTTCTAACCTAAGCTTAATTTCTGCAAATTGATTAAACCCTAATTTTTCTCTTCATAGCTTACTCTCTCACGCAGCCTACAATGGGAAAGAAATCCATAATTACTCATCTTGACAATGTTGTAGCTACCATGTCATCAGAACCAGAGGTGCTCAACCTCATAGAAGCACCCGCACTCGCAACAAGGTGACAACCATTGAACCACCAAAAAGAAAGGCCCCTGTTTATACCAGGAGGAATGTCAAGTCCAAGAAAGGTGCCTCTACCAGTGATAAGCCAACATCAGTTCCTGGAGATGTTGCGCTAGCACACGAACCCGAACATGTGGTCACAACACCGCCTTTCGAGGGTGTTGACACCACACAGGCGACTGCACCGCCTGCCCTCTCTAAGGAGGCCTCCCATAATGGCGAACAAGTGCTTTCGTAGATTGAGCAGCCTGTGGAGAGTCAACCACCTACTCCTCCATCTAAAATTGAGGGGGAGAAAGAAGATGAACACGTACAAGATCAAGAGGAAGGTGTTGAGAAGGAAGTTTCTGAGGACGAAACAACAGGGGAAGATGAGAATGCTGTTGAAGAGGATGAATCCTCATCAAGAAGATGACTATGCAGATGAGGATGTGGATGAGGGTTCTGAGGAAGAAGAGGAAGAGGATAATGAAGGAATGGAGGAAGATGTTGAGGACAAAACTCAGTGTTGTGCCAACATCGACTGGCAGGAATGTTGGACTAATACCCACTGATCAGAATATTGATCCAACACCAGTTGAGGAAGATGTTGACGCAATACTAGAGTCTGACGAGGAGTCTGAGCCTGACCCACCAGAAACATTTGAGGTGGATTTTCCTACTAAACATCATAATAGGTACTTTTTGACCAAAAATCTGAGTGATAATTATGATATTATGAATGCAAGGAAAATTTGGGCAGAAAGGAACATTGTTATTGATGACTTTAAAAAGTACAAGGCGTTTGAATTTCTTGAGTCTAGAAGCTTGGTTTACTCGTTTATAGAGATTGACTCCTATGTCTCGGTTGTTGTTAGGGAATTTTACTGTAATTTGTCCAAATTTGTGCACGCCAATGGGTCTTCCAAGTATGGGAGAGTATATGTGAGGGATAAGTTCTACAAGGTCAATCCCTCAAACATTAATAAAGCTTGGAGGATGCCTAGAGGACAAGAGACAGAGGTAGAAATTGATGATGACAACATGATGAAAGATCTGACAGGGGGACTTGAGAAGAAATGGAAGAACAAGCAGAAGGTGACTAGACTCACATCTCTCACTGCTGTCATGTGCAATGCCGCCTCATACAACTGGATACCCTCTACCAACTCCATGGTCCTCACTCATAAGATGGTTGTGTTGATATATAAACTACTGAAAGGGCATCCTGTGAACATGGGGGAAGGAATTTGGAGAATGATTGCTCGGGTTGTGCACAAGAAGGATGCCATCTTGCCCTTTCCTTCTCTAATCTACAAAATACTCACTAATCAAGGCTTCAAAAAGGGAGCAAATGAGACCCTTGTGGAAAATACTGGTCAGCTACCCATCACCAAGAGCTACTTTGGAGGAGAAAGAATCATGGATCTTCCATAGAAGGATCCACATGCTCCAGAAAGTAGTGGTGCTTAGAAGGGGAAGAAGAAGGCACACAACTTCATCACTGCCTCAGTTGTTGAGGACGATTCTACCCCTTATGTGGCCATCAACACCACCTTCATTGAAGAGAAGGTGGACTGGTGTGACAGAATGGTTGCTAACAAGAGAAGGGACACCGTCAAGAAGCACCTGTTGGTGGTGCTTTCCTCACAAAAAGGGGGAGATTAGTCACCAATTTGTTTTCTTGTACTTTAAGTTTTTCTTGAACAATATTTTGGCACAAAGAGCACGTTCTCTGTTTTTGTGTCTGGGTTGTAATATGAACAATTGTTTGCACATGTTATTCTAGTTTTCTTGGATTTGTATTGTTCAACTAACTGCAGGTGTTGAAATGTCAGATAAAAATATAGGGACAACACAAATGATAACTATGTTGGCTCAACACTGTAGTACTTCATTCTTAGATTAAATGGAAACAAATTAAACTAACTAGAGGTTATGATATCCTGAAATACAGGTACTTAAGAAAATCGGTTGCAGGTGGAGTTTTGTGAACAGAGGCAAAAAAGGGGGAGATTTAAAGTGTTGTCAGGAAGTGTTGGTCCAACACTCTGGGAAAAGATATTGGCACAACACTAAACTCAACACTGGTCAGTCCGAATTAATTATATTAAATAAATTGTTTTGCCTTTATTCGTAAACGCACATAGTTCCACAATTGTTGTTATATGTTAATATTTCAGAGTATCAAGGAATGTGCAGAACACTGCTAAGAAATGGAAGGATAAAAGCCAAAGATTCACAGAAGGTCTTGAAGATAAGAGTTGAAGATCTTATGAAATTAATGCTGCAAAAGATCTCGGAGTTATCCAAGTGACAAGAGAGCAATCAACAACTCGTGTCTATCACGCCATGGTTCAAGGACGATCAAATCCTATAAAGAGGCGTGCTCGACATCAAGAATGACTACAAGACTAGAATTAAGTTCTGAAAGTGTACAAGTAATTCTTGTATTTAGTTGGCCTTGTTTTACTGAGTTTTATCTAGCTAAACTATAACTCATATGTTAGTTTATGTCAGGATGGGTTTCTACTCAGTTGTACTTGGAAAAGTCATTGAATTAACGTTTAGTGATTATTTGGCCGTAAGGCTCAGTAGGTTATAATCATATAACCTGCTTAAAATTCATCTCAATGTGCTCTTTATTCCGCTGCTTAAATACTCTACAACGAGTGTTGGGACAACACCGAATACAATTGGTGTACACACAGTGTGTGAATCAAAACAAAAGGGTACCAATCATGGTCCATACATTTACAATGGAGAAGGTATTAACCATCATAGGGGATATACATGTTGTAAATGATGCGACTGCAACATGTTTTAGAATTTCGTATTTGTCTTAACTTGTGCCTCGTATGCAATAATGAACGTATTGCTCGTTGTAAGATTAGTCGCAATATGGTAACAAATGTAATGCCATTGCCAAAAAATTATGTCATGAACAATTTATTCTTTTAATCGTATTCTTGTTGCTTTTGAGCACCTAGCAGTATTCCGCCATTATATAGGTGTTATCTTCACTTTATTATCACTATACATCTTATGCTTCTAGCTAACTTCTTGAATTTTATGCCCTCACGCCAGATTTAGAGGAGGTGTTTGGCGACGATTATGTGCCCTTGGGAGTTTGGGTATCGCTTGGGTGCTTATTGCACCTTGAGAGTCTAGGTACCGCATATGTACTTGTTTTGCGCCTTGAGAGGCGTGGATACCGTGTATGTACTAGTTGTTGTACCTTAAGAAACGGCTACTGCGTGGGTACTTGATGTTGTAACCCCATTCATCTTTGTTCATTTTTGTCTTGATTAATACAATCATCTCATCTCATATTTGTGCACAAACTTTAGCAATTCGCGTGGTATCTCAAAGTAACTTGTGTATTTGTCATATTTAAAGGAATACTTTGTAAGGGACCTTGTATTTTATTTGTTGTCATTTCAGTTAGGGTACCTCGTAGGTGCATGATTCATTGTCATTTAAGGCAGGGAACAATGTAGGTACACATTTTGTTGCCATTTTGGGCAGGGTACCGCGTATATACGTATGTCTCTTCCGTTATAGTCATGGTACCGCATAGGTACATATTTATTTGCATTTTAGGTATGGTATCGTGTAGGTAAATACTTTTCTATCGATTTAGGCATGGTACCGTGTAGGTAGATGTTACTCTTCCATTTTTGGCCTGTTACCATATAGGTAGATGTGACTCTTGTCATTTCTAGTATATTTCCATAAAGGTAGATGTTACTCTGCAATTTTTGACATATTACCATATAGGTAGATGTTACTATGCTATTTCTGGCATATTACCCGTATTAGTAGAAGTGACTATGCCATTTCTAGCATTTTACTTTATAGGTAGATGTGGCTCTGCCATTTCAGGCATGTCTCATTTGTGTTGTCGACATTGTCCGTTTCCTCGTTTTAAATAATGAATAAAAGAGGGTTTCATAGTCTGGTAGGGATTAAAACCTGTATTAGTGCATTATTTTGTATTATGCCTTTGAGTAAGAGGACACGTATTTCTATCTCCTATCTACTCATTTAAATAGGAGGTATCGTCTTACCTGTTTATATATTTTCTGTCATATTCTTTTGGATAGTAAATAAAGAAGTTACCTATTAAGGTATTTTCTGGCTTTTCCCATAGGATAAGAGATAACTCTACCGTTTTAAGGTATTTTCCACCTTGTTCCATAGGACATAAGATAAGTCTACATGTTAAGGTATTCTCTACCGTATCCCGTAGGATAGGAGATATGTCTACATGTTAAGGTATTTTTCTGCCTTATCCATGTAGGATAGGAGATATGTTTACCGGTTAAGGCTTTCTCTGCCGCATTTCGTATGGTGAGGACATTTGGACTCATGTACTCCAAATGACGTGGTGAGGAGTAGCATGGGTCTTTAATGATTTCGGACTCGACTTGGGTTATCCCAAGCTTCCTGCGTATCCCATTGAGGGAATTAATGGGATATGTGATTCACTTGTTTCTGCATTGTACGACTTTACGATTTTGACCATATATCCTTGTAGAAAGGACCAAACCTTAATCCTCTTCTTGATCCGGAAAGTAGACCAAATCGGATATTGTGCATATCAGGTATTTCTGTACGGCTTCACGGTACGGGCCATATCTCGATGTATGTATATCAAAACCTCATTTTGCTTCTTCATATAGAACTGTATATCAAATATCTTTCATACGATATAAGGCACATGTCAAAATGACATGTCAAATGTTTCCTATGTCGAATATTATGTCGGGGATTAGTGGATGTCAAAAGTGACATGTCGGAGATGACATATCGGGGATGTATATTCGACATACAAGGGTAGGTCGAATATAATATTCGATATGGGCTGTGGGGAGCTCCCATTACATTCTCTCTCAATATTTGGCCAAATGAAGAGGTATTTATAGGAAAAAGCCGGCCTATGTCGAATTTAGCCCAAATTCGACATACCTTCATCATGTTGTACCAGATCTGCGCAGTTCCACCGTTTTGGATATAAGTTTTACTCTGGACCTCCGAATTGCTATATGCTTGTTACATTATGACCCTGACTTCCATGACTTTCCAATTACATATCATAGGATGCCTAATTCGTTATACATAAATATTAGTGATCCTTGCTATTGTGGCATTTACGTGACATGACACGTGTTATTACTATATTATGAATCATCAAAAAAAAAAACACTTAGATGTGTTTAATAGCCATAATATCATTATTATGCTATATATTCCTACAGCTAGTATGGGTGGGCATTTGAAATGGGTACCCACTCTGAAGCCCATCCCATTTGAGTATTTCCCATTGGAAATGGGAAAAGCGGGAATGGGTACCCCCAACGCAAGTACCCACACATAAGTTATAGGAACGAGAATTGGGACGGGTAGTACTTGTCGATTTCCCGCCCCCATATGGGTACCGCACATTTAAACACGACATATTTATATGTAATACTGGTGAGGCAATATCGTCCGGGCACGTGTGGTCGGGATATTTGGGGATATTGTTACTCAAGTATTTTTGTTTGGAACGCAAGTCTCGAATTTGAGGAAACGAGGTACAATGATTTTATTAAGGACTTTGAGTGAAGTAAAAGAGGGTCGTGTGGAAAACACGAGTGAGAGCTAGAAGAATGTGACAAATTCTAAGTACAATCAAGTACTTAATTGTGGAGAGTGTTCTTATGTTGCTATCATGTATTTTTTGTGTTGAGTTGAATTTTTCTTGAGCTTTTTGTCCTCACCCCCTCCATTTTCTTGCTGAAAATGGGGACTATTTATAGTGTAAGTCTCAGGGGTCTTTGGCCAATGGGGGCCGGTCTTACCGTCTTTACTCCATGGGGTGCTGGTGACTAATTGCGCGAAGGTCTTCTGCGCCTTTGGGGGTCGTCTGTCAGGGGGTGGCCAATAGCAGTCAATTCGTTTGAGTGGGCAATGATGATGCCTGCTCCAATGGTCTTCGGTAGTGGTATTGGGCCAATGCATGGTGATCGATCTGCACTAATAAGGTTTGTTGTTATCTGCCCCAATGAACGAGTTGGACCAATGAGGTACAGTATTTCCTCATTATTAGGGTGGTTGGGAAATAGGGTGAGTTGATGGCGGATGGCGCATCTTCCGAGTAGGCTAGTGGGCCATTGTCAGTCTGAATGATCGGGTCACTCTTGTGGATCGTCTATCTTGGATGAAATCTGAGGGGGTCGTTCTCTGGTGTGAGCTGCTTCCTGGTAGGTCTTGACTTCTCCCTTCATTCACTCGTGTCCTTAATGTTTACTATGAGCTCATGTTTCCTCAATTTTGTCTAAGTGTTGGTGATGGTCCCTCCCGCGTTTCGAGAGATACTGAATGCTTTGGGTAGTATTATTTTCTCGGACCGGGTGGGGGGGTCCAGGGTTATTCCTCGTGGGTACCCGGATTCAGGTGGGTGTTCGGTTGTTGGGGGAAGAATGTCCAAGCCTTTGAGGTCTCACCGTATCCTTTTAAGAGGTGTTGGCCAGGGTCTGGGGGTACCTTCTCCGAGTGTTCAGACTGAGTACCCTTTGAGAGTGTTTACTAGTCATGACTCAGGGGTACCTTCTCCAAAGCCCAGACCGTGGACCCATGTTTGGGTAAGGGTGGTCGTGGCTGACGTACCTCTCCGTAAAACGGTGAATAATTTTTGCAGGGTACCCATTTTTCTGCCCCTCTCCAAGGGTGTGGCAGATTATGCATCATCAGGAGCCCTCCCCCCCTGTTCCGATTGTATTTTGTAGAAATCACCTGGAACTCATTAAATGAGTCTATGTACTGTTGTGTTTTTCTGTGATTGTGGTCCTACATGTTCCACGTAGCGTTGAGTTGCCCACGCATCAAACGCTTCATTTGGGCTACTCCGTCTATAAAGATTGAGGGCTCGTAGTGATTTGTCTTCATTTACCCGAGTATTTTTTTTCTCTCTATCTCTCTCTTTCACTTTGAAATTTTACCGGCAATCTAATGGCTTTTGTGAGTAGTTCTGGTGAGGAGGCGCATGGCACGGTGAGACGCCGGACGACGTATGGTGTGGCGGCGACAGGAGCGGCGGTGTCGCGTTCTACTCAGAAGGTGTCGCGATGTCGTCGCGTTGTTTCTGGTTCGGCGAAAACTTCCACCAAGAAGGCAAAAAAGACGGTGGTAGCGGTTGTGCCCCCTAGGGTTTCGGGTAGGAGTATGCAGAGCACAGTGAGATCTCTAGACGAGATCAAAGCTGAATTTACCAAGTTTGAGGCAAGCACTGATCATCTGGAGCTCGTGGCACCCCAGAGTCACGAGAGGGGAACTTCTCATCGCCCCGGTTACTATACCACCTACTTTGTGCAGATTAAGGCGGGGCTGAGATCTTTCCTTCCGGTATTCTATCGGGAGGTCTTTAAGGCATGCATGCTTTATCCAATTCAACTTTCTCCTAACGGATGGTCGTCTATGGTTGCATTTGCTTTTATCTGTACGGCATACACTCATCCCCAGGGTATCCAACTCCTGCAAAGTGTTGCTTGATTCCACATTTGTCACACAATTTTTTCGACGAGTTCGTTGCAGAACTGCAAGCCGTTATCGCTCACCAGTTGTTGTGGAACTCTGAACTGAGTCAAACTGTTTCTCCAGAAGAAGTTTATCACGACCTGGCTGGTGATCTTGGTGAGGGTTTCCACTTCGACCCACTTAGTAAAGTAGTCTACTGCTACTATCAAGAACTTCTTTTGTCTCGTATTGGGGATAGCACCCACGATGTCTATTCCCCATTGGGCAAACGTGCAAGGGACATTATCTATTTCCCATGGGGCAACCAGCTGATGCCTCACGGGGGCGTGCTGTTGGCATTTACGACACTTTCATGCGTCGTCTCCGCATTCGACTGCCATAGTTGGATAGTAATATCCTTGACGGATAATTTTGGTGGCCATGCTTCTTCTTTCCGAATGGTTGCAGCAGTATCCATCATGGATTTCTTTAAGGAATAGTTGTGCCTCTTCCTTGTTAATGCACCGCGAGGTCGGATAAGATCATGATCTTCGAAATATGACCCTATTTTCTAATTAGTATCGAGTGGTGCATTGATACAGGGTGCGTTGCTTGGCTCGATCTTGAGCATACTTCCCAGGATTCCTAATGAAGTCAATGATCTCGGCATGCCAATCTTCCTTGATGGGTGCCACCATCTAGATTTCAACCTCCAGGTCCTATCTTTTGGGTATTGAGGCCGAGAAAAAAGTATCCTCCGACTGCTGATGGTTTACACATGGCTAGCTAGTTTAGATAGAGCGTCAGCATCTTGATTTTCCGATCTAGGTATCTGCTTGATTGAGAATTCTTGGATCAGGGTCGTTCCCGCTATGACCGCTTCCATACACTTCTTCATATTTTCTTCGCGAGCCTTGTAAGTCCCGTGGATCTGCTAGACCACGAGCTGAGAATCGTTATGGACCAATATTCTTCGTAATTGCTTTGCTAGATAGGCGCATTCCTAGTAAGAGGGCTTCATATTAAGCCTCGTTGTTGGAAATGGGGTACTCCAGTCACACGGCGAATTATAGGATAGTTTCTGGCTCGTCTGAAGCTGTTTTC
Organism: Linaria vulgaris; assembly: GCA_948329865.1. NCBI lineage: Eukaryota > Viridiplantae > Streptophyta > Magnoliopsida > Lamiales > Plantaginaceae > Linaria > Linaria vulgaris. The sequence goes on along the minus strand of OX415253.1, from coordinate 5,328,132 downwards.
TTGAAGATTATGCGTACTCCCCCGTGGGTGTCGGTGGATGACCCATCGATGTAGAGGTGCCACAGGGGTTCCGATTCGTCCTCATCAGGTTCTTCATACATTCCAGTGATAAAATCAGTTAGCACTTGGGCCTTGATAGCTAGTCGAGGCGAATATGTGATGTCAAATTCTCCTAACTCTATGGCCCATTTGATCATCTGTCCTGACATCTCGGGGTTGTTAAGGATGGTCCAGAAAGGGTGTTCTGTAATGACGGTGATTGGATGGGCCAGGAAGTAGCCCCAGACCATTCGGGCTGCGGAAACAAGAGCTAGTCCGACCTTTTCAATGCGGGAATATCGGGTCTCAACATCTAGGAAGGTCTTGCTAATGTAGTATATAGGTAGATGCTCCCTCTCTTCATCTCGGATAAGGACCGCACTTACTGATTCTTTTCCCATGGCTAGGTATAGGAAAAACATCTCCTTGGGGACTGGTTTCATCAGGAGGGGCAGACGGACCAAATAATCTTTTAGTGCTTTGAAGGCTTTCTCACATTGGTCGGTCCACCTGAACTCTTTTATATTCCTGAAAATTTTAAAGAAGGGGAGGCCTTCCTCCGAGGAGCGAGAGATGAACCTGCTTACTAAGGCCATTCTGCCCGTCAATTTTTGCACATCCCGTACGGTCTTTGGTGACGCCATATTGAGTATGGCCTCCGCTTTTTCTGGATTGACCTCGATCCCCTTCTGGGTAACCATATACCCTAAGAATTTCCTCCTCGGATGTCGAAAGAGCATTTTGGGGGGTTGATTTTCATCGCAAATTTGTCCATGATCCCGAAGGCTCGAGCGAGGTTACGAGCGTGGTCCTCCTCTTGCTGACTTTTTACAATCATGTCATCGACATAGACCTCCATCGTTTCGCATATCAGTCCTTCATACATGAGGTTGACTAGCCTTTGATATGTGGCACCGAGGTTTTTGAGCCCGAAGGGCATGACTAGGTAGCAGAAGGTACCGATGTCGGTGATGAAGCTAGTATTCTCCTAGTCGTGGCTCGCCATCGGGATCTGCCTTGATCTCCGTCCATGGTGGATAAGAGGGCGCAACGTTCCTTGGAGTCGACTAACATGTCAATATTAGGCAAGGGATAACAATTCTTAGGGCAGGCACTCTTAATGTCAGTGAAGTCTACACATATGCGCCATAGAACTCCTATTTTTGGGACTAGGACCACGTTGGCGAACCATTTAGGCTATTTGACTTCTCGGATCTGGTGGAAGTCTATAAGCCATTGACTTCAGCCCCGATTACTTTGTTTCATTCTAGTCTCATGTTCCTCTTTCTCTATTTGATCGGCTTGGCCGTGGGGTACATGTTGAGTTCACATATTTCTTGGCTAATCCACCAAGGGGAGGCCGTCCTTCCAGGAAAAGAGTTGATGAAACAACCTAAGGGTGGTGGTGATGGCTTTTTCTATATCCTCCCCAATTTGGGTACCGATTTTTATTGTTTTGCCTTAAGCACCTTCTACAAGTTCTATCATTTTTAGCTCTTCGGCGGGTTGGACTCGGATCTCCTTTGAGCCGACCCTCTTGGTGGGGGGTTGCACCTCAGGGTGGTCAGACTCAATTGGCAAAGTGTTCATGCGCCATTCACGTGCTAGAGTCTGATCCCCCTTGAGTTCTCCTACCCCATAAAGTGTCAGGAATTTAACCTTCAGATGGAGGGTGGACGCGACTGCTTCGAAGGTCCGAAGAGCGAGTCATCCACATATGGCATTGTACGTTTGAGAGAGAGCATCCACTACCCATAAATTTGTGGGCTAGGTACGGCGTGCGACACCCTCTCCCCATGACATTGGCAGAATTATGATTCCCACTATTTGGCATTATTCTCCTGAAAACCCCACAAGAGGTACCTCGATTGTCTCCATCTGGCTCTATGAAATGCCTAGAGTGAAGAATGTAGGCAGAAAATGGACATTGACTGAGCTTTTCGTGTCTACGGGTGTTCTTCTGACTTCGGTTCCCAGTATGGTGGCTGTGACTACAAGGAGGCCTTCGTGGGGGTATACAACACATATGAGGTCTTCTGGTCCGAAGAAGATAAATAGTTGGTTAGCTACCTTTGAGGCGAAGACCTCCAGCTTGTTATCAGCATTCCGAGCTTTTCGAATGTAGTTTCGTTTCTGTTCCATGGTTACACACAGTACCCCTACCTCGATCATGTTCACTATGTGTCCCGTAGGGGCGTTGTCACGATACACATGAGGAGGTGGGGGCAGTTGTTCCTGCTCTAGAGATTCTAGTTCGTTGTCCTCTTCAGGTGTCTCCGACCTCTGTCTTTTCTTTCTAGGTGCCTCCTTAGGCCCTCGCTTCACAGCGGTGTTATGTTTATCGGGCACCACATACTTCTCCAAGTATCCCAACTTCAGAAGCCTGGCAATCTCCTATTGAATGTGGTTGCACTCGTTTGTTAGATGCTCGTACGACCGGTGGTAAGTGCAAAATTTTCATGTATGTTTAAGCCTATGAGCATCTATTACAGCCCGAGGCCACTTGAAGAAGCGTTATTCCCCCATGATGGTCATGACTTGCATGGGGGTTATTGTCATGCTAGGCAAGGGTACCGGGTCCAGCTACTTCTTGACTCTTTTCCTCTTGCCTCCTTCCTTATCGTCTTTTTTCTCTTTCCCCTTGGAGAGGGCCGGGGCCCTCGAGGCCTCGGCGACTTCCAAAGTCTTGCGCGTTTCCTCCCTCTCTATGAAGGACTCTAATTTTTGCATCAGGTCCTCAATGTTGATAGCTCGATTCCTCATATGGTAGTTGGCGAAGTCTCCTGGTAGTAACCCTCAGACAATGATGTCGGAGAGCATTCCTAGAGCACTCTTGAGGGGCTCATCTGCGTTCTGGCAAAAGTTGAACAGATGACCGCAAGTCTTTGGGAAGACCCTATTGCAAGCGAACTACCTTACAAACATCTGGGTTAGCTGTGCGAAGTTGTGGATGGTTCTTGGAGGCAATTGGGAGAACCAAGATAGGGCTCTTCCGGTAAGGGTAATGCAGAAGACTCGACACGTGACGTGATCGGGGGCCGACGACAGGTCCATACATGCTAAGTATTGGTTGTTGTGATCATGGGGATCGCGATCAGTACTCTTGCCATCGTAAGTTAGAAGTCCAGCGGGCTTCATAGTTAGGGGGACCTTGGGTTCAGCTATGTGAGGTGCAAATGGTGATCCTTGGTAGGCTACCTCTTTACTTGGATTGAGGTTACTTCGAAGTTCTCGTGGCTCTCTCTGCATTTGCTCCATCATGCCTCGCAGAGGAGTGTCCGGGGTTGGTGAGCGCTGGCGCCTTCTTGCAGGCTCCACATAGTAGGGATCGTGAAGGTCGTGAGCATTCCATGTTGCCCTTTGAGGAGGGGCGGTCTAGGAGGCTCCTCTCCAAGCGGCACATCGATCGATCTTGTGGTATTCGGTAAGGGTTGTCATCTTCTTCGACGAGGAGGGGATGCACATGCATCTTTTCGTAATAGTCCTTACGATCGGGCTCTCGGGGGTGGGGCTGATTGACGGCGCAGAGGATCCCTTCACTCCTCAGAGCATTTTCTATCACAGCCTAGATCTTTTTCTGAGTCCGTGGCACCGTTTCGGTTGAACAGTACGACCATGTTGCGATACATGTCCCATGGCACTTGCACATAACCCCTAGCGTGTCTTGTCTCCGGGGGCGTCTGCTGGTTGACTGGTGGTACGGGGACATCAGCAACGGGTGGTGCTAGTGCTTCATGGGGTGGCACATGACCGTCCAGTTGTGAAGCTTCCTCATGAGGGGGCAGAAGACATAGCTTCCTCTCCATTTCGTTGTCATGGTTCTCCATGGATTCGATTTCAGTATTGGATCGTGAGGACCGTGAGGACGCTATCACTGGTACTCTTCTAACTCTTGTTTTGGCCACAGACGGCGCCATTTGTTGAGGCAATATCGTATGGGCCTGTGCGGTCGGGATATTTGGGGATATTGTTACTCAAGTATTTTTGTTCAGAACGCCAGTCTCGAATTTGAGAAAAGGAGGCACAATAATTTTATTAAGGACTTTAAGTGAAGTACAGGAGGGTCGTGTGGACAATAGAGTGAGAGTTAGAAAAATGCGATAAATTCTAAGTACAAGAAGTGCTAAATTGTGGAGAGTGTTCTTATGTTGCTATCCTGTATGTTTTAGTGTAGTTGAATTTTTCTTGAGCTTTTTCTCCTCCTCCTCCCCCTCCCCTTTCTTACTAAAAAAGGGGGACTATTTATAGTGTAAGTCCTAGTGGTCTTTGGCCAATGGGGACCGGTGTTGATGTCATTACTCCATGGGGTGCTGGTGACCAATGGCGTGAAGGTCTTCTGCACCTATGAGGGTTGTCTGTCAGGGGGTGGCCAATAGCGGTCAATTCATTTGAGAAGGCAATGATAATACCTGCTCCAATGGTCTTCAGTGGTGGTATTAGGCCAAGGCATGGTGATTGATCTGCTCTAATCATTGTTCTGCACCAATAAGGTTTGTTGTTATCTGCCCCAATGAACGAGTTAGACTCTCGATTGGTTACGAAAACCGGATGTTCTCGTAACAAGACTCCTAACTTTCAGTAACAAATCTTTTTATTAGTTACAAATACTCAACTTTTTGTAACAAAACTGGACTTCTTATAACTAAAAGAAAACTTTGTTACAAAAGCGAAAGTTTTGGTAACAAAACTTAAGTTTCGTTACAATTACCCCAGGTTTTTGTAACAAAATACGATTTTGTTACCAATATTTCGTTACCAAAAACGTAATTTCTTGTAGTGTGTACTCATGTATCCTCAATTTTGGCTAAGCGTTGGTGATGGACCCTCGGGTGTTTCGAGAGATATTGAATGCTTCGGGGAGTATTATTTTTTCGAACCGGGGGAGGGTGGGGGTCCAAGGTTGTTCCTAGTGGGTACCCGAATTCAAGTGGGTGTTCGGTCATTGGGGAAAGCGTGTCCAAGCCTTTGAGGTCTCACCGTATCCCTTTAAGAGGTGTTGGCCAAAGTCTGGGGGTACCTTCTCTGAGTGTTCAGACTGAGTACCCTTGGAGGGTGTTTACTAGTCGTGACTCAAGGGTACCTTCTCCAAAGCCCAGACTGTCAACCCCTGTTTGGATAAGGGTGGTCATGGCTTAGATGTACCTCTCCGAAAGACGGTGAATAATTTTTGTAGGGCAACCATTTTTCCGCCCCTCTCCGAGGGTGGGGCAGATTATGCATCATCAAATATATATTTATATACTAAGAATATTTTATACATACAAAATTTATAATAGTAACATGTTATTATCTATTCTATATATATATGTCTCAATACTGTATAGCTATATTAAGTAGTTGAATTAACTAAAAGGAAAGATAAACTCAATGATTTGATTTTTGTTGATGAACGGCGAGGTTGAATTTGAATATTTGATTACCAAAATAATTAGATGTTTGACTTTTTGCTTGTTACTATTGTATCTTTTGTAAATTAGTGAAAATTAAATATGTAATTCTCTTTACGGAGTATGTATGAGTTCGCTTCTCAATTTTCCTAAGCAAAAGACACTTGTAAGGGTTGGGTACCACACTGTCAATTACGTACCTACACGGTAATGGATAACGGACTTTCATTTCCGACAGGGTACCCATCCCACGCCTCCCCACCCCTTACAGCTAGTGATACGTGCAAGTAAATTACTTATATCTGAATTTCAAATTTTATAATTCTTCTTTGTAAATTTACCAAGTCCAATAAAACAGAAAAAATAACAAATTGGAAAGAAGAAACAAATCTCCACCTCCTGAATTCTAATTTCATCAACTCGATCAATTCCAGCCACGAGTCCAGGACACCTCAATACCCAGAAAAGGAAAAACAATAAAAAAGCACATATTATTTCAAAACAGATCTGGTTTCATGAGAGGTTCATCTGCTCATGAGATCTCGTTCTTCGCACTCGCTATCTTTTTATTATTTCTTTAAAATTTGAAAAGTGAAGGCACCAACACGGAAATCGCGCGTGTGATGCACAAATGGGTCTTCTTTAATGAAAGGAAACACACTTTTCTTACGGCAGCGGTAAACGTACAGACCATTCTCAGCCGTCGATCCATTTCTGTGTGAACCTGCTACTCGTTCGTCAAATATATATATATATATATATATATATAGACAGATAGACATTATATTTGTATTTATATTTATATTTATACCTAAAAGACGAACAACACAGGCAAAACTAAAGTAAACCTGTAATTCAATGATTTCAGTCCTTAAATAAGATTTTTATTTTTCAAATAACACTTATCAAATAAAAAACTTACTAGGAAATTAACTCAATTATTTTAATAAGGAACTGCATACTACTTCATCGTTTATAAGTGTTACTTTGTCTGAATATGTATTTGATATTTATGTTATATATATATATATATATATATATATGAAACTCATGCTATTCGACAAAAAATATATGAAACTCATGCTAGTCGCATCATAACATAAGGTGTGGATAATATGCACAAATTGTAGTTACGTAGCATTATTACTTGATTTAGTAATATCCTTATATTTTATGTTTAAGGAACTCGTCAAGCAGGTCTACAAATATTATTTTGATACTCTTATTTAATTAATACATTGTCTTAATTGAATAATGTTATAACTTATAAAAAGAACACAACTTGATGCCCAAAATTAATATTTTTTCCTCCTAAAAGAAATGGTATCAATATTGCTACAACTAAACGTATAATATAGTAAACATGTTATATATGCCAAAGTTTTGAATTATTTCTTCTAGATTGGATGCCTCCAGTGTTGTGTGTTTATTTACTCCTTGGGTTTATCAAATTTGGATGAATTTGGATTTGAGCCGAAAGGGTAATAAATAAATAAATTAAATAATGTTAAGCAAGTAATCTTGATGATGCAACTGGCTGTAAGATTTACTTTTATAGAACCGGGACACTATCTCTAATCAGAAGATTGGTCTTGAACATTGTACAATTGGATAATCGATCACAAAAAGTATCTTATGAGTTTTGATAACAGAAAATGCGAAAAGAAAGAAGAGTTTAAGGCCGAACTAATCATTAAGGAGAAATTATTATATACATCTGCTGTATGTACAATAGATAGTTGAGATTAAAAGGAGATTTCTAAATTGTAGGAATAACCAACCAACATTCCATCTCTACCGTGTCTTGGTAGTGGATGCACATACAGCGACTACACAAAATAATCTTTGATCATGAAGAGAAGTCAAAAAACCAATTAACTAATTAAATAGATAATGCCGTGGATTTTACGAAAACCTTCTCATGGAATGATAAAGAAACTTAAATAATTTGCTGGTGACATTTCTCATGTTTAAATATTAGATGGTTTTTACAAGTTGGATTAATTGCGTGATTAACTACAATTTTGCCAATGTACATAAATTATGGAAACACAACACGCGCGATGAGATCATTATTGGGGGAAATGCCCAAAATCGAATTTGGTTTCAAAAATTTGCACCAATCCCATTGTGTTTTCAAAACTGCACCAAACAAAATCGAATTTGGTTTCAAAAATCTTGTACACTTTCCTTTCCCTTAAAATTTCATTTACTCCGTTAGTATAGCTGTCAAATGACTAAATTACCCCTACATTTATTAACTATTTGTTCTTGTATCTTGAAACATCTAAACTCTTTAAAAAAATAAAGAATGAACCAAGAGTCAACTCAAGAGGAGTCCAGTAAGCTTGTTTTTCTCCAACACTTCACACATACAAATGCGGACATCGTGATGAATAAACCAGCAAAATCAACCATTTTCGCTCAATAATTTCTATAATTTTACTCGTTTTTCGTACTTTGTTATTGGACAAGGGCTGTTTCTAACAAACCTATTTCAACAGATTTTAAAAAGTAATTTTTCTTTCTTCTCTTATATGTTTGTTCAGAATGACAAACTCCAGTCTGAAAATTAGTTGAACAGAGTAATTGTGACTAGTCGAGGGCGTTTTATCCAAAAATTTGAATTGTTACTCAGTTTGACTAGGATTTGTGTTTGTGTAAAATCTAAAACACCTTATAATTTGACAATAGACCGTATATATATGACGAGGTGGGATATTACTAAGTGTAATGCTACGATTCTATTGCAAACTAGGTCCACTATAGCTATGACTAGTTCTCAGTAGACTTGGTCAAGAACACCTCAGAATGAGGTGTGGAAGCACTGTTGGATGTCGAGTGCAATGTCGAGTGTGACGTAGAAAGGTGATATCGGGGATGATATCGAATACCTTCTATGTCGGGGATGTGCCCATGTCGGGGGTGATGTCGGGGTAGATGTCGGATATGATGTCGAGTATGATGTCGAATGGTGTGTCGATGATATATATCGGAGATATATATGGGGTGTTATATCGATGATGATATCAGGATACTCGATATCGAGTGTACAGTGTAGGAGAATAATTAAAATTTACATTGATTAGCGGAACGCGGGTATTTAAAGACATCGGGATGCAGGAACCGCACACGTGGTTACACTTGATATGTACCATATCGAACATTATATCCAATATATACATCGGGGGTCATCCCCGACATAGGAAAAATATGGGCCAGGCCAATGGGCTTACCCAATACGGGAAATACCCATATCATGTAGTCCGTGAGTTTGAGAGTTATTATCGTAAATAATAATTCACAAACTAAGATTAAGTTTGAATTATCAGTTCCTCTTATCCCGCCAGTTCAAATGACGGATCTCGAATATGTGAATTCATTCAAAGATGTTGGTGGACCCCCAATGTAATTTACGTAGCATAGAGGTCTGCGTTTGAATTATCCTAGGAAAGTGTCCCTTGTTAGGTAATTTTAGCGTTGTTTTTCTTAAGAGATATCGAAATTTTCTTCTATATCGAATTTCTTCGATATAGGGTGTCAAATTGGGGATTCGACATATCCTATTATAAATGCGCGATCGAAGGACTCGATGTCTATAAATAGCAGTTTAGAGGAGAGGGGAAAGTCATTTGTCTTTTAGCGAACTCGTCTGTCTTTCTGCAAAGGTATATCACGGATAACCGACATGATATTCGATGTCTTTCTCGACATATCTATTCGATATGCTTTTTCGATATGACGTTCGATATCCAAATTTCATATCTTTTTTGATATGATATTCGATATTTGGATTCATCATATCGTTCGATATGCTTTTCGATCTGACATTTGATATAGCTTTTGGAGTAATCTTTTTCCTTCATGGAGTTTATCTAACCGTCCTCCTTTTTCGTGAATTTAATTTTTCAGGTTACGTTAATAAGTAATCTTGTTCTGAAACAGAATAAGGATGTAATGCAGCCTTAGGTGAAGCCAATGCCATCATTTTTTCTGAAAGAGAGAAAAGAGAAGCCGCGGAGGCGGAGCTTCGTCGTGTTCAAGAAGAATTGGCCTGAGCTGAGAGAGCTATCTGCTATCAAGTAATGTTTTACTCGTATCACTCGCCTTAGCAATGGTTGCGTTGTCAGGTAGTTTGTTAATGATTCCTAACATTATCTCTTCAGGCGCCTACCCAAGAGCAGAAGGTGAGCATTGCAAAGGGTTTCCTCCTAAGCAAGACTTTCAAAGAGATATGTGCAGAACGAGGTGTGCAAGAAAGAGAAAAGGCCAAAGATGCCATCATCGGTTAGACCTGCCTATAGAGTGCATTTAGGGAGGAATTAGATACCAGCTCGCTCGACCCGTTGCTAGTTCCGGATGGGCAGATTCCTGAAGATTCAGACTCTGATGATGACGATTATGACTCAGGCCCATATGATTATGCTGAATAATTCAACAAAAGAGCCTTGTGTTGATTCATACCAAAGGTGCCCCTCAATATCCTCTCTGAGGCATGTGTATGTAGTACTCCTTCTGGAGTTTGTACATGTACTTGCTTTCTTTTCTTTGTAATTTTGAATTGTCGAATGCATGTTTGCGGCTTGGGGTGGGGCTTTTTATTCTGAAAAATCTTCTTTCTTAGTTCTTTCGTACTTGTTGCCTGGATAAGTGAGAATCTTTTCCCTCCTTGGTTTTTTTGTCGCCCCTATCTCGATGGATTGGGTATCATTTTCTTCTCTTTTGTCCTCCTTATCTCGATGGATAGTGGATCTTTTTCTTTTCTTTTGTCCTCCTTATCTTGATGGATAAGGGATATTTTTCTTTTCTTTTGTACTCCTTATCTCGATGGATAGGCGATATTTTTCTTTTCCTTTGTCCTCATTATCTCGATGGATATGGGATATTTTTCTTTTCTTTTGTCCTTCTTATCTTGATGGATAGGGGATATTTTATTTTCTTTTGTCCTTTTATCTCAATTGATAGAGATATTTTTCTTTTCTTTTGTCCTTCTTATCTAGATGGATAGGGAATCCTTTACCCGTTAGGGTATATCTATATCATACTCCATAGAATAGCAGGTATTTAACCATTTTTGGTACTCTTCCCCGTGCTTGTTAGGGCATCAGAGTCACTTTGTCTTCATCTCTTTCGTATTGCGATGGATAAAGGGTGTACTCCCTTGCCTTTATTGACGGGAGATGTCGTTGTCCTTGTCATTAATACAGAGAACAACAGTATATGAAAAAGATATATCAATATGTAATTAAAAAATAGGATATCCAAGTGATGAACACCCTTAATTTGTGTGCTTTCTGGGCACGATATGTTCGAACCTCTTTACGAGGGATTCCTGTGTTTTATCCCATAGGATATGCGTGTTCTTGCAGTTAATTTGTCAACACTAAAGTGTAGATCTATAGTGCTTCAAAGATAAAGATTAACGATGGATAACGGTCGAGGGTTAGGTAAATTCTAAACCGTCTACATATCCCGTAATATGAGAATTGGACCGGCGTAGTTCAACATATTTTAGTTACAAACCAGCCCAACGATGGGGCAATTTAGGAAAAGCATAAATTGTTCAAACATAATGTAGGTTCAAAAAACAAAACAAAAGTTCAAAGGTTCTTAGAGGGCGATGCTACTCCACCATCTGTTGATAATCCTCCTCGATAGCCAACTGTCCAACGGCCTCCCTTATCCTAGGAAGCGTTAGAGAAGTTATGTAGCAAAACCAGCCTTCCTCATGGTTGGCGATGACCTCAACAATGCCTCCGGGTGCAGGGAAATTCATTTTTTAATGGAATGTTAATACCACTGCGCGGATTCCATTCAATGCTGGCCTCCCTATAATGATGTTGTAGGTAAAGGGGTGGTGATCTACGATATTGTATTGGACATAGACAGTGCTCCTACATGGCTCTTCTCCAAAGGAAGTTGGCAGATTCACTTGTCCGAGCGGGATCACTTCAGCTCCACCAAAGCCAACCAAAGGAGTGCGGATTTGTTCCACTACAGTATGGCCCAGGGTCATCTTCTCTAGCGCATGCGCGAATATAATATTGGTAGGGCTCCCATTGTCTATCAAAACCTTGTGAACACCGTAATTGGCAACATCAATCTTAACAACAAGGAGAAAATCAAGCTTACCTGCTTGGATAACTTCTAGTGAAAGATATGTCATGTCCCTCCTTGAGAAATTAATGACTTCATCGGGCAGTTCATCCAAGACCGGTGTAAAACCGACATATCGATCCTCTTGCAATCCTCTGGTGATCCTTTTCCTCTCGTTGGTGGAATCTGCCCCTGTTGGTCCGCCACTAATCATGTTAATCACTCCTCTAGATGGCGTGTTCACAATTGCGCTCCACGTCCGCATGGGCCTCAATTCACTTTTAGTTATCCCTTCGTGGGGAACGGGATCTCTCCTCATGATCTCATGAATCCTTGGCTTTCTGAACATACTCACATTTTTCCTTCACGGACGAGCCGCTCAATCTCATCCTTCAAGTCTATGCACTCTTCAATGCCATGCCCCATCTGGCGATGATATTCGCAATATCTCTTTGAGTGTTTAGTCCCTTGGGTTTCCTATAACTTTCTTGGCTGTTTCAACCATTTCTTCATATGTGCCACTGCCAATACTTTGAGGATGTCTTGGTTCAACGGTGTATACCTCTTCGGGGATCTGGCCCTGCCACTCCTGTATCTGTAGTAGCCTTCCCTACCTCTAGACCGGTTTTTCCCCTGGTTCAGAGTCTGCTTGGTTGCCATCATGTTGTCCTGATACACTGTATCGTACGTTAATGCGTTGATTTGATTGATTATAGGGGATCTGAGCTTGATCAGTTATGCCGCAAACCTTTTATGCATAGTCGCATTTAAGAGGATGAAGACAACCTGCTCGCCCCCAGGCTCGTCAACTTGGAGTAACTCGTCGTTGAACCTTTTTACGAATTCCTGAAGACTTTATTTATCTCTTTGCTTCATTGCATTCAAGTGGTTTTTATTGGTCCACATTCTCTTTTGGTTAGAGATTTGGCTCTCTAGCCTCTGTCTCATTCGCTTGTAGATGGTTATAGAACCAACATCTATCCTCGTCAACCAATCCAAGACTGCCCCGATTAAGGTTGTCGCCAAAAAATCTGTACAAGTTCAAGATACTATCCACGTAGTATAAATGCTCGCAAGGTTCGCTCTTTCGATCATAGGCTTTCGGGATAGGGATCTTATCTCCTATGTCAAGTACTTCTAACTCAAATTCCTCGCTGAACGGGGTCAACCTCTTGTGACCTCTCGCCAATACTAGCTTCTGCACGACCTCTACCTTCTCGTGGTCCAACTGCTTCATCCTTCTTGCTATGTTCCTCCTGTCCATCATTGGGTTGTGACCGTCCTCCACAGAAATTATTGATTAGCAGAACGCTGGTATTTATAGACCTCGCGATGCGAAGACCGCGCATGTGGTTTACACGTGATATGTACCATATCGAACATTACATTCGATATATACATCAGGGGCCATCCCCGAAATAGAAAAAATATGGGCCAGGCCTATGCCTAATACGAAAAATACCCATATTACCTTTTGTTTAATTAGACTGATTCACAATTCCAAATTTTAGATTTGTACACAAATTTAGAATTGTGAATTTGAAGTGGCCGATTCGGAATCAAATATTGGAGGTGCCGATTTGTCGAGGCAATTTGTTGTAATTTGAATAATTTAGTATGTGTATATGTTAATCAAGAAGATAATGGTATTTATTGACCATTTAAAGGGAAAAAATCAAGAATCACTACAAGAAATTTCACCATTTCCGACGGCCTCCGACCGAATCGGCCGTCGAAAATGGTCAAAACTTTTTCCGACGGCACTTGGCCGTCGGAAAACGTGTCGGAAAGTTTCCGACTGGTTAAGCCGTCGGAAAGGACACAAAAAATAATGTAAAAAAAAATAAAAAAAAAATATTAAACGCGGGAGCCGCCGTCTTTTCCGTCGGCACATGGCCGACGGAAAAGACGGCGGACCACCGGCCAAGTAGCATTAAAAAAAAAAATTCAAAAAAAAAAATTTTAATTCAAAAAAAAAATTTTTAATTCAAAAAAAAATCTATAAATATGGGCATGGGAATCACTCTTCAACATCACAATCATTATTCATCATCTCAATCACTCTTCAAATATATATATTTTTTTTTTCGAAAAATCGTCATTTTTATAAATGGGCGATAAAAATAATCGCAACAAGTTTCTCGATGAAGGAAAAGAGAAACAGAAAAAAGTCCCAAAATATATTTCCAATGTAGGGTTACCGAAAACCCTGGGGATTCTCAATTTTGCTAGTCGTTTTAAATCTCGGCGCGATGGCAACGTTGAAACAAGTAGTCCCGACGAAGTTACCCAACATGTTGAGGAACCTCCGCCACAAACTCAACATACTCCGGTTGCTTCCCAACAACGTCCAACTGCAACTCGGACCCAAGCCCCTACTCCGGCGGACGAACAACCACAACGCCCCACTACCACTCGGAACCGAGCCCCTGCTCCTCGCCTAAGGGACCCAGATCCAGTCTTGCCACCTGAAATTACTCCTCCAAGGTCAATCATTCTGCATGGCTTGACGGACGAAGTTCCACAAGTCAACAACGAAGGAGCTTTGTCGGGATTGCAACCCTCGCCAGCATCTGTTCATTCTGAATCTGCTTCTACTAGCCTTAGGCCACCTAGGGGAAGAGGGAAGGGTCGAGCTGCTACAGACACCGACGAAGAGAAGCGCAAAATTGGGGTGAACGACAATTTCGTCTTTGATCAAGATTTATGTGACGAGCTTACGAAAAAAATAACGCGATCAATTGGCTTTACGATAAAGTCTTTGGTGACCGAACCGGCGATATTTTACTCTCAATTATCAGAAGCACAAAAACAAATATTTATAACCTACTTCAGGGTATGTTCTTTTAACTTATTTTAACACATTTCGCATTATTTATTTATATTATAATTTTGTCCTTATTCTTATATGTTATTATATTTCGAAGAGTATAGACAAATGGAATGACGAGGAAACGCCTAAAATCACAAAGGCATTCCATCGGGTGGCCAAATCCACATGGAAGGATTCCATATACGAGTGCAAAAATATGTACAAGAACCGAGATAAAGACCCCGAATGGTACCAAAAGACTTGGCTACCTCGAGGCTTCGAGTCGACGTACTGTGATCATTGGGAGATGGAAAGGACGATGGAACTCGCACAAAAAGCAAAGCAGAATCGAGAATCCAATAAGACAAAGAGCGTCGACGGTAAGGGTTCCTTAGCTACGTACCATGGTCGATCTGTGAGTACACACGAGAGGAGCTATGAAATGGTACGATACGTTACGATTTCCTTATTTGCAAAATATATTTTGTGATATTGAGTTACCGTTTACCATTAATATTGTTTAACAAAATGTTGTTATAGTATGGTACTTCGCATGTGATACGCTTCGACAAACAATACGTGATGGACCACGCAATAGCGGATCCGAATGGACAAATAATCTATTGGGACCCCCCACAGTCATAAGGGTATTATGTAAGTTATCTTTAACATGTACATGATTGGTTTGTGCCTATATCTTTTTCATTTATTTACTTTGAACATTGTAGGAACGATATTTTGAAGCGCTCGAGGAAAATTATGGTCCCCAAGAGAAATGGCCGCTTCATTTTGACGTAGATATCGGGGCTATTGCAGATAATAATGGCACACATGGGAGGATTCGAGG
This sequence comes from Linaria vulgaris, assembly GCA_948329865.1. Lineage (NCBI taxonomy): Eukaryota > Viridiplantae > Streptophyta > Magnoliopsida > Lamiales > Plantaginaceae > Linaria > Linaria vulgaris. Next base: position 5,312,951 of record OX415253.1, on the reverse strand, counting down.
CAAAAACAGACATGTTTTTCGGGCCGCGCATCTTAATCTCAGACCATTTCACCAATTCCAAAAATCGTTTTGCTTCGGTGTTAGGCTCCTCATCGCAATCGACATTTTGAAATTGCCATTGGTAATCATCAACTAAAGCTCCAAAAGAATTGTCGTCTTGAACAGCTATCAGATCGTTTCTAACTGCGTGACTTGACGACTACGCCCCTAAGAGGCTATTGTGCTCGTTATAATTTTCCCCGTGAAACACCCATACACGATACCCCTCTACAAAACCCCATCGATGCAGGTGAGCAGCTACTTCGTCAACTTTCAAATATTTTCTATTGGTGCACTTTCTACACGGACATTTTAGATTTCGACTATCGTCTATATAACGTTCCTGAGCTAACGCAAACTGCAAAAAATTGAATACACCTTCGGCAAATCTTTCTTTCACTCGACCCTTCTCGGCCAAACGATCGTACATCCAATTTCTATCTTCATTTTGATACATTATTATCTATAAAATTAATAGTTTTTACCATTATCAATACGACAAAATTACATTTCGTGTCTACAATTAAAAGAGATGACAGTCTATATATAAACGCGTACGTACCTCTTGTAGAAAATAACTCCGCAAACAACGCTCAAAAGAATCTCTAATAACACCCCGCCTCGTTGCTATTCTTCAATTTGAAAAAAAAGAACTTAAGTTAATTAATTAGATTATTAACATATATATAGCATAAAATTTATAAAAATATTACGTAAAATAATAATTAAATATAAATACGAACCTTAATTTTTGAAACGAAAATATTGTGATGACTTGAAATTATAAGTCGATATCGACTATTTATAGCCAATCCGGGCAAAAAATCACCCGGAAAGGGTCTTTTCCGACGGCACCATGCCGTCGGAAAAGACCCTTTCCGGGTGATTTTTCACCCGGATCGGTGACGTGGCACCTTTTTCCCTCCCCCATCTATAAATACCCTCAAATTTAACACCTAAAATTCATTCATTCATACACAAACACTCCTATAACTACATTTCTTCTCCCAATTCTTTCTTGATTTTTTTTCTTACTTATATTTTCTATATATTTCGTATTTTATTATATATATTTTGTTTTCTTACAATATTATTATTCTTAATTTCACAAATATATTATTACATTCATAACCCATTTTTATTTATCTATATATATTACAAATTAATTTATATTTTGGTTTTTTCGTAATAAATAAATTAGTTGTTTTTATTTTATTACTATTTATATATATATATATATATGCAACAAATAAAAACTATTTTTATTGTTTTTTCCAAATATTCGGATGAAATTGAGAGAAAATTGAACAAAAAAATAGTTTTTTTTCGTGAAAAACTAAATGTTTGATTTTTTTTATTTTTATGAATATTATTTCCGACGGCATATTGCCGTCGGAAATGAGATTTAAATAATAATTAAATTTTATTTCCGACGGCATATCTCCGTCGGAAATGACATTTTAATTATTTTTTTAAAATAATTGAATATGTATTCTAAAAAATAAATACGTATTTCGTTTAAAAAATACGGTATAATTTAAAAGTAAAAAAATAAAAAAATACAAAAATGAGCGCTTTTCCGACGGCGTTATTCCGTCGGAAAAGGATCTTTTCCGACGGAATAACGCCGTCGGAAAAGCGCTCTTTTCCGACGGAATCACGCCGTCGGAAAAGATCCTCGATAATTCCGACGGTGCTTGTCCGTCGGAAAAGAGCTTTTCCGACGGCATTTGGCCGTCGGAAAAGATCTTTTCCGACGAGAATTTTTCCGACGGTCTTTTCCGACGGGTAATGCCGTCGGAAAAGCCATTTTCCGACGGGAAATAGCCTTTTTCCGACGGTTTTCGTGCCGTCGGAAAAAGTCTTTTCTCTTGTAGTGAATATATGGTCAATAATTTAGTATGTGTATATGTTAATAATTTTGAAATCATGAAGATATTTCGTGCATGATTTTTGAAATCATAAGGTGTTTTGGTGCAGTTTCAAAACCACAAATTAAAGGTGTTTTGTGCAGGTTTTTATAACCACAGGGACTTTAATGCATTTTACCCGATCATTATTTTCGGAACAAGACATATATACTTAAATGATTCTATTCCAAACATCTTATAAACAACCAAAATCATAAAAGTACGTGGTAGCACATTACAAACAATAGCAACCAGTACGTCAGTACATGCAATAATTAATTAAGAAGTTTGACTGATTACATGGAATTCAAGTGTTTAGCCATTTCTCTCAGTAAATATTTCTGAAGTTTACCGGTAGAGGTCTTTGGAAGTTGATCCTTGAATATCACAGTTCTCGGCACCATAAAGAGAGGCAACTTCTCTTTACAAAACTCCCTTATCTCTTTCTCACTCGGCTTCTCACTCAACTCCTCCTTCAAGCTAACAAACGCACACGGCGTCTCTCCCCAAAACTTGTCGGGACGAGCCACCACCGCTGCCTCGTTAACCGCAGGATGTGAGTACAAAATGGCCTCAACCTCCACGCTGCTCATGTTCTCCCCTCCGCATATGATGACATCCTTGGACCGATCTTTCACCTCTATGTACCCATCCGGATGCATTACACCTACATCTCCCGTGTAAAACCAGCCATTGTCTCTCATGCATTTGGACGTCCCTTCGGGATCTTTAAGGTATCCAAGCATAAGACTCCCTCCTCTCAACACGATTTCGCCCAGAGTCGAACCGTCTCTTCGTACACTCAATCCTGAATCAGGCTCAACAACATCGGCCTCCCCAAAGGCTATTGTCCTCACTCCTTGTCTCGCCTTCATCTTTGCCCTCTCCGACCCTCCTAAATCATTCCATTCTTCCTTCCACGCACAAGTCACAACAAGCCCACCTACACATATATTTTATGAAAGAAATGAAGAACATAATATACACATTTTTATTGTTAATTAAGAATAGACTCAATATACATCATGTAGTACGTACCTGTTTCCGTCAAGCCATAGCCATGGCTGATGATGAAACCCAAAGACTCGGCGCGGTCAAGTAATGGCGCGGGAGGCGGCGCTCCGGCTGTCATTATGTGCACTGGTTTTGACAGACGACGGTTAATGTGGCCTGGATAATGATTAGTTAACATGTTGAGCACCACTGGAGCACCACACATGTGCGTTACTTTGTACCTCTCTATTGCGCCGTAGACGGAAGGCGCGTCTACACGGCGGAGGCAAACATTAGCCCCACCAACCGCGGCCATTCCCCACGTGTAGCTCCAACCGTTGGCGTGGAACATAGGCAGCGTCCATAAGTAAACAGGCTGCTTAGGGACTGACCAGTCGAGTAGAGAATCTATAGTAATGAGGAACGCCCCACGATGACTGTGCAACACACCCTTCGGACAAGACGTGGTTCCCGATGTGTAGTTTAAGGAAATGGGATCCCACTCATTCTCGGGACGAACCCAGTCGAACCCCGGGTCACCATTTTCAACCATATCCTCGTACTCAATCATCTTAACATCATCATTAACAAATAGATTGTCATCATCATCATCATCATCATCATCATCATCATCATCATCACCATCACCATAATTGATGATGACTACCAAACACGGGCGGTTTAACTGTGGAGGGAACAAGGAAAGTGCTTCGCGTACTAGGGACGCTGATTGGTAATCCACAAACAAGAGTTTCGACTCTGCATGCTGGAGTAGATTACAGATGGCCTTAGCGTCGAGGCGGAGATTGACGGTGTTCAAGATAGCACCGGACATTGGAACTGCAAAATGGAGCTCGTACATGGCGGGAACATTAGGCGCAAACACGGACACAACATCGCCCTTCCCGATTCCCAGGGAAGCGATAGAAGAGGCTAGTTTTAGGCATCTAACGTGAGTCTCCGACCAAGTTTGAGTAGCATCGTTGTATAAAATGGAAGGGCGGTTACCGTATACGGTAGCTGCTCTTTCGAGGAAATCTATGGGAGTAAGAGGGCAGGCATTTGCTGCTGCTGATCTACTACTAGTTTGTTTTGCTTTTGAACCAGCTTCTGCTTCTACTTCTTCTTGGGAGATTAGTGCTGAACCGTTGGATGTTGGCAACGAGACAGCTGAGGGACGTTGGATGATGGATTTTACAACTACTACATTATAAGGAGAGTGGCGCCGGGTAGTTGGCTTGCACAAGCTTTGCGGTACTACCACTCTTTCATGGGATGGAGCCAATGAAGAGAGGAAGGAACAATTTGCAAGTGTTTGCTTCAATGCATACATGTTTGACATATTCTTGCCAACTCTATCTTTTTTTTCTGTATACTGCAATATTGAGTTGTGTGGGTACATATAATGCGGAAGAGATTAATGAGATAGCCTAGTGGCCCTAGATTGTTAGCTAACGCAATAAATAATACAGTTGCTTCGCATTTATAAGAAAGACTACTTTATTCTTTTTTTATTTTTTCTTTTTCACTATAATTTCGACTCAACTACCCGAATTACACGTTGGAAGCAAAGCTTTGCACTTGGCGAGATGAGAAGTCGCGGGGTCCAGAGGAGTGGGGATTCTGAGTCTTACGAGTATTTACTATACATGCATTATTTATGGACGGTATCGCACGTTACACAATTTCAGAAAGAGTGCCAACTACTTGCGATTTATATATATATATATATATAATATATATATGTAGCACTTAATATTTTATATTTTAGGCAAACTGAGGACTTTCAAATGCAGGTAAAAGGTATGTCAAATTTTTCGAATTAAACTTGTGATTTTGGATAGTTGACCACGATCTCAAAAAAGTAAGTTTTTCATAATTTTGTCATTATTGGGAACTGTAGAATGCAATACATGGCCTAAAATATCTGAAAATTAACTTTTGGCCCTCCTTTTCTTCCAGTACGTCCGAATTCGATTATATAAAATTAAGACATCCATCTTTTGTGTTTTTTCTACGTAAATCCCGTTCGTTATTTTATTGGTATGGGAATTATTGCTTAATTTGTTTTTTGTTCAATTATAGGGATAACTTCAGGGTATGAATTGTAATAAATCAATTATTTAGGGTCTATACCATGAATTATTTCTAGGATAAATATGTTAATTTCAATTTGAAAAGGTCTAAACTGTGAATTTCAGAATCTTAAGGTGTAAAATTCAAAATTTTTGATTATTTCAGAATGTAAAATGATAATTTTGAGTTTTGGAGTGTGAAATAAAAGAATTGGGTATAAATTAGAATTTTAGATTCTTACTAGGGTGTTAAATAAAAGACCAAATTACATTTACTGTGCATATAAGTATATTCATACATTGATTTTTGCACTTTAAAAAGTGGGACCATTATCCTTACTTGGTATCCACCTCAAACAATTAATTGACGTGCTAGGTGAAACTAGCGTAAAGCCATCCTGTGTGGTCGCGGGACTACTGAGCCTGGTGGAATGTTATGATCTTAATTGCTGGGATGTGGCACCGGTGACTACAGAGTCTCGTGGAATTTTATGATCCTAATTGCAAGGTATCGGACTTGGATTCCACATTGATAATGCAAGATACTAGTGTGGGGGTTTTATATGACCTTGAGCTCTTCCACCTTAACAACTCGAGTTTGAGGTTGGGTTCTCCTAAGTTCGTATTAAGATTTTTCAAAAACATTATTCTCCTAATGTGTGTTAGGATAATGAAACTATATGCCCTTTTTAAATTACTTAATTTCTTATCCGCCTATTGGCGATTAACTCCTTGTAACCGTGTCGCTATACTCCAAAGATCATTGATTTTGTTTAAACCTTGATTCTCGAGCATCACAGATGTCCAAAGTCGCTAAATCGAGTCTTCATCGTCTCTCCCTTCACCGGCAAGGAGAACAACAACATTGTAGAACAACAAAAAGATTAAAATGATGATGGGTGATTTATCGCGTCGGGGGGGGGGGGGGGGGGGGGTGGTAGGGTGGAAGGAGATGGGACAAGAGTAGCGTCGGGGGTGAAGAGAGGACGCAAATGAGGGTGGGGTTGGGACCGTGGAGAAAGAAGGTTTAATTATACTTTTTGCCTTTTGTTTTATTTTTTGTCTTCCTTTAATATTTTCTAATAATGTAGTAATTTATGTTTTTTGTTAGTTTTTTTTTTAAATATATTTCTGATATTGTAGTAATTTATATTTCATATTAATTTGTCGTCGACTCATATATATTTAAGGAATAAAAATTTATTCCACATTAGTTATTCTACGTGGACTCATACATGACCCGACTTTTTGAAAGGCAAAACATAAACTTTTGGATATACTACCAAGTAGAAAGTGTATTTGCCCTAATTAATATTTTAGTATTTTAAAGTCTTACGCAATGCTGTCAAAATCAGACCAAACATATAGAATGGTAATCTTATCGGTTGTAAGTTTAATTGGCTGAACCAAATCTAACTATATATAAAAAAAAAACAATTGGCTGAACCAATTAAATTAGTGGTGCAACTGCTCAAAGATGAATTTCTAAACAACTTTTCATCATGAACAAGCCTCTATTTTTCAGTACAATAAATATGTTTACATTCAAACTATATGTGATATAATCTAATGAGTTACTATTTTATGAGTATATATATATATACATGTATACATATTATGTTGATATGGGTAATTGTTGTATTTCGCTGGCCTATGGGCCATGCCCATTATCGACTATATTGAGATGACCCTCGATATGCATATCATATCGAATGTAGTATTCAATAGATCACGTGGAAGTCACATATGCGGTCCCCGCATACCGAGTTGTATAAATACATAAGGAAGTAGGTATAGTTCTCTTGACCACCTTTATCTCCTTTTCAACGCTCCGCTAATAAAGGTAAGCTTTAAACATCCTAATACAATGTACACCTGATATCGAGTATCCCCAATATCGCACCCGATATCTTCATCGACATACCATTAGACACCATTCTCGACATCATATCCAATATCCGTCCCGACGTCATCCTCGATTCGGATTGATCCCCGACATAGAATAACTTCGATATCATCCTCTATATCACCTTCGACGTCACATTCGACATCATCCTCGACATCTAGCAGTGCATCAAATCGTTAGTCTGAGGTGTTCCGAACCAAGTCTACCTAGAACTAGTCATAGTTATATTATAACTAGTTTGTAATAGAATCGTAGCATAACACTTGTAATATCCAACCTCGTCATTAATATACAACCTATAGTCGTCTATGGGAACACCACATTCCCAGACGAAGATGCTAGGATGTAGCCCCGGGTGACCCTTTTGCGATATACAAAACCAGTTGTTGACAACTCATTAGCAGAGAGTGCACCGCCACCACCTGTCCAAGTACTACAACCCGAGATGGAACAAAATGAGGCCTTACACCCTTAGCCTCTGGTGGGCCCCGAGTTTGCGCCCGCAAACCCTACTGTCCTGGCATCGAAAATTAAGGCACAAATCAATGCCACCGTTCAAGCGACTCTAAATGGCTCTCTAGAGACTTTGCTTCCACAATTGATCAATCATGGCGCCTACAACGTACCCCCGCAACCCCTGAAATCTAGAAAAAGAGGCTCCAGAGCTGGGTACAGGGCAAATGAGTTTGAAGATGTGGGAGAATCTAGGAGGGAGCGTCCAAGGTCGAGAGTTCCCATGGAGGACGGTCTCGACCTCATGATGGACATGAGGGACATAGCGAGAAGGATGGAGCAGTTGGACCGCGAAAAAGTAGAGGTCGGTCGAATGGTGGCATTAGTAGGGGGCCATAGGAGGTTAACCCAATTTAATGAGGAACTCGAGTCAAAAGTACTAGAGAAGGGGGATAAAGTCCATACTCTCAAACAATATGATGGGAAGAGTGACCCACACGAATATTAATACTATGTGGATGGTATCTTGAACTTGCACCGATTCTCAGAAAATGTACAGGCCAAGATCCTGGCTACAACCCTGAGAGGAGTAGCCCTTGACTGGTTTACAAGGATAGATGTTGGTTCTATAACTAGTTATGAGCAGATGAGGCAGAAGCTCGAGAGCCAGTTCTCAAGTCAAAAGAGATTGCAGACTAATATGAACCACTTGAATGCAATGAAGTAGAAAGACAGAGAGAGCCTGAAGGACTTTATAAAAAGGTTCAACAAGGAGCTGCTCAAGGTGGATGAGCCAATGGCCGAGCAAGTGGTTATCATCCTATACAATGCAACGACGCATAAAAGGTTTGCGACAGAGCTGCTCAAGCTCATATCTCCTACGAATGACTAGACTCCCTACCAGGCCCAGAACCGACCCATAGGCAAAGAAGGTTGGAATAGAGACATGAACGGCAGAGACATATCCCCGAAGTGGTACACTCTGTTGAACCAAGACATCCTCACTATATTTGGAGTGGCTCAAAGAAAGAAATGGTTGAATCAACCAAAGAAGTTGAAGGAAACCGAGGGAAATAAACACTAAAAGATATACTGCGAATATCATCGCCACATGGGGCACGATACCGAGGAGTGCATAGATTTGAAGGATGAAATTGAACGCTTCATCCGCTAAGGGAAGCTAGTTGAATATGTTCGGAATGCTAAGGATTAAGGAGATCAAGAGGAAAAAGCCATCGAGGGTTTGGGAAGACCTGGAAGCACAATAATCAACGCGCCATCTAGAGGAGTGATTAATATGATTAGTGGCGGACCAAAAAGGGTAGATTCCACCAACGGGAGGAAAAGGATCACCAGAGGATTACAAGAGGACTGTTATGTCGGGTTTACATTGCTTTTAGACGAACTGCCCGATGAAATCATTAATTTCTCAATGAGTGACCTAACAGACTTGTCCTTAGAGGCTATCCAAGCAGGTTAGCTTGAATTCCCTCTTGTTGTTAAGCTTTATGTTGCCAATTATGGAGTTCGCAAGGTTTTGATAGACAGCGGGAGTTCCACCAATATGATATTCGTGTATGCACGAGAGAAGATGGCCATGGGCCACAATGTAGTCGAGAAAATTCGCACCCATTTAGTCGGCTTTGGTGGAGCCGAAGTGATTCCATTGGGACAAGTGAGTTTGCCCACATCATTTGGAGAAGAGCCATTTAGAAGAACTATCAATGTCCAGTACACTATCGTGGATCACCCCTTTGCCTACAAAATCATTATAGGAAGGCCTGCCTTGAATGCAATCCATGCAGTGTATCCACATACCATAAAAAATGAAGTTCACAGCACCCGGAGGAGTTGGTGAGGTCATTGCCAAACAACAAAAATGATGACTTTTCTACATAACTTCCCTTATGCTTCCTATGATAAAGGAAGTGGGAGAACAAGTGCCAATCGGGGATGACAATCAACAAATGGTGGAGTAACGTTGCTCTTGGAGAGCATTTGAACTTTTGTTAAATTTGAAGAATTTATGTTTTTCCTAAATTGCCCCATCATTGGGCTGGTTTATAACAAAAACAGGGGAACTACACCGGTCTGGTTCCCATACCACATGATACGTAGCAAGTTAGATTAACTTAGCCTTCGGGTGTTATCTATCGTTATTTCTTATCCTTCAAGTACTATATTCGAGGAATTGTTATTCAGACAGATTAACTACATGAACGACGTATCCTACGGGATATAACATTAGAGTCCCTAAAAGAGGGGGATTGTAGTATTTTGCACCTAGTTTGCACGACAAATAGAGAGGTATCCCTCGCTTGGAAATTCTCATATTAGACTCTATATATTGCTATACATTCTTGCATATATTATTGTTATCTTTGTGAATGACATGTAGCAAAGACATATCCTATCAATAAGGCAAGGAGGGAACACCTTCCCCATCCATCAAGATGAAAAGGAGACAAGATAGAGTGATTCCACTGGTACGGAGAAGAGTACCTAATATGGTCGAATATTTTCTATCCTACAGAGTACGGTATAAGTATAGCCTAATGGGTACACGATCCACTATCCATCGAGATTAGGAGGATGAAAGAAAACAAAAAAGATCCCCTATCCACTGACATAAGGAAGACAAAACAAAACAAAAGATCCCCTCTCCATCAAGATAAGAAGGGAAAAAGAAAAGATCTCCTATCCATCGAGATAAGGAGGATGAAACAAAAGAAAAGATCCCCTATCCATCGAGATAAAGATGACGAAAAAAAAGAAAAGATCCCCTATCCATCGAGATAAGAAGGACAAAAGAAAAAAAAGATCCTCTATTCATCAAGATAAGGAGGGCAAAAGATCAAACAGGGAAAAGATTCCCATTTATCCAGGAACAAGTGCGAAAGAATTTAGAAAGAAGACTCTTCAGAGTAAAAGGCACTACCACGAACCGCAAGTATGCATTCGATAATTAAAAAATTACAGCAAAAAGAAATCAATTACATGTACAAACTCTAAAAAGAGTACTGCAGACACAGTCCTGAGAGAGGATACTTAGCGGCACCCTTGGTTGGTATGAGTAAAGGCAAGGCTCTTCTTTGATCGTCTGGGCCAGAGTCGTCATCATCATCGTCAGGATCCGAATCTTTGGGAATTTGCCCATCAGAACCTAGCAACCGGTCGAGCAAGCTAGCATCGAATTCCTCTTTGAATCTATTCTGCAGTCAGGTCTGGCCAATGATGGAATATTTGGCCTTTTCTTTTTCTTCGACACCCCGCTCTGCACATATTTCTTTGAAGGTCCCGCTCAGAAGAAAACCCTTTGCAATGCACACCTTCTGCTCCTGTGTGGGCGCCTGGAGAGACGATATTGGGTACCATTAGCAAAACTGCCCTATCAAGAAACACCTTAAGAAAAAGGGGCAATAAACATTACCTGGTACCAGATAGCCCAATCGGCTCGGGCCATTTCTCCTTGAACACGACGAAGCTCTACATTTGCGATTTTCCGTTTCTCCTTCTCAAACAAGATGGAGGCATTGGCCTCATCCAGAGCAGCATTCAACTCTTTATTCTATTACAAGAGAGTTTGGACATTCACCTCACAGTCAACAATTACGCCCATTGCCTCATCCTGTCGGCTACTACCTTACCCAGCTCAGTAGGGTCGTAGTTACCCATCGCCTCTATGTCAACAACCATCCGTACTATAGACTCAGCCTTATCAGGGTTACTGTCATGAGCCACCCTCAGAATATTGGAGAGGAGTTTACCCACTTGTGTCACGTAAAATTAGTAATTTCTACTTGTTACATCCGAAATAAAAGGGGGAAAATACAAACTTACCGATGTAAAATGGCACTCCCTCTAGTTGAGGTACCTGCACCAGCAGAGTCCAGAGTTGCCCTAGAAGGCTCGGCGTGCTTTCTCTTAGTGTGGGTAGGGGTTCAGCCAGGGAGCTCCAGAGCTGGGGTCTTCCTTTAGCCAACCCAGGAGACTCCACCGTCCCCACATTCAGTATGCCCTTCAGATGCTGCAGTCGTCCTCATTCTTGCCCAGTAACCCTCATTCCTGCGAGTTTTATGAAAAACAGGCAGCGGCGCTTCGGCACTAGGACCAGCCTCCACAGCTGCGGCTTGTGCAGCAATAACGTCCAGCCTCCAACACTTTACGAGTTGGCCTGTATATGACAAAAGTGTAACATAACTACCAAAGTAGGAACACGCTAAGCATACGACTCAAATGAGAAAAGCGACATACCAAGGTTAAACCGGCCGTGATAGGCCATCAGCGTTAGACCTCCAGCTCGTGGAACTTCTTCTTGAACGAGCATGGTGAGATCATACTGGTTGGCTACTAGGCGCTCCAAAAAAAGGAAGTCCATTTAGGCGCGCCCACATCATATCGCTTTTGGTATTTCTCCATCTTCGACCATTTTTCACGGAGATCTTTGAATTTCTGGCAGTCTTTTCTTCAATATAAAAGTACTCTCTCTTATTCCCGAAGCTGTAATTACTTTGGCTACCCTACAAAAATCCCCATCCAGCGTGGGCCCTCACAAAGAAAAAGCCCTGTCCCCACCATTTTTATTGGTGATAACAGAGAATATGGCCTAGAACTCGTTAACCCTGTAGGGTGCACCCAGGGCTTTCATCACCAATATAAACGCCACAATGACACCGAATGAATTGGAGGAGAGTTATCCAAGGCAGACCCCAATGCTCTTTCAGATAGCGACAATTATCGGGTCGATCGGAAAATGTAGCCCATTGGCAAAATGCTTCGCATGGATAGTAATAGAACCCCGATGGGGCATATGCATCCACTCATCCAAAGTAGGAAACCTAATCTTATATCCATCAATGTGATACTCAGTTGAGTAATAGTCAGGATAATGGGGAACACAAGACACCATATCCACTCGGTGCACTACGAAAGCAAATGAGTCAACCTGAAAACTCAAATTTAGAAAAAGAAGTCGTTTAGATAGACGCTATGAAGAAAGAAATAATTCCAAAATCTATATCGAATATCATATCGAGAAGCATATCAAACGACACATACCGAACGATACATATCGAATTAATATATCAAATATCGTATCGAAAAGGATATTTAGTTTTGAATATCAAATGGCATATCGAAAAAGAGTATCAAATAGGTATATTGAAAAAGACATCAAATATCATGTCGGGCATCCCCGATATACCTTTGCGAAAAGACGTTTGAGTTTGCTAAAATACAAACGACTTTCCTCTTTCCTCTCAACCGCTGTTTCTAGTCATCGGGCCATTCGATCAAGATTTTATGATGGGACATATCGAATCTCGAATTCGACATCCGATATCGAAGGTATTCGAAATAGCAGAAAAATTTTGATATCTTCTAAGCAAAGCAATAGAACAATAAATAGAAACAAAATAACACCGCATTTACCTAACAAAGGACACCCTGCTTTGATAATTCAAACGCGGACCTCTACGGTACGTAAATTACATTAGGTGTCCACCAACATCTTTGAATGAATTCACGTATCTATGCTCCGTCATTTGAACTGATTGGACAAGGGGTGCCGATAATTCAAGCTTAATTCTAGTTTATGAATTATTATTTACAATAATAACTCCCAAACTGAGGGACAATATGATATGGGTAATTCTCGTATTGGGCTGTCCTATGGGCTAGGCCCATTGTCCACTATATCAGGGATTACCCCGATATGCATATCGAATGTAGTATTCAATGAGGTACAGATCACGTGGAAGTCATGTGTGCTGTCCCAACATACCGAGGTTTATAAATACCCGAGCTCCGCTAAGCAAGATAAGCTTTAAATATTTTCACACATTGTACACTCAATATCGAGTATCCCTAATTTCGCACCCGATATATATCTTCTATATATATCATTGATATACCTTTCGACATCATTCTTGACATCATATCCGATATTCTTACCGACGTCATCCTCGATATGGACTGATCCCCAACATAAAAGAGCTTTGATATCACCTTCAATGTCACATTCGACATCGCTCTCGACATCCGGCAGTGCATCCAATCGTCAGTCTGAGGTGTTCCGAACCAAGTCTACATAGAACTAGTCATAGTTATAGTAGACCTAGTTTGTAATAGAGTCATAGCTTAATTCTTGTAATATCCCACCTCGTCATCAATATACGATCTATTATCAAATTATATATCTTTATCACACACAACGAATATTCCATACACTATTTTTTTGATATAAAAATATCACCAGTGCATGAATTACACTATATAACATGTATTGGTACACCTTCAATTTAAGAATAATATAAATAAAACTATATGTGTTGACCCATCTCGTCACAGACATTGGACCATGATATACCTGATATTGCCGGATGTTCGAGGATAAAACTACGTTACCGAAGGTCCACAAATCCTCATATCTCTACAATACCCCCATCAAGTATTATGAATCTTAAAATGATTGCATGATACCTCCCCCGGGTCCAAAGATGATCTATAGGATATACGATCCAATTGAATTGCTTTATAGGTGCAAAGATACATTTTAGGGCACAATGAGTCTTAAATAACTTCGATGGACCCAAAGGTCCCAAGCTTTACATTTGGATATCCCACAAGCACAACGATACCTTACACAGATGTATTAGTCTTTAATGACCTTACGACACCTTACAAGGGTCTACGATGCCTTGGGGGATATATATCTACGATACATTAAAGGCTATAGGGGACCTACAAGAACCTGTGAGACTTAGATGACTCAATGTGACAAGATAGGCCTCTTCAAACCCATTATGGACTATCGAGTACGATGAGCATCAAAAATAACCACGTGGTAAAATACCAAGTCACGACACGTGTAAAGGACTGTTGTAAGATAAATAGGCAGGTTAATCAGCCAATGAGGTGCATGTATAACACTTGTTAATGTAATAGAGCATATGATAAACACATGTCCCAATACATCACCTATAAATAGGGAAAGCAGTCCATTTATAAGGGGACAAGTTGAATAAAATTATCAACTATCACTATACTCTTCTTCTCTTTTGTTATACTCCCCTTCATCGGTTTTCTTGCATAAAATCACACTTATCCTGAATTAAGGTAAGGCATTCCGCATACAATCGCTTATTACTCAACTATCTTGAGTGAAATAAAATGAGCATTAACAAAATGGCGTCGTCCGTAAGAACACCATAAAAATTACCTTTGAGCATTTTCAAGATAAGGAAAGAAGGAGAATAATTTTTCTACTGCCAATGAAGATTATCTAATGAAGGTTTCACACAGCCAAAGGATTGATAGTCGACAAGAAGAGGAATATACACCTTCTCCAGTACCACAAGCAAGGAATGTACATATCATCTACATTCCAAGAGCAATGTTTGCTTGTTAGACACTTCAATATGAAGAAGAGAAGAGATAGTAGCCAAAAGATCCCTGAAGCCCCAACCAATGATGTAGTACCAAGGAGGAAACTATTTGGAAGAACAAGTATCTCGAATGACCTAAACTCCAAACTAAACGCCCCGATATCATGCATCGATACGGGAAGAGAAAATGAGATGATACGACGATCAGAACTACCCTGATCAAAGGATAGAAATCCTGAGATGAAGAGATTTATATCCAGCAAATGGAGGAAATCCTTACTTTTTGGAAGTAGGAGACATTTTATTTGGAGCGTAATAGACAATCTAAGAAGGGAACTTCAAGTTATTCAAAGAAACTTCAGCACAGGCGAAGAACCTGTCTACCAAGGATCTCCGTTCGTCCTAGAAATAGCCTAAGCCCTAGTTCCGATAGGCATGAGACCTGACAATTTGCCACTTTACTCAGGTGAAAAAGATGGAAGGGCCCCATAGAATCACATACAACAATATATAGGGAGTATGGATCTAGTCTGAGCACCAAACTTTGTTTTATGTCGAGTCTTTTGAACGACGTTAACGGGAAAAGCCCAGGCGTGGTTTTCATAACTTCTCCAGGTACAATTTCTAACTTTGACCAATTATCCGATATGTTTGTACGATAATATTCCTGCAACATAAGATATTCCAAATCAGCATGTCATATATTCACAATCAAACAAAGAAAAGATGAACACTTAGGGGATTACATTAAGAAATTTTCTGACGAAGCCATAGATGTTCCCTATGTGGATCTATCCATGACAGCTGAAATATTAGCCCAAGAGCTCTGATCAAAAAATCTCTTCCAATATTTAATGGTTAAACCGAGTGAGAGATATGAACGAATTAATGCAAAAAGTAAAAGCCTACTTTATCATGGAAGAAGCTGAAAGCTCCTAGAATAAATCAGAAAACGATACCGTGGAAGTAGAAACAAGAGGTAAGCCATAAGAAAGAAACAAAGATGAAAAAAAATCCTAGTCATCAAAATGATGAATGATGTGTTGTGAAAAACACCTCCAACCCATTATGATCCCCCCTTTGACTATCACACCCACCCAAGTGTTACACGTCATGGAGAAAAGCAACCCTTTAACTGTCACACCCACACAAGTATTACACGTCATGGAGAAAATCAATGAATTACAATAGCCTTGGAAAGTTCGATAACCATACAAGAAAGTCGATACTGGAAAACTCTACATATATCACAAAGCTTAAGGGCATAGAACCGATAAATGCGCTACCTTGAAGAATGAAATCCATATCTTGCTACGCTTGAGATACTTGCAAAACTTTGTCGAAGAAAAATATCAAAAAGCATGCGAACCCGATTCTAAGAATATAACACAAATTTATGAGGAAAATGCAAAGGAAGATGGTGCAAGAACAAAGACACACGAAGAATACAGGTAACGACTCCCTACACCTCCAGATTCATACGAAGAGAACCATCCAACAAGTAGAATAATCAATATAATCGTAGGAGCAGAGATGACTGTAATCCCAACAAGAAAGAAAAGAAGGTATCTTAAAGAGGCACGCATGATGTGACACAAACTGCAAGTTTCTTCTCTTGAAAATGACAAGATACCCGACATCACATTTGAGCTTGAATATTAAAATGAGATTGTATATCCTTATGAGCATCCGCTGGTCATAAGGGCGACTATACATGGAATAGAAATCCAAAGTAAAATTATCGACACTGGAAACTATGTGGATGTGCTATTCAAGCCCACGTATTTAGCCATGGGCTTGAAGCGAGAACCATTGGATCCCATATATGCCTCCGCTGGTAGGGTTCTTAAGAGAATCATGCCGGACTTTAGGCATCGTAATTCTTTCAATGTCATGGGTGATGGAGCTTTAAAAATAATAGAGCTCGTAAAACTTTGGACAGTGGATGCATCATCAAAAACATATATGATATAGCGGAAGACCGTCCATTTATGATGTCGAAGCAATCCCTTCCACCTTACATCTCAAAGTCAAGTTTATGAGTCCTTTGGGAATCGAAGAAGTCTGAGGGTACCAGATTAGAGCCAGGGAATACCGCATGAACGTAATAACCTTCGAAATGGATGCGACAGAAGATGTGTCTTCCAGCCATAAGAGGAAATTAGAGTAAATCAAGGTGCAAATTGTTGCAGAGTTGAAGATGATATAGACTGTCTAAGGTGATAGGCGAAAGATGGTTATAATGGGAACAAACATGAAACCTGAGATAGAAGGACAAATCAGAGAGTACTTAGAGAGTATAGCCATATATTTTCATGGCAAGGAGGACACCACGAAGTGGTTGCCGTCCTTAAATAATTTCACCATCTTTTAACTTGGGAAGGAGGACCCTTGGGTAAAATCAGCAACAAAGTTTGCCAACATTTCTTGAATATCAAGACAGGGGCCAAAACCATTCAAAAAAAGAACAAAAACACGGGACCCAAAAAGAACAGGATTATACGGTTCGAAATACAATGACTACCTAACCTAAAGCAGAGTAAGGAAGTCAGATATCCCAATTGGTTGGCCAACGTAGTCATTGTCCCCAAAACCGGGGGAAGATGGCGGATGTGCGTCGACTTCACCAACTTGAACGATGCCTGCCCGAAGGATTGTTATTCCCTGCCAAGTATTGGCTAATTGGTCGATTCCACAACAGGGTGCGCACTACTATCCACGATGGACGGGGATCAAAGGTATAACCAAATCCTATTGGCAACCATAAATCAAGATAAGGCTAGTTTCACTACCGATGTAAGCACCTTTTTCTACATAGTAATGCCTTTCGGCCTGAAAAATGAGGGAGCCATCTACCAACAATTGGTGAACCTCATGTTCGCGCGATTGATTGGGAAATCGATGAAAGAATACGTCAACGATATGATCGTTAAGAGTCCCCGAGCGGAAGATCACCAGGAGGACCTACACAAAGCGTTGTCGATTATGGACAAGTTTGGAATGAAAGTTGACCCCCGAAGTGTTCCTTCGGTATCAAAGGGAGGAAGTTCATAGGATTCATGGTGATGAAGAAGGGAATAGAGGTTAACCCCGAGAAGGCTAACGCCGTTATAGACATGCCCACCCCATAACTATCAAAGACATTCAAAAGTTAACTAGGAGGATGGCATCCCTAAGCAAATTCATCTACAAATTCTCCGACAAAGGACTCTACTTTTTCAAGATATTGAGGAACATTAAGGACTTCCACTGGACCGAGCAATGCGAGGAATCCCTCACCAACTTGAAAACCTACTTAGTATGCCCTCGGTTAATAGTAAAGCCTATACCCCAAGAAGAATTATTCGTATACTTGGCGGTCAGAGAGGAAGCTGTGAGTGCAGTATTAGTCAAAGAGCACAAGGTAAAATGCTACTAAGGGAAGAAAGTAGATATACGCAAACTGAAAAGCTGGTGTTAGCCCTGATCACTATGGCCCGCAAGCTACGACCCTATTTCCTCTCCCTTCATGTCACCGTATTTACTAAATTCCCTACGCATGATTCTTAACAAACCCGAGACCTTGGGTCGTAGAACTCACAGAATTAGATATCTTCTTTGCCCCCAAGCCTTCGATCAAAGCCCAAGTGTTGGCTAACCTTGTCATGGAAATGGCGGGTATGGAAGCAATTCAAAACCCGCACCTATGGCATGTGTTCGTGGACGGATCCTCCATGGCAGCGCATGGGGGAGCAAGGCAAGTACTGGTCAACACCGAAGTAGAAGAGAAAACATTCTACTTCGCTATTAGATCAATTATCCCCTGTCCAATAATGAAGCAGAGTACGAAGCCCTTTTAATAGAGATGATGTTGGCGCATGATGGGGGAGTCAGAAAGATCATAGTCGACAACGACTCACAACTGATTGTACATTATATTAACGGTACCTACGAGACCAAATAAGAGAGAATGCAAAACTATATCTAGATAGCTCGTCGCAGGCAAACTTGGTGAGAAAGGTGCCAGATAGTCCAAATCCCTTACTCCAATAACCGAGAAGCGGACGCCTTATCCAAAATGGCTTCCCAACCATCCATGATACACACTCGCCGTATCACTCTTATTCAGACAATGGAATTGGAGAAATATGAAGCCGAAGAAGTGAACACCACGGTGAACCCCACCGGGGAGAAATGGATGGCCACGATCATAACATACTTAAGACACCGGAAGAATATTCCAAGAGCAAGACAGAACAACGATTCATGGCACAAAAAATGGCCCGATACTTCTTGCACGATGACGTCTTGTTCCACAGGTCTTACTCCAACCCCTACGTGAGATGCCTTAACAAGTCAGAAGCGGAACAAGTAATTAGGGAAGTCCATGAAGGAACTTGTGGGAATCACATTGGGGGGAGAAAGCATGGCCTGACGCATAATTTGCAAAGGCTATTATTGGCCTACGATGGCCCAAAAGTGTAAAAACACGCTAAGCGGTGCAAGTCGTGCCAGTCCTACGCTCCCCAAATCCATCAACCCGCGATAGCCTGGGTATCCGACCCGAGCCCTGCCCTTTTGTGAAATGGGAATCGATATCGTAGGGCCTTTTAATCCCCGATGCAGGCCAGAAGAAGTTATTGTTAGTGGACGTTGACTATTTCGCTAAATGGGTGGAAGCTGAACCTTTGGCTAAGATTACTATCAGAGCGGTTATTAATTTCCTATAGAGATATATAATATGCCATTTTAGTATACCTTGATACCTTGTTAGTGATAACCAGCTCTAGTTCACGAGCCGAGGCTCAGAAGATTGGTGCGACCAATGGGAAGTGAAGCATCTATTCACATAACTGGGGTATCCCCAAGCTAATGGCTAAGTGGAAAGAACTAACAAAACCTTGCTGAAAAATTTGAATGCAACACTGGATTGGCATAAGGCTATGTGGGTGGAAGAAGTCCTTGGCATATTATGGGCCTATAGAACCACTTAGAGAATGGCCACGGGGGAAACCCTCTACGGTCTAACCTACGACAGTGAAGCGGTGATACCTCCTGAGGTGGTAGTAGAAAGCTGGCGCGTCAAAGAGTACGAGAAAATGGGCAATAGCTTCAATCTGGCCTTAGCCCTAGACTAGGTCGAGCGGCTATCTGAATAGAGCAATACAAGGCACACATGGCACGGTACTACAATGCTAAGGTGCGAACCAAAACCTTCCAAGTGGGAGATCTAGTATTCAAAAGAGCCAAGGATTCCAAAAACATAGGAAAACTTCAACCCAAATGGGAAGGACCCTTTAAGATCTCCAATATCATCGGGGCTGCTACCTATCAACTAGAGAATCTAAAAGGGGAAGTATTCCACAACACCTCGAACGGATATAACCTCGTAAAATACTACTCCGTACGAAGGCACACTGCATTGTACATACATAAAATACAGTTTATAGTAGATGAATTTTACATTGTCAAAGGGAAAGCAGGGTTCCTATTACAAAAGTATAGTTCCGAATGGACTATAAGCAACCTTATCCTACAATATCATCTATCTACAAGCAAAAACATTAGTAGGGAACTATAAAAGCAACCTTTACACATGCTTAGATACATGGGTAATACACCAAAGTAAGAAGAAAAAATTGCTCTAAGGATCTAAAGGTCCTCTACAGGATGCTTTCCCTCCCGAATCAGACGGAGTCGCTGATCCGAAGTTCGATCCATCGAATCAACAACATATATAAAAGGCACGATAGAGTCTTCTGAAGTTCGGACAACAAGGGGGACCGTAGGAACTTCAAGAAACACATACACAATATTCAAATCAAGAATAGTGATAGTAGTAGAAAAATTGGGTAAGGACCGCACAGACTCTTGACAGAGCTTGTACACGATACAAACCATATCGCTGAACTCCCCTAGGGAGACTCCAAAGAGGAGAGAAAGTGGATATGTCCATCACAGCCTAAGCATGAGCAACTACTAAAGCTACTTCGTGCATCCTCGTCGCCTCAGCCATTCTTTGATGGGCAGCATCCTTTTCTTCAGAGATCCGTGAAAACCGTTCCTCCAAGGCACGGAGCTGGTCATGAAGATCCTCGATTCTCTTCTCTAACCGTTCCTCCAAGGCATGAGATGGCGTTCAAGGTCCCACGACTTCTCAAACTCGTCCTTCATGACTTTTCCATGAATGTCTTGCACAATCTTTCAGCCAGTCTCTAGCCCTTATATCTTTTTGTGCAATGAGTGGATCTTTATCCAAATCATCTCTGTGATGATATATCAGTTCCATCTCTGACGATACTTGATCCCTCCTGGAGCCAACATATGCGAGAGGGAAAGAGTGATCAAAGCACGAATATGTGTAGCGTATGAAAACAAACTTAAAAAAATACCTCACAGAGATCCTTTCAACCTATTCAATAAGCCGCTCAAGAAAGTATGGCAAAAGTTCACGTCAAGTTCTATCAAGGGGAAGCATTAACCACCGATGAAGCCTCCTCATGATCAGCTCCTGTGGCACGGACTCCCTAGCCCACCTGAGAGGGTATGTGTTCCTCAACTACATTGACAATGTTCCCACCGCAAGGGGGAGTCCAAATGCTTGTAGGCACAACCCTCTCCCCAAAGGTCAAAGAACCTAAGCCTTATGAAACAATCGAAGCGGGAACACTAACAGAATTCGATACTCTGGGAACGAATACGGAGGGAATTTTGCTCCCCAACAAAAGAGGTCTCAGGGACATGAGAAGAAGGATCCCCATCGAATACCGAGGGAGGATTATCTAGGGCGGCACGTCTTGGAACCAATTCAAAACCCGAGAGTGATGAACCATTCCCAATCCCCGCTACTAGAACCGCCATCAGACGTACCACTCAACACCATCCTGTCAAATGCCTTCAAGGTAGAAAAGTCCATTTCGGACCCTGCAAGAAGTAAAAAACACGCGATAAGCTGTGATAGGAGAAAAAGGACGTTAGAAAGGAGAATCTTACGGAAAAAGAAGTTAGCATGTAAAGGTTGAGGAGGGAAATCCAAAGCTCCAGCCATCTCTTGTAAACCCGCCATGGTCAGGGTATCGTAAAGCACCAACAAGCCGCATATATCATAGCTCCCCCAAAACAACCCAGTATCTCACAAAATCGTAGCCTCTTGAACATCTATCTACGGGCACGATACCACGTAACCCAACCCCCACCAAATAGGTATTTGCCACGAAGAAGCGGACCTACCCCTAGGTTTCAAGAAGAAAAAATGATTCTTCCAATCATCTGGAGGAGTGACGCACCAGACTAAAGAAGAGGAGACCGCTAGGGCAAGGTCGTAAAATAAAAATGGCCCCACCCATTAGAGGCAAATCCAAGAGCCCTCTGCAGAGGATATACCCTACCAAATAATGATATGAGTTAGGAGTTAACTGGCTAGGGCAGATTTGCCAATACCTGAAATGAGATTACAAGAAAGGATGGAAAAACAAGCGGAACCCGCATCAGATTTGGTCCAAATGTACTGTCATATACCCCGCATGAAGATCATAAGCTCTCTGGTGAGAATGTGTCATGACAATATCATACTTATCAAGATTCAAATGATACTCGATAAATGAAGCAGTAACAGAATCTAAAGGCTTGGTACTCACAACAGATCATGCCCGACCTCCCTCTATCAAACCACGAGGGTTCACCGTAATGGTGTTAAATATCGAGAAACGATCTATCGGAAGGTAGAACTCCCTAAATAGAAATACCTTAATTTTGTGGCTCACTAACGAAGCAATGGTGCAAAATGGGGCCGACAAAGAAGCCAAAGAAAGACTCTTGAATTTGGCAGATAAACCCCCTTCGGTCGTTCTTGAGCATTGAGGAAAAATTTCATCTAAGTCACGACGCACTACGTGCACCGATGGAGATCTTCGGGCAGGGAAAGAACTACCTTGTGAACGAGATGAACGAGGAGGAGTCCTAATATGTTTGGACCTTATCTTTATGATAAGCTATCACACTAGTCAACTCAGTATAAAAATGACCCAAAAGATTCTTTAAAAGACAAAGTTTGTTTTGGATCTGATGAAAAGGAATGTTCAGAGTTAAAAAAGAATATATAGCAAGCCCAAGGGTCCCACCTCCAAGATTGGGACCATCTAGACTATGCAGCGATTCCAGCCAATCACCCTGATACACGAAGGGACACGTGTCATTGGCTTCTAAAAACAAAAAATAATATTTCTCATCATCATTCATGCAATGATTAAACGAAAGCACGCAGCTACTGTCCAGGTGACCGAAGCTAAGGTCAAAACTTGAAAGTTATTACAAGTTTAAAGAGAGTAACTCAAGTCCCCAGTGTATCAGATATATTGCAAAGTCAAATATGTTCACGCAAGACACACGTTAGCACAAAAGGAACGAATCTTCATTAAGTCAGGAAATTTCAAAGTACAAACTCGAAGACAACCAAAAGATGACAAAATAAAATAATTACAAGAAAAGAAAGAAAAACGTCTAGGAATAGTCCTAAGCATCGGAAGGCAGCGGAGTCGTAGATGGAACAATAGGAGAAAAGTCCGATGGAACAGGCGTTGGCACCACTATCGGAGGGAGCGATGACTGGAGTATGCTTCCAGGAGCTGTAGGCCTTGGAAGTATTGCAGCAAGAACACTCGTACCAGGATCTGATGAAGAAGGCGGAACACGAGAGTTGTGCTTCTCAAAGAGAGCGCAAGCTTCCTCTATAATAGGCTTCACCATCTTGCGAAGATCTAATTGACGGTAATCGGTACCCGGTGGTACCACCCCCTTCTTCCGCGCCTGCCCAAATCATTGGAGGAAGCCCCAAAGCAAATGACCTATGAGATACCCATGATTCTTTCGAGCAAAATTGGCCTAGTATTGCCTGGAAGTCTCCTCTTGGGGGAACTTAGCAGCAGCATATAACTTCTTCTGCAGATATTCAGAAGGCATTCCCTCCAGATGCAGGAATCTTCGCCAACTCCTCCGTCACAACATCCACTTGGAGAAGGGCCTGCTCCAAGTTCTTTTGTAGTTTGACCTCTCTCGATGCCCCGACAGCCTTCTCCTTCTCCAAAATTTCAACCTTCTCCTATAAAACCAGGCCCGAAGCCTCCAATTCTGATACATAAGACCGAAGACGTACAGTCTCGGTATCAAACTCATGCATCCGATGGGTGGCTTTCTCAAAAGCTAACAGATACTTAGCCAGTTTCTCCTCCTCAAGAACTCTATGGTCCTCCGCCAGCTTCTTGTACTTCTCCTCAGCCACAATTGTGTTTTCTCGCAGTTTCCCAACCTCGAGTAAGAAAATGGGAAGAACTTTAGGCACGTAAAAATATAATTTTGGAAACATAAATAAAAGGCCTAAGGATATTTTGAAAAAATAACAAGAAGTAAAAGCGACATACCATTAAAGCCATCCAGTTAACACATGCCTGAAGGAACTGCCACCCATCAGCTCGGAAAGCATTAGAGGAGGAAAAGAAGCGAAAAATTATGCCAATAGGCGCCTCTACCCTTCCATGGCCGGCACATTTTCGAGAGTGGGAAGATCGGAGGAAAAAGGCACAACATAAAGGACCCACCCAACAACGGGACTTGTGTGAGGATATGGGTATTGGATATGATGGCAGGGATAGACCCCTGAGGAAGGGGAAGAAAAAGATCCGCAAACGCAAGAGTTATGGACATCAGTTCCTCCAAAAGCAAGACGTTCCCCACAAACGAGGAACCTGATGGCACACTTTCAAAGGCTGGCAGAAAGGAATCCCCACCTAACCGGAGTAACTCTCCTCCTACGCACAACCGGAAAACTGGTAAGAAAATTGCTTTCAATTTCTTAGTCAAAGAGAAATCGATATTCAGATACTCACCTAGATCGAATGCATCATCTATGGGAGCCTTCATCTTATCTGAGACCATAAGAGCCTTCCCCTTATCTGCAAAAAACACTCGCATTCTTAATAAAAGGTATTCCGTTCACCCTCCCATAAATATTTAAGGTTAAATACTTACCAAGAATCTGCGAGGGATGAGTAGTGGACGCTGAAAGAATAATGGCATCAGAGGGGCCGAGCGTTGTCACAAGTGACGTGAACGATGGGAGGTCAACCATTTCCGAAAAGGTCCAAGATGTATTTGTTGATGAGATATTAATATATTGTGACGGGGCGGTTGGAGGGCCGGAAAGAGAGGTTGCGGGAATGGCAGGAAGAGAAGGCAAGGCAACCTCATCCACTCCTACGTCATCATCCACCCCCTCTATAGTGAAAGGGATGGCGACAATATCCATCGAAGTGGCATCTGGCTCCTCCTCTTTGGGTAAACCTGAAGTACCACTAGATGACCGAGACAAAGTAGTAGAGGCTGAAACTGCCAAAGACCGAGTCTGTATTCATTCAAGAGGAACCCCACACAATCGTGAGCTCCCGCGTTCCCCAAAGCCAAAGCATTCTCCGAAGCCTCCGCCCAATCGAGAGGATCTGCGACGTCGTAGAAATTAACACCCTTGATCATGTAAGGTTTTAGGGTTCTTGTTGCGTTAAAACACGAAGGGTGAGGTTTCGATGAACAAACTAAGTATAAAAAGGTGAATGCAAAAATGAATGCAAAAACTTACCAAAAGATGAATGCAAAAACTTACCAAAAGAAGCGGCACACTCCGTGAGGATAGCAAAAGGCTTCTCTACCTTGTCCAGAGGAGCAATAAATCTTAGCCCTACGGTCTGATAGAGACCTACAAACGAAGCCAACTTCGCCCACGCCTTTGCCGTGAACACCAACGAGAAAACCATGGTATCATCCAGAACTCGCTCAGGAGAAGAATTTATTCCACTCCCCCATGTGGGGCCAGACGTAGAAGAATTTATTCTTCTAACTGTTGTGTGAACTAACATTTACCTCGAAAGCGATTATCCTTTACTCGATGCCCAAACAAATTGAAGGGAGCCCCTCTGAGGATACCATCAATTCGAAGAACCTCTCTACAGTGCAATCTAGCCCCTTGATCAAACACCAGAAAATGAATAGCAATGAATAGCAATGGTGCAGTAAAACTGTTGGGAATAAGTTGATTGGGGCATACATTTCAAAGTTTGAATACCTCACAGAAGAAGGGCGAGAAGAATGATCGCAACCCGACGTTCACTTGCGAGTAGTATATTTCGAGATGCTTGGCGGGAGGCGTATTACCCCTGTGATCAGCCTTTGGTATCACCACCTGCATGTTATGACCCGAAGCCCCAAAATCCATAAACAATTTATGCATTTCCTCATACGTAGCCGTGCTAATGGTGGCGTCCACCTTCTGGGTGTTTAGTGGAACTCCACATTTGTTAGTCATCTTCTTGGACTTCTTCTTCTTTTGAGGAGAACTCTCACTACCACTCGCCTCCGCCACCACCACATCACCGCACTTGCGAGTAGCTCGAGCAGAAAGTCATGTAACCACTAGAGGGTCAAAAGTAGGTATGAAAGTGACGGCGTTGGAGACGGAGGCTGCAAAAACTAGATCAATGGTGGAAAAGGATGCCATTATCGGAACTCGAAAGGGAAGAAACTCAACTCACAAAAGTAAAATTGCAGAGAGAAAAGCAGGAATTTGTTCAAAAATTTGTTCTGTAAAAGCTCGAAAATTCGTAAGTGTGGAAAACAATGGAGGAAAGGGGTATTTATAACCCTAGAGGTTAAGAAGGGAGAGGGGTCTTAATTACCCACGATCCCTCATTTAATGAGCTTACCCCGACAACACCATAATGATGGGAGCCGAAAAATTCGGACCATTATGCCACACTTCCCGCCACCCAAGAACGTGGCCTTACTTACGCCACGTCACAGAAAAAATAATAATGATAGTAAAATATATATATATATATATATTATATAAATAAGTAATGGTAACATACTACCCCGATACCCCCTAAAAAAAGAATCCGTTTTTTCCTTAACGATGCTTCCAAGCATCACGAAGACCTATCCCAGTATTGGTAGCCTTGGATGTTTCTCCTGTTACCGCTAAAATGGTACCCCGCTATCTTCTCAAATTGCGATAGATAAATCACAGAGTACAGGTCCCGTGCGAGGTATCGTAAGTTTTAAATAACCTCACGAAAACTTAATAGGGACACGATACCCTAGCACTTACGTTATCAAGATACGATGTCCCGTAACAAGGCACATCAGATCCTGTCTTGAAATCACGATAGGCCTCCCTATCTACTGACAAAGTCCCCTTCCCTTCTTAATGGTATCGGAATACGATGGCGGTAATCTCCTGGCCTATATCGGTATATTCCCAAAAACAATCGATAGGATCTAGAAGAAAACGACTCAACCCCTATCAACTACAACAGGAGACCTGGTATCGGAACCCTGTGGTGGCAGCTTTCTAAGGCACATCAGTATCTCCAAAGACAGCTGTCAGAAGCCGACTAAGGCTACCCAACTCCTATGAACATGCATATAACACTTGTCAAAAGAAAAACATGCATAATTAACACTTATACTCAATCTTGCCCCTATATAAAGGGAAAAATATTGAAAATAAAGGAGGAGACATTTTGTGGATCATAAGAAAAGAGCATAAGTTATTCTTCAAATTCGGGAAGGCGTTATAATCCTCCCCCACAGAACAAGAAAAATAAACGACTGTTAACACTATTTTTATTAATAAACGAGAAAAAATATACATCAAACAATTTTTTTTTTTGTTTTCTAATTGCAATTTTCAAACTCAAAAGATTTAGAACTCAAGTTTTGTATCTAAATCATGTTTCTTAATACTTGTTTGACTATTAGTGTTATCATTTAACATTCGATCGTATCTTATCTAAGTGTGTGCATCATATCGTACAAGTCAAACATCCATTTCCTTGTATAAGAAAACTACTTTTAAATCCTCATTGGTTTGACAAAATCTTGTTTAGTAGAGTGATTTAGAATCTATTATATCATAAAGACTTTTGACATGTAACAGTCCCTGAGTTTCCTATGCACGTTTAATCAAACTCCTATTATTATTATTCAAATTTTCCTTCAAAGTGTTATTAAATCTCCAGCTAGTACCGGAAAAGCAACGAAACTTATACAAAATTGTTTCAACAGTTTCGTGCATGCAAGGTACCTTAAACACACCAACAATATTTGGAACTTTTGAGACTGCTAACTTATCATTTTAGTAGGATTTCTAAAAAATTACCATTTTGAGTATATACGATGGGTCAGGCTTAAGTGGCGCTAAGTTATTCCATCGTACACTAGCTTGACATTTCATTAAACCAATAAAATTTCAAAAACGTCTTACTAGTTTTGTAAACTCTTCATTTTTCATCGTTAGTTCCTCAAAAATCACAAAATAGTTTGTTATTTTTAAGTTGGATACTCTTCCATCTCGACTGATTTTGAAATGTGGCGTGCGAGCCTAAAAGATAAGAAAATAATATTTTAGTGTGTAAAAATAACAGAGCATGACGAGGAGGAATATAAAAACGGATAAAAAAGTGTTGTGTAAATTTCTCTCCCTACCACCCATATTTAATAGGTTTCATCTTGTATTCTAGGTTAAAGTCACTTTATTTATAAGCTTGTCTCATCTCATATACGTTATATTCATATTTTCAAAAATTAAAACAAACATCTTTAGTGTGATAATATTTGTTTTTGAAATGTTTTTAAGCATAACATTTTAAATGTGTGTCAAAAACCATATAAGCGGAAAGTGAAAATCTTTCGTTACAGCTAATTTTTACTGAGTAGTTTTGAAGTACATTCAAAATGAAAGGTTGATAAATTTTTATTGTGTAGTATCTAATACATCTAATTTGTATATGGTTTCCGATACCACTAATTTTTGTTTTAATTTTAAAGCTGGCATACAAATGTTGTTGACATATTTCTTAGAGTTAAAATTTAGATGATGTTCGAAGTAAGCAATTTATCTTTTATACCAAGTCAAAAATCAGTTCATGCATGATTGGACATATCCTCTTTCAAATTCAACTTTGCCATTTTTTTATATAATTACGATTAGACATAACAAGTTAAGTTTTATTTTTGTTTCGATCCTCCTTATGTTATATAGGCATCATCCAGTTTACCATATTGAGATTGTCCACCAGAAAACTTACACTAATCTTTTCTTAATTTTCTTGTTAGAAATTTTAATGACAACTTGACTAATTCTCCATGTTATAACATCAGAAATTTTTTGTTTCTCTATGTTCAACAATAGTAATAATGCTTATATTATTTAATCTTTAATTATAAATGCTATTATTTTGTTCTTACGTTTGATTTCAACTATTTCTTACTTTGGCAATGCTCGGAAATTTAATAATTGATGTGTTCACAAAAACTCCCCGTTTATTTTAATTTCTTTCATACATCGTAAAATATTTGAAAGAGATTTGAGCTAAAAGGATTTTTCAAGATCATTCAATTAACTTATGTTTTTTTTCCATGGAAAGCGGTTTATGATTCCCATCCTGATTTAAGTATCGACTCGGGATGATAAAATATATTTGTGGATCTAGTTAGTATCATTTTTTAACATGATACACAAGCATTAGTTAGGCAAATGATGGATGTTTTAAGTGTTACTATTAAGAAATGTTAATTTTGGGTCATTTATGAGATATCACTTAGGGTACATGTTCATTCGGTTTGCTAAAGGGATACTATGATGGAAATCAAATGATAGAGATATATCCAAAAGTTGATTTGGGTTGTAGTGAGAAGAATCAAATGAAATATGGGAATATGAATTTCAATGAACAACTTGGGTCTTAAAAGAGCACCGGAAGATTTTTGGCAATAGTTTGTTTTGGCGCACTAGTGTTGGATATGGTAATCATCTCTTATGTATAAAGTATGTTTAACAAGCACATAGAGATCAAATAAAAAAAGATCACGCGTCATTGCTTTTATACTTGTAAGAGTATAGTCGTCTAAGTTTATTTTGAGAACTATATGAGTTATTGGGTGCTTCTAGGCTTGCAATCATCGAAAATAAGAAGTTAATCACGCATAATCGAATTACAAGTAAGTTTTGATACCTAAATATTATTTTATTGGGTTCAACTAGCCGTAAGATCATTGTGGATTAAATTTCAAATCTTAGATTCAATAATCTAACTTGGGAGTACGTTTGTGTGAATTAAAAGAAGTCACATTATTGTCGAAGCTTAGATAACCAAAGCCTCCACTTATTCCTCTGCGAACCAATTCAAATAAGAATCTAGAGACCGAATTACTTTAAGGAAGAGGGATTGTAGTGGCCCTAAGATTTGGGGATTGTAGTGGCCCTAAGATTTGGAAGAGAACAATACAATTTTAAAACTCTTAGTTTAGTCCCTAAACTTTTAAAAAAATCATTTTAACCCCAAGTAATTTTAGAACAAACATTTTACTCATAGACAAATTTGTAAACGACGTGGCCGCATCATCACATTGGACATAATATCGATTCAAACAAATTGACATGGAATTCGAATCTATATGGCTTGAAGTCGGTTCATTTCTCATGGTGCCACGTCGGACCTTGTTCGACGTGGCTCGTTCAATGTCCCATGTCGGCACTTTCGTGGCATCTTGGGAAGCTTAAGGGGATTTCATATTTTTAAATTCCTCCTTTGTTTTTATTTAAGTTGCTCAAGTGTGTTTATGTGAGTTTATACCTCATTGTGTACCTTTTATGCAACTTGAATTGCAGGTAGTAGTCAAAATTGGGTACTCACATGATCGATGCTCTTACTACTCTCCACACCCGATGTTTTGTGAGAGACTGCGTTACACTTCTCCATCAAGGGGAGATAGATACTATTGACTGAGGCCTTAACCTATGAAGCATTCGAGACACTCAGGTCTACAACATCTTTTTGATCACTTTGTCAATTCTATTAATTGACAACCTCCACCCACTTTTTTTAGCTTATATGCCTAAAAACGTATTGGAGCCTCTGAGTCAGATGTTGGGTTCGGATCACTTAGCGAGGGTGACGAAGTGTCAGTGGATGTAGATAGTGTTGAGTCGACCTCATGCAAAGAGGATAGCGATATTGATTATGAGGGTGATTCATATACAGTGGGGGATGATGCCAAGTTTGAGTAGCGTGTTGGTGGGCCTAACAGTCCAAATTTATTAACAGACGAGGGTGATGATGCAGATGATGCATGTGATGAGGCTGTTGAGCGTCCTGCCCATATTTTTCACACGTTGATAGGTTTTAATAAGATACTTAACTCGTTTAGATTTGAATACTATATACCACGTTGGTATGAGATCATCATGTCGGGTCCAGATGATCTCATGCATCTACCACCAGTTGGGTGTATTACTATTTTTACTTCATATCTGATGAACGGGCTCAGAATTCCCATTGTGCTCAAGATTCGAGTCATTTTCTTAACATTGGTCTGAACCTTGCTCAGTACACTTTGATTGTCTATGGTGCGATAGTGGGCTTTGTGCTGAGCACATAGGCTTTGGGTTTTGCCTCCGATTTCTACTTTGCTTTTGTGAGGTTCAATTGTGGGCTCGTTAATGGAAATCACGAAAATTTTGGCAAAAGGTGGAAGCAAGAGTTTTTATTTATTAGCGAGAGTGCCCCTGGTGAGTTTGACTGCTACAGTCGTGATTTGATCAGTGAAGTGGAAGATTGATTTGTGAGACCCAACGATGGGAGGGTCAAATGGAGAGATTATTTTCTTTGCAGCGGGAGCACTTCAATCATCCGGCCTTTTCCTTGGGCGAGATATTAAGAGCCAACGGGGTCTCATCAGCTAGGCAATTAGGGACAAAACCCTCAGGGTATAATTTTACTCCTATTCATCATGCTTATATGTTCTTTACCTTTGCACAATATACTTGGATTTTGGTAAACGTTGTGTGAGCCTTTAACCCTTATCTTACCATATGCAGTTAGCATTGTGATGGACAGATCTTTGGAGTTGAGGCATGTTGCCGCTTAGTCTAGGGAGACTCGTGGTGGATGTTCTTTGCGTGGAATAAGTAAGTGTGGCCGAGGTAGAGGCCGTGGTTGTGATGTGGTTATTAATGATGAGATGGTTGTTGCATTACATGCATCTAATGTTCCTACCAAGAAGATGGGTTCACCTCGTGGAGCACGAGGTTCTCGGGATGTTATCCCTATGAGAGTTGTGATTGAGGACGATGTACCTCTTGATATTAAGGATTCACCTGTGGGTGTTGATTATGTATGGGATGGCATTGAGCCAGGTGAGATAAGGGGAGAGCCACTTACTGCTAAGGTTAGGCCAATGAGATCTTCTTAAGGTACTCGTGGTAGAGGTGGTCCTCGTTACCACTCCCGTGTGACTACAAAGTTTATCACTTATGTTTTTTTATGACCCAAGAGCTAAGAAATTAGCAGATCAGGCTGCTGCAAGAGCTAAAGCAAAAGAGTGGGGGAAAGCGCATGCAAGTGAGGGTATAACCGAGTTTAGAAAGAGAAAAAATAGAAGGCACTGAGCCACCTGCAGGCCCTAGTGTCAGTGTTTGGAGAATTCACCGTAGAGGATGGAAGATGGATGCTTTCCTTGAAGGTGAACCCGCTGATCATCTTGATTTGATAGTGTGTCTGTGCACCAAGCTGAGACCCTATGACCAACTGACAGATGTGTATGCTTCGAAGAATGTGGGTAGCATCATGTCGCATTTGGATGCAACACATATCTCATTTGTTACCAATGTATTTATTGGAGGCAATGACTTAGTCGTGTTTTTAACATTTTCAGTCCATGCTAGCCACTAGAGTTCTTACGAACAAGTATGATATCTTATTGACCAAGCAACAAGAGCATCAAAACACTATTCAGTTGGAAGTCGTTGCAGCCAAGAGTGCTAATAAGAACTTGAGAGCTCATGATGAAAACCTCAAGGCTGTCGAGCAGCGCTTGGATGAAGAGTTAGTTACGACGCAAGAGTTGGATAGTTTTTTGGATGTCGCTCTTAAGGAGAAAGCTACTTTTGAAGAGAATTTGCTTGCCACTCGTACCATACAGGAGTCTCGTTGACTCACTTTGGGGGAGCATAAATGGTACCATCAAGAGGCTTTAAACTGATCTTGCCGTTGCTAAGAGAGAACAAGGAGAGGCATTTAAGAGAGGACAAGCGGCGGTAAGAGTGTTTTTTTTTGTTGTGAAATCTCTTCTTAGATTGTCTTTTGTATTAATGTACTCATGTTGATTATAGAGTAATATATGCTCCTTACTTTTATTTACATTGCAACAATTAGGTGATGATCGCAAGGTTGTAGTTGTTTTGGAGTTCTTAGTCTCTGAGACCTAGAAACATGTTGCGGAGGATAGAGCTTTAGTAGATAACAAAAAAGGGTATAAAGAGTGCCTCGATAATGTAGTACTGTTCGAGGAGGATGGCCCGACATTCAAGGCCACCAATTACTACTACAGGTGTAGGTTGGAGCACAAGGTATATTAAGCTTCCGTTCGTGAAAAGGAAGCAGTCCCTAGCGTGTTGTTTAGCTCTACTATTGCAGAGGCACCCTCGCATAATGTCTTTGTGAGCCTCACATGTTGATGTAGCCTTTGGCTAGGTGACATAGACCTTTTCGCGATGGTCATAGAGACGACCGATCATGTTGAAGCAGACAATAGTCCTGTAAAGGAAATTGAGAGAGATGATGTGGAGCAAGAGGTTACAGGTCCAGTTTCTCGTAGTACCTATGTATTGTCAGTGCGCACCGATCTATTCATGGCTTATGCGGCTTCACTTGCCCCGGCACTTAGTACCCCCTTAATTATATTCTTATCGACTCTATCATTCTTGCTCCAGCGTACAAGATATCCCAGTATTACAATATCTGATTTGAGCACCAATGTGGTGGACACTCCAACTTTTCAGAAGGAGAGTTTGAGACACTACCAGTCCTGGGAGAGACCGCTGTGAGGATCAACACAATCATGGTCATGGATGCTTATAGTGAGCCTGCATTTTGAGGCTTCATCTCATGTTTTGGTCGTGTTGGTTTGATTATTGGCGTATGCACCACTTATTCGTACTTAGATTTCGTACATTTGGATTTTTGGTGAGTGCTAATACCGCTTCGTTTTTTTGTTGATTTGTGGCGTTATGCTTGGATATTTGCATGTTGGTTTATCCCGTTGGTAGCCTTAGGTTTGGGACAAATTACTCATGCTCGTTATGACTTTGTTGTGGATGTTATCCGTTAGGCTTGTTTCCACTGTAGTCATGATGGATATGTGAGCAAGTCTTACATGCTTTTTAGCTTTGCTTATTATTGATTACCATTGTCGACTTAAAATGCTTGATTTAAGTGGAATTTAGCTTTATCTATCCTCGTAATCAAGTGAGATGTGTTTTAACAATCCTCTTGTGTAGAGGAGATGTTATTTTATCATTCCTCATGTTATAAATGAGATGCTATTTCATCAATCCTCGTATTATACAGAAGATGTTATTTTATCAATCGTGTTGTATATATGAGATGTTTTTTCATTTCTTTCACATTGGCATTACATTTATGAATTAACAGTACCACCAGTGGTTTTGATGAAACATTTAAAGATAAGAAAATCCTTGAAACTATAGATGAGCTAGGCTCGATCTTATTTGTATCACCATGTAGATGCTTTAGGCATGTGAGCGTATAGTGCACGAATTCTTTGTGAGAAGTGTGATTTAGATGAACGCTAAGCTCGATCGAGTTTAGACACCGTGCAAGGTGTGTAGGGTGAGATTAAATCTCTTAGGGTATCAGGCCCATTAGTAACTCCTGTTGTGTCGTGTATGGCACTGTGTGGGTCTTCATCCATTATCCTCCATTCCTTGCTTTCCATAGCTGCTTAATTTTCTTTTAGGATTTACACTTTCTTGAATACAACCTAGGTTTGGAATTTTACGTACTCAATGACTACCGCTCATTTGTATGGTTTTACGCATACTTGAGAGAAACTTGGTTCTAGGATTTTACACACTCAAATGCCACGTTTCCATTGCTTTTACACAATCCAGTACTACCATTTCTCAACTTGGTTTTACATAATCTTGTGGAACCCATTTCTCATGTATTTTTATGCATTCATGAATACAACATGGATCTAGGATGTTACGTATTCGAGCACAATCATTGCTTTGCTTGGTTTTATGCAACATTGAGTGAAACCTGGGTCTAGGATGTTCACACTCAAGTTGTATCCTTCCATTGCAAACTGTGCATTTTGAATCAAGCACCCACAACCAGTATGAAATGGCACCAACGAGAAACATTGCTAAACAATTAACGTGATCAAGAATAAGTTGTTGCCATAAAGGTTTTCACAAATACATAATTTTATGCCATATGTTCCAAAGGTTTTCACCCTTGCGTAGTTTTTGTGCTCATTTTCTTCAAAATATGAAGTCTTAGTGGTAGGTAAGGTGGTTGGGGTATTACTCCTTCCTTTTTTCTTGAAAAAGGGACAAAGGTATTTGATTCAAGTTTAAGTGTGGAGCTAACCCATCTCTGGGGTGCTACTCCTTCATTTTCTCCTTGAAATAGCAACATGGGCGTTTGATTCAAGTTTGAGTGCAAAGCTGGCCCAACTATGAGATGTTACGATAAGCTGGTAGTATTCCAGGAAACGCATCTATCCATGACTCTTTCAACTCGTGCATGCTTTTTTCAAAATAATCAACCGGAGTTTTTTTCGTGTTCTCAACTTGACCAATAGCTTGTGGGTGGTAAACTGTCGTAAAACATTGTGTTATGTTTAGATCTTCGCAACAAGTTCAAACGTTTAGACCTACAAATTGAGTCCCATTCTCTGAAATAAGTACTTGAGGTATACCGAATCGACATATGATTTGTTACCATATGAAATCAATAATGTTTCTCATTGTGATAGAGGAAAATGCTCGTGCTTCGGCCCAATTCGTGAGATACTTGACTGTCATAACTAGTAATCTCTTTTTCCCCTTTGTTGTTCTAAAGGATTGAGAGATTGTGCAGGGACATGTGATACGTAGGTGGGATATTGGCAGCTTTTGCCTCTTTTGACGAGGTTTAGAGAAAATTTGGACAAAGCTGAAAAGTATTAACCTTCGCGAAAAACCTTTTATTCCAAAAAGTGTCCTTCTAAGTAATTTCTACAAGCACCACTATGTATAACTCATACGTTTAGATGGTAAAGTGATGAATATTGTATTTGAGTCTTCGTGTTGCGACAGAGTCGCAATATAAGTAGATTTCATCCTTCCATGAAGGTTCAGAATTAATAGGCATTGGCAACTCGACTTTCTTCAGATATCTAAGATAAAGAGTCTTGCCTATGGTGGAATCCTCTGTCGCTAGTAAGACGATTCTTCTCTCCAAAAAGACCTCAGTCAAAGTCGCAAATTTTGAAAGCATGGAGGCTTTAATGTTTTCACTTCTTTGTATCTAACACAAGGTGAGTAATGTGAATTATTTCAAAACCTCATTGGTTTGTGGAGATAAAAGATGATAGTTTCATCCTTCATTCTTAGGAGCCCTTGAAATGATTAGCCACAAGTTGGGAGTCCATAAAGACTGTCAAGCGTTTCACTCATACTGAGCTTGCCATTAAGGTACTAGTGAGAAGAGATTCGTATCCTGCCTCATTGTTTGTCATAATGAAGTTAAGACTTATTGCATACTCAAACTCTCCAGTGTCTGGAGACCTTAGGTATACACATATGTCAGTACTTGTACCTGATCCATCGAGGTGCAAGGTTCATACTCTGTGTCGATAGTGGCTACTTGCACCTTTAGAATTTGTGCAATTCCTACATTTTTTGCGATAAAGTTGCTAGGACTTGTGCCTTGCTTACGATTCTCGATATATATTTAATACCATATTTGCCGAGTTTGTGTAATTCCTCTAGAATTTGTGCAATTCCTAGGATGCTGGTGAATTTTGGATAATGAGTCTTGCCTATGGTGGATTCCTCAGTTGCTAGTTAGGCGATTCTTCCCTTTGTAAAGACCTCAATTGAAGTGGAAAATTTGGAAAACAAGTCGTCTTTAATGTTTTTACTCCTTGGTATCTGACACAAGGTTATACCGTGAAATCTTTCACAACCTATTTGGTGTATTGATTGAAGATCATGGTGTCCTCCTTGCTTCGTAGGAGCTTTTGAAATGATTAGCCATAAGACCCGAGTTCGTAAAGAATGCCACGTGTTTTACTTATACTGAGCTTGCCATTGAAGTACAGGTGAGAAGAGCTACGTATTGTGCCTCGTTGATGGTCACAATGAAGATAAGACTTGCTGCATACTCAAACTCTCCAGGGTCTTGAAACCTTAGGTATATACCTATGTCAGTACTTGTACCCGATCCATCGACGTGCAAGGTCCATAT
The DNA here is from genome assembly GCA_948329865.1 of Linaria vulgaris. Taxonomy (NCBI): domain Eukaryota; kingdom Viridiplantae; phylum Streptophyta; class Magnoliopsida; order Lamiales; family Plantaginaceae; genus Linaria; species Linaria vulgaris. The sequence continues at coordinate 5,275,847 of OX415253.1, read as the reverse complement.
AGATTCCTTTGTCTCGACAATGGCAACTTGTGCCTTTGGAATTTGTGCGAGTCCTACAGTTTTAGCGATAAAGTTTACTAAAAGTTATGCCTTGATTCGGTTCTTTATTGATATTTAATATTATATTCGCCTAGTTTATGCAATTCCTCTAGAATTTGTGCAATTCCTAAGCTACCGGCGAGTTTGAGATAACGAGTCTTGCCTATGGTGGATTCCTCAGTGAATGCCTTCACAACCTCTTTGGTTTCTTGAGATAGAAGATCATATTGTCCTCCTTACTTCGTAGGAGCCATTGAAATGATTAGCCACAAGTTGCGAATATGTAAAAACTGCTAAGAATTTCACTCATAATGAGCTTGCCATTGAGGTACCAATGAGAAGAGCTTTGTATTTTGCCTCGTAGGCGGTCAGAATTAAGTTAAGACTTATTGCATACTGAAACTTTGGAGCATCTTGAAACCTAAGGTATACACCTATGTCAATATTTGTTGCCAATCCATTGAAGTGCAAGGTCCATATGGCTTTCTGTGTCCATAGTGTCAACTTAGGCCTCTACAATTTGTAAAATTCCTTTGATTTTGAAGATAACTTCTGGTAGGTGTTGTGCCTTGATTGCGGTTTTTGGTCGATATTTCATACCATATTCACCAATTTGAATCGCCGAGTTTGTACAATTACTAGGGCACTGGTGAGTTTGCGATAATGAGTCTTACCTATGGTGGATTACTGAGCCTCTAGTAAAAAGATTCTTCTATCTGTAAAGACCTCAGCCGAATTGGAATTTTTGAAAGCATTCCAACTTTAATGTCTTCACTTCTTCGTATCTGACATATGGTGAATTATGTGATTGCTTTCTAAACCTCTTTGGTTTATTGGGATAGAAGATAAACGTGTCCTCCTTTATTCTTAGGAGCTGTTAAAATGATTAGCCACAAGTTGCCAGTACGTAAAGACTTCTAAGGGTTTCACTCATAATAAACTTGCCATTGAGGTACCGGTGAAAAGAGCTTCGTATTCTCCCTCATGGTTGGTCAAAATGAAGTTAAGACTTATTTTATACTCAAACTCTCCAGCGTCTGGAGACCTTAGGTATACACCTATGTTAGTACTTGTACCCGATCCATTGACGTGCAAGTTTTATATGGATTCTTTTGTGTCGACAGTGGCAACCTGTGCCATTGGAGTTTGTGTGATTCCTACTGTTTTAGCGATAAAGTTTGCTAGAACTTGAGCCTTGATTGCGGATCTTTGTCGATATATAATATTATATTTGCTGATTTTATGTAATGCCTCTAGAATTTGTGCATTTCCTAGGGTACCGACGAGTTTGAGATAACGAGTCTTACATATGGTGGATTCCTCAGTCGCAAATAACATGATTCTTCTCTATGTAAAGGCCATGGTTGAAGTGTAAAATTTGGAAAACGCGTCATCTTTAATGTTGTCACTCCTTGGTATCTAACACAATGTGAATATAGTGAATGCTTTCGCAACCTCTTTGGTTTCTTGAGATAAAAGGTCATAGTGTCCTCCTTGCTTCACAGGAGCCGTTGAAATGATTAGCCACAAGTTGCGAATACGTAAAGACTGCTAAGCATTTCACCCATAATGAGCATGCCATTGAGGTACCGGTGAGAAGAGCTTCGTATTTTGCCTTGTAGGTGGTTAGAATAAAGTTAAGACATATTGATTACTAAAACTCTCCAGCGTCTTGAAACCTGAGGTATACATCTATGTCAATATTTGTAGCTGATCCATCGACGTGCAAGGTCCATATGGCTTTCTGTGTCTATAGTGAAATTCCTTCGATTTTGACGATAAAGTCTGCTAGGACTTGTGCCTTGATTGCAGTTCTCGGTCGATATTCAATACCATCGTTGATTTGATTAGTCGAGCTCATGCAATTCCTCTGGAATTTGTGCAATAACTAGGGCACTGGTGAGTTTGAGATAACGAGTTTTACCTATGGTGGATTCTTCAGCCGTTAGTAAGACGATTCTTCTCTCTATAAAGGCCTTAGTCGAATTGGATTTTTTAAAGCATCGCGACTTTAATGTTGTCACTCCTTGGTATTTGACACAAGGTGAATACTGTGAATGCTTTCACAAATTCTTTGGTGTGTTGAGATAAAAGATCAATGTGTCTTCTGAACTTCGTAAGAGACGTTGAAATGATTAACCACAAGTTGTATGTCCGTAAAGACTACGAGCATTTCACTCATAATGAGCTTGCCATTGAGGTAGCAGTTAGAAGAGCTTCATATTCTGCCTCGTTGTCGGTCATAATGAAGATAAGACTTATTTCTTGCTCAAACTCTCTAGTGTATGGAGACCATAAATATACACTTATGATAGTATTTGTAGCTGATCCATCAACGTGTAAGGTTTACATGGCTTCCTCTTTTTCGACAATGGCTACTTGTGCCTCTAGAATATGTGCAACTCCTACAGTTTTGGCGATAAAGTTTGCTAGGATTTGTGCCTTGATCGTGGTTCTCGGTATATATTTAATACCATATCGCCGAGTTTGTGTATTTCTCTAGAACTTGTGTAATTCCTAGGATGCCAGCGAGTTTGGGATAACTAATATTTCCTATGGTGGAGTCCTCAACAGCTAGTAAGACGATTCTTCTCTTTGTAAAGATTTCAATCGAAGTGGAAAATTTGGAAAACATGTCGTCTTTAATGTTTTCACTCCTTGGTATCTAACACAAGGTGAATACGGTGAATGCTTTCAGAACCTCTTTGGTGTGTTCAGATAGAAGATCACTGTGTCCTCTTTGCTTCGTAGGAACTTTTGAAATGATTATCCACAAGTTGCGAGTCGATAAAGAAAGCCACGTATTTCACTTATTATGAACTTGTCATTGACGTACGGGTGAGAAGAGATACGTATTCTGTGTCATTGATTGTCACAAAGAAGTTAATAGAAGTTAATACTTATTGCGTACTCAAACTCTCTAGGGTCTTGAGACCTTAGGTATACACTTATGTCAGTACTTGTATCCGATTAATCGATGTGCAAGGCCCATATGGATTCTTTTGTGTCGACAGTGGCAACTTGTGCCTTTGAAGTTTGTTCGACTCCTACATTTTTAGCGATAAAGTTTGCTATAATTTATGCTTTAATTGTGGTTCTTCATCAATATTTAATACAATATTCACCGAGTTTATGGAATTCCTCTAGAGTTTGTGTAATTCCTATGGTACCCACGAGTTTGAGATAGCGAGTCTTGCCTATGGTGGATTCCTCGGGCGCTAATAACACGATTCTTCTCTATGTAAAGACCTTAGTTGAATTCCAATTTTTTTTAAAGCATGGCAGCTTTAATGTTGTCACTCCTTGGTATCTGACACAAGGTGAATATAGTGAATGCTTTCGCAACCTCTTGGTTTGTTGAGATAGAAGACCATAGTGTCCCCATTGCTTAGTAGGAGCCGTTGAAATGATTTGCCACAAGTTGCAAGTATGTAAGGACTGATAAGTGTTTCACTCAGAATGAGCTAGCCATTGAGGTACCAGTAAGAAGAGCTTCATATTTTACTTCGTTGGTGGTTAAAAAGAAGTTTGGACTTATTGCATACTAAAACTCTCTTGCGTCTTGAAACCTGAGGTATACACCTATGTCAATATTTGTAGCTGATCCATCGATGTGCAAGGTCTATATGGCTTTCTGTGTCTATAGTGGCAACTTGTGCCTCTGGAATTTGTTAAATTCCTTCGATTTTGACAATAAACTGTGCTAGGACTTGTTCTTTGTTTGCAGTTCTCGGTTGATATTTAATATAATAATTGCCGATTTGATTCGTCGAGTTTGTGTAATTCCTCTGGAATTTGTGCAATTACTAGGGTACTGGTGAGTTTGAGATAACGAGTCTTACCTATGGTGGATTCTTCAGCGGCTAGTAAGACGATTCTTCTCTCTGTAAAAACCTCAATCGAATTGGATTTTTTTTAAAGCATCGTGGCTTTAATGTTGTCACTCCTTGGTATTTGACACAAGGTGAATACTGTGAATGCTTTCACAACTTCTTTTGTGTGTTGAGATAAAAGGTCAATGTGTCCTCCGGTTTTTGTAGGAGACGTTGAAATGATTAACCACAAGTTGCATGTTCGTAACGAATATGAGCGTTTCACTCATAATAAGCTTCCCATTGAGGTAGCGGTGAGAAGAGCTTCATATTCTGACTCGTTGTCGGTCATAATGAAGTGAAAACTTATTGCGTACTCAAACTCTCTAGCATCGAGAAACCATAGGTATACACCTCTGTTAGTATTTTTAGCTGATCCATCGACGTGCAAGGTCCATATGGCTTCCTCTATGTTGACAGTGGCTACTTGTGCCTCTAGAATCTGTGCAACTCTTATAGTTTTGGCGATAAAGTTTGCTAGGACTTGTGCCTTGTTGCTGTTCTCGGTATATATTTAATACTATATTCGCGGAGTTTGTGTAATTTGTTTAGAATTTGTGCAGTTCATATGATGCCAGCACGTTTGAGATAACAAGTCTTGATTATGGTGGATTTCTCAGTCGCTAGTAAGATGATTCTTCTCTTTTTAAAGACCTCAATCGAAGTGGAAAATTTGGAAAACATGTAGTCTTTAACGTTTTTCTAACACAAGGTGAATACCATGAATGCTTTCAAAACCTCTTTGGTGTGTTAAGATAGATGATCATTGTGTCCTCCTTGCTTCGTAAGAGCTTTGGAAATGATTAGCCACAAGTTGTGAGTCTGCAATGAATGCCACGTGTTTCACTCATAATGAGCTTGCCATTGACGTACGGGTGATAAGAGCTACGTATTCTGCCTCGTTGATGGTCACAAGGAAGTTAAGATTTATTGCGTACTCAAACTCTGCAGGGTCATGAGAGCTTAGGTATACACCTATGTCAGTACTTGTACCCGATCCACCGACGTGCAAGGTCCATATGGATTCCTTTGTATCGACAGTGGCAACTTGTGCCTTTTAAATTTGTGCAATTCCTACAGTTTTCGAGATAAAGTTTGCTAGAACTTGTGCCTTGATTGCGGTTCTTCTCCGACATTTAATACTATATTCGCTGAGTTTATGTAATTCCTCTAGAATCTGTGCAATTCCTAGGGTACCGACGAGTTTGAGATAAAGAGTCTTGCCTGCGGTGGATTCTTTAGTCGCTAATAACACGATTCTTCTCTATGTAAAGACCTTAGTTGAAGTGTAAAATTTGGAAAACACGTCATCTTCAATGTTGTCACTCCTTGGTATCTAACACATGGTGAATACAACAATGTTTTTCCAACCTCTTTGGTTTGTTGAGATAGACGATCATAGTGTCCTCCTTGCTACGTAGGAGCCGTTTAAATGATTAGCCATTAGTTGCGAGTACGTAAAGACTACTAAGCGCTTCACTCATAATGAACTTGCCATTGAGGTACCGGTGAGAAGAACTTCGTATTCTGCCTCGTTGTTGGTCATAATAAAATTAAGACTCATTGCATACAGAAACTCTTATGCGTCCGGAGACCTTAGGTATACAACTATGTCAGTATTTGTCGCTGATCCATCGACGTGCAAGATCCATATGGCTTCCTATATGTCGACAATAGCTACTTGTGCATCTGGAATCTAAGCAACTCCTATAGTTTTGGTGATCAAGTTTGCTAGGACTTGTGCCTTAATTGCGGTTCTCGGTATATATTTAATACCATATTTACCGAGTTTGTATAATTCCTCTAGAATTTGTGCAGTTCCTAGGATGCCGGCGAGTTTGAGATAACGAGTCTTACTTATAGTGGATTCCTCAGTCGCTAGTAAGACGTTTCTTCTCTTTGTAAAGGCTTCAATCAAAGTTGAGAAGTTTGAAAACATGTAGTCTTTATCGTTTTCACTCCTTGGTATCTAACACAAGGTGAATACCGTGAATGCTTTTACAACCTCTTTGGTGTGTTGGGATATAAGATCACCGTGTCCTCCTTCCTTCGTATGATCTTTGGAAATGATTAGCCACAAGTTGCGAGTTTGTAAAGAATGCCATGTGTTTCACTCATAATAAGTTTGCCATTCACGTAAGGGTGAGAAGAGCTACATATTCTACCTCATTGATGGTCACAAAGAAGTTACGACTTATTACATACTCAAACTCTCCAGGGTCATGAGAGCTTGGGTATACACCTATGTCAGTACTTGTACCCGATCCTTCGACGTGCAAGGTCTATATGGATTTCTTTGTGTCGACAGTGGCAACTAGTACCTTTGGAATTTGTGTGATTCCTATAGTTTTAGCGATAAAGTTTGCTAGAACTTGTTCCTTGGTTGCGGTTCTTCGTCGATATGTAATACTATATTCGCCGAGTTTATGTAATTCCTCGAGAATTTGTGCAATTCCTAGGGTACCGACGAGTTTGAGATAAAGGGGTCTTGCCTATGGTGGATTCCTTAGTCGCTCATAACACGATTCTTCTCTACATAAAGACCTTAGTTGAAGTGAAAAACTTAGAAAACACGTCATCTTTAATGTTGTCAGTCCTTGGTATCTGACACACGTTGAATACAGTGAACGCTTTTGCAACCACTTTGGTTTTGCGAGTACATAAAGACTTTTAAGCGCTTCACTCATAATGAGCTTGCAATTAAGGTACCGGGGAGAAGAGCTTTGTATTTTGCCTTGTTTGTGGTCAGAATGAAGTTAAGACTTATTGCATACTGAAACTCTTAAGCATCTTGAAACCTGAGGTATCCACCTATGTATGTATTTGTAGCCGATCCATCGACATGCAAGGTCCATATGGCTTTTTGTGTTTATTGTGGCAACTTGCGCCTCTTGAATTTGTAAAGTTCCTTCGATTTTGATGATAAAGCCTGCTAGGATTTGTGCCTTGATTGCGGTTCTCTGTCGATATTTGACACCATATTCGCCGATTTGATTCGCCGAACTTTTGCAATTCCTATGGAATTTGTGCAATTACTAAGGTGCTGGTGAGTTTGAGATAACGAGTCTTGCCTATGGTGGATTCCTCAGCCGCTAGTAAGATGATTCTTCTCTCTATAAAGACCTCAGTCGAATCGCAGATTTTTGAAAGCATGGCAGCTTTATTGTTTTCACTGATTGGTATCTGACACAAGGTGAATACAGTGAATGCTTTCAAAACCTCTTCGGTTTTTTGGGATAGAAGATCAAAGTCTTCTCTGTTCTTTGTATAAGTTGTTGAAATGATTAACCACAAGTTGCCAGTACGTAAAGATTTCTAAGCATTTCACTCATAATGAACTTGCCATTGAGGTACCGGTGAGAAGAGCTTCGTACTTTGACTCGTTGTTGGTCAAAGTGAAGTTAAGAGTTATTTAATACTCAAACTTGACAGCGTCTAGAGACATTTGGTATATACCTATGTCTGTATTTGTAGATGATCATTCAACGTGCAAGGTCCATACGGCTTACTCTATGTTGACAGTGGAAACTTGTGCCTTTGAATTTTGTGCGATTACCATAGTTTTGGCGATAAAGTTATTAGGACTTACGCCTTGATTGTGGTATTTGGGTGATATTTAATACCATATTCACCAAGTTTGATTCATGAAGTTTGGGCAATAACTAGGGTACCGACAAATATGATTGTTAACAGGATAAAAAATCACCTGCTTAAAATAAGCAATAATTCAATTACCGAAATTACTTGGTATATTATTATAGGATTTATATTCATAAACGACATCGCATTATAACACGGTTTAAATACCGGTTTATTTCGTTAAAAACTGTTCGTATATCGTATATCACGGCACCCGCCTATCGGCTGGAGTTATAGCTAAAGCTACGACCCCTCACTAAAAAATCCTCAACCTAAAATGCCCTCGGAACACCATCCCCGAAGGCCGGATCCGAGGACGGAAGCCATAATCAGATACAAAAGACATCAGAAAACATACTACGAGGACCTAGACAAAGAAGCACTGCTCCACGAGGACAAAGGAGCCCTCGGAGTCCAGATCCAAACAAAGCCCTCGGAGTCCAGATCCAAACAAAGCCACTCCTCGGAGAACATACCCAGAAACAACTACGCAAGAGTAATACCTATCGGAGAAAAGAACAGCCCTCGGAAGAAACAACAGCATCGGACGGACATCCTGCCACCCTAATCCATTATCTCCGAGAGATATGGCCCATCGGAGACAAGAAACCAGAAGACTTGGCCCCTCGGAACTCCTCGGAGTCATCAGACAAGATAGAGATCAGCCTAGTCAGCACCCAGTCACCAGATATACCTTATCCTATCCTCCTACACATGCGTGCCGACACCTGCACTCATACATGCATAGCAACACGTGCGTTAACACATGCAAAATGACACCTGCCCCTAAAAAACCTCTATAAAAAGGAGGCAAGAACCATAGAAGAAAAAAAAGTTCGGGAAGAGGGAAAAAATAGGGAAAAAAGATGGAGAAAAAAAGAGACATACATAACCTGCGGACAAAAATGCCTTCATTCTCTCCTCCCCTCGGACCCCTCTCTTTCCCCCTCGGACACTTCACGGGGACAACTCCTCCAACAAATACAAAACCAATACATCCAATAAAATCGACAAACACCAAATATCCAACACCAAAAACAAGAACTACGAGTGGCTTGATTCCCGAGGAAGGGATACGTAGGCATCTCGAAACAAATCGAGTCCAGCCGCAAATCAATAAAAACCAACAATCTCCTCGGGTCGGGATCGGCGTTCGAACCCAAAATAAATATCTTCCGTTAAATAGGGAATAATTCCAAACCCGTTAACAAAGTGGCACCGTCTGTGGGAACGTCGTTGAATCCTTGAGAAAGCCCGATGGGATCGCCGCCAAGATCAAAACGGAGAACAGTTACTACTGCTACGAGGCGATACGCTCCGAAGTTAAGTTTTCCTTTCTCCAAACTTCCGTGATTCGATTCCAATTTTGAAAATCTCCTTGAAAATCATACGATTTTCTAATTGCTATATAATACATATATAAGTGTATATATGCGAAGTCTATAAAAGACTTGTAAATAAACTTGGGCTGGAGTAGATTCTTTGGTCTACTGCCTGAGAGTTGCAGAGAAAATCTGCAAGTGAAGAAGAAAAGAGAAAGAATTAACAAAGAAGAAGAAAAGAAAAGAATGCAACGGAGAAGAAGAAAAGAAATAAAAGAAAGGAAAGAATTTGAGTTGTGAAAGAGACACGTGTCCCACAATATTACTTTTGCTAAAAACGTGTCACACTGTGGCTGGTTATAAGAAATATATATATATATGTATTAATAAACTCATTAATGGCTAATCTGTATAATTAAAAGAGGGTCTAGTATAATATTAATACGAAAATAACCAGAAAAGAGGTGTAGCCCAGTGGTCCTCGGAGAGCATCTCCGAGAACCTCTCTCCGAGGACCCGGGTTCGAGTCCTACCCTCGTTTTTTTTTATGAAAAGCCATAGTGTAACACTAGGAGAGATAAAGTGCACAATGAAGATATTCGGCATAAATTGGGTGTGGCGGCCATTGACGAGAAAATGCGAGAAAATCGTTTAAGATGGTTTGGGCATGTTAAACGCAGACCCATAGATGCACCGGTACGACGAGTTGAAGATCTCGACTTAGGACAGACGGCTAGAGCTCGTGGGAGACCGAAAAAGACGTGGATGGAGGTCATACGGAACGACATGAAGCTAAAAGATCTAAATGAAGACATGCTCGTCAACCGAAACCTATGGAGGCAGAAGATTCATGTTCACGACTCGACGTGATTCATTCATGGTTCATATAGCCTACCCCAATTTAATTGGGATTACAGGCTTGGTTGTTGTTGTTGTTGTTGTTGTTGTCATAGTGTAATAATAATACAAAAAACTTCTTGTTATTAACAACAAAAAGGGACGGCCCAATGGTCCTCGGAGAGCATCTCCGAGGGCATTTGTGCTTAAGAACCCGGGTTCGAATCCCTTTTCCGGTTGGATTTTTATTTTGCTGCCAACATATGATAATAAAAAAAAAAGTCTTGTTGTAAACAAGAACATGGGCTGGTCCAGTGGTCAGAGCCGTCTCCGAGGGCATCTACTCGGGTGACCCGAGTTCGAATTCTGCTTCCGATGGCTTTATTTTTTTGGTTATTAAGACTGCTACATATATGTAGAAAAAACAATCTCATTATAAACCAAAAAGGGATGTGGTCCAGCGGTCGGAGGATCTCTCCGAGGGCGTCTATAGGAGGAACCCGAGATCAATTCTCTCTGATGGCATTTTTATTAAAACGCTTCCATATTATAATAAAAATAATAAATGATCTTTTATAAACAAAAAAATGGGATGGTCCAACGGTCTTCGGAGAGCTTCTCCGAGGGCATCCACACGAAGTACCCGGGTTCGATCCCATTTCCAAGCATGTACTTTTTTTTAAAAAAAAAGGTGATGCCAGAATACAATAATAAAGGAAATAGCTCTTCTTGTCCAAAAATGGGAAGTGGTCCAGTGGTACGAGAACTGTTTCCGAGGGCCGAGGGACCTGGGTTCGATTCCGCCACCCGTGTTTCTCATAAATTATATCTTTTTCATTAAGGCTACTCTATGATATAAAACAGAGAATAACCGTATTATAACCACAAAGAGGCTTGTACCCCAATGGTTTATTCAATTACTTCCCTCTCCAGTGGTTGGAGTTCGAATCCTTCATGTGGCGATCTTCATTTTATTTTTTTGCTTTTTCTAGCGAAAATAAAAAAATAATAATTAAAAAGAAATGTAATGTAATAAATGAATGAAAAACTCATCATCAAAATGGGCATAGCCCCTCTTTGGAGTTCGAATCCCTGATATTGGGATAGAAAAAAAATTATTTTTTGCTCTATTCAACAAAAGAAAAAAAAGGGGGAAAAGTGAGAGAAAGAGTTCGAACACGAGACCTCTTTATTAAAATTTCCTGCTCATACCAGTGGGTCAAGCTTCTATTGCTTTATAACAATACTAAAGCCTAGATTTAGGAGTAAAGTTTATTAACCTCTTATGATACTCGCAAGTATCCGTGGATGAAATCGAACTTTTCTAAGTATGGTAGCTTGGCGCATCGGAACAAGGACTAAGCACTCTAAGGGCATGGCACTTACGAACACTCAAAACTGGAGCACGCGACAACCCCTACCCCCGAGGTAAACGGGAAGCTCGCAACGACCCCGACCATGAGGTTCGCAGGTGACCCCCCCCCCAAAGGAGTCAATATATATATATATATATATATATATATATATATAAAAATACGATGACTACGGCTACCCACGCGAGAAATCGAGAGTGATTCACGGGTATTTACACGAGGAATCAAAAACTCTCTAAATAGGGCGGAAAAAGTGCAAATTATTGCCAATATGTATTTCTTTCCAAACTGAATACAACGGGTCTTATTCTCGGACTTTACGAGGGATACGCACCCATTCACCAATATTGTTGTATAATTTTATCATGAGTTAAATAGTTCTTCCATCGGAAACACGAAGAGAGTATAAATATACCCAAAATCTATATTCCATGAGGTCTTCGTGCTTAAATATGGACTATGCTCTACATATTTTTGAACACTGACTCCGCCGAAGGAAACTTCGAGCAAAGTTGGCTATTTTTGCTTAAGCTATATGCAGATATTATAGTCGGAACCCCCGAAGAGTTCCCTCCGATAACCAACAACCCCTCGGAGGAAGCCTAACGAACGCCATTCCGAGCGGAGTTCTGAGGAAAATTGCTTGACGATAACGAATTGGCATGCACGGAACGACCTGGACTCCAGATAAGTGCTACGAACCTCTTATGCAATTTTGATTTCGATAAACTTATACTCTAAGTATAAAATTCAACAAAGAGACATAACTTTACCTTTCCAAACAAGCAAATTCCAAAAGTGAAAGCTTGCAATGGAAACTATTAGGATTAGATGAAAACATTCACTAATCCGAATATATATACTAAGGGAATATCCACAAAAAGATTTATAAGCAAATAAAGCCGTAAAGTAGAGCTATCCTCCTCCATCAGATTATGACCCTAATCCTCGGATGCATCGGTCTCGTTTTCGAGAACGTCATCCCGCTCGGACGATTGATCCTCTTCAAAAATCTCATCCTCCTCGAGAGCATATCAACTCCCACGAGGAGGGCGAGGCAGAATCGCGGCCAACGTCCTAGACCGCCCTCTCCCCCTCCGGGTAGGAAGACCCTACTCCGAGGACCGCGCGGCCGTGAACAAATAAATTGTAAAATATTTTCCAAGGCATTGCCTGCGCAAAATAACGGGAGTGTAAAACTCCCCGAAGAAAGAAATGAGTAAACAACTCAGCGGAAAAGATTTTTTGAAAGTAAGTGAGAATATTCAATAAACTTTAAGCACCTATATGTATACTTAGGAACCTTTCCTTGGATAACCGAGTTAAGCTTGATCTGTCCAAGCTCTATTATAGCCGCGATTACGTGTCGGGTAATACCTCTATTCAGAGAAAAATCTCCAAAGTTTGCATTGGAAACAGACACATCATGCTAAATAATTTGCTTGGCCAGTCAGAATGGGATCCTATCTCATCTCTTTAAACTCAATCTTAAATCCTACAATTAAAGGAGAGGGTCCAAGTATTTATAAGTGCTGAAAAGTTATGATGAATATTAGCACGAAAAAGGCAAAGTAGAACGAAAGACCCAAAGCCAAGGACTCCTCGGAGAAACGCTTACAAAGCACGAAAGTAATTACAAACGCTAAAATGCCCAAAATTCTAGGACGGTCCTATCGTTCCACTCCCGATGAGGAGGCCCGATGAAGGCACGCCTCAGCGGAGGCATTGAAAAATAAATAAAAAACTCCTCGCCTCTTCTAAAGCAAAAAACTAGGGGGGGCTCGTGTTAAACAGATATAAGCATCGAGCGAAAAAGGTCTAAGATACCCCAAAATAGTTCCCCGATACCTTACCGAGGCTTTCCGAGTCCTAAGTAACTCTACGATACCTCGTTAAAAACGTTAATAGCTATCGGACCTACACTATAATATCTCCGACCAGAAAAAGCGAGAAAGACGTATACTTTAAAAGGCTCGAAACCAATGCCTTAAACGACCTCGTTACGAGAGGCTACGATACCTCTCTAAAAAATCCGCGATACTCGTAACTCTCGACTTTTTGAGTTTCTAGTGCAGTCATAATAACCGACTGCACTAAAAACTGGGGGGCTTTGTTAACAGGATAAAAAATCACCTGCTTAAAATAAGCGATAATTCAATTACCGAAATTACTTGGTATATTATTATAGGATTTATATTCATAAATGACATCGCATTATAACACGGTTTAAATACCGGTTTATTTCGTTAAAAACTGTTCGTATATCGTATATCACGGCACCCGCCTATCGGCTGGAGTTATAGCTAAAGCTACGACCCCTCACTAAACAATCCTCAACCTAAAATGCCCTCGGAACACCATCCCCGAAGGCCGGATCCGAGGACGGAAGCCATAATCAGATACAAAAGACATCAGAAAACATACTACGAGGACATAGACAAATAAGCACTGCTCCACGAGGACAAAGGAGCCCTCGGAGTCCAGATCCAAACAAAGCCACTCCTCGGAGAACATACCCAGAAACAACTACGCAAGAGTAATACCTATCGGAGAAAAGAACAGCCCTCGGAAGAAACAACAGCATCGGACGGACATCCTGCCACCCTAATCCATTATCTCCGAGAGATATGGCCCATCGGAGACAAGAAACCAGAAGACTTGGCCCCTCGGAACTCCTCGGAGTCATCGGACAAGATAGAGATCAGCCTAGTCAGCACCCAGTCACCAGATATACCTTATCCTATCTTCCTACACATGCGTGCCGACACCTGCACTCATACATGCATAGCAACACGTGCGTTAACACATGCAAAATGACACATGCCCCTAAAAAGCCTCTATAAAAAGGAGGCAAGAACCATAGAAGAAAAAAAAGTTCGGGAAGAGGGAAAAAATAGGGAAAAAAGATGGAGAAAAAAAGAGACATACATGACCTGCGGACAAAAATGCCTTCATTCTCTCCTCCCCTCGGACCCCTCTCTTTCCCCCTTGGACACTTCACGGGGACAACTCCTCCAACAAATACAAAACCAATACATCCAATAAAATCGACAAACACCAAATATCCAACACCAAAAACAAGAACTACGAGTGGCTTGATTCCCGAGGAAGGGATACGTAGGCATCTCGAAACAAATCGAGTCCAGCCGCAAATCAATAAAAACCAACAATCTCCTCGGGTCGGGATCGGCGTTCGAACCCAAAATAAATATCTTCCGTTAAATAGGGAATAATTCCAAACCCGTTAACAATGATATAACGAGTCTTGCTAATGGTGGGTTCCTCAGCAGCTAGTAATACGAATCTTCTTTTTGTAAAGACCTCAGTCGAAGTGAAGACTTTTGAAAGCATGGTGGTTTTAAAGTTGTCACTCCTCGGTATCTATCACAAGGTGAATACTGTTAATGCTTTCACAACTTCTTTGGTTTGTTGTGACAGAAGATCATTGTGTCCTCCCTACTTCGTTACAGCCACTGAAATGATTAGCCACAAGTTGCATGTTCATAAAGATTTTAGTGTTTCACTCATAATTAGCTTACCATTGGGGTACCTATGAGAAGAGCTTCATATTCTGCCTCGTTGTCGGTTACAATGAAGTTAATACTTATTGAGTACTCAAACTATCCAGTATCTTGAGAGCTTAGGTATACACCTATTTCAATACTTTTACCCAATCCATCGATGTGCAAGTCCATGTGGCTTTCTCTCTATGTATCGACAGTGGCAACTTATGCCTTTGGAATTTGTGCGATTCCTACAGTTTTAGCGATAAAGTTTGCTAGAACTTGTGCTTTGATTGCGGCTCTTCTTCGATATTTAATACTATATTTTCCAAGTTTATGTAATTCCTCTAGAATCTGTGCAATTCCTAGGGTAATGACGAGTTTAATATAAAGTGTCTTGCCTGTGGTGGATTATTTAGTCGCTAATAACACGATTCTTTGCTATGTAAATACCTTAGTTGAAGTGTAAAATTTGGAAAACACGTCATCTTCAATGTTGTGACTCCTTGGTATCTGACACATGGTGAATACAGTCAATGTTTTTCCAACCTTTTTGGTTTGTTAAGATAGAAGATCATAGTCTCCTCCTTTCTATGTATGAGCCGTTGAAATGATTAGCCACAATTTGCGAGTACATAAAGATTGCTAAGTGTTTTACTCATAATGAACTTGCCATTGAGGGACCGGTGAGAAGAACATCATATTCGACCTCGTTGATGGTCATAATAAAGTTAAGACTTATTGCATACAAAAACTCTCATGCGTCTGGAGACCTTAGGTATACAACTATGTCAGTATTTGTCATTGATCCATCGACGTGCAAGGTCCATATGTCTTCATATATGTCAACAGTAGCTACTTGTGCCTCTGAAATCTGAGCAACTCCTATGGTTTTGGCAATAAAGATTGCGGTTCTTGGTATATATTTAATACCATATTCACCGAGTTTGTGTAATTCATCTGGAATTTGTGTAGCTCCTATGATGCCGGGGAGTTTGGGATAACGAGTCTTGCTTATACTTGATTCCACAGTCGCTAGTAAGACGATTCTTCTCGTTGTAAGGACCTCAATCGAATTGGAAAATTTTGTAAACAAGTAGTCTTTAACGTTTTCACTCCTTGGTATCTGACACAAGGTGAATACCGTGAATGATTTCACAACCTCTTTGGTGTGTTGTGATATAAGATCATTGTGTCCTCCTTGCTTCGTATGAGCTTTGGAAATGATTAGCCACAAGTTGCGTGTCTGTAAAGAATGCCACGTGTTTCACTCATAATGAGTTTGCCGTTGACGTACGAGTGAGAAGAGCTACATATTCTACCTCTTTGATGGTCACAAAGAAGTTAAGACTTATTGCGTACTCAAACTCTCCAGTGTCATGAGATAGGTATAAACCTATGTCGGTACTTGTACCCGATCCATCGACGTGCAAGGTCCATATGGATTCCTTTGTGTCGACAGTGGAAACTACTGCCTTTGGAATTTGTACGATTCCTACAGTTTTAGCGATAAAGTTTGCTAGAACTTATGCCATTAATGCTTGTGCTTTTGAAATTTGAGCGATTACCACAGATTTGGCGATAAAGTTTGTTAGGGCTTACGCCTTGATTGCGGTACTCAGGTGATATTTAATACCATATTCACCGAGTTTGATTCACGATGTTTGTGCAATTCCTTGGGTACCGATAAATATGAGACAACGAGTCTTGCCTATGGTGGATTCCTCAGTCGCTAGTAATACAAGTCTTCTTTCTGTAAAGACCTTAATCGAAGTGGAAACTTTTGAAAGCATAGCGGCTTTAAAGTTGTCACTCCTCGGTATCTGTCACAAGGTGAATACTGCGAATGCTTTCACAATTTATTTGGCTTGTTGTGACAGAAGATCACTGTGTCCTCCCTACTTCGTAACAGCTGCTAAAATGATTATCCACAAGTTGCATGTCCATAAAGATTACGAGTGTTTCACTCATAATTAGCTTACCATTGGGGTACCGATGTGAAGTGCTTCATATTTTGCCACGTTGTTGGTCACAATGAGTTTAATACTTACTGCGTACTGAAGCTATTCAGTGTCTTGAGACCGTAGCTATATACCTATCTTAGTATTTGTAGTTGATCCTTTGACGTGCAAGGTCCATATAGCTTTCTCTATGTTGACAGTGGCTACTTTTACCTCTCGAATCTGTGTAACTCCTACAGTTTTGGTGATAAAGATTGCTAGGAATTGTGCGTTGATTGCGGTTCTAGGTATATATTTAATACCATATTAGCTGAGTTTCTGTAGTTTCTTTAGAATTCGTGCAATTATTGGTATGCTGGCGAGTTTTAGATAACGAGTCTTGCCAATAGTGGATTCCTCAGTCGATAGTAAGACGGTTCTTCTCTTTGTACAGACCTCAACTGAAGTGGGAAATTTGGAAAATATGTCGTCTTTATGGTTTTCACTCCTTGGTATCTGACACAACGTCAATACTGTGAATGTTTTTACAATGTCTTTGGTTTGTTGACATAGCAGATCATTGTTTCCTCCCTACATTGTAGGAGCCGTTGAAATGATTAGCCACAAGTTGCATGTCAGTAATGACTACGAATATTTCACTCATAACTAGCTTGCCATTGAGGTACTGGTGAGAAAAGCTTCATATTCTGCCTCGTTGTCGGTCATTATGAAGTTAAAATTTATTGGATCCTAAAACGCTCCAGCATCTGGAGACCTTAGGTATACACCTATGTCACTATTTGTAGCCGATACGTCGATGTGCAAGGTCAATAAGGCTTACTATATGTTGACAATGGTAACTTGTGCCATTGAAATTTGTGGAAATACAATAGTTTTGGCAATAAAATTGGCTAGGACTTGTTCCTTGATTGCAGTACTAGGTTAATATTTAATACTATAATCGCTGAGTTTGATTCATCGAGTTTGTGCAATTCCTTATAAATTTGTGCAATTCCTAGGGCTCCAACGAGTTTGAGATAACATGTCTTACTTATGGTGTATTCCTCAGCAACTAAGAAGACGAGTCTTCTCTTTGTAAAGACCTCAGTCGAAGTGGAAACACTTGAAAGCATGGCGACTTTAGAACGTGCATAACTGCTATAGTTTTGGCGATAAAGTTTGTTTGGAATTGTGCCTTGATTGCGGTTCTTGGTCAATATTTAATACTATATTTGGCGAGTTTGTTTAATTCCTAAGGAATTCGTACAATTACTAGGGTACTGGTGATTTTTGGATAACGATTCTTGCCTATGGTGGATGACTTAGCGGCTGATAAGCCAATTCTTCTCTCTATAACGTCGTGAGTCGAAGAGGAAATTTTTGAAAGCATATATGCTTTAATATTTCCACTCATAGGTATCTGACACAAGGCGAATACGGCGAATGCTTTCACAACCTCTATATTTTGTTGAGATAGAAGATCACAATGTCCTCCTTACTTCGTGGGATCTATTGAGATGATTACCCACAAGTTGGGAGTTCATAAAGACAACTAAGCATTTCAATCATAATGAACTTGCCATTGAGGTACCAGTGAGAAGAGCTTCGTATTCTGCTTTGTTGTTGGTCATAATGAAGTTAAGAATCATTGCATACAGAAAATCTCATGCGTCTGGAGACCTTAGGGATACACCCATGTTAGTATTTGTAGATGTTCCATCGACGTGCAAGGTCCATTTGGTTCCTCTGTGTCGATAGTGGCTACTTGTTGCTCTGGAATTAGCGCAACTCCTACATTTTAAGCGATAAAGTTTGCTAGGACTTGTGCCATGATTGCGGTTCTTGGTCAATAATAAATAACATAATCGCCGAGTTTGTTTAACTCCAATAGAAGTTTTGAAACACGTAGTGTACCAGTGAGCTTGAGATAACGAGTCTTGCCAATGGTGCCTTCCTCATTCGCTAGTAACCCAATTATTCTCTCTGTAAAAACCTCAACCGAAGTGGAAAATTTGGAATACATGTCGTCTTTAATGTTTTCACTCATTGGTGTCTCACAAAAGGTGAATTCTGTGATAATTTTCACAACCACTTTGTTGTCTTGAGATAGAATATCATTGTGTCTGCCTTGCCTCATAGGAGCTTTTGAAATGATTTGCCACAAGTTGTGAGTCTATAGAGAATGCCACGTGTTTCACTCATAATAAGCTTGCCATTGAGGTACGGGTGAGAAGAGCTTCGATTCTGCCTCGTTAATGGTCACAATGAAGTTAAGACTTATTTCATACTCAAACTCTCTAGCATCTTGAGACCTTTGGTATACACCTATGTCAGTAATTGTACACAATCAATCGAGGTGCAAGGTTCATATGGATATTTTCGTGTAGACAGTGCCAGCTTGTGCCTTCAGAAGTTGTGCAATTCCTATAGTGGTTGCGATAAAGTTTGCTAGAACTTGTGCATTGATTGCAGTGCTTGGTCGATATTTACTACCTTAATCACCTAGTTTGTTTAATTCCTCGAGAATTTGTGCAATTCCTAGGGTACTGGCCAGTTTGAGATAACGAGTCTTCACTCTGTAACAAAATTCTTCACTCTGTCAATACCTCAATCAAAATGGAAAAGTTGGAAAACATGTCGTCTTTAATGTTTTCACTCCTTGGTATCTCACAAGAGGTGAATACTGTGATGGATTTGACAACCTCTTTGTTTTCTTGTGATAGAATATCATTGTGTCTGCCTTGCTTCGTAGGAGCTTTTGAAATGATTTGCTAGAATTTGCGAGTCTATAGAGAATGCCACGTGTTTCATTCATATTGAGCTTGTCATTGAGGTACGGGTGAGAAGAGATTCGATTCTGCCTCGTTAATGGTCACAATGAAGTTAAGACTTATTGCGTGCTCAAACTCTCTAGCGTCTCGAGACCTTAGGTATACTTCTATGTTAGTACTCGTACACGATCAATCGACGTGCAAGGTTCATATAGATTCCTTTGTGTTGATAGTGGCAACTTGTGCCTTTGGAAGTTGTGCAATTCCTACAGTTGTAGCGATAAAGTTTGTAGAACTTGTGCATTAATTGCGGTTCGTGGTCGATATTTACTACCATAATTGCCGAGTTTGTTTAATTCCTCAAGACTTTGTGTAATTCCTAAGGTATCGGCAAGTTTAAGATAATGTGTCTTGCCAATGGTGGATTTTTCAGCCGCCATTAAGACGATTCTTCTCTATGTAATGACCTCAATCGAAGTGGATAATTTGGAAAACATGTCGTCTTCAAAGTTTTCACTCATTGTTATCTCACAAAAGGTGAATACTGTGATTGCTTTCACAACCTCTTTGTTATCTTGAGATAGAAGATCCTTGTGTCCACCTTGCTTCGCAGAAGCTTTTGAAATGATTTACCACAAGTTGGGCGTCTGTAGAGAATTCCACGTATTTCACTCATAATGAGCTTGCCATTCAGGTACGGGTGAGAAGAACTTCGATTCTTCCTCGTTAATGGTCACAATGAAGTTAAGACTTATTGCATACTCAAACTCTTTAGCGTATTGAGACCTTAGGTATGCATCTATGTCAGTATTTGTACCCGATCAACCGACGTGCAATGTCTATATGGATTCATTTGTGTCGATAGTGGCAATTTCTGCGTTTGGAATTTGTGCAATTCCTACGGTTGTAGCGATAAAGTTTGCTAGAACTTGTGCCTTGATTGCGGTTCTTGGTCGATATTTAATACTATATTTGCCGAATTTGTGTAATTCCTTTAGAATTTGTGCAATTCCTAGGGTACCGGCGAATTTGAGATATTGAGTCTTGCCTTTGGTGAATTCCTTAGTCGCTAGTAAGATTATTCTTCTCTCTCTAAAGACCTCAGTCGAAGTGGAGAATTTGGGAAACATGCCATCTTTAGTGTTTTCACTCCTTGGTATTTGGCTAATATTGTGAACGCTTTCATAACATCTTTGGTTTGTTGAGATAGAAGATCATTGTGTCTTCCTTTCTTTATGAGCTGTTGAAACCATTATCCCCAAGTTGCGAGTACGTAAAGACTGTTAAAGGCTTCACTCAAAATGAACTAGCCATTGTGGTATCGGTCAGAAGAGATTCTTATTCTGCCTCATAGTTTGTCAGAATGAAGTTAATACTTGTTGCATATAGAAACTCTCGAGCATCTGGAGAACTTAGGTATACACCTATGTCACTATTTCCTGCCAATATGTCGATGTGCAAGGTCCATAAGGCCTACTGTATGTCGATTGTGGCAACATGTGCCTTTGAAATATGTGCAAATACTTCAGTTTTGGCGATAAAGTTAGCTAGGACTTGATTGAAGTACTCACTCAATATTTCCTTGATTGAAGTACTCACTCAATATTTAATAATATAATCGATGTGTTTGATTCACCGAGTTTGTGCAATTCCTTTTAAATTGGTGCAATTCTAGGGTACCAACCAGTTTGAGATAACATGTCTTGCCTATGTGTGATTCCTCAGCAACTAATAAGGCGAGTCTTATCTCTGTAAAGACCTCAGTCGAAGTGGAAAAGCTTGAAAGTATGGCGACTTTAGAATATGTGTAACTCCTACAGTTTTAGCGATAAAGTTTGCTAGGATTTGTGCTTTGATTTTGGTTCTTAGTCAATATTTAATATTATATTTGTCGAGTTTTTTTAATTCCTCTAGAATTTGTGCAAATATTAAGGTACTGGTGAGATTTAGATAACGAGTCTTGCCTATGGTGGATGACTCAGCCGGTAGTAAAATGATTCTCTCTCTGTAAGACGGCAGTCCAAGTGGAAATTTTTGAAATGATGGCAGCTGTAATGTTTTCACTCCTTGGTATATGACACAAGGTGAATACTGTAAATACTTTTGCACCCTCTGTAGTTTGTTGAGATAGACTATCACAATGTCCTCCTTGCTTCGTTGGAGCTGTTGAGATAATTAGCCACAAGTTGGGAGTACATAAAGATTACTAAGCGTTTATATCATAATGAACTTGCCATTTAGGTACCTGTGAGAAGAGCTTCGTATTCTGCCTCGTTTTTTGTCATAACGAAGTTAAGACTAATTACATATAGAAACTCTCCTACATCTAGCAACCTTAGGTATACACATATGTCAGTATTTATAGATGATCCATCGACGTGCAAGGTCCATATGGCTCCCTCTGTCTCGATAGTGGCTACTTGTGCCTCTGGAATCAATGCAACTCCTACATTTTTGGCGATAAGCTAGGACTTGTGCCTTGATTGCAGTTCTCGGTCAATATTTAATACCATATCGCCGACTTCGTTTAACTTCTATAGACTTTTGAAATTCCTAGGGTACGACAATTTTGAGATAACGAGTCTTGCCAATGGTGGATTCCTCATTCGCTAGTAAGACGATACTTCTCTCTGTAAATACCTCAATCGAAGTGGAAAATCTGCAAAACATGTCATCTTTAATGTTTTCACTCCTTGGTATCTGACACAAGCTAATACTGTAAATGCTCTCACAACCTTTTTGTTGTGTTGAGATAGAAGATCATTGTGTCCTCCTTACTTCGTAGGAGCTTTGGAAATGATTAGCCCCAAGGTGCGAGTCTGTAAAGAAGGCCATGTGATTCACTCATAATTAGCTTGCCATTGAGGTACAGGTGAAAAGTGCTTCGATTTCGCCGCGTTGATGGTCACAACGAAGTTAGGACTAATTACGTACTCGAACTCTCCAGTGTGTTGAGACCTTAGGTATACACATATGTTAGTATTTAGACCCGATCAACCGAAGTTCAAGGTCCATATGGATTCCTTTGTGTCGATAGTGACAACTTGTACCTTTGGAATTTGTACAATTCCTACAGTTGTAGCGATAAAGTTTGCTAGAAGGTGTGCTTTGATTGCGATTATTGGTCGATATTTAATACTATATTCGCCGACTTTCTGTAA
The DNA here is from genome assembly GCA_948329865.1 of Linaria vulgaris. Taxonomy (NCBI): domain Eukaryota; kingdom Viridiplantae; phylum Streptophyta; class Magnoliopsida; order Lamiales; family Plantaginaceae; genus Linaria; species Linaria vulgaris. Next base: position 5,253,390 of record OX415253.1, on the reverse strand, counting down.
GTCCTCTAGAAGTTGTGCAATTCTTAGGGTACCAGCCTGTTTTATATAACGAGTATTGCCTATGGTGGATTCCTTAGTCACTAGTAAGACGATTCTTCTCTCTGTAAATACCTTAATCGAAGTGGAAAATCTGGAAAACATGTCGACTTTAATGTTTTCACTCCTTGGTATCTGACACAAAACTAATACTGTAAATGCTTTCACAACCTTTTTGTTGTGTTGAGATAGAAGATCATTGTGTCCTCCTTACTTCGTAAGAGCTTTTGAAATGAATAGCCCCAAGGTGCGAGTCTGTAGAGAGGGCCATGTGATTCACTCATAATTAGCCTGCCATTGAGGTACAGGTGAAAAGTGCTTCGATTTCGCCGCGTTGATGGTCACAATGAAGTTAGGACTAATTGCATACTCAAACTCTCCAGTGTGTTGAGACCGTAGGTATACACATATGTTAGTATTTAGACCCGATCAACCGACGTGCAAGGTCCATATGGATTCCTTTGTGTCGATAGTGACAACTTGTACCTTTGGAATTTGTACAATTCATACAGTTATAGCGATAAAGTTTGCTAGAACGTGTGCCTTGATTGCGGTTCTTGGTCGATATTTAATACTATATTCGTCGACTTTGTGTAATTCCTCTAGAATTTGTGCAATTCCTAGGGTACCAGCCTGTTTTATATAACGAGTATTGCCTATGGTGGATTCCTTAGTCACTAGTAAGACAATTCTTCTCACTGTAAATACCTCAATCGAAGTGAAAAATTTGGAAAACATGTAGGCTTTAATATTTTCACTCCTTGGTATCTGACTAAAGGTGAATACTATGAATGCTTTCACAACCTCTTTGGTTTTTGGGAAAGAAGATCATAGTGTTTTCCTTTCTTCATATGAGCTGTTGAATCATTAGCCATAAGTTGCGAGTACGTAAAGGGTGTTAAACGTCTCACTCATAATGAACTTGCCATTGAGGTATCGGTCTGAAGAGCTTCTTATTCTGCCTCGTTGTTGGTGAGAATGATGTTTAGAATTATTGCATAGTAAAACTCGCCAGCGTTTGGAGACCTTAGGTATACACCTATGTCGCTATTTGTAGCCGATACGTCGATGTGCAAGGTCCATAGGGCATATTCTATGTCGACAGTGGGAACTTGTGCCTTCAAAATTGTGCAAATACTACAGTTTTGGCGATAAAGTTAGCTAGGACTTGTTCGTTGATTACAATACTCGGTCAATATTTACTACTATAATCGTCGAGTTTCATTCACCAAGTTTGTGAAATTGTCTCTGTAAATACCTCAGTCGTAGTGGAAAATATTGGAAGCATGGCAACTTTAGAACCTGTGCAACTCCTACAGTTTTGTCGATAAAGTTTTCTAGGAATTGTGCCTTGATTGCGGTTCTCGGTCAATATGTAATAATATATTTATCGAGTTTGTTTAATTCCTATGGAATTCATGAAATTACTAAGGGACTGGTTGGTTTTAGATAACGAGTCTTGCCTATGGTGGATGATTCACTCGCTAGTTAGACGATTCTTCTCTCTGTAACTATGTCAGTCCAAGTGGAAATTTTGGAAACCAAGGAAGCTTTATTGTTTTCACTCCATGGTATCTAACACAAGGTGAATATTGTGAATGCTTTCATAACCTCTATGGTTTGTTGAGATAGAAGATCTCAATGTCGTTCTTACTTCGTAGGAGCTGTTGAGATGATTAGCCACAAGTTGGGAGTACATAAAGAATGCTAAGTGTTTCAATCATAATTAACTTGCCATTGAGGTACCGGTGAGAAGAGTTTCATATTGTGCCTCGTTGCTGGTCATAATGAAGTTACTGTTGCACAACAGTACGATAAACAAAAAATCATACCTAAACCAAACCAAGAAAGATACGTTATTTGTGAACCCGATTCGTTGCCTACATCTGGGGGCAATACCAAGCTAGGAATTTCACTAAGTGTTATGTTGTAGGGTTACAATTACAAGAGAGGATATTTATATAAGGCAACTCCTAATATAATTTTATATGGGCTCTATGTAGGGCAGCCCAAAAAATTTTAGTACGTGCCCAAGGTCAACTTAAGCTCCACAACCCAACAATCTCCCACTTGGACACTAATGTGATCATAATCACATCTTCACTCTTCTACATAGCAATACTCCAACAATGCTACCGCCATCCTTGGACTCTTCAACCACCTAGTCCAGTTGAAGCCATGCAAAGCTTCAACTTCTCTAAGGTTACAACGGGGTTCTCACTTCCCGGAATCTTCACAAGTTGCAAAGTCTTCTTCTCCAATAGATACCGTATGTAATGATACTTCAACTCAATATGCTTTGTCCTCGAATGAAATGCCAAATTCTTGGCCAAGAAAATAGCACTCTGACTGTCACTGTATATAATACTATTTGTTTGCCCTTTTCCCAGTTCACCCAAGAAATTCTGCAACCATGCCATCTCTTTACTATCTTTCGTTACCGCCACATATTCAGCTTCTGTAGTACACAAAAGTCGTAATCTTCTACAACTTTGAGCTCCGTGAAATAGTCGTACCACCCAATATGAAGACATAACTAGTAGTACTCTTTCTTCCATCAAGATCACCTGCCAAATCAGCATCTACATAACCAATCAAGTCCGTGTGTTTTCCTTCAAAACACAATGACCTATCACAAGTACCACGGAAGTACCTAAATATCCACTTCACTACTTCCCAGTGTTGCTTTCCCGGACTAGTCATATATCTCTTCACAACTCCAACAACATGCGCAGTATCCGATCTTGTACACACCATAACATACATAAGTCTCCCAACTACTAAAGCATATGGAGTTTTCTTTATCTCTGCATGCTCCAAATCACTAGTAGGTGACTCCCTTAAACTGACTAGCTAAAGGAGTGCTTACTGGCTTTGCATATTGCATACTGAATCTCCTAAACACTTCATCAATCTAATCAGATTGCGAAAGATACAAGTTACCCGCCACCTTGCCCCAATTAATCCGCATAACCAAGATTTGTTTTGCTTCGCCAAGATCCTTAATGGCAAAAGGTTCAGATAGTTTCTTCTTCAACTTGTTCACTTCTTAAACAGAGGAACATGCTATCAGCATGTAATCAACATATAACAGCAAAATAATAAAGCTACTATCAAACCTCATAAAGTAACAACAATGATCAACATTTCATCTACCAAAGCCAATCTCATGCATGAAGCCATCAAACTTCATGTACGAGTGTTTATGAGCTTGTTTCAGACAATACAAGCTCTTTTCCAACTTGCAAACTAGATCAATGTTACCCTCAAACACATACCCCTCTGGTTGCTGCATGTAAATGTCTTTTTAAGATCACCATGAAGAAAAGTTGTCTTCACATCCATCCGTTCTAACAATAAATTCTCCAGTGCAACTATGCTCAAAACCATCCTAATAATTGTCAACTTCACCATGGGAGAAACTATGTGAGTGTAATCAAGCCCTTCTTTCTGTTGAAAACCCTTCACAACCAGCCTTGCCTTGTAACGTTGGCTACCATCTGCTTCTTCTTTGATTCTGTAAACCCACTGGTTATGCAGCGCCTTTTTCACCTTTGGAAGCTCAACAAGATCCCACGTGTTGTTCGACTTCAAGGAATCCATCTCATCATTCATGGCAAGCTCCCACTTGCTCAAATCAACATTTTTCACTGCCTCAGCATAACACTCTAGCTCACCACTATCTGTTAATAACAAATACTGTAAGGCATGGGAAAACCTCTCGGGAGCACGATGTTCCCTACTTGTTCTCCTCAAAGTAGGCTCTGGAGTACGCGGTTCTTCCTCATTACTCACGTCGTTTTCCGAAATCTTGTCTGCACCAGAATTGGAGATATCTAATTCCACAATATTCGGTTCCTTAACCCGAGTATCAACACACCAGTGTTTGATGCACCCAATTTGTCTTTGTACAGAACCTGTTCATTAAACACAACATCTCTACTACGAATAACCTTACTATTTTGGTCATCCCAAAATCGATACCCATAATCATCGCCGCCATATCCAAGGAACGTACACTTCACATATTTCGCATCTAACTTGCTCCTAGCAGTAGCATCAATATGAACGTAAAAGAACACAACTAAATACTATAAGGTAAGTTAGGTTTACCTCATTTTCTCTCCAAACTTCCTCTGGAATGTCGTTTTCCAGTGGAACAGATGGTCCTCGGTTGATCAAGAAAGCCACAGTGTTAACTGCTTCTGCCCAGAACATCTTAGTCAACCCACACTTCAACCTCATTCATCTAGCCCTCTCATTCAAAGTTTTGTTCATACTATTTGCAACCCCATTTTGCTGTGGTGTTCCTCTAACTAGCTTCTCCATGCGAATGCCACTATCTGCACAATACTTCTTAAACTTTATAAGTTCATACTCACCACCATTGTCAGATCTCAGACACTTCATACGCATACCAATTTTAGTTTCAACACATGCTCTCCACTTCTTGAAAACGTCAAAGATTTCACATTTCTGTTTCATGAAGTATACCCATAACTTTCTTGTTGCATCATCAATGAAAGTCATGTAATATGAAGCTCCACCGAGAGACGTGATAGGGGCTGGTCCCCACAAACCACTGTGCACCAGCTCTAACTTATGTTCCTTCAGAGTTATGCCACCCTTTGCGTAACTAACCCATTTCTGTTTCCCAAATACACAGTCCTCACAGAGACCCATATCAACTGTTTTCAGACCCAACATCTTACCCTTTGAACACAGATGCTTCATTCCTTTTTCACTAATGTGGCCTAGTCGACAATGCCACAAATCAGCATCAGTATATGTTGCATCAACTCCAATGTTATCATGTTTGATGTCGGACATATACATAGTGCGTTTTTTTCGAACCCTGAGCTACCACCATAGCTCCTTTGATTATTTTCCAAGCACTTCCACCAACATCATAACCGTCATCATCCAACTGCCATACAACGATCAATTTCTCTTAAGACCAGAGAGGTGCCTCACAGCATGCATCGTCCAAACAGACAGATTATGAGATTTAACACGAATATCTCCCTTCCCCACAACATCATAAGGAATATTGTCGCCCAGATAGACTCTCCCGCAATATCTAGCAACATAATTCATCATCAAACTTTTGTCAGGACAAGCATGAAACGATGCTCTAGAACCCAGAACCCAAGTCTCTATTGGACTGCATGCTATGAGAATTAGTGCTTCACCGTTCTCTTATTCTGGTAATGACCCTTTTTCCCACAGTTCCAACAATCAATTAGTGATACCACAATTTGAATTCGACTTTTTCTTATCTGATCTGCCTCTGATTTCTGTACTCAAAACTGAGCCTGCAGAATTTCTCGACGAGTTACGTGATTCTCTCTTGCGAATTTCTTTACCCTTCCCGCAGAGGCACTAACAGCCGCTACTATCCCACTCCAGCTCTCGAAAAAGAAGACAACAAAATTAGGGCTTTATTTTTGTCATCAAACTCGATATTACCGAACTCAGTTGTTGTGTAATTAAACTGAATTCGTTCAGATGATCAGAGGCCGCAGTTGTCTTTGTCATCCGAAGCTAAAGCAGACGACGCATCAGATTTACTTTGTTGGCTGCAGATGGCTTCTCGAACATATCTGCCAGAACCTTCAACACACCCTTCATAGTCGTTTCTTTTTTGCAGTGTGAAACGCCACATTTCGCGACAACGATAGCCTCACCGTGCTCATCGCCTTCCTGTCCAGAATCTTCTAGACGTTATCTTTCATGTCTGCCGATTTATCATTTAGAGGTTTCCAGACATCCTTGCTATACAAGTAATCCTCAATCTGCATCCTCCAAAACCCGTAATCAGACACATCAAACTTCTCCATTGATTTCCCTGCTTCCATCGTAACTGCTCCCATTGAAACTGATGCTCTTGATACCACTTGTTGCGCAGCAATACGGTAAACAGAAAATCATACACGAACGAAAATGGTTTTTTTCAAAATGGGTCCTTTATCGTGGCCTCGTTACGAAAATAGTTATTTATTGAGCGTTAGTCCAATTTTGGTCCTTTATCGTGTTTTTTGGTCCAATTTTGGTCCTCTCACCAAATTGTCTGCCCAATTATGGGGTTTGGACTTTTTTTTTCTTTTTTGCATTTGCACACCAAAGAAAGTTGTACTTTGCACCTCAAAATATATATATATATATATATTATAAGTATAAACTTTTTAATATCATTAACAATTTATAAAAGTTACAAAATTATAAAAAACAAAAAAAATACATTTTATAAAAAATTAATTCATCATCGTCGTTAGTAAACCATTTATAAAAGTTATAAATTACAACAAACATTGACAAAAATTATCCTTAACAAAAATTATCAAAAAAAAGTATCAAAAATAACAATTTCTTTTTATATGCTTAAAGAGAATTATCAAAAAAAAGTACATTGACAAAAAATAGAAACCATTAACCACCACCCCCCCCCCCCCCCACGCCAAAGTCCCGCTGCCACCACCGTTAATGAACATGATTATTATTATTTTAATTTTTTTTCATTATATTTATTTTAGTTTTTTTTATGATTTTATAATTTTTATAAATTGTTAAAGATATAAAAAAATTATATATATAGGAAGATGATGAATTAATTTTATATTTTTTTGTTTTTTATAATTTATAGCTTTTATAACTTGTTAAAGATGTAATTTATTTTGAGATGCAAATGCAAAAAAAAAAAAGGTCAAAATTGGTAAAAACAAATGCCTAAAATGGTCAAAATCGGTCAAAATCCCCAAATTTTGCTGAAATTTTGGTCGGAGGACCAAAATTGGACCAAAAAACACGATAAATGACCAAAATTGGACTAAGGCTCAATAAATGACCATTTTCGTAACGACACCACGATAAAGGATCAATTTTGAAAAAACCCAATGAAAAGCAAGAAAGACACGTTATTTGTTTACCTAGTTTGTTGCCTAAATATGGGGGCGATACCAAGCCAGGATTTCCAGTATGCGTTATGTTGTAGGGTTATAATTACAAGAGATGCTATTTATATTAGGCAACTCCTAATATAATTTTACATGGGCTCTATGTATGGTAATTAGTCTTGATTTACACTACGGGCCGAGGTCAACTTAGGCTCCACAACCCAACAGTTAAAACTTATTGCATACAAAACACTCCTGCGTCTAAAGACCTTAGGTATACCCTTATGTCAGTATTTGTAGCTGATCCATCGACGTGCAAGGTCCATATGGCTTCCTCTGTGTCGATAGTGGCTACTTGTGCCTCTAGAATCTGTGCAACTCCTACAGTCTTTGCAATAAAGTTTGCTAGGACTTGTGCCTTGATTGTGGCTCTCGGTCAATATTTATGAAATTCCTAGGGTACCGGCGAGTTTGAGATAACGAGTCTTCCCAATGGTGGATTCCTCATTGGCAAGTAAGACGATTCTTCTCTCTGTAAAGACCTCAATCAAAGTGGAAAAAGTTTGAAAACATGTCGTCGTTAATGTTTCCACTCCTTGGTATCTTACACAAGGTGAATACTGTGAATGTTTTCACAACCTCTTTGGTTCGTGGAGATAGATGATTGTTGTGTCCTCTATGCCTTCGTATGAACTTTTGAAATGATTAGCCACAAGTTTCGAGTGTGTAGAGAGTGCCACATGTTTTACTCATAATGAGCTTCCCATTGAGGTACGGGTGAGAAGAGCTTCATATTCTACCTCGTTGATGGGTAAAATGAAGTTAAGACTTATTACGTGCTGAAATTATCCAGCGTCTAGAGACCTTAGGTATACACCTATGTAAGTATTTGTAGGAGATCCATCGACGTGCAAGGTCCACATGGTTTCTTCTGTGTCGACAATGGCTACTTGTGCCTTTGGAATCTGTGTAACCCCTATAGTTTTGGCGAAAAAGTTTTCTAGGACTTGTGCCTTGATTGTGGTTCTTGGTTAATATTAAATACCATAATCATCGAGTTTGTTTAATTCCTCTAGAACTTGGGCAATTCCTAGGTTACCGACGAGTTTGAGATAATCTTTCCTCCCAATGGTGGATTCCTCATTGGCTAGTGAGATAATCTCTCTGTAAAGACCTTAACCGAAGTGGAAAACTTGCAAAACATGCCCTCTTTAATGTTTTCACGCCTTGGTATCTCACAAAAGGTGAATACTGTGAATGCGATCACAACCTATTTGTTGTCACTAGATGGAAGATCATTGTGCCAGGATTGCTTCGTATGAGCTTTTGAAATGATTTGCCATAAGTTGCGAGTCTGTAGAGAATGCCACGTGTTTCACTAATAATGAGATTGCCATTGAGGTACGAGTGAGAAGAGCTTCGATTCTGCCTCGTTATTGGTCACAATAAAGTTAAGACTTATTACGTACTCAAACTCTCTAGCGTCTTGAGACCTTAGGTATACACCTATGTCAGTACATGCACCCGATCAATCGACGTGCAAGGTCCATATGGATTCCTTAGTGTTGACAGTGGTAACTTGAGCCTTTAGAATTTGTGCAATTCCTACAGTTGTAGCGATAAAGTTTGTTAGAACTTGTGCCTTGATTGCGGTTCTTGGTCGATATTTAATACTATAGAATTTGTGCAATTCCTAGGGTATCAGTGAGTTTGAGATAACGAGTCTTGTCTATGGTGAATTCCTCAGTTGCTAGTAAGATGGTTCTTCTCTCTATAAAGACCTCAATCGAAGTGGAATATTTGGAAAACATGTCGGCTTTAATTTTTCACACCTTGATATCTAACAAAAGGTGAATATTGTAAATGCTTTCAGAACCTCTTTGGTTTGTGGAGATAGAATATCTTTGTGTCCACCTTGGCACCGTATGAGCTTTTGAAATGATTAGCTACAAGTTACAAGTCTATAGAGAATGCCACGTGTTTCACTCATACTAAGCTTGCCGTTGAGGTACGGGTGAGAAGAGCTTCGTATTCTACTTCGTTGATGGTGAGAATGAAGTTAAGACTTATTGCGTACTGAAATTCTCCATTATTTGGAGACCATAGGAATAAACACCTTTATCAATATTTGTTGCCGATCCATCAACGTGCAAGGTCCATATGGCTTCCTCTGTTTCGACAGTGACAACTTGTGCTTTTGGCGATAAAGTCTGCTAGGAATTGTGCCTTTATTGCGGTTCTTGGTCGATATTTAAAACCATATTCGCTGAGTTTGTGTAATTCCTCTAGAATTTATTTAATTCATAGGGTAACGACGAGTTTTTGATAACGAGTCTTTCCTATGGTGGATTCCTCAGTAGTCAGTAACATAATTCTTCTCTCTGCTAGGACCTTAGTCGAAGGGGAAAATTTTGAAAACATTTCGTCTTTAATGTTTTCACTCCTTGGTATCTGTGACAAATTGAATATTATGAATGCTTTCACAACCTCTTCCATTCGTTGAGATAGAAGATTATAGTGTCCTCCTTGCTTCGTAGGAGCCAATGAAATGATTAACCACAAGTTGCGAGTACGTAAAAACGGCTAAGCAGGTCACTCATAATGAGCTTGCCATTGAGGTACCGGTGAGAAGAGCTTCGAATTCGGCCTCTTTGTTCGTCACAATGTAGTTAAGACTTATTGCATACTAAAACTCTCTAGCCTCTTGAGACCTTATTTATAGTCGATCCATCGACGTGCAAGGTCCTTATGGCTTTCCTATGTCGATAGTCCCAACTTGTGCCTTTGGAATTTGTGAAATTCCTACGATTTTGGCGATATAGTCTACTAGGACTTGTGCCTTGATTGAGGTTCTCGGTCGATATTTAATACCATATTCACCGATTTGATTCGCAGAGGTTGTGCAAGTCCTCTAGAATTTATGCCATTACTAGGGTACTAGTGAGTTTGAGATAACGAGTTTTGCCTATGGTGGATTCCTTAGATACTACTAAGATTTTTTTTTTAAAACATGGTAGCTTTAATGTTTTCACTCTTTGATATATGACACAATGTGAATACTGTGAATGCTTTCACAACCTTTTTGGTTTGTTGAGATAGAAGATCATAATGTCCTCCTTGCCTAAAAGACTACGAGTGTTTCACTCATAACGAGCTTGCCACTGAAGTACCATTGAGAAGAACTTCTTAGTCTGCCCCATTGTCGATCACAATGAAGTTAAGACTTATTGCATACTCAAACTCTCCAGCTTTTGGAGACCTTAGGTATACACCTATGTCAGTATTTATAGCCGATTCATCGATGTGCAAGGTCCATAGGCTTACTCTGTTTCGATAGTGGTAACTTGTGCCTTTGAAATTTGTGCAAATACTATAGTTTTGGCAATAAAGTGTGCTAGGACTTATTCCTTGATTGCGATATTTGGTAAATATTTAATACCATATTCGCCGAGCTTGATTAACCCAGTTTGTGCAATTCCTTATGGATTTGTTCAATTCCTAGGATACCGATAAGTTTGAGATAACGAGTCTTGCCAATGATGGATTACTCAGCTGGTAGTAAGACCGTTCTTCTCTCTGTAAAGACCTCAGTCAAAGTTGAAAAGTTTTAAAGCATCGCGGCTTTAATGTTGTCACTCATTGGTATCTGATGCAAGGTGAATACTGTGAATGCTTTCACAACTTCTTTTGTTTGTTGAGATAGAAGATCATTATGTCATTCCTGCTTCATATGATCCGTTGAAATGATTAGCCACAAGTGGCATGTCCGTAAACATGCGAGTCTGTCACTCATAACGAACTTGTCATTGAGGTACCGATGAGAAGAACTTCTCATTCTACCTCATTGTCGGTCACAATGAAGTTTAGACTTATTGCATACTCAAACTCTCCAGCTTATAGAGACCTTAGATATACACCTATGTTCGTATTTATAGTCGATCCATCGATGTGCAAGGTCCATATATGTCCAGGTGTTGAAGAGAATATTGGCAACAACTTGAGCAGAGGGCATTTTAACCCATAACATCTCGATATTAACCCAATAAATATAATCTCTGATCGATTCATCAGTGCCTTGAATGATAGTTTTAAGGTACTCTTGTGTTAATTGAGTTCGCTTTTGAGTGTAAAACTGAGATTTGAACATAGTCCATAATTGATCATAATCATGAATTTTGTGAGGAGTGATCCTCGAGAACAGGTCTTGTGCGGCGTCAACCAAAGTTATGGCAAACAGTCAAGCTTCGATAGCTCTGCCATATCCTCCCAGGTTTAGCATTTCGTTGAGGAGATGCAGGTGAGTACTAGGGTCCCCTAGGCCATCAAAAGTAGGAAGTTTAGGGATTTTACGTCCACATCCAAGCATGACACGATGCATTCCACAGAAAAATCTTAATGATACATCAATCCATGCTCAGCCTATAAATGCCTCCTTGCATTATGGTTAGACGAAGCGGTTTTAGGTAGATCGTTGTTCCATCTTTCGTGGAGCAAAGGCTCCGGCCTATCAGCATGTCATGGCCCTTCTATTTGGATCTCACGATTTCCACGCGATCCAGTACGTGTCGTAGAGGCAACTAAAATTGGTGGTAATTGTAATTGTCGAACTCTCCTACCTTGCGGATGTTGGCGATCCTAGAAAAGACCAGCCGTAATCTTGGCTCTCCTTCCTTCAGAATGAACTCTCTGGCTCAGATACTATGAATGCTCCTTAGTTTGGCCTTAGTTCATAACACAAATGGTGGAGGTGGCAATGGGTTATTCTCCATGTGTTCTCCCACCATAGTCATCAAGTTTTCAAAGTGTTATGATGTTATAATCGATGAGTTTTTAGTCCCCGTAATTCCCACTTGAGGTTGTTCCTCAAGATCATTAGATGTTTTTACCTAAATGGAATCGAGAACATTACATTATTAAGTTTTTTCCAGGATTACAAACTGAGTGGAATGCACACGTGATAGATCCTAATGTGCCATATCATCCTACAAATAGTGCATCTTCTGATTTTTCATAGACGACTCCTATGGCGTGGGAAGTTATCGCTAATCTCGAGCAAGTTCCCTCACCAGACTCTCGCACCTTATAGGCAATATGAGAAGAGCTTTACGTTTGTTGGAAACCTGCACTATGAGGAACAATGTTGGAAATAATGAGTTAATAAGATAGTTAACCTAATCTAGGAGTGGATCCGGGTTTATCGTGCTTGCGACTGAACTCAACACGGGGTCAAACTGCCTAGGAATCTCTTTGAAAAAAAAGAATCAAACTGGACGTATTTCATTACTCACTTGGAAATGTCTAAAACAAACCCTTTTGCCATAAGACTTAGCCACCATTCTCTTGTATGAATGATTACACACGTTTGCCTTGTCAAGGGTAGAGCCAATGAATTCCACGTCCTTGAAGCGCATTCTCGCGGCTTTTTCATGGTTGTAAGTGAGTATGCACTGTGTTGGCATGACGATTTTTGTAGGTATGACTGATTCTGAGTCGTAAACCAGTAAGAACGGTGTTTGGCCGGTAGAAGTCCTTGGGGTTGTGCGGTAGGTCCAAAATATCCAAGGGAATGCTTCCACCCACGATTCCTTGAGTTTGTGCATTATATTCTCAAGGTACTCCACAAGGGTCTTATTTGTATTTTCTACCTGACAATTTGCTCGTGGATGATAGACTGTCGTGAAGTTTTGAGTGATACTGAAATCTCTGCACCATGCTCGGACGTTCTTTCCCGTAAATTATGTGCCATTATCTAATATGAGTACTTACGGTATTCTGAATCGGCAGATGATCTGTTGCCAAAGGAATTCAATGATGTGATGGAGGACAATGCTTAGGCTTCAACCCATTTAGTGAAGTACACAATTGTAACAACTAAAAATCTATTTTGTCCATTCGCAGGTAGGAAGGGTCCAACTATGTCGTCCCTTGATAAATGGGCATGACACTTGCATCGGAGTGAGAGATTTTGCAGGAAAATGCATGTGATGGGCAAAAAGTTGACACCTTTTGCATCTTCTGACAAGACTCATCGCATCTTTAGGCAAGGTTGGCTAGTAGTACCCTTGGGGTAACACCTTTTGAGCCGAAAAGTGCCCCCCTTAATAATTTCCACAAGCTCATTTGTGTATTTCATTCGACACAATTTCAGTTTGACAAGTTGATAGACACTGTAGTAGTGGTCTTTTGAAGGATATTGTGTAAAGCTCACTATTGCAGATAGTTAAACGATGAACGTTGTATTTTAGTCTTTATACCGCAACAGAATTTCTTGGAAGCTTTCCCTCTTTAAAGTACGTGTAGATTTCATCCTTCCAAGAAGGTTCTAATATGATTGGCAAGGCATGTTGGACTCTTTTGAGAGTTCTCAGGTATCGAGTCTTACTTTTGGCGGATTCCTCTGTCGCTAGTAAGACGATTCTTCTTTCATAGTAGATCTCTCTTGAAGTGGTGAACTTGGAAAGCGCATCGCCCTTGATGTTCCCACTTTTTGGGACTTGACACAATGTGAAGATAGTAAAAAGTTTCACAATATTTTTGACCTTGTCCAAGTAGCGGATCATGGTGTCCTCATTGGCCTCGTATGACCCGTTGAAGTGATTTTCCACAAGTTACAAAATTGTGTAGACTAGAAGTCATTTTACTTTGAATGAGATTGCCATTGTGGTACCAACAAGGAAAACTTCGTGCTCTGTCTTGTTGTTAGTTACCACAAAGTTTAGACTGATCGCTTATTCAAAGTCTGTGGCGTCGGGAGATCTTAGTCATACACCTACTCCTCCGCCTTTGTTTGTAGCTGATCCATCAACATGTAATGTACATGGAGCTTCTTCTGTTTCAACTGTAGCAACTAGTGCTTCCTAAACCTGCGCCCTTTCGAGGGTTTCTACGATGAAGTCGGCTAGGACTTTTGCCTTGATAGCTGTTTAGGGGCGGTACTCAATACTGTACTCGCCAAGCTCTATTTCCCATTGACTAACCTTTCAGATATTTTGGGATTCAACAACACTTTATTAATTGGTTTGTCTGTCAACACCACTAAGGGGTGTGATTGGAAGTAAGGACACAGTTTTTGTGCCATTACTAAGACGGCTAATGCGAAATTTTCAATCTCAATGTAGTTGGTTTTAGCAGCCTAAAATACTTTGGTTGATGTACTATGCCTTCCATGTGTACCAGGACTATGCTAAGAGCATTCTCCGATACCGTTAGGTTTTCTCCCTCAACTGGTTTTTCCAACAGTGGTGGGGAGGGGATAACTGCTTGAGTTGCATGAAAGCTTCTTCGCCTTCTTTGGTCCATTCAAAGTTCTGCTTCTTCCTGGACTTTTAAGAATGGCAAGCTTTTTTCTGTCGCAGTTGGGATGAACCTTCCTAAAGTTTACATTCGATCCACAAGGCATTGTAAATCTAGCACGCTTTTTGGAGAAGGTAGCTTTGCGATAGCTTTTATCTTGTCGGGGTTTTCTTCAATCCCTCTTCGGTTGACCATGTAGCCTAGGAAATTTTTACTGTTGACTCTAAAGGTGCATTTACTCGGATTTAGTTTCATGTCGTATTGAGAAGGCAGTTATGAGCTGATCAACGTGATCTACAACTTAAATACTCTTAACAATCATATTGTTGATGTAGACCTCCATGGTTTTGTCAATGTGGTTGTATAACATCTTGGCTACCAACCGTTAAAAGGTGGCGCCAACATTTTTTAGTCCCAAAGGCTTGACTCTGTAGCAGAATACTCCTTTGTATGTTACAAATGCGCTTTTACCTGTGTCCTAGATTGCCATCAATATTTAATGAAATCAACTCTGAGCATCCTTCATGCTTAGGAGTGCATATCCTGCTATTGAGTCGACTAGCAAATCGATCTATGCTAAAGGGAATGGATCCTTAGGACAATGCATGTTCAAATATGTGTAGTCTACGCACATGTACCAATCTTGGTTGGGCTTCGGTACGAGAACAGTGTTGCTGGGCCATTCTGAGAAGTCTACTTCATAGATGTGTCGTTTGGCCAATTTTACGGCTACTTCTTTGTCAGCAACAACGTTCTTCTCTTTGTTGAAATTCTATTTCTTGTGTAAAATGTTTTGCCTTTGGATCAACATTTAACCTGCGTACAATAATAAGAGGATCAATACCTTTTATGTCACTGTCGGTCCAGGTGAAGATAACCATGTTGTAGCGGAGACATTGGATAAGCTTGCGTTCCACATCCTCATACATGTTGGTGTCGGTGCGAGTTATCTTTGTTGAATCGGTCAGAGACAGACATTCTCTTTCAGTTCGCATAGAGGTTCGACTCTAGCAGTGCTTGCCAGTTGTTTTCTCATTTTATGCAGTCTCTTGTCCACTAACTCTGGTGATATTTCTATTTCAATGATGTTGTCGGGAGTATTTATGTATGACGACTCTAGCGGTGCTAGCATTGTTCCTTTATCATCGAGCGTGTTGATCAGGTTGACCTCTAAGGTCGCTTCTGCTTAAAGTACAAGCCTCTTTATAGTCTCCATGTACAAGCCTCTTTATAGTCTCCGTGGACTTCACCCACAACACATTTGGTGGGAAATTTCATCTTCATATGATATGTAGATGCCACTGCCTTGAAATCGTTGAGACCTGGGCAGCCAATGATTATATTTTAAGCGAATGGCGTATCAAAGACTAGGTACTCTAAGTTAAAAGTTCTTCTTTTTGGAACAGTCCCAAAGGATGTAGGAAGCACAACCCTTCCAACTGCAGCCACTCTTGATCCTCCAAAGTCGTATAGCAAAGTTGTTACCATTTTCATGTGCATATGATCTTTTCCATCTGCCGAGGTTTGATTTGTTGGTAGACCTGATAGTAGATTGCACACTCTTGAGTATGATGGATGCCAAGAGTCGATTTCATCAGATTTTATGGTTGTGAATGATCAGAGCAAGATACCATTCGTATCAGACATAGGGGTTATATTGTTATAAGGTAATGTTGTGCGGCGTCAAGAACGCAGGTGCGAGCTTTCAAAGGTTGGTTTCCAAGATCTTTTATAGTTTGATTGGAAAGTCAATGTAAGTCTACATCGATGACATATGGGTCAAAATCTTGAAGGCGGAGGAACATATCCAATATTTTTATGAGGCCTCCTCTATCATGATAAATTACGGTATGAAATTGAACCCAAATAAATGCACATTCGAGGTAACAGCGGGTAAGTTCATTGGTTTTGTGGTGAATGATAGAGGCATGTAGAAAATTCCAATAAGATAAGGGCGGTTCTGGAGTTGCCATCTCCGAGGATAGTCAAGGACATAAGTGCTTAGAATGGCGGCTGACTGCTTGGGAAGGTTTATATCAGCCTCTGCGGAGAATCTACTTTTCTTCAAGGTAATGAGGAAGAGTAAGGATTATGTTTGGACAGCGAAATGCGAGGTAACTCTCAAGTGGATGAAAAAATATCTGGCGAGCCCACCGCTTCTAGCGAAGCCCGAGAAGGGAGAGATATTGTACTTGTACTTGGCAGAATCTTTATAGGCCATTAGCACGGTGTTGGCAAAGGACAAAGAAGCACAATAGCTCCCGATACATTATGTGAGCAAGGCGTTGCAAGGAATGGGGAAAAACTACTTGGAGATAGAGCTTTTCTCCTTGCTAATAGTGACAACTACAAGGAAATTGCGGCCGTAATTTCTGTCGTATCTCATTAGGTGATGGCAAAGCCTGAGGTGATGGCAAAGCCTAAGGCCATCGGGCGCATTGTTAAATGGGTAATCAAACTAAGTGAGTTTAGCCTAGAGTTCCACACTCGGACAACGATCAAGGCCTAGGCGTTGGCAAATCTTATGAGAGAGACACTAGAAAATAGTGTGACAAGCTAAGCAAATATAGGCTGGTCAATACTTGACGAGACAAACAATAGCCGCTCATCCTCTACTTGGTTGCTACATGTGGATCGATGGGCACCCAATTACGGAGGCATAAGAAGTTTCTATTTGTGGTAGTGGGGTATTATACAAAATAGGTATAGGCAGAGGCGATAGTGACTATCACAGGAAACAACATTATAGAGTTCATTTAGAAAAACATATTACGTCATTTTGACATATCGATAGTCCTGGTATCTGGTAATGGTTGGGAATTCGTAAGGAAGGAGATCAAATCTTGGTGCGAGAAGCTGAAAATTTCTCAGCATATCACGTCAGTGTCACATCCTCAAGCTAACATGCAAGTAAAATCGACCAATAGAAGATTAAAAGATTACCTCAAATGAAGTTTTCTCAGCATGAGGTGCACGGTATCCTATTGGCCTACATGCAGCCACGTTAAAAGTATTGACTAGAAAGTTCGCTTGAGGAATTTTGAGATCAGACCTGTTTCTAAAATGTATCAAAGCTAGCAAGCATGTAGGTAAGTTACAATGTCGATGGAATGGTCCCTTTCGGGTCATACATGCAAGCGCCAGAGGCTACTACTACTTGGATGATCTTGAAGAACGAAAGTTGACTTGTCCTTGGAATGTGGAACACTTGAGGCGTTACTTTTTGTAGATTAATTCCTTATGTTTATTGCATGGCATGTAAACCTTAATACACGAACTACAGTGACTTCAGTTCTGAGGCACCACTCGCAAAATGTAAGCAACTCAGCCCTATGCTAGGCTCAGCTTTATCCTTATTTATATCCTTATCATTGTTTATGCGATGCTTATTGCTTGCCAAAATGAATGATGATTCTACAGGTATAATAACAAGACTTTCGTAGCCCACAGATCGAAAAGAGGTCAAAGAAATAAGTAAACTTCCGCACAAAAGGAGTAGAGATGGACATATGACTAGTTAGAAGCAAGTGCAAACCTAATATCCCCAATGAGCTAAGTTAGACATTTCGCCCAACGCGGTCAAATGCAAACCTAATATCTCCAAAAATAAAGAGAGATTGACATTTGACCTACCACAGTCAAATGCAAACCTAATATCTCTAGAGAGAAAGAGAGATGGATATTTGACCCAATCCAGTCAAATACAAACCGGAGAGCTTGGGACACAGTACTAGAAGGCTACACCATCCCTTACTTGCCTAGAGATGAAGATGCTGATCTGGTACCTAAGCCAAGAGGACTATGGACAACCAATAAGATTGCTCTCTACAACTTCAATGAAAATGCTCTCAATGCTATTTTTGGCTGGGTAGGTAACCATATGTTCAAACTTGTACAACTACTAAAACTGCTTGGGAAGTTCTTGAACTACATTGTGAGGGTGATGTGGCTGTGATGGACTCTAAATATAGAAAACTTTTGAGGGACTTTGAGAAGATAGAGATGAGTGTGGATGAAAGCATTTTTAGAAACTTCTTGATATTTCTATTCAGTGTCAAAACTTAGGTTTTACCATCCCAAATCAAGCCATGGTCTATAAAGCTTTTAGAACATTATCTTCTAAGTTCACTGTCAAAAGAATTGCTATGAATGAGTCTAGAGATCTTGCCAACATGGACTTCCAAACATTAATGAACACTTTAAAAGAGTTTGAACTAGAATTCCTATGAAAGTCCAGTAAACAACTTGCTTTAGCCTTACTAGAAACTAGCTCAGATTCTACAAGAAGTATGAAGATGAATATGAGTTGATCTCTTCTAACTATGGAAACATTACCAGGAAGTTTAGTAAATTAGGCTACAAAGATAAAAATAAAGAAAAATAATCTGGTAATGTTGCCCTTGGTTATAAGAAATTACCCCCAAAATTTGTAAAGTACATGGCATCTAAGAGCACGCCTCAAGATGCTGAGAAATTAAAGGATGTCCAGTGTTATGAATGTAAGGGGTGTGGTCACTTTAAACATGAATGTGCTAACACCCTCAGAACAAGAGGGAATTCTCATTGGGTGTGTGTAGATGACTTCAATGATGCTGACTTCGAATCTGGAACAAGTGCTCATGTGCAATCACAGAAAATCAACACTGCTGCGCTTTGCACTCGGATCACCTGGTCAGAAGAAAACTCCAGAAATTGCCAAAATTCTCAATGTTACTCTAACATTGGAGAACCATTAGCAAAGCCGAAAATCTTCTTTGGAGACTGGAACAACAATGATACACATGTTATCTATGACGTGCTCTCTGATTGTGATGATACTAACTTTGATTGTTTTCATGGCTCAGTTGATCTAGAAGTAGAGTACTTCAATGAAGAAGAACTGTCCCAGGAGGTAATCCTAGACGAGCTACATACAACTTTTCTCAGACTTGAGAGAGAGAATGTCAAACTCATAAAGAGTAACAAAGCACTGAAGCACGACATTGAATGTTTGAAGAATATGTTGAAACTCTATGAGAGAGATCTTGACAAAGCTGAAGTTGAGCTGAAAGAGGTAAAGGAGAAACTCAAAAAGGATTCACAGATCATAGCCAAATGGAATGGAGGTACTTTTAGACTTGATGAGGTACTAAACATGAGTAATACAGGTACACATGGTCTGGGATTTGTCGAGAAACCTTCCTCTTCTAATGGTAATCTGCTTATTTAACTACAAGCTTTGTTAAAGAATCTGGCAATATGAGTTCTGGTACCATCAACACTGTAAAAAGCAAACCCACTTTTATCTGTCAATACTATTTCCAACCAGGCCACATTAAACCATTCTGTAGAAAATTCATAATATAATGTGGTAAGAAAACAGCCTATGTGCCCAATGATAAAACTACAACAGATTCTGATGTTAGACCAACATTAGGTGCAGGACAGAAAAGTAGGACTTGGGTAGAAAAAGCAAAAACTCATAAGATGAAAATTGTATGCAATGTTGTTTTCTCTGCTGTGTACTCTAACCTTTCAGGTAAGTGGTACTTTGACAGTGGATGCTCCAGACACATGACAGGCAGCAAGGAGAATCTTGAGCAAATGATACATTTAAGTGCTGGAACAGTGACCTATGGAGGTGGCACCAAAGGAAAGATCATTGGCAAAGGGATCCTAAATGTTGATGGGTTCCCACCCCTGAAAGATGTGTTGTTGGTATATGGTTAAAGGCAAATCTAATCAGTATCAATCAGATGTGTGATGATGACTTACTCGTTACATTTGACAGAGTTTCTTGTGATGTTTATGATAGTGATAATGTTCTTGTTATGACAGGTACTAGATCCAAAGATAACTGCTACCTAGCCCAAGAGGAAGCAGAGTGTTTCCATGCCAAAATAGATGAGGCTTCTATATGGCATAGGAAACTTGGACATGTTCACTACAGAAACCTTGAGAAACTGCAGAAAGTTGATGTTCTAAAAGGCTTACCTAAGCTGTCTTGTCCAGGTAAGCTTGTGTGTGGTGATTGCCTCAAGGGTAAGCAAACCAGAGTTGTTCATACACCCCTACAGGTACATAATGCTAATCCTAGATCTAGTAGGTGTTTTGAATTACTGCACATGGACTTAATGGGTCCAATTGAGGTAAGTAGTCTCAGTGGTAAGAAATATGCCTTTGTGATTGTAGATGACTTCTCTAGATACACTTGGGTAAAATTTCTTAAAGAAAAGTCAGAAGCTTTTGATCAGTTCAAAATTCTTCGTGCTAGTATTAAAAACTTATATGGCTCCACTGTGACTAAGATTAGGTCTGATCATGATAAAGAATTTAAAAATACTAGTTTTGATAACTATTGCAATGCTAAAGGTATCTTCCGTGAATATTCGGCTCCTAAGACTCCTCAGCAGAATGGGATTGCTGAGAGAAAAAACAGGACTCTTCAAGAGATGGCCAGAGTTATGCTCAATGCTAAAGATTTATCCAAAAGACTCTGGGCTGAAGCTTTAAATACTGCTTGTCACATTAGTAACAGTGTGTATCTTAGACCTGGAACTAACATGACTCCTTATGAACTCTTGAATGGTATGAAACCAAATATTGCATATTTTCATGAATTTGAATGTGATTGTTATCTGCTTAATGACAGGAATTATCTGAGTAAATTTGATCCTAAAAGTGAAAAATGCATCTTTGTAGGATACTCTGCCAACAGTACTTCCTTTAGAGTCTACAATATTAGATTGAAGACAATTCAGGAATCAGTGAATGTTGTGTTTGATGAGTTCACTCTTGATACAGGTACTGATGACATCTCAGTTCCCAATGTTGAACCAACAGTAGAAACCAAGACTGTTACTCTTGACAATGTTACACCAACATTGGAACTGGAAGCTGGAAACACTGAACAGGAGTCAGGGAATGATGTTAGACTAACACCAGCGAGATCAGATGTTAGACTAACAGCAGAGGACTCTGACTCAGAACATGAAGTTGCCTCTGAACCTAGAAGAGATCCCCCAGCTAGGATTCAGAAACATCATCCAGCATCCCAGGTAATAGGTGAACTTACTGAACGGGTAAGGACACGCAACAGAGAAAGACTTGATTATAGAGATATGGTAAAATTGTGTGTCTGTATGAACTTCACTTGTACTGTTGATAATGCCTCTTGTTTTGTCTCCTCCATATAACCTAAGAATGTGAATGAAGCCCTCCTTGATAACTTTTGGATTAATGCCATACATGATGAACTATTACAGTTTACTAAGAACAATGTCTGGAAACTGGTGCCTAGACCACCTAATGTTAATGTAATAGGGACAAAGTGCATATTTAAAAACAAGAGTAATGAGGAAGGGGTCATAGTTAGAAACAAAGTTAGACTAGTTGCTCAAGGGTACACACATGTTGAAGGTGTAGATTTTGATGAGACCTTTGCTCTAGTTACTATGATTGAATCTATTAGGTTACTTCTAGCTATAGCATGCGGTCTTAAGATAAAACTATACCAAATTGATGTAAAGGGTGCGTTCCTGAATGGGCTAATTGATAAGGAAGTATATGTTGAGCAGCCTAAGGGATTCACAGATCCTAAGTACCCCAACTATGTGTACAAGCTTGAAAATGCCCTGTATGGACTTAAAACAAGCACCTTGAGCCTGGTATGAAAGACTTACAGAATTCCTCTTAAGTCTTTGTTACACTGTTTGTTTTGAAGAAAGATTCTCATGTCTGTATAGCTCAAATATATGTGGATGGCATTGTTTTTGGCTCAACTAACAACTCTATTTTAGAAAAATTTGTTGAATCAATGACAGGGCAGTTTGAGATGAGTATGATAGGAGAATTAAATTTCTTCCTTGGTCTCCAAGTAAAACAAACAGGTAATGGGATATTCCTAAGTCAAGAAAAGTATGCAAAGAATTTGGTGAAAAGGTTTGAATTGGCATATTCAAAGCCTTGCAAGACACCCACGTCTTCATCAGTGAAGATATCCAGATTTGTTACTGGTGCAAATGTTGATCCAACATTGTACCGTTCAATGATAGGAAGCTTACTCTACTTGTCTGCTTCAAGACCTGATATAATGTTCTCTGTTTGTGTGTGTGCTAGGTACCAGGCATGTCCAAAGCAGTCACATCTGATTGCTGAGAAGAGAATCCTTAGATATATATCTGGCCCTTTGGCCCTTGGGATCTGGTATTCTTATGATACTAACACAAATCTTGTAGGTTTCAGTGACTCAGACTCGGCAGGTGACACTGATGATAGAAAGTCTACAAGTGGAGGATGTTTTTATCTGGGGAACAACTTGGTCTCATGGTACAGTAGAAAGCAAAATTGTGTGTCACTCTCCACTGCTGAATATGAGTACATAGCAGCAGGCAGCTGTGTCACTCAGTTAGTATGGCTTAAACACATGCTACTGGATTATGGGTTAGACAGTGATACATTACTTATGTTATGTGATAATCATAGTGCTATAAGCATCTCTAAGAACCCTGTGCAACACTCTAGAACAAAACGTATTGACAAAAGGCATCACTTTCTGAGAGACATGGTAGAAGATAAGCTCATTCACATTGAACACATTGAAACTAACAATCAGCTTGCTGATATGTTCACTAAACCCTTAGATACTGAGAGGTTCTTCAGTTTGAGAAATTCTCTTGGCATGTGCATTGTCTAGGGGAACAACTTGGTCTCATGGTACAGTAGAAAGCAAAATTGTGTGTCACTCTCCACTGCTGAATATGAGTACATAGCAGCAGGCAGCTGTGTCACTCAGTTAGTATGGCTTAAACACATGCTACTGGATTATGGGTTAGACAGTGATACATTACTTATGTTATGTGATAATCATAGTGCTATAAGCATCTCTAAGAACCCTGTGCAACACTCTAGAACAAAACGTATTGACAAAAGGCATCACTTTCTGAGAGACATGGTAGAAGATAAGCTCATTCACATTGAACACATTGAAACTAACAATCAGCTTGCTGATATGTTCACTAAACCCTTAGATACTGAGAGGTTCTTCAGTTTGAGAAATTCTCTTGGCATGTGCATTGTCTAGGGATGTTAGGACACCAGCGTTGACATAACACCACTGTCTAGAACTGGTTATTGGTTGTGGTGTATCTGGAATTCTTTTATGTTTCCTTTTTGCATTCTACTTTCTTGCATATTACTTCTTTGTTATAGATCATGTTGGGTTGTGTGGTTAATCTGTATAAATAGCTCAGTTGACTGATGGACAGGTACATAGCAGGAGTATTGTAAAGTAAGAACTTTGTTGTTAGTCTGTGAATGTTAACCTAACATCTAGGAGAAGCTGGGGTACACAGAGCTCACTACTCTGATGTTATTCAGCTGTGACTTATCCATGTTTGGTTAGACAGAGCATGAAGAGAAGCTGGGGTACATGATGTTGAAAGCTTCATTGTCATTCAGTTGTGCTTATTTTTGTGTTTGTGTCTATGGCCAAGGTTATGCATGATAGTGATCCTTACTACTGGGGTGTTTTGAAGTTTCGACTGCTTGCATTCAGTAGCATTGTTCACTTGGTATTTCTCTTGTAAACAGGTTGGTAAACAAGTATGCATGAGAAGTTGGGGTGGAGAAGTATATGATTAATGTATTCTCTTCATTCAGTTCCTTTGTAGTTGCCTAATCTGTAGCTGATGGTTAAGTTGCTGGGGTGTGTGGAGTCTTGTGCTGCCCGCATTCAGTGATGAGACTATCCTTTAACATTCACTGGTTTGTTGTTCAAAAGAGTTCATGATTTTAGTAAAAGATGAATTGTTATGTCCTGATCCTAGTCAGTAAAGATATGTATACTTGGTTACCATCACCCAATGTTGATCTAACATGGTTGCATTCATTCTAGTTTTGCATTTTTTTTCCTTATGTCGGTTTGGGCTTAGGGGGAGTTAGTAACCCTAGTAATCCTAGGAATCATGTGTTGAGGCATACATCGTGGGTGACTCACTGCAGGTAAAACACTATGTTTTGTGATCTTCTATATTGTGGGAACATTTTTTCCCTGGATATGTACATCCACTCGGTGTTCTTCTGTATGATGTGTTACTTACTCATACTGATGATCTTAATCTATGTCTTTGTACCTATGTACTTGGATGAGGTTCCAGATCAGTATACAGGAATATCTCACGCTCTCACATGATGTTGTTTTGGATGAAGCCCTACACCTACAACTTCCCTCCCTGATGTTAACTTGTTAATGTTAGTTCAACATTGTAACATTGTAACTTATAAGTTTTCAGGTGTGGAGACAGCTCTGGTTACGTGTTAATCTAACACTGACACGTGGTAAGGTGAACATGTGTATGATCGTGTGACAGTGGTCCGATTATTTTGGTAATATGTTACAACACCACTATCACTATTCTTCAGCTGATTATTTATATAATTTGCCCTAATCTCTTCCTATTGTTACCGAGCTCAAAATTCTTGCGAAATCAACATTCTCTGCAAATCAAGTTTCTACTTTTCTTCTCTAAATCACTCTAACAATGGCATGCAAGTCTTCCATTGATGCTCTTGTAGACGCTACTAAGCTGATTGAACGACCAGTACGCCGCAGTACCAGACGAACAACCACTGAAGCCGTCGCCGCCGCTGCACCAAAGAGGAAATCCACATATCAACGGCGCAAGGGCAAGAAATCTGCTAAGGGTGATGTTGGTTCAACATCAAAAACTGCTGAGCTAACCTCGACTCCCACCAATGACAAAAACGAGGTAATGATGGCTAACCCTACTCAAGATATTACTGCTGAAATTGGTATTGAGGGGGAGAAAGAGGCCCATGTTGTTGTTGTGGGTGAGTCTGAGGTTTTGCATGAGGTCCCTGAGGGTGGTGGTGGGGATGAGACTGTGGGTGGTACTGATGAAGGTGAAACCCTTGGGGTGAATGCTGAGCCGTTTGAGGCTAATGTTGTTGAGCATGCTGCTGCTGTTGAGATCGATACTCTTCCTGAGGAAGATGATCAGGTTGAGGAGACTGTGGTTGAGGATATTACTACTGAGGGTAACCAAGATGTTGATGATGAGGGTGACAATCAACCTGAAGAGGTTGAGAGAGAAGAAGAAGAGAGCCTGACTCTCTCTACCTTAGCTACTGCTGCTAAGAAATGAAAGGGGAAGCAGGTGGTTATTGAAGCTTCTGAGTCTGAGTCAGAAGAACAAAAAGAGGAAGAAGATGATAAGAAGGAAGATGAAGATGAGGAAGTTGAGGAAGAAGACCAACTGGTAGGTGATGACCCTGCTGATGTTACTCCAACATCAGGCAA
Source organism: Linaria vulgaris (assembly GCA_948329865.1). Lineage (NCBI taxonomy): Eukaryota > Viridiplantae > Streptophyta > Magnoliopsida > Lamiales > Plantaginaceae > Linaria > Linaria vulgaris. The sequence continues at coordinate 5,227,869 of OX415253.1, read as the reverse complement.
TGATGAGTACTTTGATGTGCTTGATGAGGAGTACCCCAAAAAGCCTTATTCTGGCTTTTATGTGTCTGTTGAGGTAGAAGAACAGTGGGAGGCTTGTCAAGCCAGTGTTATTCACATGGGGAGGAACATTGATAAGGAGATGTTCAAAGAAAATAGGTTGTTTGAGTTGCTTAAAGCTAGAGGTGTGTTGGGCTCTGTGATGAACCAGTCATCATATGTTCCTGATGTGATCAGAGAGTTCCACATGAACCTCTCTCAATGGGTGTGCCACCAGGGCTCTCCCAAGTTTGGTAAAGCTTGGGTAAGGATGAATGTCTATGACATTAGCCCCTCTGTGATCAATGAAGCTTGGGAACTTTCTGATCCTGAGGAGACTGAGGATCCTATCATGGATGAGGTGATTACTGACCTCACTGGTGGACTCACGAGGAAGTGGAATGATAGTTTTCCAACTACAAAGCTGACATCCTTAAGTGCTGTACTTCACAAGCTCTCTACCTACAACTGGATGCCTTCTTCCAACACCACTGTTATGACAAAAGAATCTGCAAAGTTGGTGTATAACTGAAGAATGGGCTAAGTGTGAACATAGGGGAGAAGGTTCTAAGGCACATGAGGGAGGTCACAACAAAGGCAAAGGGAATCATTCCCTATCCCTCTCTAATGTCCAGCATTCTGGTGAAGCAAGGCTTCAAGACCAAGAAGACAGAAGGCTGGATCAAGAACAAGGCCAAGATGATCATCACCAGGAGCTACTTCACTCAAGTCAGGATCCAAGACTTGCCCTGGAATCCCAATGCAGAAGCTGGTCCAAGCAGGAAAAAGAATAAGAAGACTATCAAATTTGCTGCATCTTCTGTTCTAGTTGCAACTGGTGATAGCTGTTCTGTCATTGCTGATGCTTTTGTGGAGGAGACCCTGGTGTGGCTTGACAGAGAGTATAAAGATACCCAAAGAGAGATAGCAGACAAGCAAGTGAGGTTGCAGGAGATTGACAGGCTCATGAAGCATTTGAAGGATCTGCCTTTCTCACAAAAAGGGGGAGAGTAGATCAAACTTCAAAAATTTCCGAGTTCTTTTAATTTTCTGTCTTCGATGGAAGTATGAACAATTCTATTTTTCTTTGCATTTTTATGTTTCATCAAGGAGTGTGTTCCTTGCTACTAAGTATGGCCTGTAATTAAGTACTTTCCTACTAGTACTTAGTGTTTCTGCTTATGCTATTTGAAGTGTGGTTACAAAGTACTAACTCTGTTTTGCAGGTGTTAACCTGTTCTCTGATGTTGGACTCAATGTTAAACCGACATTGACAAAGATGGTTGTTATGACAACATTGAAAGTATCACTGTTAAAATAACATTGAGTTGGTCCCTTCTGATTTTCAGGGGGAGTGTACTTAGTTTTCTATTATAGAAGATAGTGAAGTTTGTCTGAATAATTTGATCAGATTAGAACAGGTTCTTAGGTTTTGTGATTAAGGCAAAAAGGGGGAGATTGAAAGTGCAGGTATTCTGGCAATGTTAGATTAACATTGAGAAGTCAATGTTAGAGTAACATTGCTAAAGCAAAATCCGATTTACAATCTTGTTTATATGTATTATTATTGTTTTACCTTATTCATTTAAATAATTGAGTTCCACAGTTGTGATTGTCTTTGATTATTATTCAGGAAACAAACTTGTCATATGTTGGACGCCCAAAGTTTCCAATAAGGAAAGTTTCCTTAATTAAGCAAACCGCTCTACAAGGAAAGAAGAGTTCGAGTGCAACTAGGAAAAGCTTTCCAAGTTGAGTCATGCTTTGAAGAAGGAGCCTATCCTTAGTTAGATCACTAACGAAGGAACTATTATTCAAGAAGGACTGCGAGAACAAGGAAGAGGAGTTCGAGAAGGAAACAATGGAGAATTACCAACCGTGTACAACACACCTTGAAGTCCAAGTCAAGAACCTATATATAGGTGTGAAGTACATCAAGACAAACACGAAGACAATAGCGAAAATATCCCGTGAGGAAATGTTTATAGTCGAGTGTCTTTGTCTTGCTTTAGCAAAGTTTGTGAGTTGTTAGAATAGATCTAAGAGTGAGGAGCTTTTAGAGATAGTCAAAGCAATTCTTGTGTGCTTTGCTTAGTTCAATTAATTTGAGAGTGAGGAGCTTGAAAATTGAGAGAACGACTTTTGTTAAAACCTTAACGGGTTATTTTGCCTACAGCTCGGGAGTTAATACAATCTTATATTCACTACTTAAAGCTTGGTGTTTGTTTATTCCGCTGCGCTATTACTCTGGTTTGTTGTTAAAGTAACATCGCTGAGTTAACAACATACTAATCTGTTGTTAAAACTCCAGTGTTAAGTTAACAACAACAACGTATCAACCCAATCCACAATTTCAGACCCAATGCAGTCAAGTGCAAACCTAATATCTCCAGAAAGAAAGAGAGATGAACATTTGACCAAACATGGTCAAATGCAAAACTAATATCTCCAAAAACAAAGGATGGGCATTTGACCTGACGCGGTCAAATACAAACTTAATATCTCCAAAAAGAAAGAGAGATGGACATTTGACCCGACGCGGTCAAATGCAAACCTATTATCTCTAGAAAGATAGAGAGATGGAGATTTAACCCAAAGCCGTCAAATGCAAACCTAATATCTCTAAAAAAAACAGGGATGCGCATCCGACCCAACATGGTCAAGTGCAAACCTAATATCTTGTCAAATAAGATAGACAGACATTCAACCCAATGTGATCAAACCCAAACCAAAGATATTGCCAAAAATAGACCTACACCATCACAATTCTAAAATTCCTTGTTAAACGAAGGGGAACCACTCACGACAGAATTGCATCGAGACAACTAAATTGTTCTTATACACAAGAACCCACATCCGTCACAACAAAGTTGTGGATAACTATACAAAACCTACAACAAATATAAGAAGGGCGCGAGCAAGAATCCCCTTCATCACTTTACATATTCAGGGGTCTAGGCGAGTTTGGTCATAATATTTATTTGAGTGATTGAGCAAACCTTGTTGTTAACGGGTTTGGAATTATTCCCTATTTAATGGAAGATATTTATATTGGGTTGGAATGCCCTGCCCGTGATTCAGAAACAATAATAGATGGAAATAATTTGAAAATAAGAAGAGATACAAGAATATTCCCTTCCTTTATTCACTGAACTTTTCCTCATTTCATCTCTGTATGTGTATGAGTATCAAGTTGAGTTAAGTTGTTCTTCTTCTATTGATCACCTCCCTTTATATAAACTTTGGTAAGGGCACGTGTCATTGTGCATGTGCTTTAGTAAAGACAGGTGTCGTTATATTGATACATGAGTAAAAATTAGGATAAGGTTTATCTCTTAATCTACTAGACGCTGACTAGACCAATCTTTATGTCTTCCGTAGGCTCCGAGGATCTTCGATGAATGGTTGTTTTGGGGGCGTTACTCTTCCGAGGGCCTGTGCTTTTGTTGATACATAATTTATGATGCTCGTCCGGGGGTGTCATGCTTTAGCATAAATGTATTCGGAAGTAGGGACTGCTGTATATGCCTTCCAAGGGGTTTTATTTCTCTTTCTTTGACTTGGGTCCGTTCTTCAATGATTTGGATTGATCTCCGAGGGCGTAATGTGATCTCCGAGGGCGTGATATGATCTCCGAGGGCTTGATTTTCTTTGCTTGAAATGGTATTTTTTAGTCTAAGTCCTCGGAATATATTATCCGGGCGCTCTGTTATTCATTTCCGGTTTTTCTCCGAAAATGGGTCCGAGGGTGATGGTCCGAGGGCAGTTCACATTGAGGAGTGTTCAGCAAGGAAGTTTTCTTGTAAGTTAGTGGGACTCGGGGTCCGTTGTGGTCCCTCTTGGCGCATTGGTGGATATCGGAGTCGTGCGGATCCACCGGGGTTTGCTCTTTTTCCGATGCCGCGTTGATATCTGTTTTTGACTCACCATTTGACTTTCCAAGGGACACTTATGTTCCTCCTCGTGTGATCCTTCTTGCCTCCTTATGTCAGTGACCGAGGGGTAAGGCAACATCCGAGGGGATCTCCTTATTAGGAGTGGGTACATCTCATCGGAAGTACTCGTGACAACTGTATTGTCCATTTATTAATTTCCTGATTAGGATTAACCTTCTTCTTTCCCTTTTATTTATTTTTATGGTTAACACTAGCCCCCCCAAATTTTGATCGCCTTCGTAGAGGCGAGGGAAATTTTATTCATCGTCCTCGGTGAGGCGAAGGGTTATTTTTCCGTGAGAATATGCATATATATTGATTATTTAAAAACGGATCATATAGAACTTACCTTATTATCCCTGGGGGTACTGTCCTCATGCACGCGGAGGTTTCGGAGCATTGGTTGCAGAGAGCCGTTGATCGGTTTCAAACTTCAAAATATCTGACCGTTGGTAACGGTCAGATTTATAACGGCGTGGCTGGCGGATGCGGGGGATACGTGGAGCTTTAAATGTGCTCCCCGTTTTGAGATTTTGTGACCGTTTGTCACTTTCACTCCTATAAATAGAAGAACTATTCACTCCTTTCTTCATTCTCACCAATTTCTCTCTTAGCAATTCCTACGAGCAAAAAAGTTCCTTTTTTCTCCTCTCTATTATTCTAATTTTTCAGCAAACTCGCAAGCTTTTTGTCTCTTTTCCTTTTCGAAAAAAAACTTCTTCTTTACTACTGCACCAATGGCTTCTGCCACCAACACTGGTCTATTGCCGCCTCTACCTCCTCTGAAGTCACTGCTCCGATTGATTCTTCTGTAAATGTGAGGAGTATTCCGGTGGGAGTAGTTACTCGTAAGCGCAAGGGAGAGGCTGCTACTGCCGCCGAGGGTGGCGCCGCTTCTTCTAAAAAAGCTAGGGTTCCCAAATCAAAGAAGGTGGCTCCTCGGAATTTTGCCAAAGTGGAGAGGGTTCCTAGTATCGCCACTCGTGAATAGGTATTGGAGTTATTTACTTCAACTGGGGCTTTCCAAAAGAATATGGTGTTCCAAATTCCGACGAAGGACGAGAGAGCGTGTTATCCTCCTCCGGGTATGTTAACGGTTTATTTTACTCAAGTGAAATATGGGTGGCGTTCATTCATGCTGCCTTTCTTCTGTGAGGTTTTTAAGGCTTGCAATATCAGCTCGAGTCAAATGGTTCCGAATGGGTTCGCCGCTCTTTGTATTTACGTATTTTGGTGCCAGGTGAATGGGTTAGAGTGTGGGGTAGACCATTTTCTTTCGATTTTTGACGTGGGGGTGTCGCCCGGGGGATATCCCTTTTACAATGTTCGCCATCGGGACAACTCGCGGAACTCCACAAAGAGGATTCTGGGTGCGTCAATCACCTCGCACAGCGTTTGGAAGAATAGGTATTTTTTGTGGGACCTGCTAAAGGTGAATGGGATATGCCCTTCGATTAGAGAGAGGGCGCTTCTCCCGTGCATACTTTGGACCCGGAGATAGTTTTATCTCCAGTAATTTCTCAGCACAAGTTGATGGAGTCAAAGGATTTTACGATGTTGTTTGAGACATCCGGACTTCATCATGTGGTTTTTGCCGATGACGCCGTGGAAAAGCCTTTGTCCCTGTCCTACGAGGCGAGAAATCTTTTTAGTAAGTTCTTTATTTTCTTCTTTTGTTCCTTCTCTGAGTATGGTAATAAGTTATACTTATACATGTTTGATTTTGGGGTGATGCAGAGGAGGTTATGGCAAATTACTATTTGCAGTCGGGTCCGAGGGAACCTACTCTGAGTGGTACTTCCGATGTGCCAGAAGAAGGTGATCATGAAGAAGAAGAAGAAGTCAATGCCCCCGAGGGCGAGCATACGGCTCCGGAGGCGGGAGGAGCTCACGAGGACCATTCTCCTTTGTATATAGATATGACGGTGGTTATCAGAAGTGTTGTTTCCTTACGCCAGGTAGCTCCTTCTTCCTCTTGGGCTTTGGTGGCGGTCTATAGGTCCGATACAGGAGATTTGCCCGCTTTCGGATCCGATATAGGAAATTCTCCGAGGGTGTCCGAAGAAGGGATGTTTCCGAGGGCGACTGAGGAAGAATCTGTTCAGAAGACTACAGAGGTGATAGACTTGTCTTCTGATGATCCCTCTCCTGTTTCCACTTATGAAGCTGAGCCTACGCCCATGGAAGTTTCTGAATCTGTCCATCGTGGTGAGTTCTTATGAGTTTTTAACGAAATTTTCCATATCTTCACTGTAGACTTTATTCATGTGCTGATGTTCTCCTTCTCGATACAGAGACTGTGGATAAAGGCAAGGCTCCGATGGTGGAAGAGCCCTTTTTATATGGTAAGCGTTCTTCACCTGTCCTTTTCTTTTAGTGATAATTTTTTCTAGTTTCATTCTCTTTCTTACGCACAGAGGTTACATTTTGTAGAGGAAGATTTCTTGGCCCAGTTCAGTGTTCCCGAGCAGGAGGCCTCACGAGGGGGTTCCGAGGATACTCAAGGGGAGTTTGATCCCTCTTTCGAGGACAGAGATATGAAGGAGGGAATCTTGAATTCGTTGCTGGGGGATACTGGCTCGTCCGTCGTAGCTAGTGGTTCTCGGGCCGTATTTACTAACTCGGAGGTTGTGACTCCAGTACCGGGAAATACTCCTCCGAGGGGCCACATTCCAGTGACTCTCTCTGTTCCCGTGACTCTATCTCCGAGAGGTCACACTTTTCAGGCGTCCACAACTCCTGGTGGGCCAGAGGGGCATTTCTCGTCTCGGACCGCGGGGAAAGCCTATCAGGACATTCTCCAGTTCTTTGCTTCCTCTAGTTCAACACCCGCCGAGGGGTATCAATTTTTGTATACCAGTCTTAATTGGTTAGGGCTCATGGTAAGTTTCTTCACACTAGTCTTCTTAGGGTTGTACGATTTATCCGTAATAACTTCTTTTTGTGCTTATCTTTTGCAGATTGGAAAGACTCGGGAAGTAGTTACTGCGGTAGAGGAGCGTGGTCTGAAAGACGTGAAGGAGGTGGAAGCTCTCCGAGAGCAATTAGCCCCTCTTTTATCCAAGGATAAGGAGAGTCAGATGAGGGAAGAGGTGCTCCTCACAAAAATTTCTAATTACGAGTTCACGCTACAAGAAGCGGAGAAGACAAACGAGGGCCTGCAACATAGGTTGAACCTGGCGGAGTCTGCCTGTAAGAAGATAGAGGTCTCCGAGAAGGCTGCAATGGCTAAGATAGCCCTTTTGGAGAAGGAAAAAGGGGAGTCCGATGGGGTTCTTAATGCTCGGATTGCTGCTCTCGAGAAAGAGATAGCGGCAGGTTCGGAGAGGGAGAGGAGCCTTCAGGAGACATTGGGTCAGGTCACCGATAGGGCTGAGTCGGCCGAGGGAAAGTTGGCAAACTTCCTCTCTCCCGAGTAGGTGCAGGCTAAGATTGATGCAGCAGTTCAATTTGCTCAACGAGAGATATCTAGGCAGCACTCGGGAGTCTCCGATACACCTTCTCAGGAGCTTTTGACAGGCCATCTGTTGTGGGGCTATTTGGAATGTGCTCGGCTGGCCAAGTCTTTGTTAAGGCCGGATGTGGACTTTTCCAAGTCTTTTGACCTTCGCAAGTTGAAGAGGCCAACTCCCGATGACTGTCATTATTTTGTGGGAAGATTTTGGGGTTTACTATTCCCTAGGGATTCTCCCGTACCCTCTCCGATGCGCTCTGCCAGTAGTCCGAGTCCGAGGGCTAGCGGTTCCGGGGGGTACTTTCCCCAATTTCTCGCCTTGCTCCGCTGGGTAATTCTGCTGAGGAGACGACTCCTTCACACCCTTCTACCACGGGGGCATAATCTATTCCTTGTAGTTTTTATTTCTTGCTTTTAATAAATGTATTTTGTACATATTACCGTTTCCGAGGGCTCTTCGGCTTTTGAATAAACAGTCATTTTTCCACCTTTCATTTCTCTACCTTTTGTCTTTATTGTTAAAATTTAATCAAGGAAGATAATGATAAACCACTTAAGGTTGCTGACTAAGTTTATCTCCTAAGTAGGAGGTGTTGTATTGCATGGCGATATGAGATACGTGTCACTCTTAATTAAGAAGATTTCTCGACACGTGTTCCTTACTTTATGTAATAGGGATCTAATCTTATTTTTCTAATCAAGGGGTGAATAGTATATATGCACTTAGGCCCTTCATCAGTCATGTTTACCACTAACTTCACAATCATAACTAGTTCTTGATCTCCTTATCTTTTCAATTTTGACAATAATTGTAAGCGCGAAGATAATACTTACTTGAAAAGGTGATGCCCCTTTACGATAGGCGAAGTGGTTCAGTTTCATCTTGTGGTTCTTCTCGAGACACTGCTCGGAGTCCTTCTGGACCGTCAAGGGCTCCTTCTATCCTCTATGAGGGTTCCTCTCCGGGGCCGAGGGATAATTTGTCTAGAAATCAGGCGACACTTGGCGCGAGTTCTTCTTTGGGAGTAGCCCGTAGGCTTTCGTCTACAAATTCTCGTAGAGTAAATCATATTAGGGAGATATTTATGGGTAGGGAGCCATATCCTTTGGCGGATGAGTCTTCGGAATTTGATTTGATTCCTCTTAATCCGTCCAGATTGATAGGTAGAGGACGTGTGGGATCCACTACGAGTACGGAGTGCGAGGACTCAGTAAGGTCTCTTTTTACTGGGTATAACCTGGATTTTGAAGAATATGACGTGATAGTGCCTTCCTCGGGTCAGAGAGCTTATGCGCCTCCCTCGGGTTATCTGACTGTCTACAACGAACAAATGCGTTGCAGGTTACGAATGTTTTTCCACCCTTTTTTCCAAATACTCTTTCGGTATTGGCAGGTATGTCCGAGTGAGCTAACACCAAGTTCGTATAGTCATCTGGTGGGGTATGTTCTGCGTTGCGAGCTTTTAAACCTTCCTATGTCCCCTTATCGGGTGGAATCAATATTTGCCCTTCGACCTTGTTCAGAGGGGACTCCCTTTTTTAGCCTGACCTATCGGGACAAGGAGAATATCTTCACTCGTGTATCCAGTATCCACTCTTGTAGAGGGGATTGGAGGCGGAGATTTTTCTTTGTCCGTCCGAGAGGTCAATCAGCCAGGTCATGGGGGGTGCCCATCCGATGGGGTCTAGGATATATTGCTCCCAATGCCGAAACACAAAGTCACGAAAGGGATGTATTGCTTCACTCAGGGCTTTTTTCTGGTTCTTATGACATATCCGGGCTGCTGGATTTCCCCGAGGCCCTGATTTTGGCGGGTTTACAAGAGGTGGTGGAGGGGTGTACCCCCCCATCTCATCCTCTTCACAGTAACTTTTATTTTGGTAAGTTTTTCTGATCACCCTTTATCTGTTCAGCTTGTAAATTCTCTGGGTGTCCTCGGACTGTTTGCACACTGATGTTTTTTGCAGGCGCAGAGATGGGAGCATTTTCCCTCGGGTCTTCTAATGATGTTTTTCTGGGGCGGGCGTTGCATGGTAATCCCGGGCTGCCGGAGGTTGGTGGTTCTGATCCACTCGTAAAGGAGGCGATGGTTGATATTTCTTCAGAGGAGGAGGGACTGGAGACATCGCCTGTAGTAGCCCCCCAGTAAGTTTTATAATTCCTCTAGGAGTATCGGATCCGATAGCGGTTCCCTCCCAGACGGACTTTCACATGACTCCAGTGGTGTCACAGCCTTTTCCTCGTAACTCTGCCGTAGTGAATGTATTAGAGGAGTATCTTCTCTCTCCCGATACAGAGGACTTGCAGCCCTTTGAGGGTGGCCCTGATCGTGTCCCTGCACCGCCGCTCGAGGGGAACCCTTTCCGGTTTGTCGAAACTTTCTCAGTGGTTTATTGAACGTGACGGATTGCGGGCTGATGAAAACCCTTCCGGTATCCGTTCTCCAGGACTTATCTTGTAAAGACCTGTGCGAGGTATTTCATTTATTTTATCTATTTTATTTACTACTAACTTGTCGCCCCTGTCTGATGTAATTTGCTTTGTTCTTGGGCAGATGTATATGGTGCTAGATGCCCTCGAATCTTACGGAAGCTCTTCGTCTGACCCTGGTTTAGTATATCATCGCCGAGACGAGTTAGAGCAAGGTCTCTTAGAGGCTCAAGCGGAGATAACTCAATTGAAGGAAGTTCACGAGTCCACTCAGGAGATCCACAACAATGCGTTATAATCCGAAAGGGATAAAGCGTGGGACTTGGAACGCCGACTCGTGCTCGAGAGAGCTCGTGTATTGAATTTAGAGAGGAGAATAGAGGAGTTACGTGACCAGTTGCGGTCCTCGGAAGAGCAACTGACGCAGGCTACGAAGGAACGAGATGCCCTAAATCAACAAATTCTAGGGATAACTCGCACCCAGGCGGTGGCGTTGGTTATGGCTCGAGTCCAAGCAGTATTGGAAGTGGTGGGTCCATCTAGCCTTCGTGAGTCTCTCCAGGGTGAGATGCGTGATTTGGTTCATATAGGCTACCGATTGTGCCAAGATGCTGTCCAAGCTTTCCCAGAGTTTCCCTCATGCTTGCTCATTCCGGAACTTAACATTCGTCAGATTTTCGAGGAGCTTCCTTCCTCACCCATTAGGGATTCTACAGTTCCGATTGTGTTTGTTGATGATCCGATTTCTCTTTCCGAGGAGCAGCGCCGGCGACTTATTCGAGAAGGAAAGTGCCCTATAGGAGGGGCTTAACTTATAGAAGGATATTATGTAGTTTAGTTCATGATACGAGGGGCTTTTTTGTTGGGTTGCTAAGATGACTCATACGTAGAGTTATCCTTTTGTCAAGCAACTCTACTTTCTTTTGTAATGGAACCCTTCGTATATGAATAACTTTTCTTATTCATGCATGACTGTTACATTAAGCATAATACTTTCTAAGGTTGATTGAGTTCCAGGTGTTGCGAAGCACTATTCTCTCGGAATCGGTAATACGATAGGTCGCAGGCCCCACAATTTCCGCTATCTTATAGGGTCCTTCCCATCGTGGATCAAGCTTGCCTACATTCTTGGAAGCCCCTACTCGTTTCATTACTAGATCTCCCACTTGAAAGGTTCGGAGCTTTACCTTAGTATTGTAGTATCGTGACATCCGGGTCTTGTATTCTTCGACTCGGAGGGCTACTCGGGTTCTCTTTTCTTCGAGTAGATCAAAGGCCAGGGCTAGATTTGAGCCATTGGTTACTTCCTCGTATTCCCTGACTCGCCAACTTTCTATGGAGACCTCCGAGGGCAAGACAGCTTCACACCCGTAGGATAGACTGAAAGGAGTTTCACCCATAGCGGTGCTTTGCGTGGTCCGATAGGCCCATAGTATACCGGGTATTTCTTCAACCCATTTAGCTTTATGCCAATCGAGTCGGGCCTTCATATTTTTCAAAAGGGTTCTGTTGGTCCTTTCTACCTATCCATTTGCTTGGGGATACCCCACCGATGCGAAGCGGTGTTTAATCTCCTAATGGTCACACCACTTTTGTAACTCTTGATTTGTGAACTGTAGGCCATTATCGCTTACCAAACTCCGAGGGACGCCAAAGCGACACATGATGTTTCTCCATAGGAAGTTGATAACGGCTCTCGCGGTGATCCGAGCTAAGGGTTCCGCTTCTACCCATTTAGTAAAGTAGTCAACGGCTACTAGCAGAAATTTCTTCTGACCGGCGTCAGGAATGAGAGGTCCAACTATATAAATGCCCCATTTGGAAAACGGGTAAGGGGTTAGATGGGGTTCCCACGGGGGCCGCGGGTTGATGGACCCAAGGGGCGTAAGCTTGGCACGGTTTACACCTTTCAGCATGGCTTTTACTGTCTTTAGCCATCGTGGGCCAGTAGTAGCCTTGTCGAATCAAGCGTCCGACCATGCTTTCGCCGCTAGTATGGCTCCCGCATGTCCCCTCGTGAGTTTCTGCTAAAGCTAGTTGGGCTTCTTCTTCATTAAGGCATCGAGCGTGGGGACACGAGTACGTCCTTCGGAAAAGTATTCCATCTTTGAGGAAGTACCGAATGGTTTTTCTGGACATCATCCGCTGGATATTCTTGTCCGAGGAGTATCCCTCGGGATCCTGCAAATAGGCTTTAATAGGAGTCCCCCAGCTAGACGAGGGATCTGAGATGGTATTTACCTCTTTGCCTTCGCTTTTTTCAGACTCGTTGACGTGAAGTAGAGTAATTCTCTGAGTGTGTATGGCGGCTGTTTGAGTAGCCATTTTGGATAAGGCGTCCGCCTCTTGGTTTTCTTTTCGGGGAATTTGAACTATATCATATTCCTCGAACCATTCGAGCCTTTGACGGACAACCCGGAGGTTTTCTTGCATTCTTTCTTCTTTTGCTTCATATGATCCTTTGATTTGCTGGACAATCAATTGAGAATCACTATGGAGGAGTATTCTCTTCATTCTTCCTTCCTTTGCTAGTCTCATACCAATAAGGTGAGCTTCCTACTCAGCTTCAATGTTAGAGAGGGGGTAATCTATTCTGATTGCAAAATGGAGCCTTTCATCTTCCCCTTCTTGATTTACAAAAACTATTCCTGCCCCCCCGTGCGTGCTCACCGAGGACCCATCTACATAAGCATACCACAATGGTTCTTTTCCCTCGGATCCGATGCCCATAAGTTCCATTACAAAGTCCGCCAGGACTTGTTCCTTGATGGAGGATCTCGGAGCGTAGGAAATGTCATACTCGGTGAGTTCCACGACCCATTTTATTAACCTCCCCGATGATTTAGGCTTATTAAGAATTTCCCTTAGGGGATGTTTTGTTAGCACTGTAATCGGGTGGGAAAGAAAGTAGGGGCGTAGCTTGCGGGCCATAGTAACCAATGCTAGGACGAGTTTTTCAGTTAGGGTATACCTGGTCTCGGCTCCGAAGAGAGTTTTGCTGACGTAATATACCGGACGATGTTCTCCGTCTTGTTCTTCGACTAAGACGGCGCTAATAGCCTCTTCTCCGACCGACAGATATAGAAATAACTCTTTTTGAGGTAAAGGTTTTACCAGCAAAGGTGGTTTCAACATGTACCTTTTTAGTTCTCCGAGGGCTTCCTCGCACTGGGGGGTCCATTGAAATTCCTTGACATTTCGAAGTATCTTGAAGAAGGGAAGCCTTTTCTCTGCTGACTTGGAGACGAACCGACTCAGCGAGGCCATTCTACCAGTCAGCTTTTGAACGTCTTTCACCGTCTTTGGGGTGGGTAATCCCATGATGGCCTCTGCTTTCTCGGGATTTACTTCTATTCCCTTCTCCGTAACCATAAACCCCAAAAAATTTCCTCTTCGGATACCAAAAGAGCATTTCCTAGGGTTAACTTTCATGCCAAAGTTGTTCATAATGACCAACGCTTTCCGTAGGTCCTCGGGATGTTCCTCGGCAGTGTTACTTTTGACTACCGTGTCGTCCACGTAAACTGCTACTGACTTTCCGATAAGTCCTGCGAACATAAGACTTACTAACCTTTGGTAGGTAACAGAATGTGCCTGCATCCGTAATGAAGCTAGTTTTATCTTGATCTACTGCCGCCACTGGGATTTGGTTGTATCCCTGGTCTCCATCTAGGGTTGACAGTAGTGCACATCCAGCGGTGGAATCAACTAACTGATCTATGCTACGTAAGGGAAAACAATCTTTTGAGCATGCTTCATTGAGGTTAGTAAAGTCAACGCACATCTGCCATCTCCCTCCGTGCTTGGGAACTAATACGACATTAGCTAACCACTCGGGATAGATAACTTCCCGAATTTGCTTCAAGTTGAGAAGGCGTTGTACTTCCGAACGAATGATTTTATTACGCTCGGGTCCCATTTTTCTTTTCTTCTGTTGGACAGGTTTAGCTCCGGGCTTCACATTAAGAAACTGCTGACATACCTTATTGCTGATTTTCCCGGGGGGTCCTCCTTCCCATGCAAAAAGGTGATGGAATTACTTGAGGAGGGAAGTCAGTTGAACCTCTATTGTTGATGTCATGTGGGTGCCCATTTTGATCACCTTCTCAGGGCTTCCTTCTACCAACTCTACCATCTTTAATTCCTCCACAGGTTGGACTCGTGTTTCCTCGGTCTTACGCTTTTTATTGTTTCTGAGGGAAGGTTCGTCTTCTTCCGAGGGGATGGCATTCATGCAACATTCTCTGGCTTTAGATTGACTTCCTCGAACTTCTCTGATGCCGGAAGAGGTGGGGAATTTCACTTTAAGATGCAAGGTAGAGGGGATAGCTTCAAAGGCTCGAATGGATGGTCTCCCACAAATGGAGTTATATGTCCGTGAAGAAGCTTCCACTACCCATAACTTGATGGGTTCCGTTCTCTGAAGGGCTCCCTTTCCCCATGAGATTGGAAGAGTCACAGTTCCGAGGGTATGGCAAGTTTCCCCAGAGAACCCTACCAAGGGGACTTCAGCGGTTTCCAATTTTTCTTGTTTCAGCCCCATAGCAAGATAAGTAGGCAAGAAGAGTACGTCCACAGGGCTGCCCGTGTCTATGAGGATCCGTTGGGTTTCATACCCGTAAATGACAGCTGAAATAACTAGTGGGTCTTCATGAGGGTATATTATGCCCGTGAGATCCTCGGGTCCAAAGGTAATGTTGGGTAGCTTTGACTCTTGGATAGAGCAGAGGGGGAATCCTTGCTCTGCTCGTCTGGCTTCTTTCAAATATTTTTTCTTTTTACTTTGGGGCGTCATTGAAATTTCACCTCCTTCAATCATATTGATGGTTCGTCCTGACGGGGGATTGTTTTTATAAGAGTCAGGTGGAGGAGGCAAACTCCGATACCTTGTCGTCCTCTCTCGTGAACTTTGTCGACGGTCTTTGGTTCTCTCTTGGGGTCGTAGGTGACCAACTGTCCTTTCTCGAGACCTCCGACTGGGCGTCCTTTCCTCCTCTTCTTCCTCTTCTTCTCTGCGTGACCTCTTCCATACGTTTGTCTTGGGCTCCCCGAGGTTGTTTTCCTTGAGGTAATTCTTCAAGTATCCTATTTCTAGGAGATGAAGTATTTCTCTAGGGAGGGTAGTACATTCTTCAGTGGTATGTCCATAGGTTTTATGGTATTTGCAATATTTCCCTGTGTTCTTGTCTCGGTTAGGAAATTTAACAGTGCAACTCGTTGTTGCCCCTCATTATATTGAGCACTTCCGGGGGAGTGATAGTCATCGGAGGCAAGGGCACGGGTCGGAGGAATTTCTTAACCACTATGCCCTCATCTTTACGCGGAGGGGTTTTCCCTCTTTACCATTTTCTTTAGTCTTTGCCTCCCATTCTGCGCGCTCCAGGTGTTCATTATCCTCCTGCTCCATTTGCTTCTTCGTTCCTTCCGCCTCTTCCATCAGAATATGGACTTCTGCCTTTTGGATAAGTTCATTCATGTCCGTGACACGATTTCCCATAAGGTACCTGAAGAAGTCCCCCGTTCGAAGTCCTTTAGTCAATATGTCTGCCATGATGGTTGGACTAACGTTGGGAACATCTAGTGCTTCGTCCGTGAAGCGCTTTATATACCCTCGTAGGGGTTCATCCTTTTTCTGTTTAATAGTGAAAAGATGTGTGTCAGACTTGGGGTACCTTCGATTGCAAGCAAACTGTCGTACAAACAAATGAGCTAATCGGTCAAAGCTCGTAATGGAACAAGGTGGAAGGTGAGTGAACCACGCCTGAGCCCGCCCTCTGAGGGTAACAGGAAACACGCGGCATAACACATGGTCAGGGGCGGAAGATAGGTCCATTCCGACCAGATATTGATGGATCTGGTCTTGCGGGTCTCTCCCATCAGCTTCTCCGGTATATAGCGGGATATTGATGGGTCGCATCCCCGAGGGGATAGAGGCTAAAGCAATTTCAGGAATGAAAGGAGAGGTTTTGAATATGGGATCCTCCTCAGGGGCCATGGTCTTCTTGAGGTCACCCAATTCTTTTTGTAAGTCATCCATCATTCCCCATAAGGAGTGTTCAACATCTCCCCGATACTCTGAGGGGTGGGAAATTTCCCCCCGACCCCTCTCTGGGGTTCTTTCAGGACAAACATACCTTCGGGACGTTTGTCGAGGTTCTTGGTGCCAAGGGATTGAGTTTGGGTTTCGCACCGCCTGGGGTGTATCTCCTTCCGAAGGGAAATTTCTGTCCTCGGGGGATATAGAGGACATGTTTCCGAAATGCCCCCCCCCCCCCCCCCCCCCCCCATCCGGGGTGCCCATGTATCATCTAGAAGTCTTTCATAGACAGATCGGGGAATATTAATAAAATCTCTTGTACCTGATTCGTAGTTGGACAGAGTTTCTTCCGAGTCGATGTAATGAATTGGAAGGTTTTCACTTTCAAAAAGGTCATCCATCCTAGTCGATGTTTGCTGAATTCTCTCGAGGACAGATATTATGGCGTTCCCACAGACGGCGCCACTTTGTTAATGGGTTTGGAATTATTCCCTATTTAACGGAAGATAATTATATTGGGTTGGAACGCCCTGCCCGTGATTCAGAAACAATAATAGATGGAGATAATTTAAAAATAACAAGAGATACAAGAATATTCCCTTCCTTTATTCACTGAACTTTTCCTCCTTTCATCTCTGTATGTGTATGAGTATCAAGTTGAGTTAAGTTGTTCTTCTTCTATTGATCACCTCCCTTTATATAGACTTTGGTAAGGGCAGGTGTCATTGTGCATGTGCTTTAGTAAAGACATGTGTCGTTATATTGATACAGGTGTAAAAATTAGGATAAGGTTTATCTCTTAATCTACTAGACGCTGACTAGACCAATCTTTATGTCTTTCGAAGGCTCCGAGGATCTCCGATGAATGGTTGTTTTGGGGGCGTTACTCTTCCGTGGGGCTGTGCTTTTGTTGATACATAATGCTCGTCCGGGGGTGTCATGCTTTAGCATAAATGTATTCGGGAGTAGGGACTGCTGTATATGCCTTCCGAGGGGTTTTATTTCTCTTTCTTTGACTCCGGTCCGTTCTTCAATGATCTGGAGTGATCTCCGAGGGCGTAATGTGATCTCTGATGGTGTAATGTGATCTCCGAGGGCGTGATATGATCTCCGAGGGCTTGATTTGCTTTGCTTGAAATGGTATTTTTTCGTCTAAGTCCTCGGAATATATTATCCGAGCGCTCTGTTATTCATTTCTGGTTTTTCTTCGGAAATAGGTCCTCAGGTGATGGTCCGAGGGCAGTTCACATTGAGGAGTGGCTTTAGCATAAATGTATTCGGGAGTAGGGACTGCTGTATATGCCTTCCGAGGGGTTTTATTTCTCTTTCTTTGACTCCGGTCCGTTCTTCAATGATCTGGAGTGATCTCCGAGGGCGTAATGTGATCTCTGATGGTGTAATGTGATCTCCGAGGGCGTGATATGATCTCCGAGGGCTTGATTTGCTTTGCTTGAAATGGTATTTTTTCGTCTAAGTCCTCGGAATATATTATCCGAGCGCTCTGTTATTCATTTCTGGTTTTTCTTCGGAAATAGGTCCTCAGGTGATGGTCCGAGGGCAGTTCACATTGAGGAGTGTTCAGCAAGGAAGTTTTCTTGTAAGTTAGTGGGACTCGGGGTCCGTTGTGGTCCCTCTTGGCGCATTGGTGGATATCGGAGTCGTGCGGATCCACCGGGGTTTGCTCTTTTTTCGATGCCGCGTTGATATCTGTTTTTGACTCACCATTTGACTTTCCAAGGGACGCTTATGTTGCTCCTCGTGTGCTCCTTCTTGCCTCCTTATGTCAGAGACCGAGGGGTAAGGCAACATCCGAGGGGATCTTCTTATTAGGAGTGGGTACATCTCATCGGAAGTACTCGTGACAACTGTATTGTCCATTTATTAATTTCCTGATTAGGATTAACCTTCTTCTTTCCCTTTTATTTATTTTTATGGTTAACACTTGTACAAGATTTCTTTATTTGCCTTTTTGAAATAGTGGGTCCATCACCATTGTAGTCATGGCATCCCTCCAATAAAAACTAAACATGATCTTCTATGATCTCACCCACAGACCCCTCCATCTGGTAGATACTCGGCGACACCATTTCGCAAACATTAATCGAAGACATAGAAGAGGCCACATAAGCAGAAACCACATCTACGGGAGGACCCAATCGGGTCTCAAACACGGTCCTCATTGAGTGCAAAATCAGCACAGACGCGAAAAGACGAGAAAGTCTTATTAGAGACCACATTCGCCAAACTAGCGACATTACCACAATTGCTATCATCAGTTTCCTCTACACAAGCTGCCGAGGGAGTACAACCTCCAATGCCAGATACGACAGAGGGAGTAATTAATTCGTCATCACTACCTCTGAATATGCTACCACCCTATCTAGATCAACACTTGACCGACATTTTCGTCAACATACCTCACTTCACGAACGAGCTCACTCATACCCCATTGAGGCGCAGTCTGAACAAGAAATTTTGTATCATGCTTAATACACTAGAAAGGGTCGACTGGTCTTTCTCATCTTCATCAAAAACCTTGGGTGTTTCCATGCGAGAGATACGACTTAGGTCAAGCATTTTCTACTAGAACCCCTCTTTCAAGAATCCTAAGTAGTCAATCTAGTCGGCACCAAAATTCATCTCAAACTTCACATGCTCTTCCTTTTGATGTAGCTCCATACATTGGTATACACAACACATCGTAAAGGACCTCGCTATTTCACACTAATTACCCTCAGATTTTAAATATTGAACCCTGGCCTTCAAACAAGTAACTTCGAACTTGGCCTCCAAATACGATTCCCTATAGGAGTCCCTCTCCCGCCTCAACATATCATTTTCCTTTTGTAAGGACGCAATCTAAGCATGCAGTATCCCACGTTATCCTCAGCGTTTTTAGCAGATACAACAACTGCATATGCCTCTTGTGCAACTTTAACCTTGTCTTTCTCAGCATCGTGAGCTTAACGATGGACTGCGACACAGCTGCAGTCGGTTTTTCAATACATATCTTCCATCTTGTCAATAATTTTGGTATGTTGATGCTCCACCTCCCTCGATGCAATGTAATCACGACATCGTTTATACATAACAACTGTCGTGGCAGCATAAAACAAACGACCAAAGCGAGCTAGATCGCGATACCGAAGGTTTTCATAGGTTAAATTGCGATTGATACGGGGTCACAGGCCCCTCATAATCTGATTTGCATGTTCTTCCCTTAATCAATATCCCATTAACTTAATGATTTAGGAATTTATAATCAGACCTACTGTCGGGGGGCACAGGCCCCGAAGTGCGGGAAGGTTGGGGATGTTTGGGTAGCCGAGGCGGGATCCCAATAGCCTTGTTTAGGGCAACGAGACTCGGTGACACGCCTTTTAGGAGCGGTATACCAATCTTCCGCGGTATACCAATCCGCGGAAGGAGCGTTACTATGACCACCGGCTGTATGAATGTTCACCAAAGGCTTCACCACCTTGATTTGACCTTTCGTCTTGGTGAGGAGCGTTACTCAATTATTTTTATTCGGAATGCTAATTTCAAATTTGAGGGAAATGAGACACAGTGATTTTATCAAGGACTTTGAGTGAGTTACAAGGGGTCTTGTGAGAACACTAGTGAGAGCTAGAAGAATACGATAAATTCTAAGTACAATGAAGTGTAAAATTGTGGAGAGTGTTTTTATATTGAGTTTGTAGCGAGTATTGTGGTTGTCTTCTCCTGTTGGAATGGGGAACTATTCATAGTGTTAGTCCCAGGGGTTTTTGGCCAATAGGGGTCGGTCTTACCGTTTTTACTTTGGGTAGTGCTGGTAGCCAATAGGGTGAAGGTCTTCTATGCCAATGGGGGTCGTCTGTTAGAAGGTGACCAATGGCGTGAGTTGACTGTAGTTTGTCTAAGCGAGTAATGATGATATCTGCTCCAATGATCTGCAGAGGTGATACTGAAACAATACACGGAATTGGTCTGCCACAATCGTTGACCAGCACCAATAAAATTTGTTGCACTCTGCTCCAATGAATGACTCAGACTAATGGGATGTGGTCTTTCCTCATTATTAGGGTGGTTGGGAGCTATGTTGAATGATGATCGTTGGCTCATTCTTTAAATCGAGTCGTGGACTATGGTCGATTGGCCTTTTGGTCGCTTGTTCTGAGTGAGACCTGGGAGTCGTTCTTTGCTATTGATACAGGTGGGTTGTCTCCTTTAGTCGGAATTGTGGTAGGTCTTGACTTCTCCTTGTATTCACTCGTGTCCTTAACATTTTTTATGTGCTCTTCATTCCTCAATATTTGGCTAAGTGTTAAAAATTGCCATCGTGGAGGGTCCGTATGGATCTAGTGGGCAGTATTCATTCCTCGGTATGGGGGAGTTCCAAGGTATTTCCTTGCGGGTACCCAAATTCGAATTGACACCGGATTGTAGGAAGGATGTGTCCAAGACTTTAAGGTCTATATTGTATACCCTATTAGGGGTGTTAGTCAGACTAGAGTCGGTGGTACCTTCTGCGGGTGTGTGGACTGAGTACCCTCTCCAAAGTCCAAACATTTTGCCCCTGTTGAGGTAGAGATTTGTCGTGACCTGGACGTATCCTTTCGTTATGGTTAGTCATTTGTGTAGGGTACCCTTTTTTTGCCCTCGTCCGATAGCGGGGCAAATTATACATCAACTAGAGTCCCCCGAGTTCCGAGTGTATTTTGTAGAAATTGATTGGAACTCATTAAATAAGTCTATGTGTTGTCGAGAAGTTTCTGCAATTGTGGTCCAGCATGCTCCACGTGGCGCTGGGTCGGCCACCCATCAAGGGTGTCGTTTGGGCTTCTCTGCCTATAAATTGTGAGGACTCGTAGTGTTGGTATTCATTCACCGGAGCTTTCTCATTTTCTCTATCTTTCCTCTTTCGTCTTCTCTTTGAAAATTTTTGACAATTTTTATGGCTTCCATGAGCAGTTTCGGCGGGGAGGCGACTGGTGCAGCGAGAAGCTGAGCAGCGTTAGATGTGGTGGCAATGGAAGCGGCGGCATCTCCTCCTGATGAAGAGGCATTGCAACACCGTCGTGCTACAGGTTGGTCTGCAGGTCGTAGTACCTTGGAGTCACGAGAGAGATACTCGCCATCGTAAGGGCTACTACACCACCTTCTTTGTGCGAGTCAATGCGGGGTTGTGATGCTTCCTCCTATTTTTCTATTGGGAGGTCTTCAAAGCTTGCATGTTGTGCCCGAGTCAACTCTCTCTGAATGGGTGGTCGACTGTGGCGGCCTTTGCCTTTATCTGTGCGGCCTATACTCATCCTTGCGCGGTGACCAGGTTTTTTGGGGCCTTTGACTTGGCGAGCTCGTCTGCGGATGAGCTCTTTTACACTTTCACCATGCAGAATTCGACAAAGAGGATCCTCCACGATCTTATGGGATCCCACAATATTGGAAGGAAAAGTTCTTCTTCGTTCGTCCCACCATTGAGGGTCATTTATCCGACATTCCGAAGGAATGGAATTTGGATTGTCGGATTTTTGTCGACTTTGATACGGCTGGGGCCACGGAACAACTATCCTTCGAGCAGGGGTTCAGCTGGAAGAAGATATCATAGATCAAGGTGTTTTTAGCTCTTTACAAGAACTGCGGTCTGAACGATGTTCTAGTTATGACACCCTTTGTGGGAACAAGTGCTCCGAAATCAGTAAGTTTTCTTGGTGCCTTTTGGGTAGTTATTTCCTCGTCGGGTTTTTTTCATTGTTTAATCGAGTCTTTTGCTGCTTCGTTTTGCAGAGGTTGTCATGGAGACGATGAAGTGTGACGCTCCTCCTCCACGTCCTTCCAAGAAGAAGATAAAGAAGGCCATTGCCCAAAAGCCTCAGAGGACAGGGGGATCGGCTACTTTTGTGGCAATGACAAACGACCCCTCGGATGAGGAGAGTGCTTCAGCTGAGGTCCCATTTCATACGAGTCAATCGAGTGAGAAATGGATGTGTTTGGTGGGGAGGAAGTGACGTCGGGAGCAGGGTGCTGATGGCCTCAACATGGGAAAAGATGGGCTTGGGGGTGGAAAGATTGAGATAATAAAAACCTCACTACATGGTTTTGGTAGTGTAGAGGAGGTTCCCCACGGAATGGTATCTCTCCCGACATCGTTGGGAACTAAGCCTAAAAAAAAGACAATGCTCATCGACTATGTGGTGGTTGACCTACCCTTCCCTTACAATGCTATTTTGGGAATGCTGGCACTCAATGCTTTCCGAGCATTGCCATCAACATACCATCAAATGGTAAAGTTTTCTACTGCAGCAAGGACAGGCAAGGTGATAGTTGATCACAAGCAAGGTTGGCTATGCTATGTGGCATCACTCAGACTGCCACCACAAGAGGAGCAAGAAGCACTCGCAACTTTAGAGCCCGTGGAGATGGAACAAATCGACTAAACCTCTCCTTTAATTTCGTGGCTTATTAAATTTCCGCAATTTTTGAACAATTTACATTTGTCCCCTCAATTGCCTTGTGCGATAGAGGCTGGCATATAATGACCTAAAACAGGACCTACGAAGGCTTGAGTCTCGAGGAACCCCCTCGGCTCGATTGACCATCATCATGCTTGTGGTCCTAAACTTGGCGAACTGGGTACATTCCAAACTAAACATTACGATAACAATCGATAAATATTACTTATGGAAATAAAGGATATCTACAATCACCTATTAATTGGAAGACAAGAATGTTGCACCGCACATTCCTAGTACAATCATGCTCTCTTAGAACGGGCGCCGCCTACCGCGGGGAACGCCTGCCTCATTGAATGAATCGCTTCGCTCTCATGGAACCCCTGGTTTTTTACATTGATACTACGACCATGAGCAGAACGTCTTCGCAGGGGAGGCGCTTGAGGGACGACAAAACTTTCATCCCGGTTCTCTTACGTCTGCTCTGACCAGGCATCCCACCTAGAGATACATCCGTTTTTTTTGTACGACTACCACAAGCCTTTTTATCACGCAATGGCCCCGAAGCCACATCCCGAGATCCCATCTCGCCTGCTGGAACCGCTAGATAAGGACCAGACACACTCCGCAGGGATACTAGTAACTCCCCCAATCTCAACTTTTGCATTCGTCGAAACATCATTGGCACCTCCATGGACAGACGCTTGCCGAGAATAAGAACTAGAAAAAGGTTTGTCACCAAAAGACATGTAAGAGACACCCACCTAAGGTAACTCAACCCCGATATTGGACGATGGTGCCAAACACCAAGAGATAACTCTACAGCTTCAGTTGGGGGAGCCACGAATGCCTTATTCCCCATAGTCGTCGTAGGATGCGCTACTGCAACCACTTTCCTTGTCGCATAACCGAATGCAATAACATTATCCTCAGCCGCAGTCTGAGCCACGGCCACGGCCTCTGCCACTGCGTCCGCCCTTGCCATGTGGCAGCAGCCTGCAGCATGCATGCGCGAAGACCAGCCATTACAACGGGTAAGAATGATAACTTAGAAGAATATGACCTATAAAAGAAAAAAGTGCATGACAGGAGCAGTATCAAAAAACGATACCGGATGTATTATCAAAATCAGAAATCGAAAACGATATCCGAAGGCAATACAAAAATGATATCGAAATCAGATATCGAGAACGATATCTAAAGACAATATCTGAAAAGATAACAGAAGTGATCTCGAAGTCAGATATCGAAAAACGATATTGAAAAATTGACATTTCACAGTCATATCGAAAAGCAATATTAAAACCAATATCGAGGGAGCACAACGAATACCTTCAATATGCCTTTGTTAAAATGAGTATGCATTCACTAGAGGATAAATATGTTTTCTACCCCCTCTCACTATCTAATAATAAATTTGGGGTGCGCGATATTCGCATTTATTGCTGACTATATCGAAATAAACTTTCGAAACCAAATTATAATATCAAAAAATTCGATATGCATACACACTTTCAAAATAATTTAACGAACATTAATCGTTTACACAACTTTACACGCAAATGTCGTTAGCTCATAAATCAAATGTGGACCTTTGTGCTACGATAATTATATTGTGGGTCCACCAAGGTTTTAAATAAAATTCACGTATCCGAGCTCCATCATTTGAACTAGGGGGACAAGAGGTAATGGTAATTCAAAATTTGATCTAGTTAGTTTACGAGTTATTATTTACAACAATAACTCATAGACTAGGGGACTACATAATATGAGTAATTCCTGTATTGGGCCGGCTCTTTTTGATCATACGGCCCAAGTCCATCAGAAATTGGCTCAACGCACTTTTATATCGGGGATGAACCCCGATATAGCTTCCAATATCGAGTACCACATTCGATATAGTACAGCTCACGTGGAAGTTACATGTGCGGTCCCCGCATCCCGAGGTCTATATATATTTGGGTTGTGCTAATCAAGGTAAGCGTCAATAATAACCCAACACTTGTCACTCCTATATCGAACATATTTGATATCGAATCCTCAATCGATATCCGTACCCGACACCATCCAGTATTCCATCTGATATATCACCCGACATACATATTCGATATATATCCCCAGCATACATCCCCGATATTGCTCACCCTTTGATGGCCATTTCATCGATATCAGCCACATTCCCGAAATAGAAGAGACTCGATATCTTCCCAAATTCGGCATCATCCTCAACATCATGCAAAGCATCTACGTATTACTCTGAGGTGTTCCGAACTCAAGTCTACCTAAAACTAGTGCTAGTAATAGGAGACTTAAGTTTTAATAGATTTGTCATTATCTTATTGTAATCACACACTTCGCAATTAATATACGATCTATTGTCAAATTAATTAGCAACATAGTAATAATAATTTTATATAATTTGTTTTTCCTTTATACAATTTTATTTAGAATCTTTAAAAAACCTATATAGTACCAGATACACAAATATTTTAAAATTATAAATAATTTTTTTCATTTCAAAAATATCATTTAGGTTTATCTCTGTAAATTGTATAAACTTATTTGTAAGTTTAATTTGATTAAGCACAAGTCCTACACAATTCATAACATTTTTTTTTTTAAAAAAAAAGGAAAGAAAAAAGGAGTTGTTCAACATTCATCACCCCCCACCCTCCGTCAAACCACCACCACCACAAGTACCTAACACTGCACTAGCACCACCAGGAAAAAAAAAAAAATGACCTGTGTCATTTTTCTTATCTTGGAACCAGAGAGGTTGTGGAGGAGATCGAAAGAGATGAGTTGGGATTTAGGTAGTGGCGTTGAAGGTGAGACATTAGCAATTGGAGGAGGAGGAGATTGTCAAAATTTGGGGGGGGGGGGGGGGGGGGGGGGAATTTTTAACGTTTTGATCCCTTAAGTTGGCTCATCCCCGATTTTGGTCCCATAAGTTGGCAGACCGCGATTTTGGCCCCATAACTTGGCTTAAGAATCGATTTTGGTCCCACGGTCAACATTTTTAAAATTCTATCCGTTAAAAACTATGTGGCATCATTTGACCGACTGCGTGGCAATTTTGACTAGTATTTATGTACGTGGCTCCAAAAAAAAAATATTGGTTATCAAATTGGTGGCACATGTGTCTTCCAGTCATCAACTCATCATCAGTTCCTTTGATTACTGCAAATTCACATGTTAGTTACTAAAATAAATAAATAAATAAATAACAAAAAAAAACTACCACCCCCACCCCAACCCCACCGGCATTGTCGCCTCCGCCGCCCTCGTTAACCTCGAGGACTAGATTCAGGCCAAAATCGGCGACTCCAATGCTCGTATCACTGATTTCTTCGACATTGTTGTCGGTACCGGCATTGGAGCTCTCCTCGCAACAATGCTAGTCGATGACGACGGTTTTGGCCGTCCGATCTTCTCCGCCAGAGCCGCCGCGAGTCTCGTTGCAGAGAATCAGGAGGATTTGTACAAAGCGACAACCATCGGTGTTCTCCGCCGCCGGACGAGATCCTCTAGCAAGAGCATGGACGCCGTGTTTGAGGGTGGCATTTAGGAGAGACGACGGAAAGGTGTTGACGCTGAAGGACACGTGTAGGCCTCTCCTCGTGCCGTGCTTTGACTTGAAGAGCTCCGCGCCATTCGTCTTCTCCCGCGCCGATGGGAGGGAGAATGTTGGGTGGGGTGGGGGGGGGGGGTCGGTGGGGTGGGGTAGGGGTTGGGGTGGGGTGGTAGCTTTTTTTGTTATTTATTTATTTATTTTATTCCACGTCAAATTATTTTTTTATTTTTTTATTTTATTTTTGGAGCCACGTACGTAAATACCGGTCAAAATTGCCATGCAGTCGGTCAAATGATGCCACGTAAGTTTTTAACGGATAGAATTTTAAAGATGTTGACCGAGTGACCAAAATCGAGTCTTAAGCCAAGTTATGGGACCAAAATCGCGGATGAGCCAACTTAAGGGACCAAAACGTTAAAAATCCCGGAGGGGTGAGGATTTGCCGCTGCCGTTAAGGTTATTGTAATATTGAGTGAGATTTTGGAGCAGTGTTGGAGGCGCGGGATGGGGGGGCTTGTTTACGTCTTGAAGGCTGGTGGGAAGAGGGGCTGCTAGAGCTAAACAAGATCATTTGGGGGGGGGGGGGGGGGAGAGGATAACAACTTAAAAATTATACTTATTTAAAATTAACAGTATGTAATCAACTCTTCTGATCAACATAAATATAATAAAATTCATTATGTGTTTAATTTTAAAAGATATATTATTTGCTTTTTTCTAGTTTTTAACTTGTGATAATGAAGTCTGAGAATGAGTGTTCTAAACAATCATCAAATACATCCGCACTTACCATACTGCTTGTCTCTGGGTGATGCAAAGAAAACCAGGACTCAAACACGCAGAATACAAGTTCTGGTCATGCCAACATCCACGAGGTCGAGATGTTTTGTCAGAATATCCCCTACTATTAAAGAAACTGTGATGATTGAGAATATACAAGTTAATAATTGCACATAAAGATTAATCAAGTCATTGCTTACAATCTCTAATGTGGTCGATAGTGTGTAGTTGTGTTCTTGAGTGGTAAGAACAAAATCCTTGCGTAAATTCCATAAGAATATAAGGACTTCTATTTGATGAGTTCATTATTCTCTTTGTGTCATGACCATAAACTCATGTAAAACTTACTGTGTTTGAGAGTCTTTTGAAATTTATAGCTTGTAATGTTAAGTCGTAGTGCTGGCTAAAGTAAAAAACTTAAAATGAAAAATGAGAAAGAAAAAAAAAATTAGTTCTACAGATGTATCATAAATCTGACTATTCTTTCTTTCTCCTATTTTCCCCCGTATTTTTCTTTTCTTTTCTTTTTGGCCTTCACATTGTTTCGTTTCTAGGATATTTTTCTTATCATTTGCACAAAATCAACCCTCCAATATATACCAAATAATTTTCGAGTAGCACCTACAAACTTGTATTTTTATGTGGGGCTATTTGTGCTTTTT
This sequence comes from Linaria vulgaris, assembly GCA_948329865.1. Classification (NCBI taxonomy): domain Eukaryota; kingdom Viridiplantae; phylum Streptophyta; class Magnoliopsida; order Lamiales; family Plantaginaceae; genus Linaria; species Linaria vulgaris. The sequence goes on along the minus strand of OX415253.1, from coordinate 5,200,526 downwards.
ATTTATTGTTCATCTTCCTTTTGCTTTTTTAGTCTCATCTTTTCGTTTCACTTTCTCCTCCTGTCCTCTTTTTATTTTCTTTATTAGGATTTAATTAATTCATTTCTATAATATGATCGGATATTATATTATTCGGCTCCAGGTAGTTAGAAGGTCTCAACAGGGTACTGTGGATTACTTTATTTGTAGGGATTTGAGCTTGAAATGCTCAAACGCAAATAGAATTCCACAACAACAAAATCTTCACAATCATGTTAAATTGTAGTATAGAAATCACCTACTCTCCGTACAATCATGTTAAATGGTAATATAGTAATCACATACTCTCCGTAAGTCATCTATAGTTCTTCAATTTCTCATGAACTTTAAATTATCTTAACATCAACTACTTCATGCAACAAAGTGATTGGTAAATGGAATAAACATGATTTTTACAAGATGAAGCAACATGTATTAAACTAGCATATTCGTATCATCTCGACTTCATAGAATATTAGGAACTATTATACATCTAATGTCCCAATTTCTTTAGACTGAGATTTTTGGCGGTTAATTATCTAATATCAAAAGCTTGTCATTCATGTTTCTATATAAATTAACTAACTACTTAGATATTAATTCTCACAATAAGCTTCTGATCCCCTGAATTTAAATATTTCATTAAATTTAACTCATCAAACGTAACTTCACTCTCTTAAGAAAAACGCTCACTTCTCTTTCCTAACTCTCGGTCAAGTAGTTTGATTTGTTCGGCACCCCTACGGCGTCAGAACTTTACACCAACTGCCTCACGCCACCATCATACGTCAATCGATCTTGTTTGCAAGGTATAAGTTTGTGCAAGATTTGTGTTCTTTGTTGTTTTCTGTCGGGTCTCCTTGCTTCTACATGGGTGTGATTTATTTTCACATCATTGCATTGTGGAGGTTGCGAGCTTCGATTTGAACAGACTCTCATGCATTTTGGTAAATATTTGCCTATCTTCAAGTTGATGGTTTTACTCTCGGATTTGTACTAGAGCACCTAGTTCTTCTTAGTTTTTTCGAAATTCTAAGCTCACCAGTCGACTCAGGAGGCAAAACTTAGGGGATGTAAACATTTTAGCTAAATAGAAGACGAAAAAATCTGGACCGCCGCCGTCAACGGCTGTTTTGGAGGTTTTTTGGCGATCAAACGTTGGTTAACAAACTGTGGTCGTATTCTATAGTGAGTTGGCTAACTAGGGGACCCCTCTTTGGTTGAAGCATTAAAGACGCGTGGTGCCCTTCCGGGCCCAGTCCACGGCGCATAGAAGGCTATCGACCGACCACCTGATAGGGGGCCCACCCATGTCATCCCACTACCCGATCAGGCGGTCTATGCCACCAATACCACTGCTCATAAGATGGAATTTTTCGACTGAGCCAATACAACTGCGGACGAACATTTAGCGACTGTCAAGATGGCGGTGCCGACAGTGAACCTTTCAGCAACAACATTCAACTTTCTAGTCGGGGTCATTTCTACACTATTTTTTGTCCCATATCCAATTTCGAAATCCATTTAATCATTGAAGGTCTCCAATCTAGATCCCAAACCTCAAATTAAGGCAGTAACTATTTTCCCCCCTCCCTTGGTCAATTTTCTCAAATTTTATGAAACTTTCTTGGTAAAATGAAGGATCTCGCACGTCCTATTGTTGTTCTAGATAATCTACGGCCTTTTTAGCTTTGACAACCTTTGAAGCAAGGTTCATTTGCGCAGTAACTAATCTAAATTAGAATTACGATATCATTTATTCACTTGTCAATGATCCATCTCTCGAACCTAAAAAATTTCATATGCTTAAAGGCAAGTCGATGATCAATTTTAAGGAAGATGAAGTAAGAGAACTTCATGGCCGACTTTTACTATTCGATTCTCGATTGCTAAATCGTCGTATACTTTCATGCACCGTATGATTGCAATATTTCCTCTAAATGAGAATTATACGATTGGTCTGATTGGGCCTCGACATGTCATGGTAAATATTGACAAAAAGGAAGATTATACGTGGATTTGGTTGAAAAAGTAGTTGGACTTTCAAGGAGCTGAGGGTATGGTTTTCAAACGAACGCCAAATTTCAGTACGGAGTTAGAATTGCCAATTGCATCGGTTTGGGTTGGTCTTCTCAATATTAATATGCGTTATTGTGAACGCAAGGCATTAATGGGAATCGAACAATATATTGGAAAGCCTCTTCGTCTTGATGAAGGTGCAAATGTCGCGGCCCCATTATCCTCGAATTTGCATTGAAGTTAATCAACTTGAGCCAAAGAAAAAGAAGATTGAATGGGCCTTTAGAATTGGATGTAAGTTAACCTATGTTAAACAAAAAGTTGTTTAATAAAATTATCCATATTTCTGTCGTATATGTCAATGTTTGGGACACCGTTTCGATGAATGTGATGTATTGAAAATTGTTGAGAAATAGGTGGAGATAAATGAGGAACATCGTCATGAAAAACAAGTAGATCCAAAAGGCAATAATAGTCGACAAAAATAGGTGCCAATTTTGAAAGAAAAATTTGCGGTGTTAAATTTGGTAATTTCATGTCCAATGGATTAAACCATTAAAAGGGGGGAGACAACTCTTTTAGTGTTCTTCTGACTGATAAGTCCCTTATTGAGCATGTTCAAGTTAAGCCATGTTTCTTTGCTCACTTTCTTTACATGGCGCATATCATTGCAATCTCCTACTTTGCTATATAATTCTCGGTTAGCTTTGTTTGATCTCAATCTTGGTCGCGTATGTATGAAATCCATATATTATAATGAAATCTTTATTACGTCATAGAATATTAGGAATACATCAACATTGATCCCAACTTATGCATATTTTCACAACTTGAATTTGACTTTAAACTGATTAGAATTCTCAAAAATTCAAAAGACAATAAAATAAATACAATAAAAAAAGTCTCATTTTTTTCTATTACAACACAAAAAGCAAATAAATACCTTCACACTCAATACTTAAAATGTGTTGTGTCTTCATTGTATAAAATAGAAAAATATGAATAAACCATAAACTTCACCTAGGAAGTCACTCTAAATGGCAATCACCGCCATGGGCATGGCATATGTACAACTCAATGTGGAGTTGTAGACGATTCTTGCTAGTTAACCTAAGGCTCAACAAGTTTAATTAGGTGGCTTACTTTGAGATTTCACTCAGAGGACATCCATGATAGCATTTATGGCGTATATGGTAACTCAACCAACGACCTCCAAAAAATGTTGGGCCCTTAAGAAAAAGTACTCTCTTGTCCGCTCTCTAACGATTACTCATCTTGTGGTTGCAATAATTTTCTTGTTTAAGTTAAATTGTATTTACCAAGGCTCGACAACACTCCATCCAACTCGTCACACTATTTTACAACATCTCACATCCAAGTGTGCAACCTATAGTAACTTCAGCTCAGTAGTAGCTACCTCGGAGAAGTTTGGTGCCCACTACCGAATTGAGACAGCTGTCACAAATAGAACTTTGTTTTTCAATTTTTTTCACATTTTTTTTCTCTACGTAGGAGAGTTTCTCGTATTGCTGTTGTTAACCTGTTTTGCTCCACGATATCATCTTAACATTAAGAAGACCTACTCAAATATCGGTAGTCTTAGATGTTGCACTTGATACTGGTAAAATGGTACTTCGCTATTTCCTCGAATCACGATAGGTGATTTAAAGGATACAACTCCCGCGCAAGGTATCTTTAGTTTTAAATAACTTCACGAATACCCCATAGGGATATGAAGCCCTAGCAGCCGCCTAATCAAGATACGCTACGGATAAATTACAACATGGGGCATTAGCATTCCCTGATTCACGATAGGACCTCCCATCCCCGAAAGACAAAAACGCGGGCTTCCTTTTCTGAAGGGTATTGGAACTGAATGGCGGCAGCGCCATAACATATGTCAGCACCCAGAAGACAGCTGTCAAAAACAGGGCAGGACTACTGAGCTCTTACAAATTACATGTGACACTTGTCAAAAAACATAAATGCATAGAAGCCAATTGTATGCAATCTTACTCGTATATAAGGAAGGGAATAAAATGAATAAGAGGGATGACTTTTAATCATCCGAGAGATATATTTTATTATTTGAACTTGGACAAGGCGTTCCAACTCACTCATAAATCAAGAAAAGTGTGATAAATAAATAATTGTTAACAACATAGCGTCGTCTTTGAGAATGCCATGAAATATTGCCTTTGAGTATGTTCGAGGAATTCGTTATATTACACCATCTATGACCAGTAGCAGCCTCTGGGACCATCAAGAATGTGTGGAAGAAGAACCATCAATAAACCCCTCTCCACCCCGAACGGAGAGAAGAGATTTTATAAATGTCCCTCGATCCATTTTCCAATATCTGTTGGAAAATGCCGCTCGAAGGACTCAACAAGAAGCTGCATACCCTCACGAGCCCCTCTTCCGATGACCATATCGGGAAGGGTACGATTTGGAAGAATACGAATCCCGCATGAGGACAAGTCTTCATCGAGTCCCTTGATACCACGATACTCCTTCTCACACGATAGGGAGATAGGAACTTACCATGGGGACTACCGTAAGAGAGAACAACTTGATAACCAAAGGGTATGGGCCTCCTACCCTCGGGATCACCAATTGCCTCCTGCACCCATAGGAGTGGACAATTCCTTGTGGGACATGGTCAATAGCCTGCGCACAGAAATGAGGGATATAAATAAAAATATAACTCCAGGGGAAGAGCTCATGTATCACGGCTCTCCTTTCATTCCGAAAATCGCTCAAGCCTTGATCCTCTCTGGGATGCGGCTTGCCAATCTCCCTCTATATACGAGTGATAAAGATGAGAGATATCCACAAGATCACATCCATCAATACATAGCCAGTACGGACCTAGCATCAGTACCGAATTTCGCTCTATGATGATTATTTAGAACTATCCTGGCGGGTAGAGCGCAGACCTGGTTCTCTCAGCTACATCCCGGCACGATATCCCATTTTGATCAATTGGCATGCCTATTCGTACGACAATTTGCTTGCAATAGAAGATATCCTAAATCCATCAGCCATATGTTCACTGTTAAGTAGAGGAATGACGAGTCTCTGAGAGATTAAATGAAGCGCTTCTTGGATGAAGCCTTAGATGTCCCGAATGCTAATCCTTCGATAGTAGCAAATATCCTAACCTAAGGGCTCAGAACGAGGGTCTTTTTCTGATACATCATGGGTAACCAGGTTAAGTATATGAATGAACTCATGAAAAAGGCTGAGACGTACATTATCATAGAAAAAACTGAGAATTCAAAGATCTGAACAGATAATAAGGATAAATAACAGGAGAAGAAGTCTCAAGATAAGGCGAAGGAAGAAAAAAAAAGTATACGGGCAGACATTCTTGATCACTATATTCGTGATCACAGATCACAAAAAAAAGCTCTCTTCTCTCTCCTCAACCTCACGCACGGCCGAACCTTCCATCGTAGTTTTCATGCGGATGTGATATATTTTCATCACGAAAATCTTGTCATCATCCTCGTAAGATCAAGAGGAACGTTCCAAGTAGCGATTATGAGGTATTTTGTTGATTTTTTGCATTCGACATTTGTGTAAGTTTTGTTGTTTAAGTGTTCATCTTCTCCTCCATTTGACGCCGGTATCATCGGAGCACAACAACTCCTCATGAGTGGTTGGAGTCTTCTTCGATGAGCGGTTGGTCCTAATAGGAGAGGTGTATCCTTATTCGTCTTTGTTCTTGTCGTTTTGTCTTGTTTGGTCGTCAATGGCGGACTCTGTTGGATAGAGTTTGTTGGATCCGTGCATGGTGTTGTTCTCTCTTATTGTCGTCATGTCTCCCTCTTTCTTCCTCCTTCTTAACACATCACCTTCATCTTAAGCTCAAGCATCTTGCCCCTCATCAAGACGCTCGCATATTGTTGCTTTGGACTCGTTGTTTGCGCTTGAGATTAAGAAGTGTTTTCGTTGTCAAAACACTCTTAAATCCCGAGGTCGTCTTCGGATGGTTTTTTGCTAGGGTTTAAGGCTATTGAGAATTGAAACTCTTAAGTGTAGTGTTCTTTCTTCTTTTATTGTTTATCTCTTAGATTTCTTTTAGTTAGTGCTTCAGTCCTTCTTAGCAATAGGTTCTATCCGATCCGTCTCGTCCGTAACGTCATTCGGGTGTAATCGGTTCGCTCTTCCGATCGCTACTTCTACTCCGGTGACTTCCCGGCGCTGCACCACCACCTCAAGGACGTCCTCTTCCATCCGGTCATCATAGAAGGGGCGGCGGTCAGATTTGAATTAGGGTTTGGGAGTGGGTCCAATTAGATTTCAAACATTGTTTAGTGCTCACTAGTGGACGTGTGACAAGTGTGCTCATGTGAGTGGGGGACAATTGTGCTTTACTTTTATCCTAGTGTTCCCCACTAGTTGAAGCCCACACCTACACCATGCTACACACTAATGGTCATCCATCTAGCAAGACTATTGACCAACCCTTGGTCTACACAAACCCTAAAGGAAATCGGGTGGACCCGAGTGCCACCTCATCGGCGTTGACTCGGCCAATGATCAATAATCAACAAATAAATGTTGACTTTTCATCAAAAGTCAACACAATTGATTTGGCGCCAATACCGGAAGAGGAAACGACACTTTTTAGCCCGGAGAGCAAAGATTCTTTTGATCAAGCTCAGCACAATATGATCTCCAATCAATCTTCTAATTTCGCGAGGACTTCAAAGATGGGATCTGGACATTTCCCGCCATTATCTAACAACTTTGTTAAAGATTTGAAGCCATTGTTAGCGCCATCATCATCCTTTGCGCCGCCAACATTTGATAAGAATGTGAATTTCGCATCGGACAACTCCTATCCATTTCAAGTGCGCGCCTCTATCCGACGCGCTTCTTATGCTCAAGCGGCCACCCCTACAAGGCATTATGATATCAATCGATCTCTTATAGACGATCCCTCCCTCAAGACAATGGAATTTCGATTTTTTAAAGGTAGATCCATGCTTGTCTTCAAAAAAGAGGAGGTTAAAGCTCTTGATGAAAGGCTCAAATTCGTCCTTATTCTTCGATTCAATCTTTCAAGCCGAGCTACATCAACATTCATAACAAAATGGCTAAGCTTAAGCTCACGGGCACGTACACTCTTGGACCCATAGGTCCGCGGCATGTGATGCTAAAATTAACTATGGAAGAGGACTACACTCGGTTATGGTTGAAAAAGAATCTTCGGTTCCTCGACTTAAATGGATCTATCTACAAATGGACACCAGAATTTGATCCCGATCATGAGCCCCCAATTGCACCCGTGTGGATTGGTCTCCCAAACTTGAATATGCACTTTTGTGAAAGGAGTGCCCTCATGAATATTGGTCATTACTTTGGAAGACCATTGCGTCTAGATGAGGGAGCGGCAACCATGTCTCGACCCGACTACCCTCGGATATGTGTAGAAGTGAATTTTCTTGAATCTCTAAAAGAAGCTATAGAATGGGGCGTGGAGGATATGCACGGGAATGTGAACATCGTCAAGCAAAATGTGGTCTATGAAAACCTTCCTAACTATTGTCGAAAGTGCAAAAGAGTAGGACATAGGCTTGAGGAGTGTGGTATGGAAAAACCTCCACAGGATGAAGAGAAAGTGGATGGCACGCATGGACCGAAGCTACAAGACTCTTCCTCCTTTGTGTGGAAGGAGAAAGGTAGAAGGAATGTCTCTCATCCTACATCTCATGCTAGTAATGTATCCCCGAAGAAACTTCTATAAAAATATGATCCGAATCCTTTTAGCATTCTTGAGCAAGAAGCCGTCATAGAGAAAGGGAAGGAAAAAGTTAGGGAAACCTCTACCAGTGAAGAAGGAAACGAGCTTAACAAAGATTTGAGTGACAACTCTTTAAAAGCCATCTATGAGATTGAAAAGGAAATGCAAGTACATAAGGAGCTCACTAAAGAGGTTGACAGCATTATTTTGAGCAATAAATTGAATGAATATACTCTATAACCTATTATCATGGTTGAAGAGGAAATTCAATCTAACAAGAACTTGATTGAAGCGGGCGAGGAAGTGGATAGAGAAATGCATCTCAAGTTTGCTAATGTTGATGATGGGATTATTATTGATAAGGATCATAACCTAAAGGATGTGGCCGAAGCCTCGAGGAAAGCGTATGAGAAGGATATTGAGGATAGGATTTTAAGGGATGATAATGATGATGGTGCTAAACTCTCGCATTCCAACTACCGTCCAAAATCTAAGATCATGTCACCAAGGACTCAATTCCATGAAGTCTCCTTCTCATGTGATACCTCCTCTCCCCCTATATCTTCTATCTCTTCACTTTGGCACACTAATGATGAGGCCGTGAGTAATGATACTATAGTGGAAGAGTCGGACTTTAGCCAATATTACCTCGAAGACTCTAACACCAAAAGAGATGACTATGGCTCTCCCTCTTCGAAAAGCGAAAGTCAAAGAAAGAAGGAGAAAATGAAAGAGAAAGCCAAACGAGCCTTGTTTGATCGTGAAGATACGTCTCACATCCCATCTCATTAATGTTATTTGTTTGTTGGAACGTTCGAGGAGTTGGGCGGATTAAAAATGTGGATAATGTGGAAAATATGGTTCGAAGAAACAAGCCCAAGGTTCTTGCCCTCCTCGAACCAAAAGCTAAGTTTGATGCTCCTAAATTCTGGAAAAAGTTCCACTACCAATCGGCCCTATCGAACACGAACAATAAGATTTGGGTCTTTGGTGATAGTGACATGTATATTGAGGTTCTAGAGGATCATGACCAATTTATTCATTGTGTGATTTCATCTCATATCCTCCCTCACCCTTTATTATGCACCTTTGTTTATGCCGCTCAATCTCGGGCTCTTCGTCGATCTCTTTGGGATGGTCTAAGAAGGAACGATGACCAAAAGCCGTGGCTAGTTGTGGGGGACTTTAATGTCGTTCCTAAGGAAGAAGAGAAAAAGGGTCAGAATCCGCCTTGTGTTGGGGAGATGGATGACTTCTATGATTGTATTGATGATTGTGGTTTGCAAGATGCCGGATATGAAGGAAATCCCTTCACTTGGGCTAGAAACGGGACTCGTACTCGGATTTATTGGGCACTAATCAACTACGATTAGATTTCGTTCTATGCTAGAACTCGGACAGTCCATGAGGCTAGACTCCATTTGGATCATAACCCCCTCTTTATTCACTTCGAACGGGACCTTTCTCATAAGCCAAGGTCTTTTCGATTTCAAAACATGTGGATCAAGCATAAGGATTTTCTTGGGAAAGTTGAGGAGTGTTTGAGTCAACCTACTACTTGTGCGGGGTTGTTCAAACTTGGAGATAAACTCATTCGCTTGAGAAAGGAGCTCAAAAGTTGGAATAGGAACACCTTCGGCAATATCTTTAAAAATATTAAGGAGAAGGAGGAAGTCCTCAAAAAAGCCGAAATTCTTCATGATCAAGATCCCACTCCTACGTCCCGTTCCTTGGTGAATAAGTGCTATGCCAAATTTGTTGTCACTCGCATTATCGAATCGGAATATTGGAAACAACGGGCGAGATGCAAATGGACCATTGAAGGGGAACGAAACACTAGGCTCTTTCAAGCTATGGCCAAGAAAAAACAAGCTAAGGCCAAGATCTTCTGCATTCATGAGAACGGTATATTGGTGGACAACCCGAAGGAGATTGGCAACTCGGCCGTGAGGTACTATGAGCACCTCTTTGCATCTAATATTGACATTCCTGCGTGCCACAATCTTAATTTATCCCCAACCTTATTTCCGAGAGTGACAATACTTGGCTTTGCCACCCCCCGAATCTTAAAGAAGTTAGAGATGTTGTCTTTGGTCTAAGCTCGGATAGTGTGGCAGGGTCGGATGATTTCAATGCTCATTTCTACCAATCTTGTTGTGATATAATCAAAGAGGATATTCTTGTGGCAGTTTTGGACTTCTTTCGTGGAACTGCCTTTCCCCGCATCTTCAAGGCGACCAACATTGTGCTTATCCCGAAGAAGAAAGATCCCAAAGAGTGTAAAGACTATAGGCCGATTAGTCTTTGTAACGTGAGTTACAAGATCATCTCTAAACTCCTCAATGACCAGTTAGCTTCCTTCTTACCCAACATTGTTTCTCTTAATCAAAGTGGTTTTGTCAAAGGTCGCCTTATTGGTGACAATATCCTTCTCGCTCAAGAATTGGCATCTAATCTCAATGCAAAAAGAGATGTGTATAATCTTATGGTGGAACTTGATATGTAGAAAGCGTATGATAGATTGGATTGGGGGTTCTTATATCAATGCCTTATAAAGTTTGGTTTCTTTCGGGAGTGGATTGATCTCATTAAGAATTGCGTTGAGAATTGCTTCTTCACCGTGCTTATCAATAGTGAATGCCACGGCTCCTTTGAGTCTAAGCATGGAGTGCGTCAAGGTGATCCCATATCTCCCACTCTCTTCATTATTGCCGCCGAATTGTTATCTAGAGGATTAAATCAACTTTATGAGCACAATCCGGATCTCTATCTCAACAATGGAAGCGATATGGATGTGTCTCATTTGGCTTATGCGGATGATTGTATTATATTTGTGAAGGGGACCTTGGACAACATGGCTAAGCTCATGGACTTCTTACATCTTTATGAGATGGTATCGGGTCAACATATCAATGCATCCAAAAGTTGCTTCATCACATCCCCCCGGGTCGATGGCGCGCACTCTCATGCTATCCACGACCTTACGGGCTTTAAGAAAGGTGAGTTCCCCATAACTTACCTTGGTGCTCCTATTATCCGTGGAAGAATGAAACAAGCTTACTTTGATATGTGGATTGATCAAATCCGTGGCCTTATAAGTGGTTGGGAACTGAGATTCCTTAATTTTGGAGGCCGCCTCACTCTCATCAAAAGTATCCTTTGCTCCATTCCGATCTACCTTTGTCAAATCATTGTTCCTCCGACTTGCGTTCTCGAACACTTAGAGAAAATATCTGCTCGGTTTCTTTGGGGTTCGAACGAGGAAAGAAGAAAGATTCATTGTCGAAGTTGGGAAAGAATATGCAAACCTTTCGCCATGGGAGGCCTTAATATTTCCTCTCTTGCTTGCTTAGTGGAAGCTTTTGGTCTTAAACTTTGGTGGAGGTTTCGTTTGCAAGACTCTTTGTGGGCCAAATACATGATGACTAGGTACGCTACACGAGATCCTATCTTTAGTAGCAAAACTTGGGATTTTAGAGGATGGAGAAGATCGACTAAATCGGCTCCCAAAGCTCAACCACAAATATTTTGGAACATCAAGGATGCCTCCTCTCTCTTTTGGCTGGATCAATGGTTGAAAGATGGTCCTCTTAAACCCCAAGATGGGGTGCATATTAACTCCCGCATGCGCATTTGTAACTTTTGGGTCAATGGTGAATGGGATTTTGTGAATCTTGAGGAGATCTTGGAGGATGATGAGGTGGCTCGGGTGGTGGGACTCCCCACTTGTCAAGAAGGACAAGATACTCCTCTTTGGAAGCTTGATCCTAATGGCCTTTTCTCTACTAAGTCCGCACGCCGCTCCCTTTGTGACCCATATGCACCATCCGGTATCTATAGGCTCCTTTGGCACCGTCTTCTCCTTTCGAATATATCCTTCTTTGCGTGGAGATATGTGCAAAATCTCTTACCCACGGATCAAAAGATCGCTAAACGCTTGGAGATGGAGATTATCTCACAATGCAATTGTTGTCGGGATGTCGAGACTACGGAACATGTCTTTTGGTCCAGCTCGCTTGCCCAAGAGGTATGGTCTTACTTTTTTGCACTTTCCATATCAAGCAACCCGTCTTTACTTCTTGGAACAATTTGATTGCGTATTGGATAAAGGCGAGACATCACACCCCCCCCCCTATGGCCACATTCGTATTCTTGTTCCTATCTTGGTGCTATGGTACATTTGGACGACAAGAAATGCGGCTAGACATGATGGAGTCCCGATGAATACCAAAATCATTATACATAGGGTTGTCCTCCATGTTCTTGACCTATTCACCATCAAACCGTGTGAGGAGAAACTTTGGAAAGTCTCCAAATAAGTGGTGGATTTGTGGGGTATTAAACTTATAAGACTCTGTCTTAAACCTCCCATTGAGGTTGTATGGAAGAAGCCGAGGAAAGGGCGATGGAAGCTCAACACGGATGAAAGTTCGAAAGGGAACCCCGGTATGGCCAGCGGTGGTGGAGTTCTTCGTGATCATTTAGGAAATTGTGCTTGGATTTATCACGTTGCTTTGGAGCCTATGACTAATGTAGAAGCGGAGCTCTTGCCCATCCATCAAGGCCTCCAATATTGTCATTCCCTTGGAGTACGTGATGTGGATATCGAAACGGATTCTCTTATTACCTTACCTATTGTTAATGCTAAGAGAGGAGGTCCATGGAAGATTATTCGTCATGTTGAAGAGATTTGCACCCTCTTGGTTCTTGTCAATGGGTCCATGCATCATACATATAGGAAGGGTAACCACGTGGCGGATCAACTTGCTAATGAAGCATGTATTCTTTGCATCAACGGCCGACAACCGAGCAATTTGGCGAGCCACAAGGTTCGGGTCCTTATTGAGAAAGACAAGATTAGTTGGACTACATTTCGGTATCCTAAGCCGAGAACATGAAGAATGGAGCTACAAGATTGGAGTGGAAGATTTCTCTAGATAGATTTAGTTGGTACTAACCTTATAATAAGTTGTATGACTTTGTTGTCTCTTCTAGTTTAGGATATTTTACGAGGTATCCGTTTTTGAGATACGCTCTTTTTTGTAATTGCTTTGGTCACATTTGCTTCACTCGAAATTGTCTATGCCTCCCTATGTGGGAGAGGATGCTTGGATTACATAAGCCCTCATTGGGTATGACTTCTAAGTACCTTACTCTCACGGGCGGTGTACATATTTGCGAGGAAGCGCACTTATCTCACAAGGGCCTTGGTCTCCCTATGTTGGAGAGGATATTTGGATTGCACACTTCGGCTTTGGGTGTGACCTCTAGATACTTCACTCTCACGGGCGGTCATTGCTCTTATGGGAAAGCACTTGTTAGGATTTATATCTCGGATCTAGCCGAGTCGGCTAAGTTCTTGGGGTGCTCTTATAAACCCCTAGATATTGTTTGGACTGAGTGATTGGGTACACCGCTCGGCTCCCTATGTAGTACCCCCCCGCTTATTTTTATTTATAAACCTTCTTTCCTCTCAAGTATACGGGCAGACTACATATACTTGCAAGAATTTGAGAAAATATATACGACGGTTATTAGACGTTGGTTACTTTGGAAACTAAGAGAACAACCAAGAGGCTCCCAAGCCCAAAGTTTGGAAAAAAAACTCAACCAGAAGGTTTGACGGAAGAGGATCGCCCCAACACTAAGAATTGAGAAGGGTCATCCCACCAGGGATTACCCCCACCCCCTGAATCATACGAGGATAACCCTCATTCGAGTAGAATGATAAATATGATTGAAGGAGGAGACATCTTAGTGATACTCTCGGGGAAGAAAAAGAAATATTTGAAAGAGGCTCGACGCACAAAACAGAGACAACCAATCTGCTCAATACAAGGAGCTAAGTTACCCACCATCACCTTCGGGTCGAATCATTTAAAGGGCATAATATATCCCCACGAAGATCCGCTGGTGATAGAAGCCGCATCTACTGTATCAAGATTCAACGCATCCTAATCAATAATGGTAGTTCGATGGACATCCTTTTCCTGCTCACATATTTGGCTATGGGATTGAAGAAAAAACGTTTGGAATCAGCCAAAGTCTATTTAGTAGGCTTCTCGGGAGATTCTTGCCTTACGTTGGGAACTATAACTCTGCCTATGTCATGGGAAGAAGGTGCCCTACGACTAACATAACATACAAAATTTTGGGTCGTGGAGGCATCGTCCCGAACCTATAATGCTATATGCGGGCGACTCTCCATATGGACATTTGAAGCGATCACATCCATGCTTCACCTCAAAGTAAAGTTCCCTATGCAGTCAGGGATAGGAGAAGTTAGGGGCAGCCAAGTCAAAGCCAACGAATGCCGCATGAATGCTATCCCCTCGGAAGATGAAGAGTATACTGTTGCACCTAACAAAAAGCATAAAATCAAGGACCAGGTTCGTCAGCACTTTCTGAATGTCAAGACCGTGACCAAACCAGTTCGGCAAAGAAGAGAAACATGGGGCCAGAAAGGAATAAGTTTATACGGTCCGAGATACAATGAATGCTCAACTTACGAGAGATTAGGGAGGTCAGTATCCCGAGTGACTAGCCAATGTAGTCTTTGTCCCCAAAACGGGAGGAAGATGGCAGATGTGTGTTGACTTCACTGATGAGCTTGTGAAATACTCATCATTATCATGCTTTTATACTTGTTTACTTGATTATTCTTGATAGTTTTGTGGTATTTTTATGTTTTTTTATCATGTTTAGTAGGTTGAAATATGATTTGTCAATCAAGAACCAAAACTTCAAAAATTCGCCGACACCTGTGTAGATCGAGTTATGTTTGGTTCTATATATCACTAGAAAGACACATGTGTCTAACTTTCAACGCAACAAGCAGTTTGTGATTCCGACATTTGGTGTAGAAGTTATAACCAAAACGGTGAAGTTGCACAAAGCTGAAACGTACATATGCGACTCGCGCGCTCGATGATCGTCGCATGAAAATGGCTAATCAATGGTCTATATTCAGTCTTGCAAGCTTTCAAATGGAAGACTCTAGAGTTTCATGAATCATGTGATTCATAATTTATCAATTATATGACAACTTTGGACCATTGGATCAAAACGAGATGAACGATCGAGACGTCGTCTTATGTTTTTGGTTCAACTATAAATAAACGTCACATTTTCCATATTTCAACACACCAAACTTCTTCATTCTCTCTTCACTTAGTAGTCTTTCTATATTAATAGTATTCGCTAGTAGTTTATAATTTTGGAGGAGTAATTCGGAGTTTGTACGAGGGAGTCCACCGGAGGCTTTACAGAAGTAAAAATCTGTAACGATCTCTAAACTCTCTTTACTTTTCTCTCTTTACTTTATGATATTATATTTATCGTATAGTCTTGTACTATATTCCATTATGTGCTAGATTTAATTTGTTGAGATAGTGACGTAGCCTAATTACGATGATCTAATCTAAATTAAACGTATTTTTACGATTTTAAAATAGTTGGTGTATTTATTTGTGAATATAATGTTTCTAAAATTATGGGCAACTTTTGGATGAACTAAGGATCGAATTGAAACCGAGAGGAGATTTTTGTAAAATAGTTCTAAAGTAAATACCGTGAATTCTCAATAGAATAGAAATATATCTATCATTTTCACGTGGTTGATAAAATCATCACCGAACATACATGTGCACATCTTCGTAACTAGACTCATTTTCTAGTTGTGAAGGTGTAGAATTTATGAATAACTTGAAAAAGAGTACATAAAGCATAAATGGTGATAACCAACAACAATTTTGAACGTGAAACTCGTAATAATATGCTTAAATAAAAGTTAGATCAGACTAATGAGGGTGAAATCATGATTCCCAACTCTTCTCTCATTGTCTACTCTTATTTATTGATATACCTTTGTTATACTATTGTCTCAACGCCCTACTTTGTTAAAAGTTTTTACGTGTAGTTAGTAAATAGTTAATCTTTTTACTTGAACAATTTAAAATTCGGTTTCTCAAATAAATTAAGAGTAATTAATTTTGGTAATTGATTATTTATTCCTCGTGGGATCGACAATCTTATCTATCACTTTATTACTTGTTACGATTTTGTACACTTGCGAATTTAACCTCAACAAGTTTTTGGCATCGTTGCCGGGTAATAAAATTAATTAATATCAATACCAGTTAACCCTAATGTGAATTTGAGATTATGTTGTGAAATTGTTGGACCGTGGATTGACACAACACTTTTTGAGAGTTAAACTGGAATTGTCTTAACTCTATTTTGATCTTCTTGATAGTAATAATGTGCAGCGGAAGTAAGAACACAAGAAGATATAATTTTAAGAAGTTTTCAATATTATTAAAAACTTCCGAGCCTTAGGCGAAATAACCATTAAGGTTTTATCAAAAACGTTCCTCACAACAATTCACTCACGCTCTTTGTTGATCGGACTCAACGAAGCAGACAAGTAAGAACTACTTAACTTCTATGAACTAGACTTAAGCAGTTGATACAAAAACTTCACAAAATAAGACGAAGACAATACAAAGAATGATTAATCTCTCGGATTATTAGCACGATTGTCTTGTCTTCATCTTGATGAACTTCACATCTTTTATAGATTTCTTGAGTCTTGAACGCCAAGATGTGTTGTTCACAGTTTTGGTAACTCTTGTTGTTTCCTTGTTGAAATTTGTCTTCTTTGTGAAGTTCATATCTTTTCCAGAATATGTGTTTCCTTCATTAGTGATTTAACAAGGTAACACATCTTCTTCAATTCGGAGAATCCTGGAAAGAATCGCGTCGCAGAGAACAGCTAGCTTGTTTCCTTCTTTTGAATGCGTGTGAGTTGACTATTCAACTTTGCTTGAATTATGGAAACTTCAAGTAAGGGATCTTCCATAGCTGTTCCTTATGTTTAAGATACTTTCTTGGACATAAACATAAATAACCAAAACCGTGGAACTTGATTAATAAGTGAATAAAGGCAAAACTTAATTTTGGCAACTAAAGAACAGTTTTCGCACAAGCTCTCAGCTTTCAATGTTGTCCTCAATGTTAACTCAACATCGCCTAACATTTCACCGTCTAACATTGATTCCAGAAAGCCCTGCACTTTCAATCTCCCTCTTTTTGCCTTTCTTCACAAAACCAATACCTGTTCCAATCAAGTCTTATATCCAGAAAGTTATAATCAACAAGAAACAAATTAAACTACTAAACTGCTCCCCCTTAATACAAGATATCATATTCAAAGTTAAATTAACCAAGACAAGCATTAAGGTCATCACTACATTCACATATGTACACATGTTCAGACCTCGATATTCATCAATGTTGCCTCAACATTGAAACCAGTAAGTTTTCAGCATAAAAGGTTAACCAGACAAATAGTTCAAAATGCTCCTTCATAAGAAATAGCAATTAAGGTTAGTTAGAGCAGTTCAACAACAGTACTTAGATTTACAGGCCATAGCTAAAATATCAAGGACATATCCCTTTATCAAATAAAATCAAAATGTACCAGCAGTTCAAAGATATTAGCAGTTCATAGAAACATACCAAAAACTAGAAGAGTAAAATTAAAATTGGAACTACTCTCCCCCTTTTTGTGAAGAAGGGAGTTTCTCCAAATTTTTCACAATGTGCTCCAGCTCTTTGAGGTTTTCATTCCTCTCCTCGATCTCCCTCTGAGTGTCAGCAATCTGCCCCCTATACCAGTTCAGCATATGATCCACAAAAGCAGAAGTAATGACCATGCAATCTTCCTCCTTGTACATAGGCACTGAAGTTCCAGCAATCTCCTGAGCCTTCTTCTTTTCAGCCCTTGGTCTCACCACTCCTTTTGGGTTCCATGGAAGGTCTCTCACTCTTGATCCAGACAAGTAGCTTGGGAGAATTGTCAGTTCTGTATCATTCTTCCTCCAGCCCACAGTTACACTTGTCTTCAATCCTTGACTGCCAAGGATTTTGCAGATGAGAGAGGGATAAGGCAGCATCCCATTCTTCCTTCCAGCAACTTCAGACATAGACTTCACAATCCTCTCCCCCATGTTTACTGCCAGCCCATTCTTGATTTTGTAGACTAAGATTATTGATTCCTTAGTCAAAACAGTGACATTTTTGCTTGGTAGCCAGTTGAAGCAAGCTATCTTGTGCAAGACAGCACTCAAGGAGGTGAGTTTTGTGGTTGGCAGAGCATCTCTCCATATTTTGACCAACCCTCCAGTCAAGTCCTCAATCACATCATCATAATAGGGGTCCTCAGATTCATCAGCAGTAGGGAAGCCACAGATCTTGTTGATGGTGTAGGGGTCAATATTGAAGACTCTCCCCCTCACCCAAGCCTTTCCAAATTTTGGAGATCTGTAGTCCCTGATCCACTTGGAGAGATTAAGGTAGAACTCCATAACAATCTCAGGAGCATAGTCACTCAGCTCCATCACTGATTGTTGCAGCCCTTTTGCCTCAAGCAAGTCCATTACCTTGTTCTCTTTGAAACTATCCATCTATATATCTCTTTCAGTGTGAATTTCCCTTCTCTTGAAGCAATCTCACTTCTTCTCCAACTCTTTTTTGAGATAGTATGGAGAAAAGTAGTCCTCCTCATCCTCGGGGAAGAACACATACAGCCCATCAGTATACTCCTCTGTCCTGGATGTTGCTCCAACATCAGCAGCAACATCCTGCTCTTCTTCAGTCTCCTCTTCCTTATCCTCTTCTTCCTCTTCATCCTCAACATCTACTACCTCGGTTTCCTCTTCCATTACTTGCTTTACTTTCCTCTTTCTCTCAGCAGCAGCAGCAGCAGCCTTCTTCTCTTCCTTAGCTTTCTTCTCATCCTCAGCAGCCCTCTTCCTAGCTGATCTCTCAGGCTGTGTTTTCATGGCCCCAGCCCTTGCCTTAGCAGACTCAGACATATTTTTCAATTTCTCCCCATTGCCCTTTCTCTTTTTCTTTTGAGCCCTAATCCACTTCCTCACCATGTTGTCAACAGACACATCCACGGTTTTCTCCACATATTTTTCAACAGAGCCACTACCCTCCCCCTCAACAGGTATATCAGCATCAAATTCAGGGATGGGTTCAGCAGTGTTTACCTCAGTTTCAGGCTCATTGGTGATGGGAATGGTTGGTTCCACTGTTGGCTCAATATTGGAGGTTGATTCTCCCTGTTTGGACTTCTTTCCTCGTCGCACATAGGGAATCGTCTTCCTCTTAGTAGCAACAGGAGCCTCAACTGTCTTTGCAGCAGCACCTCTAGTGTGTGAGCGAGTGCGTGCAGCAGTGAGTTCACTTCCTAGGGCAACATCTGCAAGAGTTTGCATGGGAGACTTGCTTGCCATTGTTAGTAGAGAAGTTTTGAGAGAATTTGCAGAGAGAAAATGAGAGAATTTGAGAGTAGAGAGAGTAATTTTGCAGAGTAAGCACAAATAATAATCTTGCAAGCACAAATAAGGAAAATAGGGTTTTGATTTTTGAATTAGTCGTGAATTAAGGAAAGAGAATGAATGTTAGTGGGCAGTTACCAAATTTAAATCAAATAAAACTTTCCCACTATGTTTTCCCGCGCACATGCTTTGATGTTTAATTAACAGTTAACCAGAGCAGTTTTCAAAAAAACTGAAAACTTATAAGTTCTTGTTTTCAATGTTGTCCTGCGGCTGTGCACAATGTTGGGATAACATTCGATAACATTCAAAACCGAAGGTGGAGGTACAGGCTTCACCAAGGCAAATTCATGTGAGAGCTTGAGATACATCCAAAAATACATCTGAAACTTAACCAATATAGCAAGTGAGTACCTCAGACATATTGTTCAGATCAAAATCATGAGTAAGCAACATAGATAACAAGAAATACACATAGATAAGCAGTTATGAATTCAAGGAACAATTCACTTCCACAGCATAGAAAGTCACAGAATAGTGTGTCACCTGCAGTATGTCACCCAAATTGTATGCCTCAACACATGAATTATACTCCGCCTAAGCCTAGACCGACACAACTCACAAACAAGAAAGAAAACAATGCAGTTCTACATGAATGCACCAATGTAATGTCAAATAGGCAGATGGTAAACACAAATGAAAAACTCCTCAAACCAGCACAGCACACATCTCTTTATAATCTTTATTATTTTCATAACTCATCTGAACTAAAACTGAAGGTTGTTAAACACAAAGCTAATGTCACTACTGAATGAGGGCAGCCTGAACTCCACACACCCCAGTAACAACATTAACAGGAGCAAGTTAGGCAAGTACAAAGGCCTTGAATGTTGGCAATTCATTTATCATGCACCCCAATACCCCAATTCCTTATGCATACTTGTTTACCAACCTGCATTCAAGAGAATCACCAAGTGATCAGTGCTACTAAATGTAAGAAATATAAACCTCAAACACCCTAGTAGAAAAGATCACCCTCATGTGTTCCTTGGCCAAACAAACAGAGACATGTAAATAAGCACAACTGAGTAACAATGAAGCTGTCAACATCATGCACCCCAGCTTCTCTACATGTCATGTACACCTTTCATATGAATAAGACACAACTAAATAGACATCAAAGTAGTGAACTTTGTGTACCCCAGCTTTTCCATATGTTAGGTAATCACAACCTCAGACAACAGAAGAGTTTTATTACTTTTTCAGAACAAAGATGTGATACTGATAACTAGAAAGAGTTGTTAATCAAAGAGTTCAACCACACAAACCAAATATGACAAAACGCAGATGAAATGAGACTCACAAGGAAATAAAATCAACAGAAAAACAACAAAATACCTACTACACCACAACCAATATACCAGTGCTAGTCAGTGGTGTTATGACAACACTGGTTTTCTCAACATTTTCACATATTGCACATGCCAAGAGATTTCCTCAAACTGAAGAATCTCTCACTATCTAACGGTTTTGTAAACATATCAGCAAGCTGATTAGTTGTCTCAATATGTTCAATGTTGATTACTTTGTCCTCTACCATATCTCTTAGGAAATGATGCCTTATGTCTATATGTTTAGTTCTAGAATGTTGGACAGGATTCCTAGAGATACTTATGGCACTTAGACTGTCACAGAACATGAGAAGTGTATCACTATCTAGCCCATAATCTGAAAGTATGTGTTTAAGCCACACAAGTTGGGTAACACAGCTGCCAGCTGCTACATATTCTGATTCAGCAGTTGATAATAAAACACACTTCTGCTTCTTGCTATACCAGGAGACCAAATTATTCCCCAAATAAAAACAGCCCCCACTTGTGGATTTCCTATCATCCACATCACATGCCCAGTCAGAGACACTAAAACCAACCAAGTTAGTGTTAGTGTCATAAGAATACCAAATGCCTAAAGGTGAAGTTCCAGAGATATATCTAAGAATCCTCGTCACAGTAATCAAGTGAGATTGCCTTGGCTCAGCTTGGTACCTAGCACAAACACATACTGAAAACATGATGTCAGGTCTAGAGGCAGAGAGATATAGAAAACTACCAATCATGGATCTGTACAATGTTGGGTCAACATTGCTGCGAGTGCCATCTTTTGTTATTTTCACTGAAGAGGACATAGGAGTTTTGCAAGGCTTGGACTCTTGTAGCTCAAATCTCTTCACCAGATTCCTTGCATACTTCTCCTGGCTCAGGAAGATTCCATTCTCCAGCTGCTTGACTTGCAGTCCCAGAAAGTAGTTAAGCTCACCAATCATGCTCATCTCAAATGTTCCTGTCATAGACTCAACAAATTTGTCTAAAGTAGACTTGTTAGTAGAGCCAAATACTATATCATCCACATATATTTGAGCAATGTATATATCAGAGCTTTTTCTAAGGACAAACAATGTTCTATCTCCATTTCCTCTATTGAAACCTAGGCCTAACAGAAAATCAGTTAGCCTCTCATAACAAGCTCTAGGGGCCTGTTTTAAACCATACAAAGCCTTTTCAAGTTTGTACACATGGTCAGAATGTTTAGGATCAGCAAAGCCTTTAGGTTGTTCTACATAAACCTCTTTGTCAATTAAACCATTCAGAAAGGAACCTTTAACATCCATTTGGTATAGTTTAATCCTAAGACATCAAGCAATAGCAAGGAGTAATCTAATTGATTCTATCCTAGCTACTGGAGCAAAAGTCTCATCAAAATCTATACCTTCTACCTGAGTATAACCTTGTGCAACCAACCTAGCTTTGTTCCTCATGATTACACCATTCTCATCAGTTTTATTTTTGAAAATCCATTTTGTACCTATTACATTCACATGTGGTGGCATAGGCACTAGATTCCAAACTCTGTTTTTGGTGAATTGTAAGAGTTCCTCTTGCATGGCATTAATCCAGTAACTATCCTTAAGAGCTTCAGTCACATTCTTAGGTTCAATGGAGGACACAAAACAAGATGCATTTTCAACAGTACATGAAGAAGACATACAAACACACAACTTAACCATATCCTTGTAATTTACCCTTTCTTTGTTGCGTGTTCTAACTCTTTCATTAATTTGACCAATTACTTGAGAGGCTGGATGATCTCTTTGTATTCTAAGAGGGGGATCTCTTCTGGATACAGGAACCACTTCATCTTCAGAATCTGACAGCACAGATGTTGGCCTAACATTGGGGGTTTCTGGTGTTAAGTCAACATTTGTTCCAGTTTCTAGTTCAGCATCTCCAGCATCTATGTTCAATGTTGAGTCCAATGTTGGAGTAACATCTGAACCAGTGACTTCTTCAGTACCTGCAGAAACAGTTAAATCATCAAATATGACATTTACTGATTCTTGAACAGTATGCAATCTTGGATTGTAGACCCTGGAAGCAGCACTATTAGGAGAATATCCAACAAATATACACTTTTCACTTTTGGGATCAAATTTGCTCAAATAGTCTCTATCTTTTAGCAAATAGCAGTTAATACCAAATTCATGAAAGTGTGCTACTGTTGGTTTTGAACCCTTCAAGATTTCATAAGGTGCCATAGTAGTACCAGGTCTAAGGTAAACTCTATTACTAATATGACATGCAATATTCAAAGCTTCAGCCCAGAGTTTCTTAGATAGGTTTTTGGAATTCAACATAACTCTAGCCATCTCTTGAAGTGTTCTATTCTTCCTCTCAGCAATACCATTTTGCTGAGGTGTCTTAGGTGCAGAGAACTCATGGAAAATGCCTTTAGATTCACAGAAATTAGCAAAGCTTACATTTTCAAACTCTTTTCCATGGTCAGACCTAATTCTTCCTACAGAAGTGCCATAAAGATTCTTAATACTAGCATGCAAAATTTTGAATGTGTTGAATGCCTCTGATTTTTCTTTCAAAAATTTAATCCATGTATATCTTGAAAAATCATCAACAATAACAAAAGCATACTTCTTACCATTCAGGCTACTAACCTCAATAGGACCCATGAGATCCATATGTAGCAATTCAAAGCACTTATTAGTTATAGGGTTAGTACTCTATACCTGAAGTGGTGGATGAACAACTTTTGTTTGTTTACCTTTCAGGCAGTCTTCACAAATAATTTTACCTGGCCTAGTCAACTTAGGCAGTGCTCTTACAGCCTCTAACTTCTGTAGTTTCTCCAGATTTCTATAGTGCACATGTCCTAACTTCTTGTGCCACATGACAGATTCATCTACCTTGGCATGGTAGCATTCAGCTTCATCTTGAGCAAGATAGCAGTTATCCTTTGATCTTGTACCTGTCATGACACAGACATTGTCACTATTAAACACTTCACATGAACTTTTATCAAAAGTAACTAGCAGATTGTCATCACAAAGTTGACTTATGCTAATTAAATTTGCTTTCAATCCTTCAACCAACAACACATCCTTGAGTGGTGGAAATCCTTCAACATCCAGTACTCCTTTTCCAATGATTTTCCCTTTTGTTCCTCCTCCATATGTAACTGTTCCAACAGTCAAAGGGATTACATTTTTCAAGTTGTCAATGTTTCCAGTCATGTGCCTTGAACATCCACTGTCAAAATACCACTTACCTGCAAGGTTAGAGTAAACAGCAGAAAAGACAACATTGCAAACAATTTTAACCTTAGGAGTTTTAATCTTCTCAGTCCAGGTTCTACTTTTATGTCCTTCGGATTTGTTACCTTGATTTCCCATACTCAGCACTTCATCAAGCAGAGATGTAGAAAAGTTCCATTTGTTAATGGTATGTTCAGCTTTATCTAATTTTACCTTTACCTCTTTCAGCTCAGCTTCAGTTTTGTCAAGGTCTTTCTCATACAGTTTCAGCATCTCCTTCATGCATCCAATCTCTTCCTTCAAGCTTTTGTTGGTCTTGATGAGTTTGTGATTCTCAAGCAGCAGTTTGTGGTAAATAGACTTCAGGTCTTCAATGATTTCCTCCTGGGACATTTCACCTTCAAAGAAGTATTCTTCATCTAGATCCACTGTGCCATGAAAACAATCAAAGTTAGATTCATCAAAGTAGGACGCAAGATAAGGTTCAGAATCAGTATCATATTCATCCCAATCTGCAAAGAAGGTCTCCTGTTCTGATGTTGGATCCTGAATGTTGGGATAACATTGAGATCCGAAGCAGTTCAGGGAGTCTTCTGGCGTCCAGTCAATCTGAGTGAGTAGCGCAGCAGTTTGAACCTCTGCTGATTGTTCTTCAGCTTCTCCAGAACTAAAGTCATCTTCATTGAAATCATCTACACAAACCCAATGAGAATTTCCTCTTTTTCTAAGAGTGTTAGCACATTCATTAGCCATATGACCATATCCTTTACATTCATAACATTGAACATCTTTTAACTTATCAGCTTCTAAAGGAGTAGGTTTTGATGCCATGTACTTCACAAACTTAGGAGGTAATTTCTTATAACCTGCAGAATTATTACTAAGATTCTTTTCTTTACCTTTTTCTTTAAAGTTCAGTTTATTGAATTTCTTAGTAATTTTCCCATAGTTTGAAGAAATTAGTTCACACTCATCATCACTTTCATTGTCAAGATTTGAACCTCTTAAAGCAACAGCCCTATGTTTGCTAGGTTGTGAGGCAAGCTCCATCTCAAATTCTCTAAGAGTATTCATCAAGACTTGAAACTGTAGATTAGCAAGGTTTCTAGATTCACTCATTGCAATTTTCTTGAGAGAAAAGTTAGATGACAGTGTTCTCATAGCTTTATAAACCATTTCTTGATTAGTCATAGCAAAACCTAGGTTTTCACATTGGTCAGCAATATCAAGAATTTTCTCAAAATAACTGTCAACACTTTCATCTTCACCCATCTCAAGTTTTTCAAATTGCAAAAGTAGTTGTCTATATTTAGAATCTTTAACAGCAGAATCTCCTTCACAATATAATTCAAGTATATCCCAAGCATGTTTGGCTTTTGTACAATTTTGGATTAACTTGAACATGTGATGATTAACCCAACTAAAGATAGCATTAAGAGCTTTTTCATTAGAGTTATAGAGACTTACCTTTGTTGCTGTCCAGTCTGCTTCTGGTTTTGGAACTAGATCACCTTCACCATCTCTTGGTAATGTTGGAAGAGAGTATCCATTGATCACGGATTGCCAGGCTCGAATATCAATAGCTTTGATGTGAGACCTCATCCTGATCTTCCAATATGCATAATTGGAGCCATCCAAAACTGGAATCCTGTTGGTGTTAGGATTGACACTGTCCATGGTGTTGTATCACCTCCAAACCACCAGTGTAGTCGGTGTTTGGCTCTGACGCCAATTGAAATTATTGGACCGTGGATTGACACAACACTTTTTGAGAGTTAAGCTGGAATTGCCTTAACTCTATTTTGATCTTCTTGATAGTAATAATGTACAGCGGAAGTAAGAACACAAGAAGATATAATTTTAAGAAGTTTTCAATATTATTAAAAACTTTCGAGCCTTAGGCGAAATAACCATTAAGGTTTTATCAAAAACGTTCCTCACAACAATTCACTCACGCTCTTTGTTGATCGGACTCAACGAAGCAGACAAGTAAGAACTACTTAACTTCTATGAACTAGACATAAGTAGTTGATACAAAAACTTCGCAAAACAAGACGAAGACAATACAAAGAATGATTAATCTCTCGGATTATTGGCACGATTGTCTTGTCTTCATCTTGATGAACTTCACATCTTTTATATATTTCTTGAGCCTTGAACGCCAAGATGTGTTGTTCACAGTTTTGGTAACTCTTGTTGTTTCCTTGTTGAAATTTGCCTTCTTTGTGAACTTCATATCTTTCCAGAATATGTGTTTCCTTCATTACTGATTTAACAATGTAACACATCTTCTTCAATTCGGAGAATCCTGGAAAGAATCGCGTCGCAGAGAATAGCTAGCTTGTTTCCTTCTTTTGAAAGCGTGTGAGTTGACTATTCAACTTTGCTTGAATTATGGAAACTTCAAGTAAGGAATCTTCCATAGCTCTTCCTTATGTTTAAGATACTTTCCTGGACATAAACATAAACAACCAAAACCGTGGAACTTGATTAATAAGTGAATAAAGGCAAAACTTAATTTTGGCAACTAAAGAACAGTTTTCGCACAAGCTCTCGGCTTTCAATGTTATCCTCAATGTTAACTCAACATCGTCTAACATTTCACCGTCTAACATTGATTCCAGAAAGCCCTGCACTTTCATGTTGTATATGTGTTAATATTTTATTATAGTAAAAAAAAGTCACATTGGTAAAAAAATATTTGATTGCTCGTTAGCTTTTTATTTTTTGCGATGATAAATAAATTTTTTTTTACCGTGGTAATTTTTTTACTATTGTTGTTTTTCAGTCTTCTTTCAAAATTGAGAAAAATAAAAAATCAAAAAGAGTTACAAGGAGCAAGAACTCAACACTTTTACCTTTTGATCCTAAAATTGAAAAAGTTTACAAATATTGCGTAGGATAGAAAAGGATAAAAGTAAAATGAGTGGACTAATAGAAAATGAATCAAAAGTCTTGCTGGACTACGTTGTCCCAACAATCTTAGGTGCCAACACAAGCACTTAAAAGTCGTCAATTGCTGCAAATAATTTTGAAATTAAACCAGCAATTATTCAGATGATCCAAACATCGGTTCAATTTTGTGGACTCGCGAGTGAAGATCCCAATGCACATATAGCTATTTTTTTTAGAAATATGTGATACTTTTAAACACAATGAAGTTCTAGAAGATGCTATCAAGTTGAGACTATTCCCATTCTCATTACGGGACAAGGCAAAGAATTGTCTCAATTCACTTCCTCAATGTAGTATCACTTCTTGGGAAGAATTAGCACAAAAATTTCTAGCTAAGTTCTTTCCCCCAGCTAAAACACCGAAAATGAGGAATGAAATCACTCAGTTTGTGCAACACGACATGGAGAATCTGTACGAAGCATGGGAAAGGTAATGACGGAGACGAGCTAACTCCGCAAAATCAAGGAAAGAAGGATCTACTCAAAATTCATGATGGTCCAATAACTAAATCCCAAGCAAAACAAATTAGAGAGACCATGTTAAATCTTGTTGCTGAAATACAAGAGAATGTGCAAGAGAAGTGCTTAGAAGGCCCATAATGAATGTTATTGGGTTAAGACACAATTCAAGTGATGGGCTAGTGCTAAATTAGACTGGAAGACACTTTTTCAAGACAATGGGCTATGAATTTCGTGGCTAGCTTCATGACTAAGAAAAGATTATAAGTTTTGGTCAAATAAACTTTTTGTATGTCCAATAGGTCAAGTCTTCTTGTTTAGTATTTCAAGAGTCTTGTTTAGTGTTTCAAGGGTCATCAAAAGTGGCCAGATGCTTGTTTAGTAGTCCTATGTCTTAGATATAATTGTTGGACACTTTATAGTCACTTTCTACCCTATAAATAAGTCTTACAAGAGTTGTAAAAAAAAGCTTGGACAATTATCCGAAAATTAATATTTATTTCAAATAGAAATTAAAATATTGGAGAACTTATCAAGATCTTTGAGCATGATCTTGTGGCGTTCGACCATACCGAGGTTCTTGGCTGTTTCTATGGCCAATAGGTCGAGACCGCTGCTTATTTTAGTAAGATCAAAATGGATTCTCGATCTAGGGAGACCGCTGCTTATTTTATACATTGGGTTCTTAGATCTATATATCTAACGAGTCTGATGTCTCTATCCTTTATCGTATCATTTGGTATCAGAGCAATTTGGTGTTGATATTTTTTTTACAACTCTTGTAAGACTTATTTATAGGCTAGAAAGTGACTCTAAAGTGTCCCACATTTATATCTAAGACATAGGAGTACTAAACAAGCATTTGACCACTCTTAATGACTCTTGAAACACTAAACAAAACTCTTGAAACACTAAACAATAAGACTTGACTTATTGGACATACAAAAGGCTTATTTGACCAAAACTTAATCCCTTTTACTTGGTCTTGAAGCTAGCCCCGAAATTGATGGCCCATTGTCTTGAAAAAATGTATTCCAATTTAATTTAGCACTAGCCCATCACTTGAATTGAGTCTCAATCCAATAACATTCATTATTGGGCATTCTAAGTACTTCTCTTGCAAATTTTCTTGTATTTCAGCAACAATGTACGACATGGCCTCTTTAATTTGGTTGGTTTGACTATAGTTCTATTTCAGCGTGTGCTCGTTTCCATCATTCTCTCCATATTTGAAAAGATTCGTCCTCGAATCTGAATCTATGATGAATGGAAAACGAATATTATAGTACGAAAGGAAAAAAAGGGCTAGTTCCATTAATTCTTCACAATACCAAGGTTCGTGTTTTGTATCAAGTAGTGGGTTGCGGTCATTATACCAACGTTCCTACTTTTACTAAAGCAACGGGTCGAGCATTCTTCATGCTAAACGGGTAAGAATCCACGTGGTTAATATACGTGATGGTTCGATTATCAAAATTACTTGGTATATTATTATATGCTTTATATGGTATATTATTATATGTTTTATATTCATAAACGAAATCGCATTATAACACGGTTTAATTACCAATTTACTTCGTTAAAAATTATACTATTCGTATATCGTAAATCACAATGGACCCGTGAGACTCCGATATCCATCGAAAGCGCCAAGAGGGACCAAAACGAGGACCCCGAGTCCCCCAAAATACGAGAACATTCCCTAACTATCGTAACATATATCACGAATCATAAAACACGAGAACAAACCCTATTAAGGTTGGAAAACCATCAGAGCATATCTCACGAAGGATAAAACATAAAAACAGTGCCCTGTCGAGGTCGAAAAGCCATCGGAGCACATACTACGAAGAACAAAACACAAGGACAGCGCCCTATCGGATCCTACCATCTATCGGAGTACATATCACGAAGACTAAAAAGCTCTCCCAAGGAATCTAGCCTATCGGAGAAAAGGACCTGAGAATCCGCTTATCAGAGCCTCCTGAAATTCATCGAAAGGGATATGCCCCTGCTATCTTTTCAAAGGTGCATGATGTCTATTTTTTCTGACATAGCGGAAAAGTTCATTGAGGTTTTCATGGATGATTTTTCTGTCTTTGGTATGTCATTTGATGACTGTTTGACTAAGTTGTCTTTAGGCTTGAAAAGATGTGAAGAAACAAACCTCATCTTGAACTGGGAAAAGTGTCACTTCATGGTACAAGAAGGAATTGTCCTAGGACACCATATATATGCCAGATGCCTTCAAGTTGATCTAGCCAAGATTGAGGTAATCGAAAAACTTCCACCTCCTACATAAGTAAAAGGTATTCGTAGTTTTCTTGGACATGCAGGATTTTACAAGCGTTTCATCAAATATTTTTCTCAAGTCACAAAACCTTTGCGCAACTTGTTGGCAAAGGAATCCATTTTCACATTTGATGAAGCATGTCACAAAGCCTTTAACTTGCTGAAAACGAAGCTAACAGAAGCACCAGTAATTTCCACTCCCGATTGGAATCTTCCATTCGAACTGATGTGTGATGCAAGTGATTAGGCTATTGGAGTAGTGATGAGCCAAAGTAAGAACAAAGTCTTACATGTGATCTACTATGCCAGTCGAACTCTAAGTGACGCTCAAATGAATTATGCAACAACAGAGAAGAAGTTATTAGCAATTGTTTTTGCATTTGATTAATTTCGTTCATATTTGATTGGTTCTGAAGTTATTGTGTACACAGATCATTCAGCAATCAAGTACTTGCTTTAAAAGAAAGATGCAAAACCAAGGTTGATTCGATGGATCCTGCTTCTTCAAGAATTTGACCTGGAAATCCGTGACAAAAAGGGCTCAAAAAATGTTGTTGCAGATCATCAATCACGATTGAAAGTTAAAGAAGCACATGAACTTCAACCAATCAATGAAGAATTCCCTGATGAGAGACTACACGCTATGCAAACAACCAATGCTCCATGTTACGCTGATATTGTTAATTACCTTGCATGCAATATTATTCCATCTGAATTAACTTACCAGCAGAAGAAGAAATTCTTTTTCAAAGTCAAACATTTTTTGTGGGATGATCCATACCTCTACAAGCACTGTCGTGATCAACTTTTAAGAAGATGTGTTCCAGAAGAAGAAATTGTTGAGGTATTACAACACTGTCATTCTTCAGAATATGGAGGACATTTCGGTGGAACAAGAACTGCAGAAAAGGTACTTTAGTGTGGACTTTATTGGCCAACTTTGTTTAAAGAAGCTCATGTTTTTGTTAGTTTATGTGATCGATGTCAAAGGATGGAAGTATTTCAAGACGTAATGAAATGCCTTTGAGTAACATTCTTGAAGTTGAATTATTTGATGTTTGGGGCAATGACTTCATGGGACCATTTCCTTCGTCATACAACAACAAATACATTTTGGTAGCAGATGACTATGTCTCAAAGTGGGTGGAAGCCATTGCTTTACCAACTAACGATGCCAAGGTGGTGATCAATTTTCTTCGAAAATTCATATTCACCCGATATGGCACACCCAGGGCAATCATCAGTGATGGAGGTAAACACTTCCTTAACCACTACTTTGAATCTTTATTGACTAAATATGGAGTACGCCACAAAGTTGCAACTGCTTATCATCCGCAAACCAGTGGCCAAGTGGAAATCTCAAACAGGGAAAACGAATATTGGAGAAAACAGTGAAGTCTTCAAGAGAAGATTTGTCCAAAAAGCTTGATGATGCATTTTGGGCTTTTCGCACTGCTTACAAAACTCCAATTGGTATGTCACCATATCGTTTGATTTTTGGAAAAGCTTGTCACTTACCAGTCGAATTTGAACACAAAGTTATTGGGCTGTGAAAAGCCTGAACATGTATATGAAACTGGCTGGAAAAAAAGAGAATGCTACAACTCAATGCTTTGGAAGAATTCAGAAATGAAGCTTATGAAAATGCCAAAATCTACAAAGAGAGAACAAAGCGTTGGCATGACAAACGCATTCTACAACGTGATTTTGAGCCTGGTCAACAAGTACTTTTGTATAACTCACGTCTTCAACTTTTTCCTGGAAAGTTGAAATCAAATGGTCTGGCCCATTTACAATCACGAAAGTCTTTCCCTATGGAGCTGCTAAAACTCAAAACAATGATAAGGAATCATTCAAAGTTAACGGACAAAGACTGAAGCACTACATTGGAGGCGAGTTTGAGAGACAGAAAATATACATGACTCTACATAATCCCACTTGAGTCATTACCAGAAGACAAGCCGATGACTACAAATCAAGCGTTGTTTGGGAGGCAACCCATATTAATTCTTTCTTTTTATTGTTATTTCTAGTTGTATTGTATATATGCTATTTTTTTCTTTTCTTTTTTGTTGTTTACAGTTAACATGGAAGCGGCTAGTGTTGTCTTGGGAATCTGGCGTTAAAAGACCCTGTTTGCCAATTTTTAAGAAAATTGAATGGGAAGCCAATCCTCGATTCATTTTTTGCCGTTTCTAGACGTAAAACCAGAGAAAGATGTGAGCCACAATCACAACTACTATTTTCCTATCATGTGACATCATTTTTATTATTGTTTATATTTGTTTCTTTGGTTTTAGACATTAGGGGAAATGTCTCATCTAAGTTTGGGGGACGTTTTTTATTGTGATGGCTTCTATTGTCTTTATTTTTATATATAAAAAAAAACAAAAAAATTTGCATCTTTACTTCACATAATTGTTTAGATTATGGATCAATGATGAGAAAGTTCAATACTTATGGTGGTTTTGTGATGATGATGAGTATGATATACTATGTGAACAACGTGTCGTTTAATCTATGTCTGAGCATGCATATCTTCATATACACTTTTCACACATCGATTTGCATTGGTGGTTGAGCATACTTGGAGAACGATTATTGAGATAAAAGGAGATACACCCGAGCTTCATAAATAATTGATCACCTCTTGAAGCAAAATCGTTGATGATGATTCATTATAGAAATGATTCAGGCCATCTTTTCTTTAACACGTTTGATCCTTTCAAGCCATACCATTCACAAATAAAATAATTGCCAGAACCCCTCTGAGCCTTTCATTAAAGCCTTTTTTATGAGCTCATTTACCTACCTCATGTAGCCACAAACAGTTATCCTACCCTTCTAGAGACTGAATTGCATTCAGGAACTTGAAATGGATGAAAATATGTGGGAAAAAAATGTTGAAAAAAAAATGAAAAAAAAACAAAAAGAAAAGAGAAATATGAAGATCACCCCTCTGGTACATATCAAAATGAATAACTTTGTGGGAAATGTGAAGGAAATGAAAAATAAAAAAATATGAGGGATATGAAATGTTGCGAAGAAAGAAAAGGAGAAAAGAACCGAAGTGCAAGAGATTTCTGAATGTAATATCTTACGTCTCTAGCTCTACTTTTACTTGTCCTTCAGTGAGCCCATACCCGAGCCTAATGTTACAAGCTGAAAAAGTCCTATTGATCTTTAGTGAATCTTATTCATATTAGCGGAGAGATTGTGTGAAAGTTATACATATGGAGTTAGGATGATTAACTTTGGTAAACTTATTTTGATAAACTTATCCAAGTAAACTCAATAATCATTGCATTTATTGTTCACACACGTTGCACATGGTGACTTGTTTGTGAAAAACTTGATTAACCGCCAGGTTGGGAACGAGAGCGTCATTGCTTTGATTCCATCAAACAGTAAAGAAACTCTCAGAATTGATCCATGATTTAAATGATAATGCGAAATAATTTTTTTTATGTCTTTGTTTTAGTTTTTTTGAGTCTAGAATGTTGCATTATTTGCTTTACGCATTTTGCTTGAGGACAAGCAAATGAACAAGTTTGGGGGTGTGATGATCTTGGGAAATACTCATCATTATCATGCTTTTACACTTGTTTACTTGATTATTCTTGATAGTTTTGTGGTATTTTGTGTTTGTTTTCATGTTTAGTAGGTTGAAATATGATTTGTCAATCAAGAACCAAAATTTCAAAAATTCACCGACACCTATGGAGATTGAGTTTTGTTTGGTTCTATATATCATTGGAAATCCACAGGTGTCTAGCTTCCAACGCAATAAGTGGTTTGTGGTTTCGACATCTGGTGTAGAAGTTATAACCAAAACGGTGAAGCTGCGCAAAGCTGAAACGCACATATGCAACTCGCGCGCTCGATGATCGTCGGGTGAAAATGGCTAATCAATAGTCTATATTCAGTCTTGCAAGCTTTCAAATAGAATACTCTAGAGTGTCATGAATCATGTGATTCATAATTCATCAATTATATGACAGCTTTGGACCATTTGATCAAAACGGGATGAACGGTCGAGATGTCGTCTTATGTTTTTGGTTCAACTATAAATAGAAGTCACATTTTCCATATTTCAACACACCAATCTTCTTCATTCTCTCATCACTTAGTAATCTTTCTATAGTAGTAGTATTCGCTAGTAGTTTGTAATTTTGGAGGAGTAATTCGGAGTTTGTACAGGGGAGTCCACCGGAGGCTTTACGGAAGTAAAAATCTGTAATGATCTCTAAACTCTCTTTACTTTACTCTCTTTACTTTATGATATTATATTTATCTTATAGTCTTGTTCTATATTCCATTATGTGCTAAATTTACTTTGTTGGGATAGTGACGTAGCCTAATTATGATAATCTAATCTAAATTAAACGTATTTTTACGATGTCAAAATAGTTGGTGTATTCATTTGTAAATATAATGCTTCTAAAATTATGGCCAACTTTTGAATGAACTAAGGATTGAATTGAAACTGAGAGGAGATTTTCGTGAAATAGCTCTAAGGTAAATACCGTGAATTCTCAATAGAATAGAAATATATCTATCATTTTCACCTAGTTGATAAAATCACCACCGAACATACATGTGCACATCTTCGTAACTAGACTCATTTTCTAGTAGTAAAGCTGTAGAATTTATGTATAACTTGAGAAATAGTACATAAAGCATAAATGGTGATAACCAACAACAATTTTGAACGTGAAACTCGTAATAATATGCTTAATTAAAAGTTAGATCAGACTAATGAGGGTGAAATCATGATTCTCAGTTCTTCTCTCATTATCTACTCTTATTTGTTGATATACCCTTGTTATACTATTGTCTCAACGCCCTACTTTGTGAAAAGCTTTTACCTGTAGTTAGTAAATTGTTAATGTTTTCGCTTGAACAATCTGAAATTCGGGTTCTCAAGTAAATTAAGAGTTAATCGATTTTGGTAATTAATTATTTATTCCTCGTGGGATCGACAACCCTATCTATCACTTTATTACTTGTTACAATTTCATGCACTTGCGAATTTAACCACAACATCCACCAATTTAAACAATGCTTGCCCAAAGGATTGCTATCCCTTGCCTAGTATAAATCAGTTGGTCAACTCCACTATGGGTGCGTGCTATTATCTACGATGGTTGGAGACAAAGGGTATAATCAAATCCTGATGGCAATAATAGATCAAGATAAGACCAATTTCGTTACCGATGCAGGCACCGTCTGCTACATGGTAATGCCTTTTGGCTTGAAGAATGTGGGAGCTACCTACAAGGTACTGGTAAACCCTATGTTCGCAGGACTGATCAGAAAATCGATGTAGGTATACGTGATGATATGATCATTAAAAGTCTCTAAACAGAGAATCATCCGGAGGACCTACACAAGGCGCTAGCGATCATAGACAAGTTCGGAATGAAGATTAATCCTCGAAAGTGTTACTTTGGAATCAAACGAGGAAAGTTTCTAGGGTTCATGGTAATGGAGAAGGGAATAGAAGTAAACCCTGAGAAGGCTAAAGCCATCGTAGAAATGCCCACCCCAAGAACTGTCAACGACATTCAAAAATTAACCGGGAGGATGGCGTCCTTGAGCAGATTCATTTCTAATTCAGCCAAAAAAGGCCTCACTTTCTTCAAAATACTGAGGAACATTAAGGACTTCCACTGGACTTGACAGTGTGAGGAAGCTCTTAGCAAGTTGAAGAGCTATTTCCTATGCCCTCCGCTACTATTAAAGCCCATACCACAAGAGGAATTGTTTCTATACTTGGCAGCGGGAGAGGAAGATGTGAGTGCGGTATTAGTAAAAGAGCAAAACAGAGAACACCGCCCTCTGTACTACATTAGCAAAATACTGCAATGGGCGGAAGACAGGTATACCCTAACAAAAAAACTGATGCTAACTCTGATTACTACCGCCCGTAAATTACGAACATATTTCCTCTCCCATCCCATCACTGTTTTAACTAAGCATCCTCTACGCACCATCCTTAACAAGCCTGAAACCTCAAGGCGGCTGGTAAAATAGGTTGTAGAGCACATGGAGTATGATATATCCTTTCCCCCAGACCCTCGATTAAAGCCCAAGTGTTAGTTGACTTTGTCATGGAGATGACTGGTATGGAAGTAGATGAAAGCCCACCCATGTGCCATGCGTTCGTAGATGGATCCTCAACAACAACACACGGGGGGCTAGAATAGCCTTGTCCAATAATGAAGTAGAAGAGGAAGTGCTCTACTTCCCTGTCAGACTCGACTATCCCATGTCCAATAATGAACCAGAGTGCGAAGCCCTTCTAATTGGGATGAGGTTAGCACAAGAAGGGGGCATCAAAAAATTGACGATCCACAGTGATTCGCAGTTGACTGTACAACAAGTTAATGTCGCCTACGAAGCCAAAGAAGAAAGAATGCGAGACTATCTTCAAGTATTCCATCAGAGACAGGGCTGGTTTGAGGAGTGCGAGATAGTTCAACTTCCCCACTCTGACAACCAAGAAGCAGATGTCTTATCTAAGATAGCCACCCAAACAGCTACGATACATACACGTCGTATCACCCTTCTTCAGGCATTGAATCTAGAGAAATCCAAAGCCAAGAAGGTAGATACCACAGTAAATCCAACCGATGAGGAATGGATGGCCAGAATTAAGGTATACTTGAGACATCCGGAGGAGCATTCTATGAACAAGTCAGAACACTGGTTAATGGCACAAAACATCGCCCGCTACTTTTTACATTATGGCATTTTGTTCTGCCGATCCTACTCCCGCCCCCATACGAGATGCCTCAACAAATAAGAAGCTCGACTTGTTATTAGGGAAATTCACGAGGGCACCAGTGGAAGCCACACCGGGGGAGAGAGCATGGCTGGATGTATAATTCACCATGGCTATTACTGGCCCATGATGACCCAATAGTGCAAAAGACATGCAAAAAGATGCAAGTCCTGTCAAGCCTATGCCCCACGAGTCCATCAACTTGTAGCATCGTGGGAACCCAGTCTGAATCCATGCCCTTCGCAAAATAGGGCATCAATATCGTGGGACCCTAATCCCCGATGCAGGTTAGAAGTTCTTGTTAGTAGTTGTCAATTATTTCACCAAATTGGTGGAAGAGGAACCCTTGTCCAAAATTACTACCAGAGCGGTTATCAATTTCCTATGGAGATACATAATATTCCCTTTTGGCATCCCACGGTACCTCGTCAGTGACAATGCGCTCCAATTCACTAGTAAAGGTTAGAAGTTGGTGTGACCAATGGGAGATAAAGCATCGTTTCACCTGTATGGGGTATCCCCAAGCTAATGGCCAAGCTGAGAGAACTAGCCAAACCTTGCTACAAAATCATAAAGCAAGACTGGATTGGCACAAAGCTAAACGGGTGGAAGAATTCCCTGGCATTCAGTGGGCCTATAAGACCACTCAAAGATCACCTACGGGAGAAACCCCTTACAACTTAACTTATGGCAGCGAAGCAGTGATACCCCTCAAAGTTGTAATGGACAGTTGACGAGTGTTGCTCTAATTTGGCCTTAGCCTTAGATCTACTGGAAGAACGGAGGGCAGCGGCAGCTTTCCGAATGGAACAAAACAAAGCACGCATGGCGTGATACTACAGTGCCAAAGTGCGAACTAGAACCTTCCAAGTAGGAGACCTCATGATAAAAATGGTCGAAGCTTCCAAGAACATAGGAAAGCTTTAGCCTAAATGGGTAGGACCCTTTAAAATCTCAAAGGTCATTGGGTTCACCACCTATCAGTTAGAGAATCTTGAAGGAGAGACTTTCCATAATATATGGAACGCATTTAACCTTATAAAGTACTATGTCTGATATAAAATATTATACCCCATGTAAAACCACCAGCCATTGTACATGATTGTTACAATAGATAATCTACAAGGAAATACGACTGCTAACACCAAATTATTGTCCCGAAGAGGACCACTAGCAACCCTACCCTACGGCATCATCTATCTACACACAAAATTCGATCGTAGGAGACTGCAGGCTTCATACATAAGTATATACATATACAAAGATCTACCCAAGAGGTCTCAAGATCTTTAACAGGGTTTTTCCCTCCTGATCAAGCGACAACGTCATCGAAAAATCAAGAATAACTCTGATACCCCGATCCAACAAATTCCTTTTGCCTCTAAACGAGGGCAACAAGAATTAGGGGGCTAGTGTAACCCATTTTCCTTCACGATGCCATCAGAACATCACGAAGACCTACCCTAGTATGGGTAGCCTTAAATGTTGCACACTTGCACCCGATACTGGTAAAATGGTACCCCCGTTATTTCCTCGAATCACGATAGGCGACTTACAGGGTATAGCTCCCACGTGAGGTATCGGAAATTTTAAATAACTTCACGAACACCTCATAGGGATACGATGCACTAGCAGCTGCCGTATCAAGATATGATACGAATAAATTACAACACGGGGCATTAGCATCCCTTGATTCACGTTAGGACCTCCCATCCCCAAAAGACAAGAATGTCAGCTTCCCCTTACGAGAGAGTATCGGAACTCAATGGCGGCAGCGCTATAACATGTGCAGCACCCAGAAGATGGCTGTCAAAAATAGAGCAGGACTACTCAGCTCCTACAAATTGCATGTGACACTTGTAAAAAAACATACATGCATAGAAGCCATTTATATGCAATCTTACTCCTATATAAGGAAAGGAATAAAATGAATAAAGGAGGAGGACTTTTGAATCATCCGAGAGATATATTTTATTCTTCAAACTTGGGTAAGGCGTTCCAACTCACTCACAAATCAAGAAAAAGTGAGATAAATAAATAACTGTTAACAGCGGTAAATTGGATTGTTTGCAAGTTTTTTATTATAAAGAAAGCGATGATGCATATTTCTACCCACACTTAGGTACACGGAAAATGGATACCCAACAAAAATGACCAACGAACGAGAAAATGGTACCCCCCGGGTCACAACTAGCAAACGCCCCAATGAGGGTATACAGTCTGCATAAAAGACCTCCTTAGTCATCCACCCGAAGTCACCAACACTATCGAGTTGCCTTAAGAATCTAAAGAGCATTCTCACCCCCCCCCCCTCCCTAGGGTCAAAATGACCCATCAATAAATTAACACCGCTTCCCGAATTCCACAAGTCTTACAATAATAGACTTCTGACCGGCAGCATCCAACACTTAGCTAAATCACTTTGAGAAAGGAAAACAGTACAAAACAACAAGGGAAAAAGCGGATACAAAGAAGGTCATACGGGGGAAGATCTCTCATCGGCAACCATGAGAATCTATCAGAGATAACGCAACTCGAATAATTTATCACTAGCAGCTCGGAGATAACGCAACTCGGAGACAACATAGCTCGGAGATAACACAACTCGTAGACGACCAAATTTGAAGGATATGCCAACTACTAACATTAAACGCAGCTCACAACTACCCGCTATTAAAAAAAATGACCATACCTCATTGGTCTAAGACTACAATTAGGGCAGCAGGTAGCAAACATCATTAGCCCTCCCAAATCAAGAACGATCATTGGAGCAGAACCGGCCTGTCCCTATTGGCTCAGAAAATCCCTCAAGATGACTGGAGCATATATAATTACTACTCGATCAGAGTAACTCTGTCAAACTCACACCATTGGGCAACTCTCACCTACCCACTTTCATTGGCGCAAAAGACCTTATACAGCATTGGGAACCCCCTGTTTCTGGATTATGAAGAAGGACCAACGACCATTGGACAGAAAACCCCCAAAATCAGCATTATAAATAGTATCACACTCAACTTCACAAAGGTAGATCATACCACACTTTCCAAGCTTATTGTAGCAACTAAGTCACAACATGATCCCCCACACACGACCCCCCCCCCTTGTAATTCACTTTATTTCCTTAATAAAGATTACACTACTTTCTCTCTCTCAAACCCGGGATCGGTATTGCGAATAACACCCGTGATTATATCCCCAATTCGCTATTCCCGGGTCCTCGCACAATATTGCATCACCAAATGGCATTGTCTGTGGAAACACAAGAGAATCCCTGAGATAGCTTCAGAAAACCTAATACGACAGAAAAAGAAAATACTTGAACGACATTGTCAAAAACATTTCACACATGCGCCTAAATGGAGAACCATGATCCAAAATCCAAAGCACAGTAGAGTCCCTCTCCTCATAACGATGCTGCTCAGATCCGAGCCGATCCAGCTCTGAATTAGGACACCCTTATGCCTTAGACGCAAGTTCTAAGAATATCGCAAGAAACAGGACCTGAAATGGCCTATGTTCAGGTTCCATAGGACATATATCGTGATATGTTTGCAAGATACAACATAAACAGAAGGCTTATCCCAGAGGAAAGTCGTGGCCATGGACACAATTGCCAAGAAGAACCCAAAAGTCTTCCCCGACATTGATCTCTCCCGTTGCCCCGGGCCAGATCTGACAACTCTCACCATAGTGAAACCTATGGTGCTCCCCCCTCCTCGTCGGAGGAATGGACTGCCATCCTCACACTCGAAAAGCTCGGTGGATGCTCACACAGAAGTTCGAGCACCAGGGTACCCTCTGCAGAGAATGGAAGCAGCTGGGAATCACCAATTCTCAGAAGAAAGTTACTTCGCCAAACCTTGTTACCAACGTTCACCAACCCCTAAGGGCCCTTTGAGGTACATGATGGAAGAAATGCAAAGAGAGTTGCGATAACTCTGATGTAACCTCACCCTTGGGGAAGAGGATGCCTACAGGGGATCACCATTTTCCGCCCACATAGCCAACGCTCCCATCCCTCAGGGGATGAAGCCACCTGGACTCCCAACCAATGCATGAGAAAGAAATGACTAGGATCCTCATGATCATATCAACTAGTGTACAGCATGCATGGATCTCGTGTCCGCACCCGACTATGCACTCTACCATATATTTCTGATGACCCTGACTGGTCGGGCAAAATCCTAGTTTTCCAAATTATCTCTAGGAACTGTACACAACTTTCAACAACTAACTCAGATGTTCGTAAGGAAAATTGCGTGTAACCGGGTCTTCGCTAAAATATGTGGGCATCTGTTCAATATTCGGCATAAACTAAATGAGCCCCTCCGCGACTTCATGAGGCGATGGGGTCATTGACATTACACATGTTGGCCCTCGGATGATGTCCGACATTCTACAACGCGGACTTCAACCCGAAGATTTTGCCACCTATCTCATGAGAGCGCGAGCCCAAGACCTTGAAGACCTAATGCAAAAGGCGGAATCTTTCATGGAGTTGAAAGAAACCTGAAAGGCCCTAGAAGCAGCTAAAGTAGCAAAAACCCCAACCCTAGCCATGAAAAGGGGGAAATAGAAGAAGGACAAACGGAATGGTGGTAAGAAGGAAAGAGGGAAGAAAAACCTAGAGCAAACACCCTTACAACCTATAACGATAACCTTCGTGGAGGTCATGGCTGTCAAGGGGGAAGAACGCATCTTAAGACTACCCCATCCCCCAAAGGACCCTCAGAAGAACAAGAACTCGTGAAAATTTTGTACTTACCACCGAGCCTTCTGGCACCTGACCAACGATTGCTACCACCTCCAGGAGGAAATCAATTGACTATTAGGTCTAGGCTATCTAATGAAATACGTAATTCCTAACAAAGGGACATTCGTCAGAAAAAAGGTCGGTATGAGGAGCCCCAAAATAAGAAACCACGTTCTGACACCTCCCAAGATAGTGAACGCCCGCCTCCAATGGAAGCACGGTTACCCCCTCCTCCTTAAACTTATCGCGATAATGCCCCACTGGTCGAATGGTTCACATGATCGAAGAAGGAATAATGGCTATATCTTCCAAAGAGGATAATCGAAACTACGTGAAGAAAACTTGGAATGTAGATAGTAAGTTTGAGGTCTTCTTTTCCCAACTCGTGCATCTTCACTGGAACTATTTTGGGATGCCATAAAAAGCATTGAGTACCCTACAAAAATGACCAAGGGACGGGAAAATGGTACCCCGGGGTCACGACTAAACCCCACTGAGGGTATACAGTTTGGATAAAAGACACGGGTACACTTTACTCATCGACCCGAAATCACACACTCTACCGGTTACCCTTAAGAATCTAAAGACCCCCCCCCCCCCCCTCACACGTGTGAGTCAAAATAGCCCATCAATAAGCCGAACCCCACGGGGAAAGATGGAAAGAGCCACCCATAGTTAAGACGGAAAGACCAATTTTTATTGGCTAAAGACCTTAGGGATAACCCTATAAATAGCCATTTTTTCAAGACCAAAAAAACAACAAGTGGGAAGTCTACAAGCTCACGCTTACAAACAAAATCAGTGCAAGTTCTGAAAAACTCTCTGCACAATTGTACTTAGAAATATCACACTCTACTAGCTTTAGCTATCTCACCACACGACCCATTTGTAATTCACTCAAAATCCTTAATAAAATAACTGTGCCTTCTTTTTTACCTCAAATTTGAGATTGGCTTTCCGAACAAAACTAAGTGACGATATCCCCGAATATCCCGGCCTCACGGGCCCAGATGATATTGCATCAACAAATGGCGCCGTTTGTGGGAACGCCTTAAGTTCTCTGAGAGAAGTTTGAGGAAAATTGCATTGCCAAAAAAAGAGCTAGAAGAGTACTTGCACCCGCATCATCTCGATCAACTCTGAAACACGAGTCAATTGACAATCACAACACTGAAAAGGAAATGCACCAAAACCCTCTGCCCTCTCAGGAGGAGGCCCCGGAGCCCAATGGCCCAACACCAAATCCTAATGTACCTGTACCACCTACTACCGGTGCCCCTATGCCGTGGGCTACATGCATTCCGATGTGACAAGCTACTGTGCCAGTAGTACAGGAGGCCGGAGCTGCTATGGGATACGTACACGTACCCTGGGACATGTACCACAACATGTTTTCTCAGTTTAACAGAAACAAAAAAGCAGCTTTATAGACTTGTCGGGGTCGTGACAAGAACCTCTCAGAGGAACAGAAGAACCCCACTCGCACCAATTCGCACCGCCTCCGCATGCTCAATCCGAAGGCTTGCCATGTAGCACACAACGAGCTCGATAGATGCACCTCGAGAAACATGGCCACCTTGGCGTCCCCCTCGTCCTCATGAGGCAGCTTTGAATCCCCCAGACCTGCACGAGCCCTACTACCCCAAGCCCATTGGTAGGCGCCAGCATTCGCTGCCTCCTAACGCCCCTCTGAGAAGAATAATGGAGCATATGTAAAGATAGTTGCACGAACTCCGACACAATCTCAACCCAGGGGAGGAAGTAGCGTATCGAGGGACACCATTCACACCTCATATAGTTGACCCCCTGGTTCCCCTTTTTATGAAGCCAACGGAACTTCTGACTTATGTTGGGGAAAGCAACGACTATGACCCCCGTGATCATATCAACCAATACTTGTCATGTATGGAACTTCCATCGCCTTCTGACGACACCATGCGCCGAGTATTCTGGACGACCCTCACAGGACGAACCAACTCATGGTTCTCCCAACTTCCTCAAAGGACGATCCACAGCTTTGAACAACTAACCCAGATGTTCATAAGCTAATTTGCATGCAATAGGGTCTTAGACGTGTTAGCACCTGTTCAACGTACGACAGAAGGCATACGAGTGGCTCAAAGATTACATGAGACGATTCTCACACGCCATTGGCGAAGTTGCCCGTATTGATCCTAGCATGCTCTCTAACATCATCATTCGCGGACTGCTGCCAGGAGATTTCGCCACTTATCTCATGAGAAACCGAGTG
This sequence comes from Linaria vulgaris, assembly GCA_948329865.1. NCBI lineage: Eukaryota > Viridiplantae > Streptophyta > Magnoliopsida > Lamiales > Plantaginaceae > Linaria > Linaria vulgaris. The sequence continues at coordinate 5,157,284 of OX415253.1, read as the reverse complement.
GCCAACATGGAAGACTTAATGCAAAAGGTCGAATCTTTTATAGAGCTGGAAGAAACACGGAAGGTCTTAAAAGCGGCGGAGGCCTCCCGAGCTCCGACCTCCTTCACTAGCAAAGGAAAGGAAAAAAGAGATGAAAAATAGGCCAAATGATAGATAGAGTCAAGAAAAACCTAAATCCAGTGTCCTTACCACCATGACAATAACCTCCATAAAAGTCATGACTATCATGGGGTAGGAGCGTGTCTTCAAAGCCACGAGCCGCTAAGGATCCCCAAAGGCTCAAAAGTACGGGAAACTTTTGCACTTACCATATAGCTTATGGACATCTGACAAACGACGGTTACCACCTTCAGCAAGAGATCTCCTGGCTCTTAAGCCTGGGCTTTTGGAAAACATATGTGATGCCCGACAGGGGAAAGCCCCCAAGGAAATAGGGACGGGAGGAAGCACCTAAAAGCAAAAACCCTCGCTCTGACACTTCCAAGAACAGTGGAAAAGAGCCTCTAGAGGATGAGCGGTTGCCTCCTTCCCTGAGGACCTATCGCGATAATGCCCCCACAGCTTACAAAGTAAACATGATCGAAGGAGCGGTATTGTTGGTCACCAAAGAAGAAAGGCGGACTACATCCGGAAGGCCCGAAATATAGATAGCAAGCTGGAGGTCTGCGCCGCTGGGCTCGTGGATCAGCCCGTCATCTCTTTTGGGCCCGATGATTTGTTAGGGGTCGTATACCCCCATGAGGATCCCCTGGTGGTTACGGCCACCATTGTTGGAATAGGAGTGAGGAGAATCCTTGTGGACACGGTGAGCTTGGTCAACGTGCTTTTCATGCCCATATACCTCGCCTTACATATCCCTTGGAACCAGAACGAATCGGTGGAGGTTCCCCTCGTAGCATTCTCAGGGGAACAATGCCAAACAGTGGGACTTATACCTCTGCTAATGTCTTGGAGGGTAGATGTTATTCGCTACAGTGAGCCCACCAAGTTCTGGGTAGTGGAAGCTTCTTCTCGAACATACAATGCTATATGCAGACAACCGGCCCTCTGACCCTTCGAAGCGGTCGCATCTACCATTCATCTAAAAATTAAGTTCCCGACTCTCTCCAAGGTAGGCGAAGTAAGGGGAGATCAAACCTTGGCTCACAAATACCGTATAAATGCCCCACCATTCGAGTCTGAGCCTTCTGAGCCTTTGGCCAAGAAAGCTCGCATAGAGGAGGTTCGGTTCCAACTCGTAGAAGAGCTTAAAATGATAGAACTACTAGAAAGGGCCAAAGGAAAGACAGTCAAGATTGGTACCAACATCAGAGAAGACATAGAAAAGGCCATCACGGCCACACTTAAATCATTCCACCATCTCTTCTCCTGGAAGGATGGTCCCCTCGGGTGAATTAGCCAAGAAATATGCGCACATGAGCTTAACATGTACCCCATGGCCAAACATATCCAACATCAGAAGCACAACATAGGGCTAGAAAGAAATAAGGTGATTCGACCGAGGTTCAACGACTGCTTGACCTCCACCAAATTCAGGAAGTGTGCTACCCGGAGTGGTTGTCCAACATATTCCTCTTTCCAAAGATGGTAGGTCTAGGGTGCATGTGCGTCGACTTCACCGATCTCAACAGTGCCTATCCTAAGGACTGTTACCTACTACCGAGCATTGATATACTGATCAACTCTACGCCTGGCTGCACCTTCCTCTCCACCATGGACGGGGATCAGGGTTACAATTAGATCCCAATGGCCAACAACAACTAAGAGAAGACTAGCTTCATTACGGACATTGGCACCTTCTGCTATATGGTTATGCCCTTTAGGCTCAAAAATGTCGGTGCCACATATCAAAGGCTAGTCAACCTCATATTTGAGGGTCTGATTGGGGATACAATGGAGGTCTATGTCAACTACATGATCGTGAAAATCCATAGGGAAGAAGACCATGCCTGAGACTTTGCCCGAGCCAACGAAATCATAGATCGGTTCGAGATGAAGGTCAACCCTCAAAAGTGTTCTTTTGGCATTCGAGGAGGGAAATTCCTCAGATACATGGTCACCAAGAAGGGGATTGAGGTCAATCTAGCAAAAACAAATGTCATTCTCAATATGGAATCTCCAAAGACCGTACGATATTTACAAATATTGACAGGCAGAATGGCCTCACTAAGCCAGTTCATCTCTCGCTCCTCTGAGAAGGGCCTACTTTTCTTCAAAATAATCAAAAATATAAAAGACTTCCAATAGACCAACTGGTGCGAAGAAGCCTTCAAATAGCTAAAGGAGTACTTGATCAAACCACCCATCTTGGTAAAATCTGTCCCTAAAGAATTGTTCTTTCTGTACTTAGCCATCGGAAAGAGTTAGGAAGTGCGGTCCTTGTCTGAGCCGAGGTAAGGGAACACTTACTAATCTACTATGTCAGCAAAACTCTCTTAAATACCGAGACCCGATACTCACAAATAGAAAAGGTTGGGTTAGCACTTGTCTCAACAGCCCAAAAACTCCGAGCATACTTCTTGGCTTACCCGATCACGGTACTCACAGAGCATCCCCTCCGTGCCATCCTTAATAACCCAGAGGTCTCGGGGCCGATGATTAAGTGGGCACTAGGGTTAGGGGAGTTTGACATCACTTACTCCCTCTGGCCAGCCATAAAGGCCCAGGTACTCGTTGACTTCATTATAGAGATGTATGAAGAACCTGAAGAAGATGAACCGAAGCCCCTATGGCAGCTCCACATAGACAGATCCTCCACTAATACCCACGGCGGAGTGGGCATAATCTTAAAGTAAATAGCTCCAGACGAGCCAAAGACTGTTCTGGAATTCTACATATGTTTGGAGTACCCTGCATCAAACAACAAGGCCGAGTATGAAGCCCTTCTGCTAGGAATCTGCCTAGATAACAAAGCAAAGATACAAAGAATACTCATCCAAAGCCAAGGGTACTACGAGGCACGCAAAGTAAATATAAAGAAATGTCTAGAAGCTGTCCTCGTGGGAACAACCTTGTTCCAAGAATTTTCCATCAAACAAATCCCCAGGTCGGAGAATCAAGACGCGGACGCCATGTCCAAACTCCCCAGCCAAACCCAGACTATTAGCACTTGGAGAATCACATTCTTCACGGCGCAAAAATAGGAAAGGCATGATGAGTACGAGGAGATCCAGATGATCACGACCATCGAGGAAGACTGGACGACAGATATCATGAACTTCATCAAAAACCGAGAAAAATACACCCACGACTGGGTTAGGTAGTGCGCTATGTACCGATGTACTTCTCGATACTGCATACAAAATTGGGTGTTATTCCAATGCTCAAGGTCTTATCTGACCTTCCAATGCGTTAACAAGGAAGAGGCACGGCAGATCTTGAGAGAGATCCACGACGGATGTTGTGGCAGCCACTCGGGAGGAAGGAGCATGACAGCTAAAATTATCCACCAAGGATACTACTAGCCTACCATGGCAGCTGACTTTGAGGAATATGCCCAGAAGTGTCGAGGTTGCCAGCTACATGCCCCAATGAGCCATCAATCTACTGTCTCTTGGTAGCCAGACAACATCCCCTACCCTTACGCACGTTGGGGGATCAATATCGTGGGAGCCACGATCCCGGTTAAAGGCCAGAAAAGATTCTTGATGGTAGTGGTGGACTACCTCACTAAGTGGGCCAAGGCAGAACCCCTCTCCAAGGTTACCAGTCGGGGCGTCATAAACTTCATGTGGAGAAACGTCCTGAGCCGATATGGGGTACCACAGTAGCTGGTAAGCGACAACGAATTGCATTTCAGCAATAACCTCGTAAAAAATGGTCAAGTGGAGGTAACCAACATGACCTCTTGAAAATGTTAAGGCTCGCTTAGACCAATATAAGTCCAAGTGAGTTGAAGAAGTCCCCGGAGTCCTATGTGCTTACCGCAATACCCCGCGATCTGCCACGAGGAAACCCCTCACAGCCTCGTGTACGATTCAGAGTTGGTAGTCCCCTCCGAGGTCGTGAAACAAAATTTACGAGTACAAAAGTACGAGTTTGCACATAAGTATGCGAAATGCGCCATGGCCCTAGACCTCTTGGAAGAAAAATGGATCTGAGCTGCTACACACAACGGGAATAATCCCAAATGGCCAAATTATACAACATTTGGGTCGGACCCGGATCCATTCAGGTCGGGGACCTTGTTTTGAAAAGAGAGGAAGCCTCCAGAACGTACACAAACTCGAGCCAAAATGGAGTGGCCCCAATCAGATCTCTAAGATCCTCGGGCCCGCTACCTACCTGCTCAAAAACATGGAAGGACAAGAGCTCAATCGAGCCTAGAATAGCCTCAATCTCCGGAAATATTATCATTGAAAGCTATGAGATGGACCACTTACGGCTACTCAATTTTGTTCACGTAGTTATGATGCTTGAGTGAACGGTTATACCCGTGTAAAGCAAACATACAGCAATAAAATAACTACGTTGAAAAAAGTCCTCCGACTTAAGAACAAAAAAGAGGTGAAAAGAAATATTCCATTAAGAGGCCCTCAAAATGCTATAACATAAAATGAGAATTGGGGGGACAATACCCATATAAAGTGGTCCCAAAATAAAAACAAAGGCTACATATGCCCGGCTAACATACTCCTTCGCGGGACGTTTGCCTGCCCTGATCCAGGCTCGACGTTCCTCCACCAAGAGCTCACTTGGGTCGGGCATCAACACTACTGGAGCAGCGGGATTCGACGTGCAAGAAACAGGCGAAGGACCGATAAAAATGAGGGGGAATAAAAGTCCAGCCCGATTAGCACCAAATCTCGGGGAAGGTCGGGGAGAGACATAAAAGTTGATAGAGCCATCACATAGCCCTCTCGAACAAGGTCCCTTGACTCGAAAGCCAACACCCCTCTGCTCCGGGAGGACCCGATCGTGTCCAGTTGAGCACTAGCAACACTACTTTAGGTTGTTTCCTTACATCCTCGAGCTAATGGAGCAGGCAGTCCCGCTCTTCTTGCAGTGTAGGGACCTCCTCTGCGGCCCGGATTGCTTCATTTGCCCTCTCTTCCCACCTCTCGGCCTTAGCGATAGAATTAGCTATCGCCTCTCCAAGGTAGCTATTCAGTTCCCTCATGTTCCGGTCCGTGGACTCTCCAAGGTCTTTTCCAGTCGAGTCGCTTGCTCACGAGCATTCCATAGCAAAGCTCGAAGAGCGTCGCACTCCTAGATCACAGTCTTCAGGACCGTAGGGCTGGCCCTATACGTGCTTAAGGCATCCGCGAGCACCGTGGGCTATAAAAAAAAAAGGAATCAAAGTTAAAGGGACGGCGGCGATAAAAGAAAGAAATACCAAAATTTAAACAAGGAAGGAAGGGTGTTTCCTGTCAGATGCTCTTGCAAAACTTGTCCCATAAGGCTCATTCGCTAAAGCCCCCCAGAATATAACGGTCTATCGGGTTAACAATACCACTCATAAACGAGTTGTAGTAAGCAGGGTCTTTGTATCCCTCAAGAAAAGTCGAATGAAGAGCAGGAGTGCGAAAATACTCTTTTTTCTTAGGGGGTCAGGTTGAATGAACCCCTCTCGGGAGAAGACCTCTTTCGACTATCAGCCTTCGCTGGAGGAAAGGGGTCTATAAACCCCTTACCCTTGTTCTTCTCTGAGAAAGCCAACGATTTGTCGTTCCTCTTCTTCGAGGGACTCCCGATGGCATGAACCCAATCTGTTATATGAAAATAAAAAGTCGACAGCGGCCCAAAATTAAGAGTGCCAAAAGGTGGCATAAAATGGTCGACAAAGTGTTTAACCATCACGGGATCCAGGGGTTGAGGCATACATTTGGAGTTCACCTCGTTTGCAGCCTCTGCCATGAGCACATACCCGTCATTAGCGGACGGACTACCCAGGGCCCAAGAACAGTATTTGCTATCAAGCGAACCCGAGGACTCGGCAGCAGTGGCCTTTGAGGACCTCCTCAGTGTTCGTCGTCGCTCCATGGCACTTAAGATCCGTAAAAGAACCTTGGTCCTCTCAGACAAAGTAGTCTGATTCAATATCGGTCAAGGACATGAGGTCTCCTCGAAAGGGACGACCAGTGTGGCTAGCCATCTCCGCACCTAAAAATACAAGCAGAAGCCTAGTTAAAAAAAACATAAAGGGGTATACTCTATATACTTGATAAGGGTTTTGATGCACATTCGAAAACTTTTAATCACAGAGGACTTACAGAATTTCTCGTTCTCTCGAACCATAGTCAAAGGATGGCGTTCGCCTGCCAGCCCATCTTGCAAACCTGCAATCAGCAAGACCATCGGACTACGCAACATGAAGGATACGTTGTAAAGCCCATAGAAAATACCCATGCACTCTAGATAGGCACCGGTCTCTGTGAACACTTCAGTGGAAGGATAAACATACCCCAGGCCCCATTAAGTGGGTATACCTTCCCACTCTGAAACTGACTCCCCGACAGAGGATATGAAAAAGTATCTCTGACGCCAGTCCTCGTTAGCGGCAGAGGTTAGGAACACTCGTTTGTTGTCACGAATGGACAAAGAGAAGAACGACGGACCCGGAGCAGTTCCGATATGGTCTGAGGGGTGTAGGGAATGTTTACCAGATGGTAGCAAAGTATAAATCCTATCAAGTGGCGGTAGAAGGCTGGAGTTAGTTGACTCGGGCAGAGCTACCAAAAGATGAAAAGATCTCTCATGGTCAGATGAAAAACATAGTGAATGCCGCAACATAGTTTCTCCGCATATACAGTCAGGTAACCCTCAGAATGTCATGGATCCAACCCAGAGCCGACCTATCATGCGTTTGGGGTCTAGGTTCTCTCAAACGAAGACAATACCCTTGGTCTGATTTTGGTAAGGGGCCCGAGGGCCAAAACCAGTGAGCACCAGGTGCGCCACTATCACAGGCAGAGTCGCCGCATCATCGTGGGCATGAGAACTTCTGCCTCTCTTCTGTGAAATAGAGCGAGTAGGAGGCGACCGCATAGCCCTCCAGCGGCATCTCCATGGGGATGCAGCCGTGCTACTACGGTATGGAGAAATCATAGAGTCGAGAGAACCATGAGAGTCATCATCGCTGGAAAAAGCAGAAGTTGTACGGGAAACCATGCTGCAGAAAGGGAGAAAAAAGCTTAAGGAGGAAAACTCTTTTTGCAGAAAAACTTTTGAGAGAGAAGAAAGTGGTGAAGAAAATTGAAGAAGGTCGTCGCGTTTTTATAGGCTGGAAAAAACGGTTCATATCCTGAGTAGGTTCACTTCAACCCACGATTCAAATGGTGGGACCCTTTGGTTGCCCACTCACGACCCCTCAGAACCGCCAAGTTCCCCGAATCATTCCATCCCTAGCATGTCAGACGTCGCCATAGGGGAGTTAGATCGGCGCTCCAACTCCACACATCCATTCGCATTTAATAAGTGTCCTTTCCCAAGACTGGTAGTTGAAAAGATCAGCAGGTGGGACGATCCAAATCCACGACCATCCCACCACGGGATACCTCCCACGATGTCCACAGGTAATTATGCATAGAGCTCAAAATTTTCTAAGTGTGGTAACCCTGAGCATCGGAACCAAGAACTAGCACCCTCACGGCATATTCCATACGGGACCCCTGCGGGGAGATTGTAAAAGACTCCCCGGAACGAGCCACCCTCACAGACTTGCCTAAAAGAGTCAAAATGTTTCTAAATCTGATGGCCGTGCTTACCCATGCAGAAAGGAAAAAGGGACTCCAAGATTGCAACTCTTGTGTACAACATATAAAGAATGAGGTCGATACCCTCTTTAACAAAAGAGAATGTGGGTACCTCGGTGGGCAAAGGCAAAACAAATTCTAAGTATGGAATCATGAGACCAAAATGCATAAAGCACGGTCGTAATCCTCGACCAAGGAAAGATTGGAGTCAAAAGCTTCATTAAATAATCAAAAGGGGAAATTACCATAAACCCCCATAGTTTGATCTGATTTTCAGTCAACCCCCTTAAGTTTATTTTGCTGCAGTCAACCCCCTATCATTTGGCGAAATAGGCACTTTGCAAGAAGTCAACATTTTGCACTTTTGAGCAGGGGTTTTTTCGTCAAATTTCAAAAAAAAACAATAAGATAAAGGTTTATTAATCGACAAATTATTTTTTTCCAACAACTTTTTTTTCCGACATTTTTTTTAAAAGAAGCCTATTTTTTTAAAGAAGCCTAAATTATTTTATTAAACCCATGGAACTTAAGTATTTACTTTGGAATAAAATTATTTTAGAGGAATGTTTTACAATTAACCATTCAAAAAAATGTCTAAATATTTAAAACAAAATTTATCGAAAAAGAAGCCTAAATTCCTTTGTCTTACAAAAAATAAGAAACTAAAAAGTGGGTCAAATTTGATAAATCTTTGATTTTGTCTTTAAAAAAATTAAAAAATATTGAAAATTTTGAACATTTGATAAAAATACCCCTGAAAAAAGTGCAAAATGTTGACTTGGTACAAACTGCCTATATCGCCAAACGATAGGGGTTGACTGTAACAGAACAAACTGAAGGGGGTTGACTGAAAATCGGCCCAAACGATGGGGGTTTAATGTATTTCCCCTAATTAAAAATCTGAGGGGGGGACAGCCCGGTACAAACCTAAAGGAAGAAAAAACAACAAAAACAAAACTAAGGCCACACGGCCACAAAATTCCCCTTAAGCTATCTACGGTTGACGGGGGTTGAAAGGTCCAGCAGTAGTCGAAGGAGTCGGAGAGTGTGGACATGAGAAGCTCCCCCGGGCAGCAGCACTAGGGTCGCCTCCGGAGTATCACGGCGGACCATCCAGGCAGAAGACAACCTTTGAAGATTGGCCTCTGGCAGAAGAATTTCAGTCGAGAACCAAACTTCCGGCAGGTTTATAAACCCCATAGCAGATGAGCCTCACAATAGGGGGCAATCTTCTCCCTCACCTCCCTCTCAAGGGCTGACAGCCGCTCATCCTGCTCCTCCATGGTCCTCGCCAAGGTAGCTCGGAGCGACCCACTACGTCTTTTGAGGCATGAAGCCTCCGGGCCCAGTCGGCCTCCTCCCCCACCAGGGAGTCCTTCTCTTTCTCCAAGGTAGTAAGGCCCTCCTTTAAAAGTCGCTCTGACTCATTTAGTGCCTTTACCCGAGCCAGTCGACCCTCGAACTCTGTGGCCAGCTCTGAACAGCAGAGAGAGTTAGCTCGACCGTCAGTTTCGATCGCTCTGAGCCACGCCTTCAGGGCGTCCCTCTCGCGAATAGCCTTTTAGTAAAAATGGGACAGACCCCTTAACCAAATCGAGCTCTACCAAGGGAGGAAGAGAAGAAAATATCAACAGACTGTACAAAAGAAAGAGAAAAAAAGTCACAAAAGAAATTTCACTTACCAAGGTCGCACACATTTGCAACCAGACCAAGCTCTTGGGCACTTAGAAAAGAAGGGGTCAGAGAGGAACCTAGGGCAGCCATCTCAGGGGGAAAGACCGAGAATCTACACCCCCAAGCCTACGACACCCTTCAGAAGAGACTGCATAGGAGGAAGCATGACTTGGTTCCAAGTAACCGCTTCCCCGACAGAAGCCACCACTGGAAGACCGGAAGACTCAACCTCACGACGCTTGGGCAGGGGAGACAAAGATCCCTCTGCAATTGATTCCCTTCCAGCGGTTATAAGTTAGAACGTGGACGGCTCACCACCCAAGGTCGCGACAATAAGTACGATGCACGCTTCCTAGTACTTCTCTACGAGCCACTCCGCATCTTTAGTGGACCCCACTAGAAAGTCGGGAAAAAACGGGAAGGTGTGGGACTCTCTCCAATTTGGGTAAAAGGAAACCCTTCCTCGTCAGAGTCCGCCGGTTGAATGACCTTGCTCTTGGAAGAAACATCAGGTTGCTCCCGATGCCATTTTTCCCAACTAGGCTCGTTCTCTTCTTACTCGACTGACTCGTATGAGACAGAGCCCCATGGGAAGCACTCATTTCCTTTGAAAGCTCATTCACCAAAGGCATTGAAGTAGCCGACCCTATGGTCTTCCGAGGCTTCGGGGCAATCACCTTCTTCTTCTTTTTGGAAGGACAGAAAGGGGAGCCACACACTTCAATTTCTCCATGGCAGCCTCTATAAAACAAAAACAGTAAAAACATGATTTAACAAAATGAAGAAAATGCTGACGAGGAAATGGCCCGAGAAATCACTCAAAAAACTTACTTATCCGGGGACACTTATCCCCGATGAACAGAGCCAGAGCCAAAACATCTTCAGACTGCAGTCTTCTTAGAGGACTGAAAAAACCTTGACCCACGACATCTTGACCCAGATGAAGCTCTGCTGGAAGAACCTATTGGTCGTCAGCTTCAACGTGGCCTCTCCAGTATTGAATTCGGAAGGAATCTGAAGGTCCAGATTCCACTCCCTTAGACCCCTCTAACAGACCCTAGGTAGTGTGGCAAATGAATAAGAACTTCTCCTTCCATCTACAATGGGACTCCAAAAGCTCGTGGAGGATCCTTTTCGTCAACTTCTGCATGGTGAAAGTGTAAAAGAGCATGTCCACAAAAGCGTTCGCCAAGTCGAAGGCCCCAAATATCCGGTGCACCAAGCAAGTGTAGTTGTAGGCCGAGCAGATAAACACGAAGGTCATCAGAGCCGACCACCCATTGGGAGAGAGTTGGATTGGACAGAACATGCAGGGAGAAAGGATCTCAACTTCGCCTTGATGTGGACGAAGTAGGCCGTGTATAGCCCTAACGAGGGGAAGTTGCCCTCTCCTCTTCCCGAGGCACCACGATCTCCAAGACAGTGGTCTCCACCCCATACTTGGTGAACTCGGCATCAACCTCCTCGCGAGATCGCACCGTACTCCTCACCCCTTCCGCTAAAACCCTAGGTGGCGCCACCACAGCAGCCGCCTTCTTTGCCTTTTCGTGGAATCCTCGGCAGTAGGAGACACCGCCGCCTCTAGCTAAGCGCCTCTCCACACCTGCACCCTCCTCGCCAGAACTGCTCATTGAAGCCATAAAATTGCTTGAAGTTTTTGAAGAGAAGACGGATGAATGGAGACAAAACACACCGAGTACCCCTCAATTTATAGGCGAGGAAGGTCGAACGGCGCCCTTGACGCGTGGCCAACTCAGCGCCACGTAGAACATGCAGGACCACTGTTGCGGAAAATGCCCGACAGCATATAAGCTCATTTAATGAGTTCCAAGTGATTTCTACGAAATACGCTCGGAACTGGGGGACTCCTGATGATGCAGAATCCGCCACGCCCTCGGATATGGGCAGAAAAAGGGTACCCCACAAAAACGACTAAGGTCTAGAGGAAGGTCACACCTAGGTCACGACCAGCTATTATCCAACTAGAGGCATACGTTTTGGTGTCTGAAAAAGGTACCCACGTGTTGCGACCAACTAACACCCGAAAAAGGGTATTCGGTCCAGACACCAGGAGAAGGTACCCATGAGTCCTAACTGATCAACGCCCCAAAAAGTGAATACAACTAGGATCCAAAGACTCGGGTACACCTTTTCCCACGAGCTAAAGCCAGTCTAAACCTCGGGTACCCGCAAGGCAACATCACGGACCCCCCTCCCCCCTCGGTCGATGAGTAGACACTTTCCGAACGACTAAGTACCACTCGGACCTCACGGGCCCTACCGCAAGAGACCCCCGAGTGGTAATATCCAACACTTAGCCAAAATATCAAGAAAGAATGAGGATAATACTAAAATGTTAAGGACACGAATGAATACAAGGAAGGGTCAAGACCACTCAAAGTATGGCCTAGAGAGATAGCTCGATATTCACACAACTACGAAGAACGGCCCCTTGGTCTTGCCCTAGACAAGCTCCAAGAAAATCGTCCGACCACCCAGGCAGAGCCTCAAGCACGATCAGGCACAGAAGACGTGTCCACCACCCTTATTCAATATAGCAGACTAATTCTCTCTCATTGGTTAAGAACCACCTCTAAAGACCATTGGAGCAAACGCCTTCAATACCCGTTCAGATGAACTCAAGTCAACTCACGCCATTGGTCGTCCCCTAACACACGACCCCCATTAGCGCAGAAAACCCTCACACCATTGGACGTCAGAGCCACCTAGAGTTAAGATGGGAAGATCAATTTATGTTGGTCGAAGACCTCAAGGCTACCCTTATAAATAGCCCCCCCATTTTCAGCACAAATAAAACAACAAGTGAGAAGTCTACAAGCTCACGCTCACACACAAAATCAGTGCAAGTTCTGTAAAACTCTCTGAACAATTATACTTAGAAATATCACACTCTACTAGCTTTGGCTATCTCACCACACGACCCACTTGTAATTCACTCAAAGTCCTTAATAAAATAAATGCGCCTCCTTTTTTCCTCAAATTGGAGATTATTCTCGAATATCCCGATCGCACCCGAACGATATTGCATCACCACACACCATTGGGCAACTCTCACCGACCCACTTTCATTTGTGAAGAAGACCTTGTACAGCATTGCGCACCCCTATTTCTGGAGTTATGAAGAAGGATCGGCGACCATTGGACAGAAGACCTCCAAAATCAACACTATAAATAGCACCACACTCAACACTAAATGCATATCAAATCACACTCTCTAAGCTCACTATAGCAACTAAGTCGCAACACTTCATGTACTTAGAAAAATAGTCGAAAGTACTCCCTATAATAGGAGATCCACGTCCCTCCATACATGACATCCCGTTGTAATTCACTTTATTTCCCTAATAAAAATGACATTGCTTTCTATCTCTTAATCTGGGGATCGACGTTCTGAATAATAGCCGTGATTATATCTCCGATGTCGTTGTTCTCGGGTCCTCGAACGATATTTAAAAGTAGAACCCGTATAATAGTTAAATGATAAGGATCAAAAGAGTTGGAAATTTTGAGGAACCTTCTTCCTAACCTCATGGGTTGATGCTTTTATTTTATTTAGCGAAAAGACATCAGATGTGTCGCTAATTGGAAATGAGCATTGGAGGAGCGCAAAGCCAGTCATCAGTAGTTGTAAGGAAAAGTTGGGCAACACACGTCACACCTTAAAATAATAAGATTATGCTAGTTACCGATAATTTTGACATTAAATTGGATATCCAGACAAATCAATTCCAAGTCAATCCACTAAGTAAGTAAACACCAACTCCTGTCCTCTTGAAAGAAGAAAAGAAGAAAAAAAAAGAAAGATGGATGAGCTGAAGCCAAGTCCACCAAATTCAACCCCTCTAACTCCGATCGGATTCCTTGAAAGAGCTGCCACGATTTACGCGGATTGCCCATCGATCATCTACAACAGCAACACCTACACATGGTCGGAGACCTACCAAAGGTGCCTGAAGGTGGCGTCCTCGATCTCATCTTTAGGCATCAAGAGATATGACGTGGTGTCCGTGTTGGCGCCAAACATTCCATCCATGTACGAGCTTCACTTCGCGATCCCTATGTCCGGCGCTGTTTTGAACACGATCAACCTCCGTCTTGATTCCCGCACGGTCTCGACTCTCCTCCGACATGCCCAATCCAAGCTCGTATTCGTTGATCACCTGTCGGAGCCTTTAGTCTCCGAAGCCCTGTCTTTATTCCCTCCAAATTCCGACATCCCTTTACTTGTCCTCATCAATAATGATGATCACTTTCAACCTTTAGTCTCCTCCTCCTCCTCCTCTTCCTCATTAAAATACGAGGACATGGTATTAAATGGAGATCCAAGTTTTAATTGGATCCGGCCCCAATCCGAGTTCGATCCATTAACACTTAATTACACCTCTGGGACCACCTCTTCTCCAAAAGGAGTCGTCCACTGCCACCGTGGTGCGTTCGTCGTCGCTCTCGATTCCTTAATCGAATGGTCCGTCACGAAAGAGCCCGTTTACTTATGGACTCTCCCCATGTTTCACGCTAACGGTTGGAGCTTCACCTGGGGCATGGCCGCTGTTGGAGGAACCAACGTCTGTCTCCGGAAATTCGACTCAGCCACCATCTACCACGCGATAAGGAGATACAAAGTTACACACATGTGCGGCGCTCCGGTCGTGCTCAATATGTTGACTGATGTGGAGAAGCCTCTGGATACACCCGTTCACATACTCACTGCCGGGGCACCGCCTCCCGCTGCTGTGCTGTTCCGAACAGAGTCACTGGGCTTCGTCGTCAGTCACGGGTACGTAACGTACTATTCCATTACCATTACTACTTACTTACTTACTTACACATGTTTATTCTGCTGCAGTCTTAGATAGATCAGAATTTCATCTTAAATTAGCTTCTTCTTTTTTTATTTATATAATATCTATATATATATATATATATATAGTCTTAGATATATCTTCTTTTTTTATATGAGTGAATAATTAGAAATCGAGACTTCTTCTTTTATTATTCTGAAAATTGTTGGCATCATATATTATTATGTATTATTTTGTACTAGGTATGGACTAACGGAGACAGGAGGACTGGTGGTTTGCTGCTCATGGAAACAGAGTTGGAACCGACTTCCTGCAACCGAGAAAGCGCGGATCAAAGCTAGGCAAGGAGTTAGGACTCCTGGAATGGCTGAGGTAGACCTTATTGACCCAGAATCGGGGAACAGTGTGAAGCGAGACGGAAACTCCCTTGGAGAAATTGTTTTGAGAGGCGCGTGTTTAATGCTTGGATACCTTAAAGATCCCCAAGGAACATCCAAATGCATGAAGAACGGGTGGTTTTACACTGGTGACGTCGGGGTAATGCATCCAGATGGCTATTTGGAAATCAAAGACCGATCGAAAGATGTGATCATTAGTGGTGGTGAGAATTTGAGTAGCGTGGAGGTGGAATCAGTATTGTATGCACACCCAGCCGTGAACGAGGCAGCGGTGGTAGCGCGGCCTGATGAGTTCTGGGGAGAGACACCATGTGCGTTCGTGAGTTTGAGGACAGGAGTGAAGGAGAAGCCAACAGAGAAAGATTTGATGGCGTTTTGCAGCACGAAAATGCCGCGATACATGGTTCCTAAGACAATAGTGTTTAAGGAAGAGCTGCCGAAAACTTCAACCGGGAAAATTCAAAAGTTTGTGCTGAGGGAAACGGCCAAGGCCATGGGGTCTAAAACCAGTAGGCTATAGAAACTAGAGCTGGCATTGAGTGAAAGTGTTCTATGGTGGTTTTCATGCTTATGCATAACCGTGGTCAATGACACAATTGTATTTGTACACCTCTGTTCAATACTTTTCCAAATTTGTAAGAAACAAAAGAAAAGGTATATTTTCGCTACTGGTATAATATGGCGTAATATAACGGGCCGCAATGACTTGTATTGTGGGCTCCAACTTCAAATTTCTTTTTCTTTGTGGTTTTAAAGTTTGGCGAATTCTGTACACCAGCAAGTGTGTGGTAATAAAAATAAATCACAATCGTTAGTAAAATGCAAAAGCTACCCTTGTAGATTAGCAAAAACTCTCTGCGTACAATATAGCACCCCGAAATGTCATCCTTCTCCTTATATAAGTCACTAATTAAAATTAGTAAATTTGATTATAAATTTTCCAAATTTTAAAAACAACAATCTTCTTCCGGTCAACTCCCCCCCCCCCCCCCCCCCTCTCCAACACACCCACCCCACACTGCAACCCTATCATAGCTCTTGAACTCGTTAGTCGAAAGTGTCTCTCGATCGTGTTCTCCTACACATCATAATTCAAATCAATCCTACAAATCGTAAAACCACCATTGTCATCACACACAATAGGCCAAACTTTTGTTACAGTCATTTCTCCAATACTTTGGCATTGTGATACAAGGTCATGATTCTTGAACCCGTTCAGTCGAAAATTTCTCTTGATCATCTTCTACACAAAAACTATCCAAATCAATTTCACAAACAACCACCATCTTAATTCAAGATATAAACCTTCTACAAGTGTTAGTTGTCAGTTGGTCCAACAGTCGCAAGCTTCTGGGAGTAAGGGTCAAAGGAAACATTGGGTAGGTTGATAAAGTTTTGAAATGTTTTCATGCGGTGGCGCATGGCCTTAATTTTCTCCCTAAAAAAGGAAATTGGGTACCGACCACCATTTTGATCCCTCAAATCCTAGTGGACCTCTAGAACATCGTATGTCATACCACGGGCATCCAAAATATCGTTCTTTTCTTCATAACCACTTTATCATGAGCAACACGTGCAAAACACCATCAGGCCCCATATCAAGTTCCTCCAAACACTTCTTCAACCAACCTCGACGTGTGTACGACATGTCCACCCATTCAAACTGAAAATAACACGTAATAATTTTTAATAAATAGTGATGAAAATCAGTTTCAAGACAACAAATCAACAAAAACTAAATATTCCACTTTGAGTATTGAGTGATGCTCTTGTTATTCCTAATGAGATGACTCAGTAACAAACCGCTTCTTCCAATGCGCGCCACATCTATTCTGCTCTCGACAATCCAATTAGTTCTTCGGGTGAAAAAACATAAGGCATTCCATCTTCTGAAACCAACACCTTTGATGTTATTTGACGTACAATAATTTTCATATGCCGATTATAAATCTACACCCCCGGGATCAATAAACCTTCTGGATCTTATTAACCGAAGAGATATGACTTTGCATTATAGTTAACTCAGCACCATGCAAGAATGCCCACGGCATTCCAAGAATTCTTAGTATACGCTTGTTCCAACCCTCAACCCTCTTTTTCTAGATTTATTAATATTGCATCAATCGAGTGCACCCCATTTCATTAAACTAAACACAATAATCATGTCTTTAATACATAGGTAATAGAACCCACGGTAACGAGATTCACTCTCACCTAGACATATATGATAAGCGTCTCATTAGCGTGATTTAATTATTTGTTTACTTATGCTTTTGAATACTTATGATAGCGTATTTATTTGTTTAGTATTGTTTTATGTTTTCTTAGGTATTTAAGGAGTCAAGACAAAACGAGGCTAAATAAGGCCAAACTGGATGATTTGGGCAACAATTGGTCAAGACACTATTTTGAGATGTTCAAACGATACGGTAGAGCTTCGGCACTACAAAAAGGTGAAATTTTGAACATAGCGCGATTGAAGAAAAAACACCAGAAGATCGCAAGGAGGATATAGAAGGTCGTGCGATCAACACCGCATCGAGCTGGTGGTGCGCGATCAAGATGGCACATCGCACGGGGGTCGCTCGATTAGAGGAAATTTGGGCTGAAAGTCAGAAACCCTAAAACGCAGCCCAGTGCAGAGAAAAACTATAAATATGAGACTACATTCAACAGTTAGGGCAACGACGCTCACAACTCTCAAAACCACTTTCAACCACTTTTCGACAGAGAAACCCTGAGAGTTGTCACCAGAGAGAAAGCACCATCAAAATCTTGTTCTATTTTAGTTGAGTCATTGTTAGAGAGAAAATAGTTTGTGAAGAAGAAGATAGCACAAGGGAGTGAAAAGAGGGTCTAGCAACAACGTTCCACCGGATCCCAAAATCTTTTCTTTACCTTTTTACTTTGTCTATGATATTTACTTCTTCATTGATTGTTGAACTCATGTCTATGAGATGAGCTGACCTACTTGTCGTTTAGAGTAGGGGAGTAATTCTGATTTATGAATATATTTATTTGCTTTACTTGATGGGTGTTTGATGATCTTGGATGTCTAGACTGAATAGTTACTTATGATGTGTGACTAACCTTACTCTCTTTGGGATAACACGAAAGCACATGTGGAGGGTCGCCCAGAGTGTGTGTGTGTGTGCGTGTGTGTGTAGATATATATATATATATATATATATATATATATATATATACACATGCATATATATGAGATTTGTGACTTTGGATTTTCGAAAGCAACTGATGTGCAACCTTTAGATCAATCTTCACTAAGTACATTTGGTTAACACGATTCGGATGAGTTAATTGGATTGCATATTTGATATGTCTTCCAAAACAACTAACAACTGGGTTAATCGAATAACACGGTAGGTTATTGGAGACTCATAGGTGTATGGTTGGGATAACTCCTGCAATTTGTCACGGATCCATTAGACATACAAACGTCAAATAATTATCAAGTACTGTAAGTAGATAGAGGTAGTTTGTTTATGAAATATGCTGGTTAAATCATTGTGAAATCCGACCTCTAAACAATCTTTCCAATTATTGTTTACAACCATTGTCAATCAATCAATCATTAAATTATGTTCTTTAGCTTAGTTTCATTTAGTTAGTTAATCAATATCTCTTCCAAGCATTTTTAATTTAATTGTTTTTATTAGTCTAATTAGTCTACTTGTTTTAACTCCTTTAACTGTTTTCTTGCATTCAAAAAATAAATATCCCAAAAAGATATTTAACTTCTTTCTGCATTCTTAGATTAATTCTCATTGCATTCTAGTTTAAGCATTCTTAGCATAAAAATATTCAGAGATTCTTTAATTTATAATGCATTCATAAGCATACATCATGCAAGCACAAGAGTAAAGATCGTGACAGTTGTTAGTATTTTTGCATTTAATTGATTCATACATACAACCACCACTTCCTTAAGATACAATACATGGTTCGTAACTATGCTTACCATTCTATTATTACATGATTCGTGCACTTGCGACAAAGTGGAATTTAGGTGTAACATTCATGTGTTGACTCATATTCTATTTTGTTACATCCTACACGCCCATCAATATACAACATTGCACACGCTGCAACAACAAAAACAAAATATTGTACGACCCTAGCAGGTCTCTGCTCGTAGAAAGGATAGAGACGACCAAAAAGTAATGACGCCAATGAGTAGTCCTCGAAGAATATATCCACACTCAAAGATACGAACTAAGGAGCCTGACACACGCCCCATCCCAATGGAAATCCAACACCTACCTATTGACACTCGCCATGCATCCGTCAGTCCCACAGCCACGACGGATAGGCATGCACCAAGTGGAGAAACGGGTCCCACGTTCACCTTTACGTGGCCAATTCCAATTTGCCAACCTGGACATACGAGCCACTCCACCCTGCCTATAAGAGTAAACCCATAACTTTGAAGAAAGAGGGGAAAAGGACCAGACCATCCCCTCTAGGTCCATGAGTAATGTTCTAACCCCATGTAAAGTTATATTTTCAAAGAAGTAAAGTCGTTTCGACTCCCATGTAAATGTGTCCTTCCAAGCAATAAACAAAGCAAACGGGAGAACAAGTATCATCAAATGGCGTCGTCTGTGGGAACTGAACTGAACTCTTTGAGGAAGGCCTTTGCATACGAGGAAAGTGATAAGTTAGCTCTTTATACCCCCCCCCCCCCCCCTTTCGAGGAATTCCTACTTCTAATTTGAGGAAAACAGGTCTCCCTTCCCTCAAGCAACTCTCCAAAAGTAGATGTGGCCTAAAAGTGGAGACGACAATCATGATTGTATAATGGATAGGTGGCAAATGTTACAATATTTGAATTTTAACCTTTCAATCCCAAAAACCTTTATGAGGAATATCCATTGAATCTCACTTCAGCATTTTCTATGAGTCTTTGTTTATGAAGCCTACTTACCTACCCTGAGCCGAAAGAAACTTTTATATCCTACCTATTTCTAGAGATGGATGTAGTGGATCAAAGGAGGAAAAATGTAGAAGTTCAAAACAAAAGCATGAGCTAAAAAGAAAATATGACAAAGAAAATGAGGATGATTATAATAGAGAGCATGAATAACCCGTTGCAAAGACTTTAAGTTTGGGGGTGCATCTCGAAAATATGAAGTATAAAGTGGTTTGGTTCTTGGGCAAATGAAAAGATGCCAATAGAGCCTAAAATGTATGGCCAATAAAGAAGGCACAAACGATGGAGGAAAATAATATATTAATGGGTAGATTTACTATGTACATCTCTAGAGATCATAAATATCTTTTCCATTTATAGCTCATACCCAAGCTATCAGTATAAGCTAATAAAATACTGATGATCTTCAACATGAGATTTCTTGCATGCATAGAAAACAGTGAGAAAATAGAAAGCAAGAGGGAAGTAATTATATGTGAAACTTTGTGATCTTGTAAATTTTATATGAAAGTATTGTATTCTATACTTATGATACATAAGAAAACCACGACGCACAATGAAATATTTTATGAAGACAACTTGATTACTTGGTGTGCAATGACTTGACATCCATTATTCTTATTTTTTCAATTTCCAAACAAGGTGGCATTCTGAGGCGAAATCCTGATTTGAGCATGTTGTTATTATTAGAATTTGATTTCTTTTGTTTAGAGTCTTACTCGAGGACGAGCAATGGTTTAAGTTTGGGGTATTTGATGAGTGAATTATTATAGCAATTTGAGTACCTGATTTCTTATACTTTTGCATAATCTTTTGTGGCAAATTTACTTGTTTTAGTAATCTTTCGTTGTTTTGTAGTTTAAGTCAAGTCGGAGCAAAACGATGCTTATTTGGAGGATTTCAACACTATTTAGTGATAAAGAGGTAGTAGCGCTACGACCTTACCAATCACGCCTCTATCACGAGGAAACAGAATACAACACGGGCAAGAACAACAACGCATGAGAAAGCTGGAGAAACATAAGCAAGCGTGATATACCCGAATCGCACGTGCCAAGCGCAATCACCAGGCACAATTTTTGGCGCGATCAATGTGAACAGTCAAAAGATGGGCCTGAACGTCAAAAACCCTAAAACGGAGCCCAAAGTTATAAAAATTATAAATATGAGGAAACGTCCAACTGTTAGGGTACAATATTCATTACAATCTTCACAAAAAATAAACAGTTTACAAAAGCATTCCAGAGTTGAAGAGCAGAAATTCTACCGTTCGTGGCACTACAATCATTGTTGAGAGAGAAATGTGAACAAGAGGAGTCAGCAATCAAAGTAGAAGAAAACAACAAGGAGATCAGAAGTTCAATTTTTTTTTCCTTATTGAATAGTTTATGATGAGTTGTTGTGATTTGAATATGACTATAAGTAGCTAATCCTCTTAGTATCCGAGGGAGGATGTAGTTAATCTCATATGGATGCACCTTGAACCTATGCTTTGATTAAGTCTATTGATGAATTTATTGTGTTGGATATTATTTGTTATTTGTTGCTTATGCTACTTTGTATGTTTAGCACACGTGTTTGTATGAATTAAAGTAGTAATGTTGAACAACCTTGTATTACATTTAATTATGCATAAGAGATTGTTAATGCAACAATAGCATAGTAGATGAGGCAGATAAATCTCTAGACCTTCGACATTAACGTGTTTCATGGAATCTCTATCGTAGTTGATAACCCTAATTCACTTCTAAAATACTTTATGGATCCCATAACATGGTGAACTTCTGGTGAGGGGACAATGCCTATCAACCCGACATCCTTAGGGATTAGAGGGTTCTTTAGTACATACGAAAGGTGGCTAATATATCATGTCAACGCGTAAATAAAACAATCATCAATAGAAAGAAGCTTGCATAGGGGTCATTTATATTTTTCTATGAAATAAACGCATATGAGGTTATGAAATCCATCTCTTAGATACATTTTACTTAATCTATTTTACAACCATAGATTCTATCTTAGTTTAGTTTTAGTTAATTAATCTTCTCATCTACAATCTTTAGTTAATCAATAGTTAATCTTAATTCTGCATTCAATTTAGATTTTAAGTTAATTTATATTTTTCTGTCTTTATTCATAAACAAAAGCAAAACGAAAATTATTCAGTGTTCAACAATAAAATTGCTAAAATACAAATATCTACTCTCAGGGGATTGAATTATTACTTGACTCATATACTTGCGATTTGTGTGCATTAATCCAATTGAGAACACAGAAGTAACTTACGCACGCATCATGCTTTGTTTGGCGAGCTCTTGTTTGACGTGCTCTTGTTTAACGTGCCTTTATTTGACGTGCTCTTGTTTGGCGTTCCAACTTATGAGTTGACGTGGACGTTTGGCGTGCTTTTCTAGAGAGAAAAAGTACACACCCTTGAGCTCCCAAAAATCCAACCCCCCAAATAGAGAAATGACGGGGGTATTTATAGATGAGAAGAAGACATTGGGATATGAAGACCACCCAAAGGAGGGCTATATGGGTCGTTGATCGACCCGATCAAAGACTGATCGACGTGCCACGTTGATCACGTGACCGACGTGGCGGTCAACATCTCAACGTGGCACGTCATTTATTGAATTGACGTGCTCGTCAACGTGGCACGTGGTAGTCCAACGTGCCACGTCGGATGGGGTCCGACGTACGAAGGCTCGTCAAATTCGGATCCGACGTGGTCCTTAGCAGGCCACGTCGGAAGCCCATGCGATGTGGCACGTCGATTCACTAATTGCCCTCGGAATAAATGATGGATAAAAAATATAAAATTACGACTTTTGATAAAAGCTAGTGATCTTTAAGATGATTTTGTAAACACACTCAACTTTTATTTTGAATGTATTTTGTACAATGCACTTCTAAGGTGGCTTTGGACTTTTATTTCTAAAATAAAATGTATAATGATGATACAATTTCTCCTGCATGCTTAACTTTAAGGGATGAACGTATAACAGATGTCAGAATGCTTTTCATGGGCTACTGGGAACGTAAAGGAAATGTCGCTCGTACCTATGTTGGTCATGTCTTTCTTTATTTACAAGGGTTCTTAGAATGTCTCTCTTGATTCTTATGAAGAGGGTCTCTCCTTCATATTGGGTACAAGGCGACTCTTTTATAGGTGGGAGAAGCAACTCATTCTTGTAGGCCTCGTCAAATGGGAGTGTCCCATGTATTCGTGAGAGTTGGCTTATTTTGTTTACTTGTTCCATGTTCGCCCTTCGTGGTAGTTCGAGTTGGGAACATGTATGGAGGTGCCAATAGCTACGTGTCGTGCACTCTTAGGTGGTTGATCCGTGTCATGCTAATTGTCCTTATCTTTGAGTTCGGATAAGACGTTCGAGGCTTGCTACGTCAACGCCCTTGTTATATCTGGGTCGTAGGGTTGCGCACATCTTCCTTGTTAAGCAGCGGTCATGCTATTTTGTACGAAAACGAGTGCACTCGTGGTTTGGCCGAGACGGTAAAAAAAACCCGCATATCATCACGTAGTTTAAGATAAGATATCAAGCTAACTAACATAAGATGACATAAGTTGGTGCCTAATTTATGAAAACCTCTTATAATCATTTACAAAAGAAAAAGAAAACCCCCTCTTGTAATCAAGTACAAAGAGAACAATAATAATATTCTTTCTCTTATTTCTTGTCACTTAAAAGATTTATGTGACGTTGGAGAGAAACATGGTTTCCCTTAGTACACCCCAGCCTACCCTACCCTACCCACAGAGTCCAAGAGCATGGAGCTTGGCGCCATACCCACCCACACGGTCCACATTCGTAAATTGAAGTCTATTATTATTTTAGTCTCAACTTCCAAGTTTTAATTTTATATATTCCCTAAACTAAAAGAAAGGTACAGTTCCGGTATGGCAGAAAAGAAAAGCACCCCCCCTATATATATTAATAAAATAAAATAAAATGATCCCCCCATAATCATAATCATAATCTAATGAAAGATATTTGACACCGGCAGACGAGAAAATCCCAAGGTACAGCAGTATTGAGCACGGGGTACAACAACAAAACAAGCTATTTATTTAATTAATAAGAAAAATTAGGATCCGTTCTATTTCAGTTGTCATGTGCAATATTATATGTTTGATGGTCCGTACTCTGACAACGACCACTGAAGGATGGTGGCACATGCCTCCTGTCAAATCATATTTTTTCGTGGCAACGGTCACGATCACTGCGTACGAATTCACCAACGGCTAAGATTCTTTTATTTGATGATAGAAAGAGAAAGAGAAAGAGAGAGAGCAAAAAAGAGGGACACACAGACACTCACTCACTCACTCTCTCTGAGCCATTTTTCTTTTCTTTTCTTTTCTTTCTTTGCGTAGTAGTATCAGTATCAGTATCAGTAATTCAGTATTAGTACAACTCTCTCTCTCTCTCTCTCTCTCTCTCTCTCTCTCTTCTGGCCGGGGTGACTGTTATCAGGTTCACCTTGGTCGGGTGGACTATATATATATATATGCCACAATTCTTATTAATTTAATGATTTTTCTCTCCTAAAAGTAAAAAGCTCTTAACTTGTTCGTGTTTGTGGAAGAAAAACAACAAGTGGTGTGTTTGCTTTTTCTGTTGGAACTTTAAGCACTTATTTTTCTTTCTTTCTTTCTGTTAGTGGGAAATATGCTAATGAGGAGTTGAACAAGGAAAGATGAGTAGGGAATTGGTGGTGGTGGTGGAGGATGATGAGTCTTTAGGGTTTGAGCTTTTGAGGATTGGAAGTGAGGCTTGTGTCAGCTAGCTAGCTAGCTATCTCTTGGGGTTTTTCTTTTTTTCAGATAATATTATTGTTCTCTTCTTGTAGCTAAGCTAAGCTGTATTTAGATATTTAAGTCACTATGAAGCTTTCAGCATCAGGGATGGGTCATCAGCCTCATGAAGGTAGGTGCCGTGCCGTGCCGCCTATTATATTATCTCTTGCAGTTTTTGTGTCCTTGCTGATTGATGGATGTTCTTTTCTTGATTTCTTGGTTATAGAAGGTGGTGAGAAGAAGTGTCTGAATTCAGAGCTTTGGCACGCCTGTGCCGGTCCTCTCGTGTCCCTGCCTACGGTTGGGAGCCGTGTTGTTTATTTCCCTCAAGGCCACAGCGAGCAGGTTTTTGCAATCTTCACTTCTTCCAAATGTGTTTCTTTCAAACTACTTTTATCACTTTCGTATCTACTAGATCTTAACTGGAAAAATGTTCGCCAGGTTGCTGCCACAACCAATAAAGAAATTGATGCACATATACCTAATTACCCGAGTTTGCAACCCCAATTGATCTGCCAACTTCATAATGTAACAATGCATGTGGGTCTTCTTCCTTTTATGTTGCTTGCTTTTATATTCTTGGAGCTCTTCTTTTTGTATATTGTATAAGCTTTATTTAAAAGAACAGGTCTTTGTTGAATTTCAGGCAGATGTTGAAACGGATGAAGTGTATGCTCAAATGACACTGCAGCCCTTGACTCCGGTATTTCAATCAAAACCAAGACTCACTACTTGTTCTTTGTCTAACTAGTTACTTTCATTTGGTGTGAGAATTATGCGTGTATGGTATAAATGCAGCAAGAACAAAAGGACACATATCTTCCCGTGGAGCTGGGAATTCCTAGTAGGCAACCAACTAACTATTTTTGCAAAACGTTGACGGCAAGTGATACTAGTACACATGGAGGCTTCTCGGTCCCTAGACGTGCTGCAGAGAAAGTTTTCCCACCATTGGTAATACTGGCTTTGGGATGTTATTATTCTGATGAAATTATTCTGAATTCACTTTAATGCCTCAGGATTTCTCGCAAACACCACCTGCACAAGAACTCATTGCTAGGGATCTCCACGATGTTGAATGGAAGTTTAGGCATATCTTTCGGGGTAAGTGTAGCATTTTTCTGATGTTTGTATTTTTAAAATTTCACCGAATAATTAATCTCTTACAATATCCGAATGCAGAACTATTTTAGCAGTGTAAATGTCAGTTCTAATTATTTGGCAGGTTGACATGGATTTTTAGTCTCTTTCTTGACTCCATTGTAAATATTATTCTTGACAAATGAAAAAAAGAATGAAGCATGGCACAGAAATTTCTGTTACAGTTGTGCAGAGAGGCAACGCTGGTATACTATAATTATCATAGCGTCTCAAAAGAGCTGCAGTGTTGTAAAGTGGTGCAAGTATATATTAGTTCCTCATGATGTGTTAATTTTTATGTTAAAGATCAAAAGCAAGTGATTTATCAAGCCCTGCTTTAATGCATAAAACAAGAGGGAGCATCCTTTCCAATTATCACTGTGCATTAATAACTCGCCCTTGCTATTTAGACGCTTAATTTGATTGACACAGAAGTGAGTGTCGATAAGGTGATAGTCTGGGAAATAAACTGGATTATGGTTTTGTTTAAGTGGAGAAAGAGATTTGATGCAGGAAGAAGATCTTACTGTCTCTGTTATGGAATTGAAATGGAATGAGAAGCCATTAAACTTATAGAATGATGTGAAGCAGCTGGAGTTTATGTCTGCATTGATTATGCATCTGCCCCTTTGAAGGAGACTGACTTGTGGAAAAGGAAAAAAACTTTATTTGAGGACAACATAGCCAAATAAATACTGGTAGCCGTAGCTCCTTAGGCAACTTTCGAAAGAATATCCTTTGGGTGGATTTTGGGTCATGGCAGATACTAGTTTGTATTGTTTTGAAAAAGTGATGTCAGATTTCAGATTATTCTGGTATCATGACCTGAACTTTTGTCTTTAAAGAACACAGGCTCAACATGATGTTTGTTTATCTCAAACTTGTAGTCCCCACGGATTTCCACAAGAAACAAGGCACTTGTTAATAGTCTCCTTATTCTCGATCTTGTGGCATGGGGTTGTTGATTTTTAAGATCATATTAATATCTGTGAAGAATTTTTTTAATGTATTGATCTTGCAAAACTCACATAATAACTGCCCTTGAGTCAGGTCTCGTCTTCTTTGTGCTTTACATAATAGACGTACTTTATAATTTCCCATCTAGGCGCTCTGTGGAGATAGGAATGACTTGCAAGTAAATACAAGCAAGAGGCCTGAGTGAGTTAATGGCTTATGCACACTTTCAAGCTCCAATATTCGTTTAGCTAGACAAGCGTTTTCAGTCTAACGATAGTTTTATGCTGGAAAAGTTGTAGGAAGACCTTTATCATGTGGAGTCTAAGGGCCAAATGGTGTCACAATCTTAAGTTCTAAGAACTTTTGTGAAGTTATTATGTTGCTCCGCCCAATCATCATAGTTGGTTGTCTGTGTCAAATGAAGTTATTATGTCTCTATTAGTTAAGCCATGAGCCTGTAAAGATACTCATTTACTCCTCTGTCTCGGCGTATTTGTTCGCCCGTCTCAAGGAGATGAGGATGAAATTCATTATGGATGTTAATGTATAATCAATATAGGTGTTTGGAGGAGAAATTGTGCCTTTGTTAACATTAAGGCACTGACGATAAAACTATGTCTGCTTTTTACCATTATTTGGGTGGGTATCTTAGAGAAGGTGGATCTTTGGGGTACTAACATGGTGAAATTGAGGTGTTGAGACATGACAGTTTAAGATGCATTCGGCTTCAGGAAGTAAAATCAGCAAAACTGGGCTGTAGTCTCAAAGTTGGACTTCTAGCTTCTAAAGACTAAATCTGAAGAGACTAAACAGGTCTTGTGAAAGGATGTTCTAACTCTGAAAAGATCAAGGCTGGGGAGGTTCAAAAGGGGTAACAGCTTTTTGAGGTCTCTGTGGTGTTGATGCTCTGAAAAGTACGTAAAATTTGGAGTTGGTTGGGGAGCAGCGTATTGAGATGGAAGCTCGAATTTCCAGCTTAAAGTTTTTATTGCTAGGGACAAAGAGAGGTTGTCTAGAGTTGATCATCCTCCAATGTTCTTTATTATGCGTTGGTGATGTTAAAGAGTCAACGTCAATAAGCTTATTCTTACATCATATTTAAAAAGTTATTAAGGTTTTAAGGATCTATATTATTCTCGTAGACAGCCTTTTTCCACCTTCCTGTGAGTTCCTCTTGAATCTTGTCATTAAATATACTTTGAAACTAGGTAACATTTGCATTTCTTGTTTTATGTGGTAGTTCAACTGTCTTAGATCTGAATATACTCCCCTAAGCTTTTAGAACTATTCATAAAGTACACGGGAAGCTAATTGTCTTGTTTCAGATAGCTAGATCAAGAGATTATTTTTTCCATCTTACTTATCGTGGATGATTTAGTTGTTATAGTTTTAGGTCAACCTCGTGTGGCATACTGTAGCGATCGGTGGAATATATGGGAAGGGATTATATATATAATCAGTAATTTAAGAGATTTGCTGATGCCATACAGCACCACGATCCGAATGGTATGAAAGAATTGTTGATCTTGCTGTTTGTGTTGATCAACCATTTCTATATATTTGGTTACAACATGTATAAGTCCAAGCCATAAATTTTGACATATCCCTTTGTTGTTATTGTAAAATAATGATTGAATTGTTGTGTCACCTAAAAGCCCAAGTGTTGAGTTAATGTTTATTTACTTATATATAATCTCCAATGTGCCGGGTATGATTCAAACCCAAAACCTCATCCCTGTCTACAGCTCTATTACTATATTGAATTGTCATTTTATCTAAAATCTTAGTTTGTAGAGAGGAGTGACATTCATTAATATATATTCTAAAACAGTAATATAATACACACACTGAGATCCGGTAAAATAAGTTTATTGCAATAGCTCTATATTGTCATTGTTATTGCACCTTTTGTACTATCATTCATGAACTATTTTTGTTGCAAATTTGGTCTGACAGATATGCAGCAAAAGGAAAAAGTAAAGACATGGAACTATTGCAAATAATCTGGAGACCATATGTAAACCCAACCATTAGATTTTGTTGGAAATATTGCAGTAAATTAGAATTATGTAAATGCCATGTGCAAGGGTAAAGGACAAACTGAAAGCACACATGCATAGGCACGCACTCCCTCAACAAAAGGCTATTGAGATATATTGCATAATATAGCATATATGAGTCAAATAAATATATCTGCACTAGTGTGTTACACGGAGAAAAGCAAATGATATTTTAGACTATCAAATTCATGGTTAAGATGTTGATGTGTGGTCAAATAAGGTAATCTTGATCGATGTGAGCTCCTCCTAAACTTAGCACGTGAACTTGTGATTCTCAATAAGATGGATGCTCTTATTTTTCCCTAGAGATGAGAGAGTTAATATTTCTATTGAGTGTATCAATGAATGTTCGCTTCCTTGGGATGGTAGTATGCTTTAGTGTGTGGATTTTTGACGTGCCCAGCTTCAAATTCTTTTCCTCTGCCTACCTTTTTGGCATGTCGTTTATTTTGTTCCCTTTTAACATTGAGGTATTTGTAAAATGCTAGAATTTGTACAAAATTTGTGATATGAACGTCCACAGAAATAAACAAGTACTTAAGGCAGATGACGACTCCTACGCTTATCCTCTTTAGAGTTCAAAGTGTGGGAGAGTTGAAGAGAAGTGACGTATTGTACTTGTAATATCCGCAAAGAGAAGAAGCATAGCTTAAGAAAAAGAAAAAAAAAATTTATTTGAGGGAGACAAAAATTAAATACTGTTCCTCTAATCTCATTACTGGACAAGAGGAGGAAGTACAGCAAATTGTACTGACTTTTGTAATCCATCTTTTTCTTATTGTTTGCTTACTTATCTTCTCTTGAACTAATTCTCTCAAAGGACAAAAAACTTTTGTAGGATTCAAAATGTTCTACAAAATTTGTGAATTGCTTAAACACGTTAGTTTTCTATTTTACATATTTGAAATTTGATTAATCACGTTGAATTCTTGTTTTCCCTCAAATAGGTCAGCCCAAGCGTCATTTGCTTACAACTGGCTGGAGTGTGTTTGTCAGTGCCAAAAGACTTGTTGCTGGTGATTCTGTTCTTTTTATCTGGTATGATTGATATTCAACCCCATTTGAAGTCCAACAAAATCCTTTTGCCTTATTGATACAACTATTGTCGAATTTTTTGCCGTTAGGAATGAGAAAAACCAGCTCCTCTTAGGAATTCGTCGAGCTAGTCGGCCACAGACTGTGATGCCATCATCCGTTCTTTCAAGTGATAGTATGCACATTGGGCTGCTCGCTGCTGCTGCTCATGCTGCTGCTACTAATAGCTGCTTCACTGTATTTTATAACCCCAGGTTGTTTTTAAAGAAATAACAAAAAAAGTGTTTTAGTATCAATTTTCTTGCGTTTATTGATAAATGATGACATTGTTACCTCAGGGCCAGTCCATCTGAGTTTGTCATACCTCTATCAAAGTATGTCAAAGCCGTGTATCACACACGTGTTTCAGTTGGTATGCGCTTTAGAATGCTATTTGAAACCGAAGAATCTAGTGTCCGCAGGTATATCAAACTAGAATTTTCATCATGGGATTTCTTCTGAGTAATGATTTTTATATACGGGTTTTGATTTCCTAGGTTAACTTTCATTGGTGGTCTTGAGGTTTTAGCATTAGTATTTTGTGAAATTTAATGCAAACTAAGTCCCAGTTTAGTATTGATACTCTATGGTTCAGATAAGTATTAATCTCCTAATGAGAATTAGAATTTGTGTTGGGTCATTCTTGCTAAAATTATAAGAACACAACTTCTGCTCCTGAATGAAGCCAAAATCACTTTGCTGGTGTGGACTTTCATAAGATTTGCTGGTGTGGACTTTCATAAGACACTGCTACTTTTTTGTATGAAGTATTTAGTATATCTTGCATTATTCATAATCAACACTGATTAACATCAAGACTGCAAAAATAATCCATCTTTCTTGGGCATGGATGGTTTTGAACAAGATACATGGGCACAATTACTGGCATTGGCGACTTAGATACTGTTCGTTGGCCAAATTCCCACTGGCGTTCCGTGAAGGTAATTGACATTTCTCAGATGATTAAATATGCAATATTATTACACGTATCTTTTTGGCTGTCATTCTTATTTGTAGTTTTCACCGTTCGCAGTATTTAAACTGTAACTAAAGTGGCTGTAAAAGACTACTTAAAGGTTCACTTTTGGCCATTCCAGCCATAGCTTCCTCTATATTTGTCTCCTTATTGTTGTTTTCTTGGCCTTGTTTGCTTCAGTCAAAATTATGCAAGTTACATAGCTTTCCTCTTCGAAAAACAGATAGCAGCTTTCTATGGTGTAACATCTAAACTAAAGCAAAATTACCAAAACCTTGGGCCTTTTTGGATATTCTAAAGTCGAATCTGCTTAGATCACTCGAAATAGTAGCTATTGTTCTAAAAGGAGCAATTTTTTTGCCCTCACCATTATCATAAACTTGTTTGACAGACCAAGGTGACCACTTTACACCATTACCAAGCCACTCTAAGCCATTCTCACCAAGGCCTAATCATTCTTGCCCATTACTTTCAATTTGGAGCTTCTGCGAAAGCTGCTTACTTTTGATGAAAAGGCTGCAGCAAATGTTTTACATAATGAGTGTGAACCATTCTACTTCCATTTGGATGGTGAGGACTTCCAGAGGCATTTATTTTTATGTTTTTTGGAGAAACAATGCCTCCACCCTGTATTTAAAGCTAAACTGGAACCTTCTTATTTAAGCATCATTATACATGTGTACGCCATTCTGTCTGTATGAGAGGCTGATTACCACACTGAGTATGAAGGGTTTAACTATCAGATTATATTTTGGCCTTCTTTGCGCATTAGTTTTGTCATCATTGTTCTAAGTCTGTTGTCTCACTTGTCCCTGAATTTATAGGTTGGTTGGGATGAATCAACAGCAGGTGAGAGACAGCCAAGGGTGTCTTTATGGGAAATCGAACCTCTGACAACTTTTCCCATGTATCCCTCCTTATTTCCTCTTCGGCTGAAACGACCATGGTATCCAGGGGTATCATCTTTTCAAGGTACAAGTCCCTCCTCAAATTTAAACTAGAGTTGAGCGCATTTCTCCTTCAACTATTAGGAGGCTTATGATATTAATATTATGTTTCCAAATATATAATGCAACTGGAATCTCTGTAACACGGATAGCAAGAAAATTGAGACCCTGTGTCAAAAAGTAATTTGCTTCTGTCATATTTATTGTTTATTGGGACCTACAACTCCTGAGGTTTGGTGTAGTTATCGGAAACTCCCCTAAGGTTTTAATAATTATTGATACGCCCCTGGAGCTTGAAAAGCACTAAAAATTAGGATGGCTTTTGTTATGTTCTGGAAACATCAGAGGATGTCTCAGTAACTCATTGAATTTTAGGAGCCACTCGGTACTGCTTCTTAAATTTTCAAGTGGTGTTTCAATAATTTTCTAACAATAACAGAATTTTCAGGGCATAAATGATATGTCCCGTGTTTATTTTTCAGACAAAATACCACTTTTCTGCTCCTTTTATACCGTTTAATATTCCTTTGCAACCATTTCAGATGGAAGTAACGAAGCGGTCACTGGAATGGCGTGGTTGAGAGGGGAAGGTGGTGATCAAGGATTCAATTCTATGAACATTCCATCTCCCGGCATGTTACCATGGATGCAGCAGAGATTTGATCCATCATCAGTCTTAAGAAACGATCTTGGTCAGCAGTATCAAGCAATGCTAGCGGCTGGACTACAAAACTACGGAAGCGGGGAGTTACTAAAACACCAATTGATGCATTTTCAACAGCCCATGCAGTATCCTAACGGCCATAATCCTCTTCCACAACAGCAGCAACTTCTGCAGCCATCGCCCGTTTCAACTCATATGCTTCCTCCAGAAACCCAAATGCTCTCTGATAATATGCAGCAGAGGCCACTGCATCCGCAAATTGAAAATCACTCTGAAGAACGCCACCAACAACAGAGTTATCAAGAAGCTTTTCTGATCCAGCACGACCACCTCCAAAAAGGGCAGTCGTCAGATCTTCCTTCTCCTTCGTTTACGAAAACTGATTTCACAAACTCAAACAGTAAACTTTCAGCGACAGCGGCTCATTCTGGCATGCAAAATTTTCTGGGTTCGTTCTGTCCCGAAGGAAGTGGTAATCTCTTAAACTTTTCAAGAACGAGTCAGGCGATGCTTAATGACCAGTCATCCCAGCAGTCGTGGGTAGCAAAATTTGCCCAGTCGCCCGTCAGTGATGGTTCAAATTCCACATCCCTTCCTCCATATCCTAGCAAAGATGCTTCAAGTGAACAAGATGCATGTAGCTTGGATAATCATGCTCTTTTTGGCAGTAATATGGACTCCTCGGGTCTCTTACTCCCCACAACTGTGTCGAATATCAATACTTCTTCAGGTCATGCTGATATGTCATCTATGCCATTAGGAGCATCTGGGTTTCAGAGTCCTCTATATGGTTATGTGCAAGGTTCTACTGACGTGTTGCACGGTACAGGACAAGTCGACCAGTCAACGCTAACCCCTACCTTTGTCAAGGTGTTATTTAGATACTTCACTCTTTTTTTAACGTACAAAATCTTGTCTTTGAGTTTCCGGCCACATGACAGTCTTGATGGGTGCAGGTCTACAAAACGGGGTCCGTTGGTAGGTCGTTGGACATCGCTCGGTTCAGCAGCTATCAGGAGCTGCGGCAAGAATTGGGTCAGATGTTTGGAATTGAGGGGTTACTTGAAGACCCTCAAAGATCAGGCTGGCAGCTTGTATTTGTTGACAGGGAGCATGATGTGCTTCTCCTTGGAGACGATCCGTGGGAGTAAGTATGGTGAACCCATTCTTTTATTTTCCCCCTTGGGACGTCATATCATTCATCAACATTCATTGTTTTATTATGCTGACGGAGCTACTTATAATCTGGAAATTATCTTACAACATTTGATTTAAGTCTTGAAATCTTATATTACATTTACTGAAGACTACAAAAACGTCCATAGTGCTTGAATAATAACAAAAAGACCTCTTAGGAACAGTACATTTAGGCTCCGCAACAAAGACACCATAAACGTCTTTCTGTATATTCTTCCCCATGTTTAATAAATCTGCCTTGATAATTCAATTGACGTTAACTAAATCACAAACAGGGCATTTGTGAACAATGTCTGGTATATCAAGATCCTTTCTCCTGAGGACGTGCAGAAGTTGGGAAAACAAGAAGCGGCGTCCCTGAGTAGAGCTGAAGTTGTAGGGATGAACAACACTGATGCCCAAAACCTCCTTTCTGGCCTTCCGTCTCTTGGTTCTCTTGAATATTGAGCACAACCGACGTTTTTTTCTGGGTACTTGGTTCTCTCTCGTGAATGGGTTAGAATTCGCTCCACTATGGCTCTAGTATGTTTCTTCACAAGATTTGGTCTTTGTATTGATATTGATGTTTCCTGGGCATATATTTACTAACATTTTCATGTGATGGACCCAATGTAAGGACGGTAAGGTGTCGTCATTTAGCAAACATGAACATGAACGTTGAAAGTATGTTTGTATTGGACCAATTGAGAACTCATAATCTAGACGACTGCGAATCTTACTATGTTGCAGTGTTTTAAACTTAAGCGTTTCCAGCCTACTATCTAAAATATTCTGTAGATGGTTCATCATTACGTCATTATGTGCACCACTTATTCTATGTATCGCAGTAAGGTTTGTGCCATTTATGATATCTGAAGGTAGCAATGTAAATGTTAATTTATTTAACCAATCACCACCAAGTGTATACACATGGATCAAAATTTCCATGCATTTCCTCGAAAAGTACCGAAATGTTTCCGTTTTTGACTCCATCGAAACGAAAACTACATGTAGTTTCCATTATAGCTATAACCAAGATTTTTACGAAATCTTCGAAACATGCCGAAAAGTTCTCGAAATATTACGAAACGTTTCTAATTTTTAACTAATCGAAACCTACTCCGAAACCGAAACTTTAATCCATGTGTATACAGAGTAAATCTGGTTAGGTTAGAGGGTTTATTTTGTTTTAGCACTGCATACAGACTAAATAGATTATTTTTCGGGATGGTTATGTTAGGGTTACGGAGTAAATTATTAAATTTTTTTTTTTTGCAGCACGGAGTAAATTATTTTAGTGATCCGTACTTTTTGAATAATTAAGCATGCTTTTGAAATAGCAAATTAAAAAGGTCGCATAACTAGCGTATAGAATGACCCTTCTTTGGGGGTGGGCCCATTCCGGGGAAAATTTTCTATCCAGCCCCGGTTTCGTCGCGGCCAACGGGACGGGATTCCCGTCAGCCGCGGGATGGGAACAAGAATCATTTTTGGGTTCCCGCGGGAGGCGGGAATTTTGTCAATTTCTAGTGTCTATGCAGTTTAGAGGGGGTTAAGAGGGGGTTTGGGGGTTAGTTGCTAAAATAAATTAAAAAGAGGAGGAGGGGGGGTATAAGGAGATAAATAAAATATTGGAGTATAATCGTTAGACGATTTTTGCCTTTAGAGTTGCGGTTTTCCTTTTTTTTTTTTTTTGTGATAGCGAATAGCGATCGTGATTCATTGTGAATGTGATTCTTATTGAATTGTGATTAATGTTAACAAGTTGTTACTCGTTAATGTCAAAAATATGACATTTTTCTAATACCAAGTATTCGAAAATGTCGATTGTCGAACGAAAAAAAGTAAAACCATTTTTTCCCACCTTTTTCCCATTTGTGTTTTGAAAAATTGCCCGTCCCGTTAATCCCGTCAACGACGATGCGGGATCCGTCCACAACGGGAGTAGATTTCTCATTCTTGTGGAATAAGATCCCAGAGGGACGGGACCTCGTCCCGTTCCCAATTATCAATAATTTTTCAAGGTGAGCTAATATATCGAGAGCAAAATCCCTAAATTCATAGTAATTTTTGTAAAATTTACTATTTTATCCTTTTCAATCTTCTACCTAATCCATTTCCTTTGTTATTCTTCAATTATATCCTACTCTAATAACAATATGGATCTTTTCATATTATCGTGGCAATACCAAAAAAAATCATTTACTCTAATAAATTCATAAATTTATTGTATTCGTATAATCTCTTTGAATTATATTTCTATAGAATACTTATTGCAGATAATTTTAATTTTTTAATTTGTGAATATTCTCTAATATACGGCATCATTTTTTTTTATATAAAAAGATGGTGTTATTTTAGTTTTCCCTTTTTTGCATTATTGCCACATACAAGTCTATTGAAAAAAATATGCCCAATTATCTCATGGTGATACTGATACCTTTGTTGTTTTATTTTTTTTTCCCAGTAAAATATCATTCCTCTAAGTAGCTGTTTTGTTTATTAATTTGCTTTTTAAACGTTCATTCCTGTTAGAACCAAATCTAAGTCAACTAAATGAATAATTGAATATTATTTGCAATAATATAGTAATGACATAACGTATGAATTTTATTTTAATTTTAAAAGATAAAAGAGAAAGAATAACATTGAAATTAATAATTCTCAGGATTTTCTCAAATCCCCTTAAAAGAGAAAAAAGATAACTGTTCCATCTTGTAAATAGGAAACAAGAGATTTGTTTTCTCCGTTTATAGAGATTCCGTAATTATTGACATGTATTAATAAAGAAGATAAAATGAGATAATTAATGTACAAGGGTATATTAGAGAACATCAAAATTTTGCTCTGCAGGGATTTTGCTTTGTCTATATCATTTGCCTTTTTTAAAACAAGCAATTAAATATACATATGCCTTAATGGTTCATGATAAAATTGATAAACTGTCTGTGATGCTGGCTGAGTGCCTTGAAGTGTTTCCTTCCAATCGTTAAAACAGAATTTACGGAACAAATCCTCCCCCTAATTTCGTTTAGTTACAATACTTACGTAATTTAACAAAGATAGAAAAATAATCTATATTAGAGTTACATAGTTACAGCAAATGATATGAATAGAGCAAAATCCATAAAAACTAAAATTCATCTTTGTTTTGTGAAAATCACAATAAACTCTCAAGATTATCAAACCAATATACATTTGAATAAATCTTGTTTGTTTCTATTATAAGGGACAAGCTTATGTTATGTATTAGAAAGAGAGTAAAATCACACACAAAAGTCTACGATACTTACATTAAAAATATGAGAAAGTATAACAAGAAAAGTTTTAAATATTTAAAATGCTAATTAACACTACAAGATCACAGGGGCATCTGCAACCGCGCGGGCAGTTGCAGATGCCCCATAAGCGGTCGCCCGAGGGGCATCTGCGACCGCCTTGGCGACGGATACCCCTCGTAGTGGGTGTCTTGCGACCGCCGAGCGGTCGCCCATACACCTAGGCGACCGTTAGGCGGTCGCCATCTTAGGGGCGACCGCTAGCCGGTTGCAAATTTTTGGGTGACCGCTTAGCGGTTGCCAAATACTTCGCCACCGTTTGACGGTGGCCATGTCCAGGGCAACCGCTTGGCTGTTGCAATCTTCGTGCGAGCCTCGCAACCGCCGTACGGTTGCGAGACTTAGCTCGCAACCGCGTGACGGTTGCAAATAATATTCTTCAAAATAAAAAAATACAATAATATTCAGGGAATTTTCCGAAATATTGTTGTTTTTTTGTCAAAATAAAATGGTAAAACTGAAAAAAAACACCAACAAAAATATAAGAATACAAAAAAGTGTTTGGTGTTTTGTTTTGGGGATAAAAGAAAGGTATTTGAGTTTTTGTGGATTGGAAAAAAATGATGTTTGGTATTTTGTCATGAAGATAAAAGAAAATGTTTGGATTTTTGTTTGAGATGTAAAAGA
Organism: Linaria vulgaris; assembly: GCA_948329865.1. Taxonomy (NCBI): domain Eukaryota; kingdom Viridiplantae; phylum Streptophyta; class Magnoliopsida; order Lamiales; family Plantaginaceae; genus Linaria; species Linaria vulgaris. The sequence continues at coordinate 5,119,966 of OX415253.1, read as the reverse complement.
AAATAAAGTGGTTGGGTGTTTTGTTGAAGATATAAAGAAGTTTTTGAGTTTTTGTGGATTGAAAAAGAAGAGTGTTTGGTATTTTGTTATGAAGATAAAAGAAAGTGTTTGGTATTAATTGGAGATATAAAAGAAAAGAATGTGGTTGAGTGTTTTGTTGAAGATATAAAAGAAAAAAAAAAGTGTTTGATTATTTGTATTGTAGGTAAAAAGAAGTTTTTGGGTTTTTTTTTGTGGATTGGAATAGAAGAGTGTTTGTGTTTTGATTTGAAGATAAAATGAAGTCTTGGGTTTTTTTTTGAGACTGTAAGAGTTGTGAATGAAAAATTAGGGGAATAATGGTGGTTATATATAAGATTTGGGTGAAAATTTTGAATTTTCGTGAAAACTTGAATTTACCCCCCAATTTCAGCAGAATTTGCAACCGCTCGACGGTTGCAATGTATTGAAAATTTTGAACTTTCGTGAAAATTTGAATTTCTCCCCCAATCCCGCCCAATTTCAGCAAAATTTTCCACCGCCAAGCGGTTGCAACTATCATTGGCGACCGCCTAGCGGTTGCGATAGTAGGACATCGCAACCGCTAATATTCATGTTTAAAATTAGTGATTTTTGGCAAGTATCTTGATGTGTTTGTGTTTATAGACAACATATATCATTATAGACAACATAAATCATCCAAAATAATAAAAATTCAAGTATGAATATTATCTGCAACCGCCAGGCGGTTGCAAATATCTAGTATCAGCAACCGCCATGCGGTTGCCATGTGACCTCGCAACCGCTGGGCGGTTGCGAGAACTGAAGCCCTCGCAACCGCCTGGCGGTTGCAGAAACATCCATATTCGAAATTAGTGATTTTTGGGAAGTATCTTGATGTGTTTGTGTTTATTGAACTAAAATATCATTATTACATGTGAATAGTAGTAGTAAATAACTACAAAGCTAGTAATTAAGTTAGTAAAATAGTAAATTAAGTGATTAGGCGAGTTATCAACGATACACCTATATATTATATTCAACAACTAATCATCACACTTAGTTCTTAATGTTGTCCCTAAGCTAGATTTTCTAATGAAACCTTATAATTTAGCTTGTTTCAACTATTATTAGGGTAATTGTCAATTGATCAAACAACGTACCACAACGTATCATTCGTAATAGTAAAAAATCAAGTATGAATGTTATTTGCAACCGCCAGGCGGTTGCCATGTGACCTCGCAACCGCCCAACGGTTGCAAGAAGCCTCGCAACCGCCCAGCGGTTGCGAGAACTGAATATCTGCAACCGCAAGGGCGGTCGCCACGGTACCAAGCGACGGCCTAGCGGTTGCGAGGTCTTATAAAAGCCTCGTGACCGTCCGTGCGGTCGCCACTTCTCCGTGGCGACCACCTGGCGGTCGGGCTGCGGTCGCAGTTAATGGCGACCGCCCGGGCGGTTGGGGGGGGGGGGGGGGGAAGGGGGTTGCAGATGCCCCCCAAATCTTGTAGTGTAATGATATAAAAGTGGAAGGTATATGTAATAAATCTAAAATAAGTATCAAAATAAAAGATCTCCATACCTCTTTTATCGATATATTGTTACCCCTTTTATTTTTTATCGATATATTGTGATGGCAGTGACTGCCAAATCTTTGTTGTAACAAGCATTATCTTGCTAGTAGGAACTCATGTTTAGTAAACACATCGACGATGTTATCATAAGTGTCACAGATAGAATGACAATCCAATTTAATGTGTTTGGTACATTCTGGATCATAGAATTCCATGATATTTGTATAGCACAATTGGTTTGCCATAATTTCACTACCTTATAAAAACGCGAATCACTTTGACGCTTATCCGGATTCATGAAGGTAAGTAACACCCGACCCGATAAGCCTAAGAACATACCGAGACGATGTCCTAACAACACGACTCTCAATACAACAGTATAACCACGTCAAAAATGCCCAACGTGGCGAGATAAATGACATAATTCCCCGGTCGAGGTCCACGCCAGACCATGTCTAACGTGGCACGTCGAACTCGCCACATCTGACCAAATTTGATGTGGCGTATGGGCCCGGCCACGTCGGTCAATGATCGACGTGGTAGGCCAGTCAAAGTTGACCGTTCAATAAACGCTCGGACCACGTTGGTCAAAAAACCAATGTGGTGGGAACACGTCTAAAGACCGACGCCTTATCCTTTCTCTCTTGCCTCATTGGGTAGTTCCCACCACCTAGGCCCTCCCCTACCTCTATAAATACCTCCTCATTCCTAAGTGCGTTATTGCTTTCTCTCTCTAGAAAAGCACATCAACACAAGTAAGTCTATGCAAGTATGCCAATACTAGTACGTCCATGGAAGTGCGTTAACGCTACTACGTCTACGCAAACACGTCAACGTATCTACGTCTATGTATGTACATCAACCTGTGGCACGTCAAGTTGTAGTACGTCAACGTGACCACGTCAACTTGTGGTACGTCAACATGACCACGCCAATCTGTGGCACGTCAACATAACCACGCCAACCAAATATGTCAAGTACATCAACAATATGAACCTTGGCTCGTGATTTGACTATTGCATAGTACAAATCGCTCGACGCCCAAATCTCGAGCCTTTAAGGAGCTCGATGACTAAAAGAACCCTTGTGCAATATCAACGATCTCAATACGAGACACCTCCCCTATGTGGTCGACTATCAAGCCCCCTTGCAAAGTCGACTATCAAGCCAATCGAGCCTCACCTACAAGACGAAGATCCTTGAGGGTAGTTCAACACACCTGCCGGATCTACACACGCTCGAACGCTACCTGGCATAAAGTATATCAGAGACAACCTAGTACATGTGCCCATGGATATTGAATTATGTTCGACTTGATTCTCACTCCTTAGAGAGATACGTAAGCAGTTGAACCCCGTGTGAAGTTCATCGCAACACCGTGTATCATCCCCTTAGTTTATTTACATATTAAACTGTTAATGTCTAACTTGTTCCTTGAAGTGCAGGTTTCCATCGAACTAAAAGCTCTTCTCGTAGCCTATAAGGTACAAAAGAGTGTGGTGAGGGAGTAATCTCAAGACTAGCAAAAACACTCTGCACAAGAGGCACCATCTGTGGGAAACCACTACACGCGTTGTGCAAGGGAAAATACGACTTCTACTTAAACAACTCATTTTTCACATTCTACGACATCAGAATCGTGAGACGAACACTATGAGCATTCCATCAATATTGCTCTGGTTGTACTATAAGATTTAAAATACGTAATCACACATTATGGTAGTGTATCAAACACGTAATCCTATCGAAGCAAAGATTAGGCTCTCTCATTATCTCGTAATGAGATCGAGCATCGATTAGCTACACATCTCGGGCTCAAGATGTTCTGACGTCCCCAGCATGCTTGAACTGTGGGACTCACATCTAAATAGAGTCGATATGACTCGACATGTAGAGAGATACATCTGATATGAAACAACCTAATGAGGTCATGCTCAAAGGAAGAAGTAGCAGCCCTACGACATACAACGCCGACTGTGCTCATCTCGTTGTTTGATGAACAAAATAAATGAGTAGCATCCTATAGCTAGGGCTACCACTAAGACTTCATATTTTGCAGCACCCTATAGCTACGACTACCACGAACTAACCTTGATATTTTGAAGCAAAATTACATAAGAGTCGATCGCACCCAAGTGTATAGACCCAACGTAGGGTTGAGACTTTAGTCACGTAATACGTTGAACTAGAGTTTCTTGCACCCAAGTGCCTAAACACAAGTGCCTAATCCTAAAGGTTATGACTTTAGTTACGTAATACCTTGATGAAGAGTTGGTTGCACTCAAGTGCCTAAACCCAACATAAGGTTATCACTTTAGTCACGTGAAACCTTGATCAAGAGTTGGTTGCTCTAAAGTGCATAATCCCAATGTAAGGTTCTGACTCTAGTCACGTAATATCTTGATCAAGAGTTGGTTGCACACAAGTGCCTAAACCCAACGTAAGGTTGTGACTTTAGTCACGTAATACCTTGATCAAGAGTTGATTTCACTTAAGTGCATAAACCCAACATATGGTTGTGACCTTAGTCACGTAAAACCATGAAGAAGAGTTGGTTGCACCCAAATTCCTAAACTTAATATAAGGTTGTGACTTTAGTCACATAATACCTTTATCAAGAGTTGGTTGCACAGAAGTGCCTAAACCCAACATATGGTTATGACTTAGTCACATAATGCCACGATGTAGGGTTGGTTGCTCTCAAGTGCCTAAACCCGATGTAAGGTTGTGACTCTGGTCACGTAATACCTTGGTCAAGAGTTGGTTACACCCAAGTGCTTTAACCCAATGTAAGGTTGTGACTTTCTTCACGTAATACCTTGATCAAGAATTGGTTGCACCCAAGTGCCTAAACGTAACATATGATTATGACCTTAGGCACGTAAAACCATGTAGAAGAGTTGGTTGCACTCACGTGGCTAAACCCAACGTAAGGTTGTAATTTTAGTCACGTAAGACCTTGACGAAGAATTGGTTGCACTCAAACGCCTAAACCCAACGTAAGGTTGTGAATTTAGTCACATAATACCTTGATCAAGAGTTGGTTGCACTCAAGGGCCTAAACCCAATGCAAGGTTGTGACTCTAGTCACATCATTATCAAGAGTTAGTTGCAGTAAAGTGCCTAAACCCAACTCAAAGTTGTAACTCTAGTCACGCAGTACCTTGACTAGAGTTGGTTGCACCCAAGTACCTAAACCATACATAAGGTTGTGACTTCACTCACATAATACCTTGATAAAGAGTTGGATGAACCCAATTGCCTACACCCACCATATGGTTGTGACCTTAACCACGTAATGCCACGATGCAACGTTGGTTATTATACTTAAGATTGTAAGAATCTTGAAGAAGTATAAGTTTTATTTCACCTAAAGAGGATATGTTGTGTATTGGACAAGAATATTCTTTTTATGGATGTGAAACTATATCGATTCATCATTAGTTGATAGATATGAGTTTTCGTGTATTTTATATGAACCTTGAGATTGTATTTCTTGATGGGAATTTTATTACAGAAATCTATGAACACGTTTCTAGATTTCACACCAAAGGCATAGAAAATAGAGTTTAAGAACTTTATGTTGGTCTATGGCCTTACACAATCTCTTGGACTATGGTTTATCAGTTTTGCCGAAGGGTAATCTTAATAAACTTGGCTAGAAGGTGTTTTTACATTACTATCATCAACGGATGATCATATATGTGAAGTTCACTAAGGGCAGTCTATGTCTTTATGATGAAAAGCTTAGACAATATTTTTGATTAGATTATGGTTCATGAGAATCATTTTGAAGATGAGCTCATTCTCTTTCTTCATGAAAGTGTTAGACCATTATGTTTAATCAAATTTCGTTGTCTTTCAATCACAATGGAGTGATTTTATTTTATTTGATCATGAAAAGACTTGATAAGTGTTTAAAAGTCTGTGTGGTTTGATTAAAATAACTCTTTCTATCAAGCTTGATGATACCCTGGTCGTGGGGGTTGTAAAGAGTATGTTTCATCATTTAGTAATGTTCATTCTTTTATCAATAAGATAGGGAGTGAATTGAGGTAAATGTACCTTTTATGTCCGAAATTCGTAGGAATCATTCTATGTGTTGATGACTTGCATCTCGAGCTATATGGAGTGGTTTGAAATGAATTTCGGTGAAACTTATACTCATGAGGATGTCGAATATCTTAAGCCTTGGAATCTGTGAAAGCTCTAGTTATAAAGATGTCCAAACCATTGTTTAAGAAAAATCTCTCTGATAGTTGAGATTTAATATGCTACATACTTTTCTTGATAGCTGTAATGCCATGGGCCTGGTCAATAAGTATAGCCGAATTCTTAAAAGTAGAATTTGGTCAATAATAATGTAGGATTTTGGACTCCTATATACACTGCATACTTACAAACTCAATAATGGACTTGGTCATTATTGAAAAGAATACACTCATTGATTATCGAGATGTGATTTGACTTGGAGTAAATCGATCTCTAATTTGCTTCTTCATTAACTGATGTTGCTATTTGTAAAAATAGCTTAAATCAAACGAGTGTATTGATGTGCATATTAAATGAGACTCTATACACATTTTGTTTTTGCAGTAGTATGGTCTTGGTTGAAGTGAGTAATTTATCATTGTAGATTGTAAGGCAAGTGGGAGTTGTAGCGTACATTATGGTGACTTGCATCAATTCCTTACAATAGAGTCTCAAAGTGATAAAACCAAAACGTATAATCACAAAACAAAGGTTTGTGAGAGATATCTATGGAAAGAAAGAAGTGACTTTTCAATACACATCTATGCATGATGATGGTTTAGTTTGGTGACTAAACTTAAAACCTAGAGATGAATCTGTCGATGGTTCAAAATCTCATGAGGAGCATAGAATTTAGCCTAATTGGACTAGATGATGTCCAATTAGTTGTGTCCATAAGTTTAAGACTTGAATGTTATAAAAGCATCTTTTTTTTGGTGAAAACATTCAAAGTCTAAATGTATGTCTGACAAGTGTAGATTCGCTCTCTCACACGAGCAATCGCCTCTGACACTAGGTAGTGTGCAGAGATGAGACAATTATGATATGTTTGTATACTAAATCATACTTATGTTACATTGTCGCCTTGATTGATGATCAAGATGAGATTACCACAATCCATTATACTTGTCTTATAGCCAGATGTGAGTTTTCTTGTGATTTGTGTTTGTAGAGGACTAACAAGAAGAAAACTCAAGTTAAGTGTTAGAGACACTTGAACTAAGATCTGTACGATGCGTAATACTATTAAAAATGGCATACGCTTCCAAAGAGGAATATAAGCATCGTAGCATGTGTTTCATACCACATGTGCATTTGTGACCGTTGGAGTAATGAGTGAATTGATCCTTGTTTCCTCATTGTGTGAGACCCAGAGGTTTAAAAGATCTCATAGTATACCCTTATAACTTTTAACTTTTTATCGAGGCTTTATTTTGGTGTTGCTACTTTAGCATATTACTAATAGCCATGAAAATTAGGCAATGCAGTGCATGTCTAGGAAAGCAACCATCTTAATGTTAAGAGGTTGAAGTTAGAAAGGAAGACTGCCTATGACTTGCGCCTATCTTGTATTCACCGTGCGCACAATTGTGTCAAACTTTGAGGTTTGGACATAATTGTGAATACAATGTATAGATTTTAAAAAGAGAGTGTACTCCTTATATAACAAGGAATTGTAGATAATCTAGTTGATGCAAGTGAGTGAAGTCTGGGGTATAGCGAAATACATTGTCCTTGTGGTGAAGAAGTTAAGTTGCTATATATCCCTAACCGGTGTATAGTTTTGTGCTTAAGTTTTGAGCTGCTATATATCCTTAACCAGTGTATAGCAATTGAAGCTCAGTGTGCTCGTTGGTCACACGATCCATTTGCTTGTATGAAATTGGTGAGTTGTTATTATGTTCTAACTAGACTGGGTCTAGCCCTCATGTGCGAGTGGGAGATGATGTAATAATATGGGTGGGTCACCCATGCGGGTTAAACCTGACCCGATTTGCATTTGAATTCAAATTAAAGGAGGGAGAAGTTTTCCCTCTTATAGGAGAAAACTCCCTCAACTCCCATAACTTCCATACAACAAAAATAATGAAGAAAAACAAGAGAAATTCGTACATAAAAATGGGGGAAAATAGGAAAGCCATTTGTAGCCATATTTCACCACAAAAACTCATCCTTTTTGGGCTCTTGGATTGTGGCAATGATTTCTTTCCGTTTGTGATTGGAATCTGACAATTTTGGAGCGAATCAAATACATAATACATCATGGATTCGAGTCGGGCGAAGATCAACATACTTGAAGTATCATGGGATCTATTTTCAATGGATCAAAGGTTAGTCAATTCCCAACAATAAATGTGACCCACTTTACCAGCCTCATTCGAAAACTCTGTACCAGTAATACTGTTTGACGAAGTAACGGGTCTTTTGTATATACGAAATAGAATTTGGGGACAAAATTCATTGAAGGAGGGGTGATTATGATGCCCCACCTCGTAAAATATCCCTATGTATATGTTTGTGTGGATTTTTCTTTAAAGTCCTATACAGTTCTTGTTTTTTTTTTTTGACAAAAGGACATTTCAGCACACGTGTAAACCATCCCTCCCCGTCCTCGGTCTCTCTCATCAAAATAGACTCGTGTATCCATAGTAATGCCCAAACTTGTTTCGCGACATGGTAAGACACAAAAACCTGGCGAAGATCTTCGTCTTCACAACCACAAATCGGGCACGACAGCCGACACGCTAAATTTGTGCGCTTAGAAATAATATTTTGGCACAACCTCCAACTGAATATCTTAACCTTTTTTGGGTATTTAAATTTCCATAGAAAACTCGAATTAATCTTTGTACTTGTCCCAGCATTCTCCTCACTTTTGTTTCTCCGATGAAGTCCCCAAGAAAAAAATTTAGAAAATAAGCACTTTTTACCGTAGATAATGGTTAAGCGTCATCAATCCATCTTAAGTGTTATCAGTCCCTTTTCCCCTTTTCTCTTGGTTTTTAAATAATGGTTAATCTCGAAAGCTACCAGGATATTATCACTAATTAGGTGTCACGGAACATAGGCATATTGGAATTCGGATATGATATTCGAAAGAATCATTTTTAATCTGTTAACAACTACTTTTGAAGTAATTTTAAAACACACGTTGCTAAGGCTAATTGGTCTAAATTAGTGCATGAATTCAGGGTCTACACATATAGGAATAAGAACAACATTAGTGAAATTAATGTCAAAAGGAATCTCATGGTTGTTCAACAAATTTAGACATAAACGGGTGACATCCGAACCAACAAGAGACCAGTATTTTTGATAAAATATAGCTGAAAACCAACAGGTACAAGGGACTTAAAAAGATAGATTTGAAATAAGGCTCATTTTACCTCATATGACGTCTACTCTTCCAGTAAACGCTGGTTCATCAGATTAGTAACAAGATTTTGAACACCTACAAGAGCTTCTGTCGTGTTTTCATAACTAGGTCTCTTAGATCGAAAGACATTGGAGAAAGAGTCTTGAACAATACGTTCCACTCATGTGGCTTCTCTATCCACACTCCCACATTATCCTTGAATCCTTTAATCTCGTTGATTTTCCTTCGTTCATTAGCACTTTTTTAAAAAAAACCAGTATCTTGGTCTCCTTCCTTAAGCCACTGAATTTTACCCCTTTGTTTCCAATATGCTTCCTCTTGGTCCAGAGTTTTCTCTAATTTGAGAGTCAAGTCTAATTCTAATTTCTTTGATTCCACTATGAGACTACCCAAACGAAGACCAGTGATCTTTTTTTGTGAGTAACTCCACCCGTTGTCGTAGACTAGCTCCGGTGACCTTCGCCTATTTAGATACTCCCTCACGACTCCTCCTCAATTTTTACTGAAGACTCTCCTCCACATGTACATCCTCCATACCCCTCCAAACTTCTGTTAACAAATTGGTTCTTCCCTCTATTTTAACCCATATCGCTTCGAATTTAAAACATTTTTGCCTCCTCCACTTAATTCACTCGGTATGAACTGAAACATACGAAATCAGAAGTGCCGGGTGATCGAAATGTCTTATCTCCTCATGATACACCTTCGGCGTGTAAAAGTATTCGTCCAAATCACACTAGCACATGCTCTATCAAGTCGTTCCCATATCGTGAACGGATCAGGCCTTCTATCACACCTAGTGAAACATGTCCCTAAAAAACCTAGATCATGCCATCCCGAATCCTCCAATGCTTCTCTAAAATCTCTGATATTCCAAACCGCCTTCGCGTTTCCTTCTTTTTTCTCCCATTGTTCCAGAATCTCATTGAAATCTCCAGCACATAACCATGGTTTATTGGATTGCCTGCTTAACCCCCATAATAGATCCCTTGTAATATGGCGTATCGCCCCATCTAGTTCCCCGTAGAACTCGGTAAAGCGCCATTCAAGTTGTAACTCAATAGAGACAATAGTGGCGTCAATGTGATTTTTAGAGAAATTGATCAACTGAACAGTCTTTTTTCCATAAACGAGCTAAACCCCCTGACAAACCCCGCGCATCCACGGAAACCCCGAACATATTGAGTTGACTCTTGATCCTTTCCATTTTCCTACTTCCAATTTTAGTCTAGGAATACTAGAAAGGGATTATGTCGAAGAATAACACTTCACAACTCATGAACTATCCAAGAGGATCCCACTCCCTAACAGTTCCAAGATATGATTTCCATTGGTGTCGGCGGGACTCCGTCGCAGTCTCTGTCGCTGGTACACTCGTGGTATTTTCCTCAATTCTTAAACATCCTTTCTTTTTCACTATATGACTCTCCTTCCTATCTACTTCACCCACTTTCTTTTTTCCAAACTTCGTCGCCCCCTCTGTATCCGATGTCTTTCCCTGCTCCCATGCTTGAATTCCCCTAAGTTTCCTTTCCCTATCCCAAGCTGGAATTCCCTTCCTTTGACTTGGTTTCTCGTGACTTAACAAATCCACATCCATTCAAACCATCTCTGGATTAGGAGTTAAATTACTTGTTGCATTATCAGTTTCAAATTCAACAATACCGAGTATTTTGGTCTTATTTCGTCCGAGTAACAAAACACCGTAAAAAAGGTTACAATAGGCTGATCAATTGCAAAAATAATGCTAATCAAATAGAATTCGAACTAGCTTAGTCCGGAACACCTATTACAAGTTAAAAGTATATCGAACGACATGAGTCTGATATCTCCTGTATCGAATTAGGTGCATTCGTTACGATAGCTGGCTTGGTGATCCAATATCGAATTAAGTCCCATCGATCTATGATAATATCGAACCAAGGTCTTTCGATGTTGTTATGAGCTGTTTTTTTGAGTATCGAATCAGGTTCTTTTGGTAGAGTGTTGTGTATCGAACGTTGTGACTTCGATCAAACTCGGGGATTCGATCGAATGTTGATGGTTCGATGCTGATGGATTCGATGTTAGTTGGAATGCGTCGTGAGAATGTCAGTGGATGGGGTATTTATAACCCACATCGTACGTGCCCCGTTGGCTGTTGAGGGGAGTGCATTGAACTCGGATGGTTCGATCCTTTCGATAGATCGAACCATGTACGTTCGATGCTCATTCAGCATCGAAGGTCCCATATTCGATGCACAATTTTACTTGGGCTCGCTCTTTGGGACGACCCAATATTAGCATTGGGGCGTTCTTAAAATACCCACATCATATAGTCCCCCCAGTTTGGGAGACGTATAGATCAGATGGCGGGTTCCAAGCTTAGAATATGCATTTTTTGATTTGTATATTTGTGATTATGATTCGGATAAAGCAAAGAATTATGCCCTCGATCAGGAAGCGTGGTCCGAAAGATGCGCATTTCAGTATATTGCTCTAGAAAATTTTATTAGTGTTGATGGGCATCGATCGAACGATTTTTGTTCGATATTGGTTGGCATCGAACGGGGGTGGTTCAATGCAGATGTCGCGTGTTTCTACTTTTCGATCGAACCAAGGTTGTTTGATGTTGAATTGCGCATCGAACCGTAAGGATTCGATGCACTGCCCAGTGGGCCTGATGGGCCTATACAACGTCTATATAAAGGGGAAATGTGCTGAGGAAGCTCATTTGTCTTCTACTGAACTCACGCTTGAACGTAAGTAGCATTGAACGGACATAGTTCAATATTGCCTGCATCGAACCGTAAGGATTCGATGTTAGGGGTATCGAACGATTATCGTTCGATGCAATGCCTTAGAAGATTTTTTCTGTTTTTTTTTTTTTTTTTGCTAAATGACTAGGTTTTACATCTAGGCTTCATTTAACATTTTTTTGTTATTCTTTTTAGGCAATTTGCTTCTCAATCGTTTGTGAATTTCCAGGTTTTACCAAGGTAAATGATTATGCGCTTGTTTTGTGAGATGCACTTTTTGTGCTTTTTTGAATGTTTATTTGAATATGTCGAGTAGATGTTGTAAGTGCTGAGAGTGACATATTCGCACGTAGTCAGCCATTTTTTCTTTTTATTTTATTTTAGTTTGTGTCGATCAAGATGGTGAGATCTGAATCGACCTCAGGCAGTGAGTCTAGTAGCGACTCAAGCTTTAGTTTAGTGAACTTTGTGGTGGGTCCTGCAAGTGCTCCCGCGGGTTAGAGTGTACCGCGCAATGATGAAAATGAGCTCATTGATATTGATACTGTTAACTCCAGGGGTGATGAGTTAGGCGACAACAATGATCAGGTGTCCTCGCAAGGTGGGGATGATAATCTGGAATCATCTTCTTCTGAGGATAACTGTGCCTCTAGTGAAGCAAATGAAGATATAGAGGACATCAATAGGGAGATTGATGATTATGCGAAAATCCCCGGAATGGCGTATAATACATACGTGTCAAGGTTGCAACATAGTCGTTCGTCCTTACGCGAAATGTTTAATATAGCAAATAGGTATAAGTTAGTCAATCCTAGTCCGGATGAACGCATGGACTCACCCCCACCTGGCCATCTCACAGTTTTCGTGGGTCAGCTTGCTAATGGGTTGCAATTTCCAATACCGGTTGAGATTAAGTTCATTTTGAGGTCTTGGGATTGTACCATGTTAGCTGAAGCCGAATTCGTTCGGGCAAGTCATTGGTTTTATTATCATGATGAAGGATCTGGGCGAGCCTCAGGGTCCCGATACATTTTGGGCCCTCTTCGAAGTTTGTAAGAGGGGGAGGGTAGGTTTCTACCACGTGAAGGCCCTAAGGCACCCTAAGTTTTTGAGTGGTGGGACCACTAGTTATGGGAAAAATTGGAAAACATGCTTTATACGTTCATGAGAGTTATGAGGGAGAGTTTGCGGCGTACCGCTGTGACTGGTTTTGGGGTGCTAAGGTTGTAATACCACCTAGTGTTTGCCCACCTTCATGGGACTATGAGTTTGTCCCTACTTTAGTTCGTGATCACCAATTTAATGTTAAGAAATTCGTTGAGAATCACATGTTATCTTTGGCTGGATTATTTCCAGCTCCTTAAGAGGGGAAATTGACACTGGGTATATATTATGCATTTTTTACTCAGTCTTGTGTTATGTTTCCATTGTTGTGATGATACTAATATGTGCTTTACTTTTCAGGCGAATTTATCATGGACCGCCATGCCAGGATCAATCAAACTCTTGCTGCTGAGAACGAAATCGTTCCCCCGATTCCACCTCCGAGTAAGAGGAAAAGAAAGAGCAAGAAAACAACAGCCAAAGGATTGGTGTCGGCCCCCATTGAGGCTCTAATAGATCCTTTCGAGGATATCATGATGTAGAGCTGCGCGATTACTCCCCCTCCTGATGATGTCAGCCATGTAGGGGATGCTGATGAAGCTGCATCCGAACAGGGCATCAATGTTGAAGGCGCTATTGAGGCTAAACAAAGAAGGGTCGATCAGACTTGGTCCTGAACCGGTGGTGGTATCCCCCCAGCGCCGTGTTCCACAGGTGCGGCGACTGCTGGCAGTTGTGCTGCTGCTGAGGGCACTAGCATTGAAGCGGGGCCAAACCATTGCCAGCGTGCCCGTGTGGGGGAGTTCAAGATTTCAGAGGAATAGGCTATCAATACCTTGAAACTCCTTCTTCCTAATCTTGCAGTTCCTCATCCTGTCTCGATCGAGGAGAGGAAAACAGTTGAGTGAAACGCTTTTTATTTTTTAACGCGGTAATATTTTATATTCCGGCTGTATTGTATTACTTAGGTATTTCATTGCATAATATCCTTTCAGTCCATGATAAGTAGAGGGCACTGCATAAAGTAAAGGACTATGCAACGTGAGCTGCGGGTGACAGAGAAGCTGCTAAGATTGCATAGGATGTCATCGACCAGCTTCAAATGCAAGTTAGCAATCTGTCATCCAGAAAAAGGTGAGCTGGCGAAACGAGTTGCTGCACTCAAGAAAGAATTGGCGGTCGATAAAGAAAAATCTGAGCGGGCCGAGGAGATAGGATATGCTCGTGGCCTCAGTGAGATATGTCAATTTTACTTTGAATTGAAGTTTTGATTCTCTTATTCTTCCTTGTTAAACTCATTTGCCTTATACAGGTTCTTTCTGCGCAGCAATAGGTTGAAATTGCCGAGAAATTTCTCCAAAGCAATACATTTCGAGAGATAAGTGCTAGGAGCGGTGCCCGGGAGGCCCGAAAAGCTCAAGTGCTCACGGTGCAGCAGCTCTACAACAACTAATATGTTCGTGGGCGCTTCGACCCTGCTTGGCTCGATCTTTCATTAGGGCCTAATAGAGAGATTTTGCCGTCTACCGCGGATGATCACCTAGCTGCTCCTGATGAATTTATTGTGCTTCTCGAGAGCTACAACCTCGTCTATCGGGGAATCTTCACCGCCTCCGATGCCACCCGTCTATTCCTCATCCGAAGATGAGGATGATGCCGATGCCTAAGTGCTTCAGCCTTTTATTTAATAATGAACATTTTTTATTCTATGTTTTGGCACTGCGACGCCCTTTTAATGTTTTGAACAATCTGAATAATTTCTTCGTAATTGCACGTTATCCGTGTTATTTCTATTGATATGATTTTTTCGTAGGCTCATATTTGTTGCCTTTTCTTTCAATCGCTATTGTTACGTTTTGTCTTATTTTTACAAATAGAGCATCCTTCGTTTTCATGAAGGTATACGCATTTCTTGCGACATAGGAATAATATTTTATTACTACTAGTTTAACGGTTGTTCCTTTTTTTTTGTTTTTCGAGATTGTGGTATGTCGCACCGCTTTGCCTGGAGTGTCCGTCTTTTCTCATTTTCGGGATTGACGATATCTCGCAACATTTTGGACAAAGTTTCCACCCTTTTCTGTTTTGCGGGATTTGTGGTCTCTTGTGTCTCTTTGGACAACATTTTCGTCCCTTATTATTTTACGGGATTCGCGGTATCCCGTGCCACTATGGGCAGAGTCTACATCTCTCGTCATTTCTTTCGGATTGATGGTATCTTGTGCCACTTTGGGTAGAGTTTCTGTCCCTCTTTATTTCTTTCGGATTGACTGTATCTCGTGCCACTTTGGCAGAGTTTCTATCCTTCTTTAATTCTTTTAGATTGACAGTATCTCGTGCCACTTTGGGCAGAGTTTCCGTCCTTCATATTCTTCTGGACTCGCGGTATCTCGAGCCTACTTTGGGCAGAGTCTCCATCCCTTCTTTCATTTTCGAGATTTACAGTATCTCGTGCCACTTTGGATAGAGTCACCATCCCTATTCATTTTCGGGATTTGGGGTATCTCGTGCTACTTTGGGCAAAGTCTCCGTCCCTCTTTATTTTCTTCTGAATCTTGCGGTATCTCGTGCCACTTTGGGCAGAGTCTCCGTCCCTTCTTTAATTTTTGGGATTTGCGGTATCTAGTGCCACTTGGGTAGAGTTTTCGTCCCTCTTCATTTTCTTCTGGATCTGCGGTATCTCGTGTCACTTTGGGCAGAGTGTCCGTCCCTTCTTTTATTTTCTGGATTTGCGGTATCTCGTGCCACTTTGGGCAGAGTTTTCGTCCCTCTTCATTTTCTTATAGATCTGTAGTATCTCGTGCTACTTTGGGCAGCGTCTCCGTCCCTACCTTCAATTTCGAGACTTGCGGTATCTCGTGCCATTTTGGGCAGAGTCTTCGTCCCTTCTTTTATCTTTGGAGTGAACCAATTTAAGGTCCTGCATAAAATTGATATTATGCTTCCCTCCGCATTGTTAGATGACAATATAATTTATAAAACAAAGCATTTCTTTTGGAAATGAATTCATATTAGGTGAATAGGAGAAAGTTTTGATTGCAGAATCCATTCTCCTATGCCCTTCAAGGCGGCCCTTGTGGCTCAAGTCTTCGGTGTCCCTGTTTTAAGTTAATACATACATTTCCCTCAAGCTTGTTAGAGCAGAGGGAAACTATTGGTTTCACTTCAAGCGTTACTTGTCCCTTGTGGAGTTCTTTTATACGAACTCCACTAGTTTTCCATCCTTTACTAGTCGTTCGATCTCGTCCCTGAGATCCTTGCAATCCTCAGTTTTGTGACCCTTTTGATTGTGGTATTTACAGAAGTGGTTCAAAAATCTTGTTGCCTTTGAATCCTTCATCTTCCTGAGCTCTTTCAACCATCCATTCCACTTCGCCGTTTCGAATATCATCATGATACTAGCATTCAGGAGCATGTATCGCCTTGGCGACGCATCTCGGTACCTGTTATTTCTATTTCTATTGTTGTTGTTGTTGCAGTTCTAGTCGTCTCTTCCTCTTTCGGAAGTGGCTAACTTGGTTGCCATCATCTCTTCAAGGTGAACCACCCCTTGAGCTATCTTATTTATCTCCTCGATAGTTCAGGGGTTCCTCCTGAGCAGGTCATCACTGAAGACCGTATTGGTAGTTGCTCGGACGAGTATGCTCATCACCATCTCTCCACATGGGCTGTCTATTCTTAGCAGCTCTGCATTGAAACGCCTCATGAATTTGAGACCCTCATTGGCCTCCTGCTTCATTGAGTATAGGTGGGAATGGTCCAAAACTAGTCTTGAATGACTTGAGAATTAGTCCTCGAACATGCTCCTTAACTGTTTGTAGGTTTTGATTGTTCCTGGAGCAATTCGAGTGAACCAGTCCATTGCTACCCCTGCCAAGGTAGTGGCAAATACTCTGGCCTGTACATTCTTTTTGAACCCATACAAGGTCAACTTGCTATCTAGATGGAAGAGGTGATCGTAGGGGTCAGATTTTCCATCGTAAGGTTTCAAATCGGGGATCTTTTCCATGTCCTAGGATTGCCGTCTCTATCTCTTCAGAAAATGGAGAACTCCGCAGAGTAGTTCCTGTTCGCTCTATTCGACCTTCGTCTATTGCTTTCTCCCTTTCAAATCTTTCTCAGTTTCTTGCCACCTCTTCATGCTCTTTTCTAGAATCACGGCTTTCCGCGCGTCTCCTCTCATTACTTTTCTCTTGTCTATTCGGTTTGTCGTTTCGGCTTTCCTCTCTCTAGCTTCCTCACTCATCACGGTGCCTCCTAGACTGCACCTCCATTGACTTATGTTTGTCTCTACGGTCTTCCCTATGCGATTTCTCCTTATTTTGGACTTCCACTGAGTCTGGTTTGTCTCTTCTGCCGTCCCGATGAGATTCTCCCTTGCTTGCTTTTCTTGGGCGTATTGTCACGGAGGCCTGCTCCCTTATCGCCTTAGCGCGTCTCATCGGCAGTGACGCTTGCATTGGTGGCACGGGGGCCAAACATTCAGCAAGTACGAATTTGACCATGGCCATTATTTCCTCTCTCATTATGTTCGGGAGCGATGCTGTGGTTGCAGTCGCTCCAGTTGTGCCTGCATTTGGCGTAGGTATACCCACTGCTTGCATGTAAGGAGTTTGTCGCCTCACAGGCATAGGTACCCCTGCTGGTAATGTCGAGGGTCCTGCGACTAATAGGATAGTCTGACTTGCTGTTGGTCGATTCCCCTTTGCATTGGTGCTATCTACTGCTCTACTGTGTCATCTAGTAATTCTAGACGTCATACCTAATAAACTTGGAAATGTGGTGTTCCCACAGACGACGACAATATTTTGGTCTTATTTTGTCCGAGTAACAAAACACCGCAAAAAAGGTTACAATGAGCTGATCAATTGGCAAAATAATGCTAATCAAATAGAATTCGGACTAGCTTAGTCTGGAACACCTAGTACAAGTTGACTAGGCTTGCTAAATAAAATTACTAAGTATAAAAGTATATCGAACGACATGAGTCCGATATTTCCTGTATCGAATCAAGTGCGTTCGATACGATGGCTGGCTTGGGATCCAATATCGAATTAAGTCCCTTCGATCTATGAGTGTATCGAACCAAGGTCTTTCGATGTTGTTATGAGCTATTTTTCTGAGTCGAATCAGGTTCTTTCGATAGAGTGTTGTGTATCGAACGTTGTGACTTTGGTTGAACTCGGGGATTCGATCGAATGCTGATGGTTCGATGCTGATGGATTCGATGTTAGTTGGAATGCATCCTGAGAATGTCAAGAGACGGGGTATTTATAACCCCCATCCTACGGGCCCCGTTGGCTGTTGAGGAGAGTGCATCGAACGGGGGTGGTTCGATCCTTTCGATAGATCGAACCATGTAAGTTCGAAGCTCATTCAACATCAAAGATCCCCTATTTGATGCACAAAATCAGTTGGGCTCGCTCCTTGGGCCGACCCAATATTAGCATTGGGTCGTTCCTAAATACCCCCCTCACCGAGAGCAGGCCCTTGTTCCACTAAACTATGAAAACCATGTTGCAAGCTTGGATTTGCGACAACAAGTGTTGTGTTTATCTCTATCGCGAAATTATTTTCCCCGAGAAAAAACACCTCTTGCTCTCAACGGTTTTCAACCCGGGATTCGCTGTTAAGAACTGATTTATTGTGTCCATCACCTTTTTGAATTTCAATGTCATCCTTATTAGCTGAAGGCTGATCCACGACAGTACGCCTTTTGACATCCCGACGGCTTGCTTTATTTGCACTCGATTCGCTATGCTGCGGAGTACGCTATTTCAGCTTATCGCAACTCGAGTAATGATTTTGTCGAGACCCACTTTCTCTACCATTTGATTCTCGTAGCCACGACCCATAAGGTAAGTCTGTCACATTATTAATATCATCATTCATTCCATAGTGCACCTCATAATCATTCAGAATATGTCTGATCTTTCCACACAAGTAGCAGAAGTTTGGGAGCTTCTCGTTCATGAACGAGACAAGCATTTCCTCCCCGGCATGCTTTTCATCTTCAGACATCTTTTAAGAGGTTTTGGGACGTTGATTCTTACTATAATGTGCATACTTTCCCCCCATGGTTCGAGCGGATCAAATTCCTTGAACACTCCTAATCTATTTCTAATAGCCTTTGCCATCTCAGGAGTTTGCCGAACTAAGGGTATATCATAAATTCTCACGCAGAAACTGCATGAGTCAATCTGGACGTGGAGAGGATTTTCTGTCGCTTTTACAGTATTCAAAATCAAAATCTGTTTTTCAAAAGACTAAGGGCATCCATCAAGTGCTTTCTTCTTGTCAATGATGTGGTAGAATTGAAATATCATCATGTCTTTCCCAATCCGCCTAATGTCTAACCCTCTCCGCTGTTTCATCATTGATTTAATAACCGAACAGAATGATGCAAAATTAAAATTTTGAGAAGATAGAAAACGCCCTACAAGGACGAGGCTTGACGAAGCGTTCTTTATTTTCCATGCCTCATCTACAATCACGTGATCCTCATCCTATTCGTATGCCGTAAGAACCAGACTTTTCCCCAATCTCTCTAATTCAGCTTCCATGCGACAATTTTTATGAGGAAACGCATAAACTACAGTGTATACTGCAAAGCCTAGTTGCTGAGTAAAATCAGCAACTCAAAGAAAAAATGCACAATAAAATGAAATTAAAACAAACCCTACGAAAGCAAAATAAAATAGAGCGTAGAGGAACAAAATAAAGGACAAAAACAAAAAGAGAGAAGAGAGAAAAGAAGCCCCTGGAACTCTAGATGAAAGGCTGGACAAATCTCCTAATTCATGCAAAAATCCTAATGCTACGTGATTGTCCTTTGTGAAAAACTGTGAGAGCAGGTGGAATCAAACCAAAATTCCGATCAAGACTAAGATTGATGCCGCCGAAACGAGTCGTCGAAGGCCTTACTCGAAGGCAGTTAAGCTCTTACGCATGAGAGAAAAAACAATTACTTTTTTGAAAAAAATACTATAAAGTTCTTGTTTGCGATACAGTAGAAGCATCTTAATGGCCAGGCTCAATGCATGTTATCGAAAACCTTAGCATTATATTCATTAACGTAATTTTTGTGTGTAATATAAAATAAGAATTTGGGGACCAAATTCTTCAAAAATGGGGAGATTGTCTCACCCACATCCTTCGTATAAAATGTGATATCATTTGAAAGGAATGAAAAATACTATTAATCTCTTAATATGTGATTTTTGTATTACTTAACTTTTAATTGCATGCAAGGCAAATATTACAGTACAAAACTAATGAAGGAGACTGATTTATTAGTCCCACTTTATTAATCTTCAAGTTGGAATTATGTTACAAACCGACTTAATACCAATTTCGTGCTTAGTGCGCCTCATGGTATGTACATGAGATAAATAGCGTGAGTATCCTCCTTCTTAGACTCCGTATATCATGGAGAAGGGCTTACAACTCAGCCGAGGCCATACGCCCCACATCCTGGTCAAATAACCGTATACAACTTTAAAGTCAATTTCGATAATGAGAGCTAAAATCGAAAGTTGTAAGGCAAATAGCAATCCCCAGGTAGATAGCCCGAAGTTCAGCTACATTGTTGGTACTACATCTCGTTGCTTCAAAAAAGTCTCAACTATCTTACTTGCAAAATCACATATCACGCCAACGATACTTGTGGGCTTGGATTGGCTCATAGCCGAACCGTCTGTGTTGAGTTTAAGCACTTCTAGGGGGTAGGATCCAACAGATTGAGGCCCTGTTAGACTTTGGTGGTTTTAGGGTAGGTCCTAGCTGGCTTTCCGCGAGGGTTCGCATAATACGATTCAAAATTAGTATTGTGGAAATTGGATTGCCCCTAAAAAGAAATTCATGTTGTGCCTTCCAATTAGCCCAACACCCAATGAGGGTAACGACTGGGTTCAAAAATTCTTATAACATGGTAATGTATAAGTTTGGGGAGAAGATGTGTTCAGGACTTGTGTCGATGATGACATTCCATCTTCGAGAATGTCAAAGTGTATAGAGGCTGCCTAGGGTGGTTCATTCCTGGAGGAACTCAACAAAAAATAGAATGATCATAATAAAGCACTTCAGTTGATCCATGACATACTGATCTACATGGATAGAATTTTCATCAAGAGCACCCACAAGACCTCGGTTCATGAACTTCGGTTGAATCTCTGGAGGGACACTATAATCCATTGTAGCAAGATACATACTAGACTACTCGATGCACTTATTGAATTGGTACCTAGAGAACGAATATGTGAAATTATCAATGGAGGGTTAATGAGAAATGCAATTAAGATGCTTATGGATCTGGGATCTTTGGTCTACCAAGAAGACAACCATTTCTTGATGTTGCAGCTGATTTCTACAGAGCGGAATCTCAAGAAGTCATTGAGTGCAGTGATTATGGACACTACCTGAACAAGGTCGAAAGACGTCTTAACAAAGAGATATAGAGCGTGTGAAGTGGAGAATTTAAGATAGGCCCAAATCCAAATTTGGACTGGCCCAACAGTAAGGCCCATTTCATACGAAAGCATCGAACAAGTCTTGTTCGATGCGGTTTCCGCATAGAACTAAAGCGCATCGAATAAATGCTATTCAATGCGGACTTTCCCGTGTTTGATGGGTCCTACGGGATGGGGTCTATAATACCCTACCCCTTGACCTTCCAAGAGAGAGATCGAACCTGGTACCAACCACTACCACATCGAACGTCCCTATTCAACATGCTTTATCGCTCGATACTACACACCAGTCAACATTGACATAACTGATCCATATTCAAGGCCTCATGTCAATTATTTTTCAACTGCTCATTTCTAAAAAGAATGAAGTGACCAACAAGTCATATGTGAACATTTCAAAATTTCAAATATATTTATTATTATGTAACTAACTAAACAGCATGCAAAACTCTCACGCCAAAATAGTATGACATTAACAGAAACATACAGTGAAATATAAATATTAACAACTTAGGTCATAAGAACAATAATCGGGAAGGATAATACTAGACTAAATTTAACTTTAATGTATCCACTCTAAACCGTGATGCTCAAATTAAAAATCAGAGAAAAATAAAATAATTATGAAAGGACAAAAAGTTTATGACATTACAATTTATCCATCCCGAATTGTAAGAATTCGAGTAAAGATTGTTGTTCATTTAATAATTACCCGCATAATTGATTTCTTCGTGCATGATCGAGTTAACTCCTCGACATTCAGTGTTCGAATGATTCCCCCATAATTAGTGCATACCAATAAGTGGTGTGTTTGAATTGATATGCTTCAGTTTGGTGTTGATGGACTCCACTTGGGCACATAATTGAGTGATGACATCTACCTCATGGACCATTGTTCTCCTTGCTGGTGTTCGTTCTAGATTCCACTTAGAGATATTGGATGTAATTGTTTTTAACAATGCGAATGCATCATCGTCGGTTCTCATCATGAATCCTCCTCCAGAACTAATGTCGAGTGTATTCTTACACCCCGTATTTAGTCCAAAATAAAATTGTTGAAGTAGTACTTCGTTTTGAAAGTCGTTTTGTGGACACTTCTTCATCATGCCTTTGAATCTTCCCCATGGCATCAAATAGTGGTTCTCCCTTCATTTGTCAGAAATTGACTATCCCACTTCTCATATTTGTCGTTCTTGCTGGTGGGCAAAATTGTTGTGTCATTTGATTCCATGTTGTGATGTTGTTGTTGGGTAACTCGTTGAGACATCCTTTTGCTTTTCCAATAAGTGAAAATGGAAACATCTTTAAGAATGGTGAATCATCCTTGATTTGAAACACCTTGCATGCTCCAATAAAGTCTTTGAGATGGGCTATTGAGTCTTCAGTGAATCCTCCTCCGAATTGATTTAACCAATCATAGAGTATACTGCTGAATTAATTAAATCGTGTTCTTCATCAGCTGCAATGCATGGTCATGACCCCTGAAGTGTTGGTAGCACTTCTTGCCTGGTTGGTCAAAGATAATAACTCCCCCCAATGTTCTGATCATTCATCTCAATTACTGCTGGCATTTGTGTTGGAATTGTTCTTTTAGTATTAGTCCTTCCCGGTGTTGCAAAATTCCTTCACTGTTTGACATGTTGAATTCTTCCCTTAACTTACATTTGCAAGTTCTCTCTATTTCTGGGTCATATGGCAGCGGTATAACGTTGTCTCTACATGTCTTGCACTACTGTTACCTAAACCCTAAACACTTTCTTATCACTTAAAGAACCCACTAACCCCTAATAATGTCAAGTCGTTAAGCACTTTCCCTTCTCCATAAGTTCACCGCATTAAGGATCCATACAGAGTTTTAGAAGATGATTAGAGTTAATAACTAAGAACTAGATTCCTCGATAGACACTAGTGTCGAAGGTATAGAGATTTATTTTCTTGATCAACTATGCAAATGTTACGCTAACAATCTCCTAACCATAATTTAACCTAATAAAATGCACATCATGCCGTCGAGTCCACCAAAAGATAACTTCTTAGCAAGGGAAAAGGATCGCGGGAGCAATGCTTGTTCAAGTCAGTATAGTCAATGCACATCCTCTATTATGCCAATTTCTTGAGCACCAACACTATGTTGCTGAGCTATTCTGAATAACATATCTCGTAAATGTGGCATGCCATCGATTTTTCAATTACTTTCTTCTCTGCGGCCTTATTCTTCTCTTTACTAAAGTTCTTTTTCTTTTCTCTCACACTCTTAGCCTTGGGATCGACATTCAACTTGTGCGCTATGATTTTGGGGTCAATTCCCTTCAAATCCGAGTCTGACTAGGCGAATATATCCACGTTCCTTCTTAAACAATCCACTAGCATATCCCTAATTAGGGGTGGGAACAGGACGGGATCCCGTGTACACGGGAATGGGAAATCCATTCCTGTTCCCGTTCTGTTATGGAATGGATACCGTCGTTGGCGGGATTAATGGGACGGGATCCCATCCACTCGGGATCCTGTCATTGGGGGAATCCCGTCAATTTTCAGAACACAAATGGGGGAAACGGTGGGGGAAAATGTTTCCGTGCTTTTTTCCCTACGACAATCGTCATTACTTTGTATTAGAAAATGTATTCTTTTCGACATTAACGAGTAACAACTCGTTAACACGAATCACAATTCAATACAAATCACATTAAAAATGAACCACAATCGCTATTCACTAACACAAATCACAAAAAAAGAAAATGCGACTCAAAACTCAAAAATTGTCTAACGATTATACTCAAATATTTTATTTATCTCCTTATACACCCCTCATTTTAATTAATTTTAGCACCTAACCCCAAAACCGCCTCTAAATTGCATAGGCACAAGAAATCGACGGGCGGCGGGAATCCCAAAATGATTCCCGTTCCTGTCCCGTCACTGTTGATGGGACGAGAACGGGATGGGAAATTTCCCACAAGGAAAATTTCCCTCGATATGGGACAGGAACGAGAATTTTCCCTTCCTATTCCCACCCCTATCCATAATGCTATCAGACATTGCTGATCCAATATGCAATGTCCGTTCTAGTCTCTCTTGGTCAATGCTAAAGGTGATAAGCCTCCCACATGCTCCATTTTTGGTTATGTCTGGAAAGGCAAAATCACCTTTTCCGCTTCGATACTTCGATCTGAGTGCGAGTCTTCAATTTCTTAGGATACACTACCCTCCTTATCTTCTTCTGAACTGGCTCCTTAGCATTTTGAGGTCTTTTCATTCTATGCCTACATCGAGGTTATCCAATCGAGAGAACTGGCATTCCCACAGACGACACCAATAGTTTGTAATAGATCGTTTATTACTAACGAAGTGCGAGATTACAATGATACAATAACCAATCTAATGCAATTATGTCAATCTATCACTAACGCTAGTTATAGGTTAACTTTAGTCCGGATCACCAAAGACCTAAGGTGGGAAGTTTGACTGGATATCTAGGATGACGATATGTTGAATCTTGACGGATATCAAATATCTATATCGGGGACTCCTGGATATCGGGGGTGAGCCAATATCGAGAGTAAACATATATCAGGAACGTAAATGTATCGAGGAACACCGTATGTTGAACGTGGTATGACAAAGGCTCTTGGATATCGAAGACGGGTATTCAATATCAATGTAGGTGGTATTATTAATGATCAATCTGTCTCGGTATGCGGAGTAAGGGTATTTATAGACCTTGTAATCCGGCGTGCATTGTACTATATCAAGTGCCATATTCGATATATTAACATATATCGGGTGCCGATCCCGGATATATAAGCGTTGAGAGCTTGACCCATATAATTGGTAGCGCCACTGTCAGACGGTGCGGTTTGTCGAGATTCGACGCCACGTCCGGTTTCCATTGTTGAAAGAGAGAAGAGTGGTGAAGGAGAGAGAGAGGTCTCAATGGGTAGCGGTGGTGAAAGAGGGGGGGGGGGGGGGGGAGGGAGGGGGTTGATGAAAATACTATTTTTTTAAAACAAAATATTTCTTTTTTCGGGTTTTTGAGTGATTGAAAAAAATAATCTTAAAGTTAAATTTTTTTTTTGTTTCTTATGAATGTATCTTGTTTGTTGTTTTTAAAAATTTTTATTTGTAAGATTATTAAAGTATTTATATATTTTAATAACTAGTAGGAAAATGTTTAAACATTAGAATAAGTTAATTTTGAATTTTACAATAACAAAATAAGAACACAAAATATTTTTTGAAAGAATTGAACATAAATATAAAATAGTTGTAGTTTAGTTTTTAAGATATAAAAATAAAATTTCAAGGAAATAATAAATTCATTTATTTTTCTTCCTATATATATATATACATATATATTTATGTGTGTGTGTTTTGGGTGCAAAATGCAACTATAAAATTATAAGGGTATTTTTTGAATTTTAGGATTTTATAATTATATAGTGACTGTGTATTAAAAAAAAGGTAAAAATGTTATGATTTCTACATGGCAACGATGTGGCAACCACGTCAGCGTTGAAACCCGAATAAGTGCAATGGGGCATTTTTGGTAGAAAAAAATGAACTTATGGGCATTTGTATCAGCCCGGAACCAAAAATGGCATTTAAAGATTTATGGCAAAGTTACTGGGCAGGAAAATTCATTTGTCCATTTATGTCCTAACAAACTAGATCCTTAAAGGGGCGGGGGAATTTTAGGCGCCGCTAACGCAACACTAGGAATTCGATAATACATTAAAGAAATATAAGTTTAGCATGATGAAACCAACTGAAGGGTAAGTGGTGGTTTGTCTATGAATTATATAACAAAAACTTATGAAACTAATCATCAAATATACTTAATCTGATATATCCTTGTTATTTTATTATTTTAATAGTTGTAATCAAAATATTTTTAGCTAATTATAACCTTCTTAGTTAATCAAAATCTTCTTAGTTATATTAAGATTTTTAATTATTCCTCTCATTGTTGTCTAATAGTCGAACACTAGAATTACACACTCTTTATGGGATACGATATTCGGAACATAATCTTACGTACCGCATTATTACTTGACCATGCACTTGCGAACACGTAGGCATAACTTATCATTTCATACGTCATATGTGTTACACTCTTTCCGCGCATCAATCTTGTATATATGTGTGCTCCCACATTGAGAATAAAACATATTAATATCTCAAAAGAATTTAGAAATGACATGTTCGTAAAGAGTATGAAAGAATACGAGCATGTTACGCATTCGAATGAAGGAACTAGGGAGGAAATTGAATCAGAAAAAAATAGTGTTGTAAAAACGCCCCCTAGGGCTCGCCTTGGGTGAGCCTCGGCGCCAAATACAGTGAAAATGCCCCAAGGTTTAGCTCTGGGGCATAAACTTCGCGGGGCTTACGCCCCAAAGACCAGGGCTTACACTTAGGGCACTAAAGGCAGGATTTTTTACGCCCCAAAGGAAAAACATACGCTTTCAGAACTCGATGAGAGAAAGGAGAATCTTGTTAACGCCAAATCATCACTTCAAGCATAAAAATTCATATATTAAAGGATTAATGGATTATTTGATGTGATTGTGGAAGTGTTGAGTGACATAATATTGTTTTATTAGTTATTATCATTAGATATATGATTTTAAATATTACATTTTAAAATCCGTGGGGCTTATGCCCCGCGCCCTAGGGCTTACGCCCTCGCCTCTAGGAACATAAAACGCTCCACTCTACACCTCCACCTTTTAAACCACTGGAAGATATTCAGGTTTGGGGTAATGGTTGAGAAATTCCTTGGCTGTGTGGTCAAGGAAAGGGGAATAGAGGCGATCCCTGACAAAATCAAGCCAGTAATGGATCTACCCTCCCCAACGAGAGTAAAGATATGCGATGCTCTGTTGGGCTTCTAACAACCCTAGGGCGTTTCATCTCAGCATCAGTAGAAAATAATTTATCATTCTCTAGGATATTAAAGAAAATTAAGGATTTTCAATGGACAACGAAATGTGAAACAACTTTCTAGTAGATGAAAAGATATCTCATGTCACCGCCTCTACTTGTAAGGCCTGAGGTGGGAAAAATTATATATCTGTTGGTAATGTTGTCAGAAAAATCTTGGTGAAGAGGAAGGGAATGCAACAATTATTGTATCACTATGTGAGCAGAATATTGTAGGGAGTAGAGAAAAACTATTTACAAATCAATATTTTTTCCTCTCTCAATTGTTATTACGCCTAGTAAATTAACACCCTACTTCCAGTCGCGCCTAGTCACCAAAATCACAAACAAGCCACTCAAATCATGTCATGTTGAAGCTAGAAATATCGAGGTGTTTAGTCAGTAAGAAGTGGAGCTCAGCGAGTTTAGCCCGGAGTCTTGCTCGAGCGCCACTATTAAAGGACAAGTCCTAGAAAATTTCATAGCACATTGGAAAATAGAATCGTGGGCTCTACACATTATGTTCTCTTGATCGAGCATGACCCAAGCACTAGTAGGTCATTCATAGCATGGCTCCTACATGCAGATGGGTCTGCCACCGCATTAGAAGAAGGCATTGGCATATACTTAGTATCCACCAATCGTATAAAGTTTAATTTCACGGACAATAAAGCAGATTGAAACAATGCTAAATTTGAATGTGGATCATTCTGAGGTATTCATAGATTTGTGGCCAGTAGCTCACCATTTTTCTGGTTTTCATAAGGCAAACGAGTAGACAATGGTCATGTACTTGATTAAGCTAAAAAAGCTTCCCGCCAAGTTCTTGATCTTTAATTTATCTCAGATTTCAAGTTTGAAAAACATAAGGTTTGCGAGTTCCTCAAAGAATTTGTGGAGAAGTGCATCACCCCTCTAGCTGCTAATAGGCTTGCAATCGACATTTCTAAATTTAGCAAAGTTATGTGCATTATTGAACATATATTGCTGGTAGACGAAGAACACAGCTGGATGGATGAAAGTTTCTTATACTTTGCGTAGTACAAAAAATTGTATTTTAAAGATTAAAATACAGATCCTTCCGATTCATGATCGATAATGGAGAGTTACACGAGCAATCCTTCAGAAGACCCCTTGTGCGGTGCATTTCACGATGGGGATATGTCATGAAAGAAACACATTGGGAGTTATGAAAACCACTCGGGTGGTCAAGTTCCGGCGCAGAAGAGTCTAGAACAAGGTTTATTATTGTCCATTGCTATTGAAGGATGCAACAACGTTTTCTAGGAATTTTAGTAGTTTTCAGTTCCACGTCAGGCTAATTCACCATCCAACGGAACCAATGCACCATCTAGACATCTCAAGTCCTTTTGATAAATGAGGTATTGACATTGTGGGACCTCTTCCTATTGCTAAAGAGCAAAAGAAAGTTCTCCGCATAGCGGTGAGTACTACACTAAGTCGGTTGAAGCAGAATGCTTGGCAATGGTTACATTATTACTTAATATGACTGAATTCATATGGAAGAACATTGAGTGTAGATTTGGTATTACACATGTTTAATATCCGATAATGGTAGACAATTTCAAGTGAAGAAGATCATAGAATGTAAAGAATTAAAGATTACACAACATTTCACATTTGTCGCTCACCCTTAGGCTAATGGGGAGGTGGAATCAACAAACTATGCTAAAGGATTATTTAGAGAAACGCTTAAAGGCAACAAACATAAGCTGGATAGACGAATTACATGGTATACTTTGATCATTCTACACCACCTTACAAAAATCCATCGAAGAATCTCCGTATGTTCTAGTCTATGTGTCAAAGGCAGTCATTACCACACAGATGGGTATTCCAATGCATTAGATACAAGACTATAATCATAAGTCGTCAGCCTAATTGTGACAAATGTACCTATATGTGATAGAATCTCCACAAAAGCGGGCAGACCAGTGAACTCATGCCTTTAAAGCTGCAATAACTAAAGCATTCGTTAAGAAAAAATTATGCCTACTCAATTTCCAAGCGGCTAACCTAGTCTGAAAGAGCACCAAAGTAGTAGACACGTGGAGAAACTACAACATGGGAGGGACCTTACAGAGTAATCAAAGAAGAATCCAAGGGATACTACGAGCTTTAAGAGTTGGGTGTTCTGTAGCTCCTACAACCTTGGAATGTTCAACATCTAAGTTATTTTACAGCTAGTCCTTTCATGGAAACCGCGTCATATTTCCTTACTTATTTCAATGCTAAAGACTAGGGGTGACTTGATTCCCAAATCACCATAGGATACATAAGCAACTCAGAAAATCTCCAGCATAGTTTGGGATATTTATTACTTCAACTTTTTTTGATTTTTTGGCACTTACCTCTCTAAGCAAGCATGTTCTATGTTTCTATGCAGCACAAGTCTTACCCCCAAAATGTTATTAAAGATCTACGCTTCCAGCAGTGTTAGCAAATCACTTACCCAAAGCTGTATCAAAGAGCTAGGCCACCAATGTCAACAAATCACTTACCTCAAGTGATATGAAAGAGCTAGGCTCCCAGCAACATCAGCAAATCACTGACACCAAGTGATATCAAAGAGGTAGGCTCCTAGAAAGTAAATA
This sequence comes from Linaria vulgaris, assembly GCA_948329865.1. Classification (NCBI taxonomy): domain Eukaryota; kingdom Viridiplantae; phylum Streptophyta; class Magnoliopsida; order Lamiales; family Plantaginaceae; genus Linaria; species Linaria vulgaris. The sequence goes on along the minus strand of OX415253.1, from coordinate 5,090,158 downwards.
AGATAGAATTTAAGATGATTGAGGGCTGGTTGCTTAAGATTGTAAATAGATGAGTAAAAGATGTTTGGAGGTTGGATTTTACTACAAATTTCACTTGATAGTTCATAGACAAACTACCTATGTTTCTCTGAGATGTTTGATGCTTGTTTGAGTTCTTCTGCGTCTAATGGATATGTGATCTATAGATGGAGTTATACTAACTATAAATGACCTATCGCACTAGAAAAATTAGTCTTGTTGTGAATTGTTTTAGAAAATATATCAAGTCTGCAATTCAATTAACTCAGTCATCTGTGTTAACATAATGTACATAATTAAGATTAATTTAGTATGAACTAAGGGTTGTGCATTAGCTGCGTTAGCGTACCAAAGTTACAAATCGCATGTATACATAATTATCTTAACTCTACACTTTGGCGGTCCTAGGGTAGTGCTTTCGTTCATCCAACGAGAATAATACTAATCATGTAGAATAAGAACTAATCAATCTAGGCACACGAACTCTCAAACACACACCCAAACAAAATAAATACGCATATTCATAAATCAATTCTTCCTCCCTACTCCAAACACGAAGTAGTTTAGCTATTTAAAGTCTTGAATTCAATCACAAGTAAAGAATTGATTAACATAAATAGAGATAAAGGAGATAAGAAAAGCATCTCAAATTCTAAGAAAATTTGACGCCTTTATATCTTCTTGACTCCTTTGTGCTGTCTTCTTCTTCACAACTTATTAACTCTTGAATATGAAAACAAAACTAGAACATGGTTTCAATGGCATTTAGTCTCTCATCTCATTGCACTACTTTTCAACAGATCTTTCTCAAAATTCCTCTCCAAATTATGAAACGTAAAAAGTTATAGTAAGTATTGAACGCGTTATCTTGAGTGCTGGCCGTCCTCTTCTATATATAAGCAAGTCGTGTTGCCCTGGTTCGATTCTTTAGTCATCACTTAAGTAGGTGAAAAAAACATTTTTGCCCCAAGTCGAGTGTGTCAGGTCAGGTCGCGTAGGGGTTGCGCGACAGTCTCGACCTATGTCTTGTAGGCAACGCCAATGGTGGCGTGGGTCGAGCCGTATTCGAATTGGATCACGTTGCTCCTTGGTCAGGTCGCACGCCTTGCTCCACATCGTGCAACTTAGTTTTTGTTGGGCCAGTTATTGGGCTTCTTATGCATGAGATAGTGTTACATTGCCTATTTCCATAGCACTCCAATGGCAGTCCCTTCCCAAAGCATCCATTTTATGCTTTTTTTCCATCATTTTGTTTTGACTCGACTAAAATCTATAAAATGACAAAACAATATGAAACCAATAAATATGCACTAAAGATTAATTAAAAGTATAAGAGCACTATTACTTACATCACGCAAAATAAACACTTATAAGTGTCGTGTGTTTTAACTGTCAACTCTCATAGTTGTCGTGGCTAGTATTGCAACAACACATGCCACTGCGTTTGTAAAAACCATTGATTACCAACTATAGGGAGATTGCCAGAATTTTCAGACCTTGTATCACCATGAGCCAGAGGCAGATTATTCTTTTTCAGGCTGCCATATTCTCAGCAATTCGACGATTCAATGCATCAATTCCAGTCATGCACCAGAGCCCAGATTACCCACCGTCACATTACTTACATATGAGTAACCCAATATACTGGTTCAAAACTACCACCGAGTTGAAGAATATCGTATTCAAAAAATAATTCTTAGTAGGGGTGGGCATTTTTTGGGGTACTCTATACCCGTACCCGCACCGATCGGGTACTATCCGATCGATTCGGGAAAAACTGGTTAGGGAACCCGACTTTAATATTTTTTTGGATAACCGATCGGAGAAGAGTACAAGTTCGGGTATAAAAGTTCCAATACCCATATCCGATCAGATACTTACGCATATATGCCTAACTAATTTATATTATTATTTTCTCAAACACACAAATGTCACACACAACACCCTCTCCACACTGCCTCACCCTGTCGCCCACCACGCCAACCCGTCATCAGCGCTCCACTGACGACCACCTCTACACGATAAGTAGGTCTTTCATGTCTTCTCTCTCTCTCTCTCTCTCTCTCTCTCTCTCTCTCTCTCTCTCTCTCTCCCTCCCCCCCCCCCCCCCCCCCCCCTCCTCTCTCTCTCTCTCTCTCTCTCTCTCTCTCTCTCTCTCTTCGTCATGACTCACGGGCCGTGGCCTTGCTCTTTTTTTTTTCTTTTGCATGTTGCAGGTCAGTCCATCTCTCCAGCTAGCCAAGCCAAGTCTCCAACCAGTGACTAGCCCACTATCTAAATTTTTTTTTTTTTAAATTTCAATTTACATGTTCTTCAGCCCAATTAATTGTATTTTTGAATTCTAAAAATGAATGAAATCGTTAACTGTTGTAATTCGAATTTCGAAGATTAGGCCTTAAATGTTTTTATATGTGATGATGCATGCAGCAGTGTGATTAGCCCTTAATTGTTTTTTCAGTATGTATTGCTTTGTCCAAGCCTTCACCTACTAATTTTGTTTCTGTATATATTTCAGATTTTAGTTTTCATTATGTGTTACCGTTATGTATAATTAGCCTATGTTTTGGTTTATTGGTTTGAAATTTGATAACAAAATGAAATATCATTATATCACATTTGAGTATTTGACACACTTTGACAGAAATTAGAATGTATTATTTTTTGCTATTCCTTGTGAGTGGTGATTCTGCCATGTTATTTAGAATGTACAAAATCTAATTACTGTGTCTATGTTCTTTTTCTTTCAGAAAATGGAAGAAAGTTCTTCAACTCCTAGTTCTTCATCACAAGTAACTCCTTTAACTTCAAGTGAAAATCCGCCACTGGAGTCTGATGTGAACAACACTGATAACGCTCCTCCAGATGGCGATGAGGTGGAGATTGAGATTGATAAGGTGGATGAGAATGGAAACAAGAGGTCTGAAATTTGGAACCACTTAAAGTGCATTTTGTGCAAGAAGAGAAGGTTCACAAGGGTATATTCCACTATTGATGGATTCAATTTCATGGAATTGAACGCCATGTGTGGCCTGGATGGATTTCCCCTTGAAGACCATGAGTGTATAGACGTTGTTCCGGAGCAGCCCGATACGTTTTCAGCACTTTTGAAGGAGAAGGGCCCTGCCTAAGCTGAGTCGCTTGTTTTGCTTATTGGCGTTGCACCGCCTTGTTATCCATTTGGTTGTGTAATAATTGTCTGACTTCTTCTATGTCACCCTCCTCCGTCACTCCATCCGAAGACAGTGCCTTTGACGAAAGTCTCTACCGTCAGGCCATTGGGGAACTTCAGTATCTTGCCTTCACTCGCCCTGATATCGCATTTGCTGTCAACCGTTTGGCTCAGTCCGTCTCTTCTTCTCGTGAACATCACTGGACTGCCATCAAGCGGGTTCTTCGCTATCTTAAGGGCACGGTTTCACATGGCCTTCTCATTCACCATCGGCCCGCTAACACACTCAATGCCTACACTGATGCTGATTGGGCTGGTGATGCTTCTGATAGGACTTCCACGTCTGCCTTTCTTATATTTCTTGGTGATACTCTGATTTCTTGGTCTTCTCGGAAGCAACGCACCGTTGCTCGCTCCTCGACTGAGGCTGAGTACCGAGCCAAGAGCAATTAAGGCTGACTCCAAAAAGCACGAGACGAATGGTCTTAAGAATCACCATAGGAGCCAATCAAGTTTAACTCAACTTGCAAAGGCCTATCTTCGACACTTCTAGTAACAATCTAGTTGTTCATTTTACATCTTTGTGGAAATTTGATGAAAAAATAACTAGAAATGTGTTAGGTATCATGCTTATTGTGGATGAATGTCCATTTAAACATGTAGAGCATGATGGGTTTAGGAATTTGATGGCCACAATATGTTCCATGTTCCGCATCCCCTCTAGAAAGACATTAGGGAAGGATGTACATAGTTTGTATGGTGAGGAAAGTCGTAAGATGAAGGCTTTAATGAAAAACACTTCTCAACATATGTTATTCACCACGAATACGTGGGCTTCCGTACAAAGAATCAACCATATGTGCTTGACTGTTCACTTCATTGATAACGGATGGAAGTTACAAAAAAGAATTTTGAGCTTTATTGAAAACAATGTAAGTTGAATCTTGCACACTCAACTATTCGACGCCCTAGCGATTCAACCTGAAAATTTGATGTACCATGTAGCTCTCACATGAACTTAACAACTTCTTCCCTCAATAGAATATTCAAGTAGAACAAGATTAGACCCCACTGACTATTTATAGTAGGTCCGCCTCTTCTCATGCTCTGGCTACAATATTAAATGCACCCATATGTCAAAATATATGTTGTATACAACATTCGACCTAAGGACAATCCTTCTAAGTCGAATAACTGTGGAGTCCATTTTTCGAAGTATTGTTTGACATTGCAAACTTTCCCTGAACTTTATTAATTTGCACCTCAAATTCCTGAAACCATCGCGCTTCAAATTGTGGGCTGGTGGTAAGCATGACTAAGAGGAAAATTCGACGCTACAAATACATGAAACCTTGAACAAAACTTTGAAAATTGATCTTTACCATTAACGCCTTCTAAATTTAGTAACTATATGATATGAGGTAGATCTAGCGATGCATCGGCTCAAGATGAGTCACATAGCTCTATGTCGGCCCGCCTATAATAAAACATCTCTTGTTGCTACGCCAAATGTTACATACGACATAGCCTGAGTTAAAAGAGAAGGCTTTACATCTTCGATGGATTCGAGAAACTCACCAAGTGGCTCCGTATTACGAGGCCTATTAATATCCCAGATCACAATAGCCGAGGTAAGTCATTTGTTAATGCTTTACTATTCATATCCTCTACAGCAAGTCTACCCTTGGACCTGACAGTATATTGAGTTTGACCTAACGAGAATATTTGATATAAAGTTTCATGCTTTTATATTCGACATAGGGTTGAATTCTTTGGCCTAGTCTATTTTTGACGTATTTTTCAAATATGTTGTTGACTTAGACATCAGACGGGCTACGCGAACCTTAACTCGGCTTAATTCACTGTCGTTATTGTTGTGTAAGTTTGTCCCGAACAAAGCTAATTCGAATCTATGATGTAAGATTAGTCTATGTAAAGGTGTTTGAGTAACTTAGGTGACCCAATCAGAATACATCAGAAGAGCGGCGGTGGTAATTGGGTATTGGCAGGATGGAGTGGGCAAGTCGTGGAGATCACATGGGCGGAGTACCTCGGAAGATTGTATTTGCGGCGGTTAGAGCATTCGCGAAGAGTGTCGCTAATATCATGAACAACACTACCGTCCACAACCTTGAAACCCTCCTCCGCCACGTCAGACACCGACCACCGGGAGTTCCTCTCATCACCGTCAGCAATCACATGTCCACGTCAGTCTCAGTTGTTTACTTACCCTTTATTACCTCTGGTTAGTTAGTTAGTTAGTTAGTCACACTGTTGTTGCTCGGACGAGTATGCTCATCACCATCTCTCCACATGGGCTGTCTATTCTTAGCAGCTCTGCATTGAAACGCCTCATGAATTTGAGACTCTCATTGGCCTCCTGCTTCATTGAGTATAGGCGGGAATGGTCCAAAACTAGTCTTGAATGACTTGAGAATTGGTCCTCGAACATGCTCCTTAACTGTTTGTAGGTTTTGATTGTTCCTGGAGCAATTCGAGTGAACCAATCCATTGCTACCCCTGCCAAGGTAGTGGCAAATATTCTGGCCTGTACATTCTTTTTGAAACCATACAAGGTCAACTTGCTATCTAGATGGAAGAGGTGATCGTAGGGTCAGATTTTCCATCGTAAGGTTTCAAATCGGGGATCTTTTTCGTGTCCTAGGATTGCCGTCTCTATCTCTTCAGAAAATGGAGAACTCCGCAGAGCAGTTCCTGATCCCTCTATTCGACCTTCGTCTATTGCTTTCTCCCTTTCAAATCCTTCTCGGTTTCTTGCCACCTCTTCACGCTCTTTTCTGGAATCACGGCTTTCCACGCGTCTCTTCTCATTACTTTTCTCTTGTCTATTCGGTTCGTCATTTTGTCTTTCCTCTCTCTATCTTCTTCTCTCATCACGGTGCCTCATAGACTGCACCTCCATTGACTTAGGTTTGTCTCTACGGTCTTCCCTATGCGATTTCTCCTTATTTTGGACTTCCACTGAGTCTGGTTTGTCTCTTCTGCCGTCCCGATGAGACTCTCCCTTGCTTGGTTTTCTTAGGCGTATTGTCACGGAGGCCTGTTCCCTTATTGCCTTAGCGCATCTCATCGGCGGTGACGCCTGCATTGGTTGCACGGGGGCCAAACATTCAGCAAGTACGAATTTGACCATGGCCATTATTTCCTCTCTCATATTGTTCGGGAGTGATGTTGTGGTTGCAGTCGCTCCAGTTGTGCCTGCATTTGGCGTAGGTATACCCTCTGCTTGCATGTCTGGAGTTTGCCGCCTCACAGGCGTAGGTACCCCTGCTGGTAATGTCGAGGTTCTTGCGACTTCTAGGATAGTCTGACTTGTTGTTGGTCGATTGCCCTCTGCGTTGGTGCTATCTACTGCTCTACTACGTGATCTAGTAATTCTAGACGTCATACCTAATAAACTCGGAAATGTGGTGTTCCCACAGACGGCGCCAATATTTTGGTCTTATTTCGTCCGAGTAACAAAACACCGCAAAAAAGGTTACAAAGAGCTTATCAATTGCCAAAATAATGCTAATCAAATAGAATTCAGACTAGCTTAGTCCGGAACACCTATTACAAGTTGACTAGGCTTGATAAATAAAATTACTAAGTATAAAAGTATATCGAACGACAGGAGTCCGATATTTCCTGTATCGAATCAAGTGCGTTCGATACGATGGCTGGCTTGGTGATCCAATATCGAATTAAGTCCCTTCGATCTATTAAAGTATCGAACCGAGGTCTTTCGATGTTGTTATGAGCTATTTTTCTGAGTCGAATCAGGTTCTTTCGATAGAGTGTTGTGTATCGAACGATGTGACTTTGGTCGAACTCGGGGATTCGATCGAATGTTGATGGATTTGATGTTAGTTGGAATGCATCCTGAGAATGTTATGAGACGGAGTATTTATATCCCCCATCCTATGGGCCCCATTGGTTGTTCAGGAGAGTGCATCGAACTGGGGTGGTTCGATCCTTTTGATAGATTGAACCATGTACGTTCGAAGCTCATTCAACATCAAAGATCCCCTATTTGATGCACAATTTCAGTTGGGCTCGCTCCTTGGGCCGACCCAATATTAGCATTGGGTCGTTCCTAAATACCCCTCTCACCGAGAGCAGGCCCTTGTTCCACTAAACCATGAAAACCATGTTGCAAGCTTGGATTTGTGACAACAAGTGTTGTGTTTATCTCTATCACGGAATTATTTTCCCCGACATAAAGCACCTCTTGCTCAACGGTTTTCAACCCGGGATTCGCTGTTAAGAACTGATTTGTTGTGTCCATCACCTTTTTGAATTTCAATGTCATCCTTATTAGCTGAAGGCTGATCCACGACAGTACGCCTTTTGACATCCCGACGGCTTGCTTTATTTGCACTCGATTCGCTATGCTGCGGAGTACGCTCTTTCACCTTATCGCGACTCGAGTAATGATTTTGTCGAGACCCACTTTCTCTACCATTTGATTCTCGTAGCCACGACCCATAAGGTAAGTCTGTCACATTATTAATATCATCATTCATTTCATAGTGCTCCTCATAATCATTCAGAATATGTCTGATCTTTCCATACAAGTAGCAGAAGTTTGGGAGCTTCTCATACATAAACGAGACAAGCATTTCCTCCCTGGCATGCTTTTCATCTTCAGACATCTTTTAAGAGGTTTTAGGATGTTGATTCTTACTATAATGTGCATACTTTCCCCCCATGGTTCGAGCGGATCAAATTCCTTGAACACTCTTAATCTATTTCCAATAGCCTTTGCCATCTCAGGAGTTTGCCGAACTAAGGGTATATCATAAATTCTCACGCAAAAACTACATGAGTCAATCTGGACGTGGCGAGGATTTTCTGTCGCTTTTACAGTATTCAAAATCAAAATCTGCTTTTCAAAAGACCAAGGGCATCCATCAAGTGCTTTCTTCTTGTCAATGATGTGGTAGAATTGAAATATCATTATGTCTTCCCAGTCCGCCTAATGTCTAACCCTCTCCGTTGTTTCATGATTGATTTAACAGAATGATGCAAAATTAAAATTTCGAGAAGTTAGAAACGCCCTACAAGGACGAGGCTTGACGAAGCGTTCTTTATTTTCCACGCCTCATCTACAATCACGTGATCCTCATCCTATTCGTATGCCGTAAGAACCAGACTTTCCTCAATCTCTCTAATTCAGCTTCCATGCGACAATTGTTATGAGGAAACGAAGAAACTACAGTGTATAATGCTATTAAATGCACGAGTAAAATCAGCAACTCAAAGAAAAAATGCACGATAAAAAAAATTAAAAGAAACCCTACGAAAGCAAAATAAAATAGAGCGTAGAGGAACAGAATAAATGACAAAAACGAAAAGAGAGAAGAGAGAAAAGAAGCCCCTGGAACTCTAGATGAAAGGCTGGACAAATCTCCTAATTAGGGGTGGGTCATCGGAACCGAATTTCGGGTACCCTAACCGACCCTACCCGATTTTTACCCGAAATTCGGGTAAAAAACCCGAACCGAACCCGGAAACCGGGTACCACAACCCCTATTCAAAAAAATCAAGTAGGGTTCGGGTTGTGTTTTTTATTCCGGGTAGGGTACCACAAACCCGATTAATTTTTATTTAGCGTTTTTTTTGTGTATAATAACGTTTTTTATTAAGTTAAAATGACAAAAACTAAAAAAAAAAAAAAACACACACACTCAGTCACTCTCATGGTCTCACACCTCAAATTCACGCTCAACTCACAGTCACACACTCACACTCACGGCTCAACTCACACAGTCACACACTCACACTCACGCTCACGGCTCACGGCCACTCACTCACGACCGGCGAGACGCCGCGTGACCGACGAGACACCGACCTGTCTTCGAAGCCGACGCCGACGCCACTCACCGTCCATCAATTGAGGTTAGGGATTGTGATTTTTTTTTCAAATTAATTGGGGGTTTTAGTTATACATTTTAATTTGAAGTTAATAAACTATTTTTGAAGTTATACTCAATTCCGTGAGGACGAAGTTCAATTTTGATTCATTTGTGTAATTAGGGTTTATGCTCATTTTGTAAATTTGTAGTTGTGTACTTGTGTGTTGGACTTTTGAGTTTTGAAATTGGTACCTTGTTATGAGTTTTGTGGAGGTTTTGCATTTGCTACCGATACATCGACTGTTGACTGTTGATGCATTTGTAAATTTCAATTTCGCATTTGCTGTGGAGTGTTGACTGTTGATGCATTTCAATTTCAATTTTGCATTTGCTGTTGACTGTTGTCTGTTGATGCATTTGCTGTTGACTGTTGATACTTGATACCTTGTGAATGCTAATTAGGTTGTACTATCTATTAATAGGTCATGGTTTCAAAGGGAAAGGGAGTAATGGGTACCAAATCAAAAGGGAAACAATCGAAAGGAAAAGAAGGTAAGAGGTTGAGTGCCATGGCCAAAGGCAAGCGACCAATGAAGGAGGTTTTAAAGGAGAATACGAAGAGAAGGAATCCGAACGCATCAATATCTATCAATGACGAAGAGGTGAGATCTTGTCAACCAACGGCATCTCAAGATGTTAGCCTTTTAGATAGCAAGTCTAATGAAAGCGACGAAAGCGGTGACGCGGTTAGTGTTAATGATAACATGAATACGTGGAATCCCAATGAAAAGGAGGGGCTTAAGAGGAGGAAAAAGATTGGGAAGAGGTCTTGGATTTGGGACCATTTTGTGCCATTTCATCACGAGGGGGAAAATATCGATAAGGGTAGATGTATGCATTGTGACAGAGAGATATGTGCAGATTCTTCCGTACACGGTATCTCAAGTTTAATAGCTCATTACAATCACTGCAAATTGAAGCCTGGTGAAGTTGAGACTAATCAACAACGTCTATCCTTTCAGCCACCTCGACCGAATCATTGTGGTGGATTATTGAACTGGCGTTTTGAGCAGGACACGGTTATGACATCTTTTTGCAAGATGATAATAATTGATGAGATGCCATTTAAGACTGTAGAAAAGCGTGGGTTTAGGGGGTTTGTGGCAGATTCATGTCCTATGTTTGTTATTCCTACACGGAAGACGTTAACGAAGAACATTCTACTATTGTACTTGGCAGAGAGAAGGAAGTTGATGTCTTTCATAAAGGCACATGCTCAGAGGGTTTGCATTACTACCGATACATGGACGTCGATTCAGAGGGTCAACTATATGGTAATCACTGTGCACTTTATTGACAATGATTGGTGCTTGAACAAAAGAATCATTAACTTTTGTACCATTACTAGTCATAAAGGTACGGATATAGGCGTTTCGGTGGAGAAGTGCTTGGTTGATTGGGGCATAAACAAGTTGAATACGGTTACCGTGGATGATGCTTCATCCAATGATGGGGCTGTGAGGTATTTGAAAGATAGATATACTGCTAGAAGAAACGGAACCATGCTAGAGGGGGAGTACGTCCACATGAGGTGTGTTGCACATATCATCAACCTTATAGTGCAAGATGGTTTGAAAGGTAATGATGAGGTTTCATGTATATCTCGTATAAGACCTGCCGTCAAGCATGTTAGGGGTTCACCGACGAGGCTTAAGAAGTTTAAAACTTGTGTGGAGCGACAAGGACTTGAAAGTACACGGTTGGTATGCTTAGACGTTCCCACAAGGTGGAACACCACTTATTTGATGTTGGAGACGGCTATATCTCTTAGGGGAGCTTTTGAGGCGTACCAGTATGTGGACACCGAATATATGGTGATTGAAGAAGGAGCTCCATGTTCGGTTGATTGGGAAAGGGCAAAGTGCTTCATGACTTTTCTGAAGCCTTTCTTTCAATTGACTAACTGTGTTTCAGGATCCTTGTACGTTACAGCAAACACCGTTTTCAAGGAGATATGTGCAATCCATACACTTATAAACAAGTACTCCAAAGGGGATCCAGAGGATCAATTGATAATCCTGGGTAGATCAATGAAAGAAAAGTTCGCTAAGTATTGGGGGGATACAATGAAAATGAATACGATGTTGTACTATGTCGTGCTTCTTGATCCACGTTACAAATGGATCTACTTGGAGTACTCATTGGAGAGGATGTATTCTGAAGATCTTACAAAGCCACCTCCAAAAAAGGTCACTGATTTGCTAAGTGGAATTCGTAATGGATCCCAAGATTTATTTGATGAGTACAAACGAGTTTTCGGTGGTTCTACTCCTGGGGTTGGCGTTTCTAACTCACGTTTTGATGGCTCATCTTCGACGGTGAGTCAGAATGATTCATGGGGTGAGGTGCATGATGGTTTTAGGCAAATGATGGCCCAAAGAAGCTCACAAGTGAAGTCAGAGCTTGAAAGATATTTGACGGAGGAGGCTTTGAATGACACAAACGATTTTGATGTTTTGAATTGGTGGAGAGTAGAATGCCATCGATTTCCAATCCTTTCTAAGATGGCTCGTGACGTTCTAGCGATTCCGGTGTCTACGGTAGCTTCTGAGGCAGCGTTTAGTACAGGAGGGCGTGTTCTAGATGCATTCAGGAGTTCTTTGTCTGCTAAGATGGTACAAGCACTCATTTGTGCTCAAGACTGGCTTCGTGAAGATTATGTGCCTATATCCGTGGAGGAGAACTTGTACGAGGTGGAGCAATGGGATGAAGGTAAAGATGTTTTAGTCTTTTATTCGAATAACTGAATTTGTAGAAAAATAGTATTGATTTGGCTTATTGTTTAATGCTCATAAAAACTTGTTGGTTTGTCACTTTGTCTTGTAGAGTTGAGCGCCATGGGCGAAGATGCTTCCGTGCTTGATGAATGAACGTTTTCAAGGAGAAATGAACGATGGTCGATGCTTATTTAGTTATTTAGTTGAACTAACTTGGTATTGTGGATTTGGTATTTTATTTTGGCGATTGGTTGGTTAATTGCTTCAAAACTTTGTATTTAATGTGTGGTTAATGTGTGGTTTATTACTTTGTTGTGTTGACGTAATTGTTAGTTTTAGTTGATGTGTTTCGGACGTAATTGTTGGTTTCAGTTATTGTGTAATTGAAAGAACAGGGGAAATGTGTAATTTTAGTTATTGTATATTGGCAGGCAAACAGAAGTACAGAATAGCTGGGGAAAAACAGGGGGAAAATAGAGCAATTGCCCACTGATCCCCAATCGGGTACCCCAAACCCAAAAATAGGGGTACCCGACCCGATTCGTACCCGGTTTAAACCGGGTACCCTACCATTTTTCCGGGTTTCGGGTAGCATTTTTTGGTACCCGAACAGTCGGGTACCCTACCCGAATTACCCGGAACCCGAAAATACCCGACCCGAACCCACCCCTACTCCTAATTCATGCAAAAATCCTAATGCTACGTGATTGTTCTTTGTGCAAAACTGTGAGAGCAGGTGGAATCAAACCAAAATTCCGATCAAGACTGAGATTGAAGCCGCCGAAATGAGTCGTCGAAGGCCTTACTCGAAGGCAGTTAAGCTCTTACGCATGAGAGAAAAAACAATTACTTTTTTGAAAAAAAACAAAACTATAAAGTTCTTGTTTGCGATACAGTAGAAGCATCTTAATGGCCAGGCTCTATGCATGTTATCGAAAACCTTAGCATTATATTCGTTAACGTAATTTTTGTGTGTAATATAAAATAAGAATTTGGGGACCAAATCCTTCAAAAATTGGGAGATTGTCTCACCCACATCCTTCGTATAAAATGTGATATCATTTGAAAGGAATCAAAAATACTATTAATCTCTTAATATGTGATTTTTGTATTACTTAACTTTTAATTGCATGCAAGGCTAATATTACAGTACAAAAATAATGAAGGAGACCGATTTATTAGTCCTACTTTATTAATCTTCAAGTTGGAATTATGTTACAAACCAACTTAATACCAATTTCGTGCTTAGTGCGCCTCATGGTATGTACATGACATAAATAGTGTGAGTATCCTCCTTCTTAGACTCTGTATATCATGGAGAAGGGCTTACAACTCAGTCGAGGCCATACGCCCCACATCCTGGTCAAATAACCGTATACAACTTCAGAGTCAATTTCGATAACGAGAGCTAAAATCGGAAGTTGTAAGGCAAGTAGCAATCCCCAGGTAGATAGCCCGAAGTTCAGCCACATTGTTGGTGCTACATCTCGTTGCTTCAGAAAAGTCTCAACTATCTTACTTGCAAAATCACGTATCACGCCAACGATACTTGTGTGGCCTGGATTGGCTCAGAGCCGAACCGTCTGTGTTGAGTTTAAACACTTCTAGGGGGTAGGATCCAACAGATTAAGGCCATGTTAGACTTTGGTGGTTTTAGGGCAGGTCCTAGCAGGCTTTCCACGAGGGTTCGCATAATACGATTCAAAATTAGTATTGTGGAAATTGGATTGCCCCTGAAAAGAAATTCATGTTGTGCCTTCCTATTAGCCCAACACCCAATGAGGGTAACGACTAGGTTCAAAAATTCTTATAACATAGTAATGTATAAGTTTGGGGAGAAGATGCGTTCAGGAATTGTGTCGACGATGACATTTCATCTTTGAAAATGTCAAAGTGTATAGATGCTGCCTAGGGTGTTTCATTCCTGGAGGAACTCAACAAAAAATGGAATGATCACAATAAAGCACTTCAGTTGGTCCATGACATACCGATCTACATGGATAGAACTTTCATCAAGAGCACCCACAAGACCTCGGTTCATGAACTTCGGTTGAGTCTATGGAGGGACACTATAATCCATTGTAGCAAGATACAAACAAGACTACTCGATGCACTTATTGAATTGGTACCCAGAGAACGGATATGTGAAATTATCAATAGAGGGTTAATGAGAAATGCAATTAAGATGCTTATGGATCTGGGATCTTTGGTCTACCAAAAAGACAACCATTTCTTGATGTTGCAGCTGATTTCTACAGAGTGGAATCTCAAGAAGTCATTGAGTGCAGTGATTATGGACACTACCTGAACAAGGTCGAAAGACGTCTTAACGAAGAGATAGAGAGCGTGTGAGGTGGAGAATTTAATATAGGCCCAAATCCAAATTTGGACTGGCCCAACAGAAAGGCCCATTTCATACGAAAGCATCGAACAAGTCTTGTTCGATGCGGTTTCCGCATCGAACTAAAGCGCATCGAATAACTGCTATTCAATGCGGACTTTCCCGCGTTTGATGGGTCCTATGGGACGGGGTCTATAAATACCCCACCCCTTGACCTTCCAGGAGAGAGAGATCGAACCTGGTACCAACCACTACCACATCGAACGTCCCTATTCGACATGCTTTATCCTTCGATACTACACATCAGTCAACATTGTCATAACTGATCCATATCAAGATCGAATCAGTTCCATTTGAGCTACAGCAACATCAAATCACTGAGATTTGATACATTAACATCGAACCAACTCTCATTGAACTATATCAACATCAAACCAGTACCATTCGAGGCACACATTGAACATCCTAAATTTGATATACACGTTAATTTTCCTATTAGGATATCTAAAGCAATTCAATACTTGGAATAGATAATAGGTGTTCCGGACCAAGTTTGTCCATTTATTATATTAGATTAGCATTATTTTGGTTATTTGTATTCCAATTGTATTATTTTACTGTGTTCTGTTACCTAGACGAAATAAGACCAAAATATTGGCGCCGTCTGTGGGAAACACCATTTATATTGTATTTAGATATAAGTAGATAGGATGACAAATAAACATCAGGGAAACATGAAAGAAGATCAAAACGGAATCAGACGAAAATGGAAAGCGATTCGAGCCTAAAGAGCAGGCGCGAGACAAAACAGAGAGTCAGTTATTGAAACAGTGGCAAGAATGTAAGATGGAGCCTTTAGGGAAATTCAAGATTGTGCAGCTATTTAGGGAGAGCACCGAGAAAATAATAAAAATTGGGGCAGGAATGGATCGAATAATAGAGGCAGCTTTGGTGGACTATCTCAGGCGTAATTCAGATATATTTGCATGGTCTAATTTCGATCTACTCGGGATAGGCTCTAGGATCATAGTACATCACTTGAACGTAAACAAGAGCGCAAAACCGATACGGCAAAAGAAGCGGAATTTTAGCAAGGAGAAAATGAAGCCACTGAAAAAGAGGTACAAGAACTCTTAGCAGCACGACACATTTATGCGATAAGGTTGTCAGAATGGTTGAGCAATATCTTTTTAGTCTTGAAAAAGAAAGCGACATGGAGAATGTGCGTAGATTATATGGACTTGAACAAGTATTGTCTTAGGGATCCTTTTCCATTTCCTCGGATAGACCTACCGGTGGATTCGGCTGCGGGATGTGCGTTGGTAAGCATGATGGATGCAAAATGTGGATTTCACCAGATATTCATGGCAGTGCAAGATCAGAGCAAAACGACTTTTGTCACGGATACTGGAGTGTACTGTTATAGGGTAATGCCGTTCGGGTTGAAGAATGCATGAGCCACATTTCAAAGACTGGTGGCCAAAATGTTTTAGCATCAAATTGGAAAGTCAATGGAAGTGTATATTGACGACATGCTATCGAAGAGTCTTAAGGACAAGGAGCATGTGCGACATTTGGATGAGGCTTTCGCCATCATGAGAACCTACGAAATGAAATTAAACCCCAAGAAATGCACTTTCGGGGTAACGGCAGGAAAGTTTCTAGGTTATGTGGTGAATGAAAGAGGAATTGAAGCCAATCCTGATAAAATAAAGGCAATATTGGATCTACCATCACCAAGAACAATGAGGGACGTCCAATGTCTGGTGGGCCGTTTGACAAGTTTGAGAAGGTTCATATCGACATCTGCAGAAAAGAACCATCCCTTCTTTAAGGTAATGAAGCGAAGCAAAGATTTCATTTGGACGCCGGAATGTGAGGAGGCTTTTAGACAAATGAAAAATTATTTGGTGAGCCCACCATTGTTAGCCAAACCGGAGAAACATAAAATGTTGTATCTATACCTAGCGGTATCCACGCATGCAATCAGTACGGTACTACTCAAGCAAAAGTGAACTCAACAATTACCCATTCACTATGTGAGTAGAGTTCTACAGGGGGTAGAAAGGAATTACTTGGAAATAGAGTTTTTCGCATTAGCAATTGTTGTTACCGCACGGAAATTGAAACCATATTTTCAATCTCACCCAATCACAGTGGTGACAGACAAACCATTGAAGCAAGTGCTGGCAAGGCCCAAAACCTCTGGCAGATTGGTTAAATGGGCAATTGAGCTCAATGAATTTGGATTGGAGTTTAAGCAGCGAACTGCAATCAAATCACAGGCTTTAGCGTATTTCATGGCTGAGACTCTGGAAAACAGTGTATCCGAGACTGCAAGCTGTATCCTTTCTATATCAAACCAATATGGGACCAGCAGGGCAACTACAATATGGATATTACACACAAATGGATCTGCAACCACTCACGGAGGAGGAATTGGAATCCACTTCCTGTCCCCATTGCGAAGAGAATTTGAATTTGCTATCAGCCTAAATTACACGGTAATGAATAACGAAGCTGAGTATGAAGCAGTTATTGCCGGTGTCAAAATGGCTCTCAGACTCAACATTGAACATTTTGATATATTCACCGACTCGCTCTTGGTGGCAAATCATTTTTCGGGAAAGTATGAGACGCGAGAGGAGACAATGAAGTTGGATGCCGCAAAGGTATAAGAATTGGCAAAGAATTTCAAATTCTTTGACATTACTCAGATCCCAAGGGACGACAATGTAACAGCAGATGCGCTTTCCAAATTCGCGAGTTCTTCGGAGATTTTGGTAGAGAAGCAAATCACACTCATGACCGCTGACAAACCTTCGATCGGAATATCAAAATATAATGCCACGGAGGCACGGGTGGAATTCATATTGGCAATACAAGAAGACCCATCTTGGAAGGATGAGATTATGATTTATCTTCAGCAGGGTATTCTACCGGTAAGTCTCCAAATGCACAGCGCAGAATGCGATATAAGGCCTATAGATTTACTATCAGCAATGGAGAGCTATACAAAAGATCTTTAGAAGGACCATTGCTGAGATGTTTGACTCCAACCTAAGCCGAATATGTCATGAAAGAAATCCATGCAGGGTGCTGTGGAAATCACTCCGGGGGACGAGCTTTGGCTCAGTGGATATTGCGCCACGGATATTGTTGGCCAACTCTATTAAAATATGCGACAACCCTTTCAAAGAAATGTGACAGCTGTAAGTACCACGCTCGACTCATTCATAGACCTGCACGCCAACTACAACCCATCGACGTGGCATGTCCATGCGCATGATTAATGATTATGACCCAGAGCAGTAGGCCCGGTTAAGACAAATGGATCTCGATATGATTGGATCGGCGAGGGATGATGCGTATCAACACACAGTTGCTTTTAAGGCTGCAATGGCCAAGAGCTAGGATAAAAGGGTGATGGAGAGAATTTAAGATATGCCCAAATCCAAATTTGGGCCAGCCCAGCGGTAAGGCCCATTTCATACGAAACCATTGAACAAGTCTTATTCGATGCGGTTTCCGCATCGAACTAAAGCGCATCGAATAACCGCTATTCAATGCGGACTTTCCTGCGTTTGATGGGTCCCACGGGACGGGATCTATAATACTCTGTCCCTTGACCTTCCAGGAGAGAGATCGAACTCGGTACCAACCACTACCACATCGAACGTCCCTATTCGGCATGCTTTATCGTTCGATATTACACATCATTCGACATTGATATAACTGATCCACATCAGGACCGAATTAGTTCCATTCGAGTTACAGCAACATCAAATCACTGAGATTTGATACATCCGCATCGAACCAACTCTCATTGAACTCAACATCGAACCAGTCCCATTCGAGGCGCACTTCAAACATCCTAAATTCGATTTACACGTTAATTTGTCCTATTAGGATATTTAAAGCAATTCAATACTTGTAATAGATAGTAGGTGTTCCAGACCAAGTTAGTCCGTTTATTATATTGGATTAGCATTGTTTTGGTTATTTGTATTCCAATTGTATTATTTTACCATGTTCTGTTACCTTGACAAAATTAGACCAAAATAGAGGGTATCACACTATTTGGATGCAAAGAGTGAAGCAAAGATAACTAGTGTGATAGAAAAAGAGACGATAGCCAACCACATGCTTAGACTAGTCGATATGGCAAACTCGGGCCTATTAAAGATACTACTGGATGATAGATTTGAGGATTTTGGAAGAATGTATAACTTGGTTCACCGGTGTGATGAGGATATTTTAGGATCGACCCAACACTGTATATTGGGCCGGCCCATAGCCATATCGAACTAGCCCAATTAATGTATGTTGCGCATCGAATGAACCCTGTTCGATGCGGGCATCGAACCAACTTGGTTCGATGCGCATTCCATAGCTGTCAAGGGGTCCCACGGGACGAGGTCTAAAATAACCCGCCCCTTCACCTTCCGAAGGAGAGATCGAATCCGATAACAATTACTACCACATCGAACGAGCCAATTCGATACGCTTAATCGTTCGATATCGTATGGCATTCGATACACAACATATTCGACATCGGTATAACTATTCTCATAACAGGATCGAATCAGTCTGATTCGAGGCATAACAACATCGAATCATTGAGATTCGATATGATCATGTCAAACTGCTAATTATTGAATAAAATCAGCATCGAATCATTGCAGTTCGAGGCGTACATCGAACATACAGGATTCGATACGCACGTTCATTTGTCATATTATGATATCTAGGGCAATTCAATATTTTTAATAGATAGTAGGTGTTCCGGACGAAGTTAGTCCATTTATTCTATTAGATTGGCATTATTTTAGTTATTTGTATTCGAATTATATTATTTTACCGTGTTCTGTTACATTGACGAAATAAGACCAAAATATTGGCGCCGTCTGTGGGAACACCGTTTACATTATTTTAGATATAAGCAGCTAGGATGACAAATAAACGTCGTATGTAGGCGATCGAAAACAGGGAAACAGAGAAGAAGATCAAAACGGAAACAGACAAATGTGAAAAGTGAATTGAGCGTAAAGAGCACGCGCGAGATAAAGCAGAAAGTCAGTTATTAAAATAATGGCAAGAATGCAAGATGAAGCCTTTAGGAGAATTCAAGACTGTGCAGCTGTTTAACGAGAGCACCGAGAAGATAACAAAAATTGGCGCAGGAATGGACCGAATAATAGAGGCGGCTTTGGTGGACTGTCTTCGGCGTAATTCAGATATATTTGCATGGTCTGATTCTGATCTTCTCGGGATAGATTCTAGGATCATAGTACATCGGTTGAATGTAGATAAGAGCGCAAAACCAATACGGCAAAAGAAATGAAATTTTAGCAAATAAAAAAATGAAGCTGCCAAAAAAGATGTACAAAAACTTCTAGCAGCACGACACATTTATGCTATAAGGTTCTCGGAATGGTTGAGCAATATCGTTCTAGTCATGAAAAAAGAAGCGACATGGAGAATGTGCGTGGCTTATACAGACTTGAACAAGCATTGTCCAAGGGATCCTTTTCCATTGCCACGGATAGACCTATTGGTTGATTCGACCGTAGGATTTGCATTACTAAGCATGATGGATGCAAAAAGTGGATTTCATCAGATATTCATGGCATTGCAAGATCAGAGCAAAACAACTTTTATCACTGATACATGAGTGTACTGTTATAGGGTAATGCCATTCGGTTAAAGAATGCAGGAGCAACATTTCAAAGGCTGGTAGCTAAAATGGTTTACCACCAGATCGGAAAGTCAATGGAAGTATATATTGACGATATGCTGGTGAAGAGTCTCAAGGCCGAAGAGCATGTGCGATATTTGGATGAGGCTTTCGCCATCATGAGAACCTACAGAATGAATTTAAACCCCAAATAATGCACTTTTGGGGTAACGGCGGGAAAGTGTGAAGGTTATGTAGTGAATGAAAGAGGAATTGAAGCCAGCCCTGATAAAATAAAGGCAGTATTGGATCTACCGTCCCTAAGAACACTGAGGGATGTCCAGTGTCTGGTGGGCCGTTTAAGAGCGTTGGAAAGATTCATATCGACATCTGCAGAAATGAATCTTCCTTTATTTAAAGTGATGAATCGAAGCAAAGATTTCATATGGACGCCGGAATGTGAAGAGGCTTTCAGACAAATGAAGAATTATTTGGTGAGCCCTCCATTGTTAGCCAAACCAGAGGAAAATGAAATGATGTATCTATATTTAGCGGTATCCACGCATGCCATCAGTCCGGTACTACTCAAGCAAAAGAGAACTCACCAATTACCCATTCATTTTGTGAGTAGAGTTCTACAGGGGGCAGAAATGAATTACTTGGAATTAGAGTTGTTCGCATTAGCAATTGTTGTTACCGCACAGAAACTGAAACCATATTGTCAATCTCACCCAATCACTGTGGTGACAGACAAACCGTTGAAGCAAGTGTTGGCAAGGCCCAAAACCTCTGGCCAATTGGTTAACTGAGTGATTGAGCTCAGCGAGTTCGGATTGGAGTTTAAGCCGCGAACAACAATCAAAGCACAGGCTTTAGCAGACTTCATGGCTGAGACTATGGGAAACAGTGTATCCGATACTGCAAGTTGTATCTTTTCTGTATCAAACCAAGTTGGAACCAGAAGGGCAACCACCACATGGATATTACACACGGATGGATCACCAACCACTCACGGAGGAGGAATTGGAATCCACTTTTTGTCCCCAGGGTGAAGAGAATTTGAATTTGCTATCAGCCTAAATTACATGGTAATGAATAACGAAGCCGAGTATGAAGCAGTTATTGCCGGTGTCAAAATAGCACTCGGACTCAACATTGAACATCTGGACATATTCCCCGACTCGCTCTTGGTGGAAAATCATTATTCGGGAAGGTATGAGACGCGTGAGAAGAATGAACTTTTACGCTGCAAAGGTAAAAGAATTGGCAAAGAACTTCAAATTCTTTGACATTACTCAAATCCCTAGGTATGGCAATGGACTTTCAAAATTCGCGAGTTCTTCGGAGATTCTGGTGGAGAAGCGAATCACACTTATGGTTGCTGATAAACCTTCAATCGGGATATCAAAATATATTACCACAGAAGCTCGAGTGGAATTTATATTGACAATATAAGTAGACCCATCTTGGAAGGACGAGAATATGATTTATCTTTAGCAGGGAATTCTCCCGGCAGATCCGAATGCACAGCGCAGAATG
Organism: Linaria vulgaris; assembly: GCA_948329865.1. NCBI lineage: Eukaryota > Viridiplantae > Streptophyta > Magnoliopsida > Lamiales > Plantaginaceae > Linaria > Linaria vulgaris. The sequence goes on along the minus strand of OX415253.1, from coordinate 5,068,779 downwards.
CAATACACGGACTATAGATTTACTATCAGCAATGGAGAGTTATACCAAAGATCTTTTGAAGGACCATTGATGAGATGTTTGACTCCAACCCAAGCCGAATATGTCATGAAAGAAATCCATGCAGGTTGCTGTGGAAATCACTCCGGAGGACGAGCATTAGCTTAACGGATATTGCGTCAAGGATATTATTGGCTAACTCTATTAAAAGATGCGACAACCTTCTCGAGGAAATGTGAGAGTTGCAGTACCACGCTCGTCTTATTCATAGACCTGCACGCCAACTACAACCCATCGACGTGGCATGTCCATTTGACCAATGGGAAATAGATATTGTAGGACCATTTCCACAGGCCAAAGGTCAAAAGCGATATTTGGTAGTGGTAGTTGAGTATTATACAAAATGGGGAGAGGCAGAGGCTATGGCATCAATCACGGAAAAGAATATGATCGATTTTATCTGGAAATACATCATATGTCATTTTGGGATTCCAAGATCAATTGTATGTGAGAATGGCACGCAATTCAGCGGAAAAGAGATTAAATCATGGTTCGCGGAATTAAAAATATCACACAATATGACCTCAGTATATCATCCTCAATCCAATGGTCAAACGGAGTCCACCAACAGAACATTGAAGGATTATCTCGAAAGGAGGGTGAGAAGCACAGGAAAAACATGGCCGAAAGAGCTTCAAGGAATATTATGGGCGTATAGAACAACTCCAAGAACATCGACAAGGGAGACCCCGTTGGTTCTTGTCTACGACACCAAAGCTGTTTTACCTGCAGAAATAGGTATGCCATTGCGCATGATTAATGATTGTGATCCAGAGCAGTCGGCTCGGTTAAGACAAATGGATTTGAATATGATAAGATCGACGAGGGATGATGCGTATCAAAGTACTGTTGCTTTTAAAGCAGCAATGGCCAAAAGCTATGATAAAAGGGTTCAATTCCGAAATTTTGAAGTAGGAGATTTGGTCCTAAGAAGTATTGCAGCAAAACAACATATCGGAAAGCTCGAACCAAAATGGGAATGGCCTTTTAGAGTCATATGAGCATGTTCACGTAGACTTCCACCGTGTTTTCGATGAGTCCTGCAAACATTAAGCTTACCAATCGTTGATAAGTGGCCCTTGCATTCTTGAGTCCGAAGGGCATCACCAGGTAACAAAAGGTGCCCGCATCAGTGATAAAACTAGTTTTGTCTTGATCCACGACGGCCATCGAGATTTGGTTATATCCCTGGTTCCCATCCAGGGTGGACAAGAGTGCGCAACCCGCTGTTGAGTCTACCAGTTGGTCAATACTTGGGAGGGGATAGCAGTCCTTGGGGCATGCGTCATTAAGGTTCGCGAAATCCAAACACATTCGCCACTTACCCCCATGCTTTGGGACTAGGACTACGTTGGCTAGCCACTTGGGGTATATGACTTCTCTGATTTGCCTTAGGCTGAGGAGTCGCTGAATCTCCGACCGGATGATTTTATTGCGCTCTGGGCCCATTTTCCTCTTATTCTGTTGGACCGGTTTGGCCTCGGGTTTCATATTAAGGAAATGTTGACATACCTTATTGCTGATTTGCCCTGGCGGTCCGCCTTCCCATGCGAAAATGTGGCGGAATTCTTTCAGGATTGGGACCAGTTGGGCTTCCACTCCAGGCTCCATTTTGGTACCTACTTTGACCGCCTTCTTCGGGCTCCCCTCTACGAGTTCCACCAACTTTAGCTCTTCTACGAGTTGCACTCGTACTTCCTTTGCTTTTCGCTTTTTACTGTTTCCAAGGATAGGTTCGTCCTCTTCGGGAGGGAGAGCATTCATGCGGCACTCTCGGGCCTTTGCCTGGTTTCCTCGGACTTCTCTGATACCTGAAAAGGTTGGGAATTTTACCTTGAGATGGAGGGTTGAAGGGATCGCTTCGAAGGCCCGAATGGACGGCCGCCCACAGATTGCGTTATACGTTCTTGATGAAGCCTCTACCACCCAAAATTTTATGGGTTCCGTTCTTCGAAGGGCCCCTTCTCCCCATGACATCGGAAGTGTCACGGTTCCGAGTGTTTTGGAGGCTTCTCCCGAAAAACCTATTAACGGAACTTCGGCTGCTTCTAGCCGCTCTTTCTTCAATCCCATGGCCAGATAAGTGGGGAGAAATAGAACGTCCACGGAACTACCGGTATCAACCAGTATTCTCTGGATGTCTATCCCATAGATCACGGCTTCTATTACCAGGGGGTCTTCGTGGGGATAAATCACCCCTTTTAAATCTTCGGGTCCAAAGGTGATGCTAGGAAGCTTTGCACCCTGAATGGATCCTACGAACAATCCTTGTTCCGCCCGCCTAGCTTTTTTCAAATACTGCTTCTTTTTACATTGTGGTGTAACGAAGAGATCTCCTCCTTCTATCATACTAATGGTACGCCCCGATGGGGTGTTATCTTCGTATGCTTTCGGGGGAGGGGGTGGGTTCCGCTGTCCCGCCGTTCTTCTTTTTCTTCTTTTTCCGTTCGAGGTCTCTTATAGGTATACTGAGGGGGATTCTCTGGGTTGTTCGCCTTGAGATAGTTCTTCAGGTACCCGGCTTCCAAGAGGCGGAGCACCTCCCTTCGCAGTGCGATACACTCCTTGGTAGTATGCCCATAGGTTTTATGGTATTTACAATACTTACCCGTATTCTTGTCCCTATCTGGAAACCGGGCTTCTCTTGGCCATCGCAGCTCGGTGCTGCTCCGCATCACATTGAGTACTTCTATGGGGGCAATGGTCATCGGGAGCAAGGGTACCAGCTTGAGAAATTTCTTGACCGGGCCACTCTCGTCTTTACGCTAGGCTGGTTTCCCTTCCCAACTTTTTTCCTTGGCCTTTACTTCCCGTTCAGTGCGCTCGTGATGTTCATTGTCATCGCCCTCCAAGCGTCTTTTCGCGCCTTCTGCTTCCTCCATCAGGATATAAGTCTCCGTTTGATGCATAAGTTCGTTCATATCCGTAATATGATTTCCCGTGAGGTAGCGGAAGAATTCACCTGCCCGGAGTCCTTGTGTGAGTATATCCGCCAAAATGGTGGTACTAACGTTCGGGACATCCAGCGCTTCATGTGTAAAGCGTTTTATGTATCCTCGTAGGGGTTCATTCTTCTTCTGTTTAACAATGAAGAGATGTGTGGCGGATTTAGGGTACCTCCGGTTGTAGGCAAACTGCCTCACGAATAAGTGGGCCAGTCGATCAAAATTGTCGATGGAGCCGAGCGCAAGGTGGGTGAACCACGATTGTGCCCGTCCTCTGAGTGTCACCGGGAACACCCAACAAAGCACATGGTCCGAGGCGGAGTTGAGATCCATTCCGACTAGGTATTGATGTATATGATCATGCGGATCCTTTCCATCCGCATCCTCCGTATACAAGAGACCATTTACGGGCCGCATCCCCGCGGGGATAGAGGCTAAGGCTATTTCGGGGGTAAAGGGGGAGGTTTTAAAGGTAGGATCCTCCTTGGGGCCCATAGTCTTCTTAATATCGCCCATCTCCCTCCTAAGGCCATCAAGAATTCCCCATATAGTATGATCCTCACCCGGAGATGGGAATGATGTAGGACGCTCTGGGGGAGCCGTTCCCCCTTCCAGCTGGCCAACCCGGCGCGTGTCCCGGTAGTTATAGTGCCTCCGGGCATCCTGCGGGGGTCCTTGGCGCCAGGGATTGGAGACGGGGCTCCATCTAGCTCGAGCTCCCCCTTCTTTGGCCCGGGTATTTTGGTGGCGGGAGGACTGAGGGGATAAGTCGTGAGGATTCATGTATCTGGGCGGTGTCCTCCGGACCCTAGTTTCCATAATTCTTTCAAAGGCGGAGCGAGGGATGTTGATAAAATCCCTCTTCTCGGATTGGCGGTTGGATAGAGTTTCTTCCGAATTTTGAGATTGGCTAGGATGGCTTTCGCTGTAGAATAAATTCTCCATAATAGGCATTGCTCTTGAACGCTCTCAAAGGCAGACTTTATGGTGTTCCCACAGACGGCGCCATTTTGTTAACAGGTTTGGAGTTATGACCTAATTAACTGAATTATTTATTCGGGGTGAACACCCTTGCCTGTGGTTCAAAAGCTAAATGCTATTTTAAAGGAGACAAAATAACAAGAACATTCCTTCCTTTATTCACTATATTTCACTCATGTTGTATGTTTGTATCTTCCCTCCCCTTTCTTCAATTGATCACCTCCCTTTATATAGAAATTTTTAGGGACAGATGTCTCTATGCATGTTGACGTGTTTTAGGATGAGTACACGTGTTACAAGGTACACCAATCAATAAGATAATGTCTATCTTGGTCTACTAAGTGCTGACTGTGCTGCTTTATCTTCTTCCGAGGGCTTTCGCCTTCTTTCCGATAGGTGGTAGGCTGCCTTCTCGTCTCCGAGGGCTTATTGCTTCTAGTATTGACTTGAGGGCCAAGTTTGGGTGTCATCTTAGCGATAATGCTGCTCCAATAGGGGGGTATTCCGAAGTAAGTGATTCTGGACATTTTCTCCGAGGGGGTGTTCACCCGTGAGTTGAACTCCGAGGAGTTTTTTAGCCTTCGTGGATAGGCTTTTCTCTTTCCAAGTACCTGGAAAGTGTTGTTCTTTGGTTCTTGCATCAATGTGCGGTTCCGTTCTTCGAGTTGGCCGTCTGGGGCATTGCTCCGAGGGCACTTGTATTGGGAGTGTATAGCAAGGAAGCGTTCTTGTCAAGGTTCTGGGACTCGGGAGTCCGTTGGGGCCCTGCTCGGCGTCGTGATGGATATCTGAATCAGGCGGATCCATCCGGGTTTGCTTTTTATCCCATGCCACCATGATATCTGGTCTTGATTCATCGTGACTTTCCGAGGGACGCTAGGTGCCCTCGTCGGATGGCCACTCGTACCGCTTTGGGTTAGTAACCGAGCGGTATTGGTCACACCCGATGGGCCTCCTCGTTGGGAGTGGGTACTACTTCATAGGAAGTATTCGTGACAATAGTATTGTCCATTTATTAATCCTTCTGATTTAGGACTACTATTTTCTTTAATCTCGTATTTATTTTATACGGTTAACACAATGTAAGTTGAATCTCGCACACTCAACTATTCGATGCCCTAGCGATTCAACCTGAAAATTCGATGTACCATGTAGCTCTCACATGAACATAACAACTCCTTCCCTCAATAGAATATTCAAGTAAAACAAGATTAAACCCACTGACTATTTATAGTAAGTCCGCCTCTTCTCAAGCTCTGGCTACAACATTAAATGCACCCATACGTCGAAATATACGTTGTATACAACATTCGACCTAAGAACAATCCTTCTACGTCGAATAACTGTGGAGTCTATTTTTCGAAGTATTGTTTGACATTGCAAACTTTCCCTGAACTTTATTAATTTGCACCTCGAATTCCTGAAACCATCGCGCTTCAAATTGTGGGCTGGTGGTAAGCATAACTAAGAGGAAAATTCGACGCTACAAATACATGAAACCTTGAACAAAACTTTGAAAATTGATCTTTACCATTAACGCCTTCTAAATTGAGTAACTATATGATATGAGGTAGATCTAGCCATGCATCGGCTCAAGATGAGTCACATGGCTCTATGTCGGCCCGCCTATAATAAACCATCTCTTGTTGCTATGCCGAATGTTAAATACGACATAACCTGAGTTGAAAGAGAAGGCTTTACATCTTCGATGTAGGGACAATATTCGATGGATCCGAGAAACTCACCAGGTGGCCTCATATTACGAGGCCTATTAATATCCCAGATCTCGATAGTCGAGGTAAGTCATTTGTTAATGCTTTACTGTTCATATCCTCTACACCAAGTCTAGCTTTGGACCTGACAATATATTGAGTTTGACCTAACGAGAAAATTTAATATAAAGTTTCATGCTTTTATATTCGACATATGGTCGGATTCTCCGACCTAGTCTATTTTAGACGTATTTTTCAAAGATATTGTTGACTTAGACATCAGAGGGGCAACGCGAATCTTACCTCGACTTAATTCACGTGTTGTTATTGTTGGGTAAGTGTGTCCCGGACAAAGCTAATTCGAGTCCATGATCTAAGATTAGTCTATGTGAAGGTGTTTGAGTGACTTAGGTGACCCAATCAGAATACATCAGAAGAGCGGCGGTGGTAAATGAGTATTGGGAGGATGGAGTGGGCAGGTCGTGGAGATCACATGGGCGGAATACCTCGGAAGATTGTATTTGCGGCGGTTGGAGCATTCGCGAAGAGTGTCGCTAATATCATGAACAACACTACCGTCCACAACCTTGAAACCCTCCTCCGCCACGTCAGACACCGACCACCGGGAGTTCCTCTCATCACCGTCAGCAATCACATGTCCACGTCAGTCTCAGTTGTTTACTTACCCTTTATTACCACCGGTTAGTTAGTTAGTTAGTTAGTTAGTCACATTACTTTTACTGGTGGTGGATCGGAGGGTTTCTTTTTTTATTGTATTTATTGTATTTATTTATGCAGGTTGGATGACCCAGTAATGTGGGGATCTAAGGGTTTTCCAGTCACAGATGTTAAAATAGGCAGATGGGTGCTGGCAGCTGAAGATATTTGCTTCAAAAACTCACTCTTCTCATATTTCTTCCGACTTGGTATAATATTTGATTATTTGAAATTGAAATCTTACGAGCGAGCGCTCGATACGATAATCCTTTTACTTTCATTATCTCACAGGAAAATGTATTCCTATAACAAGAGGAGGTGGAATATATCAACAACACATGAATGAGGCTCTTGATCGCTTGATTGATGGTGATTGGGTACTCATTACTTCTTTCTATATGTATTACGGTTTGTGCTTTCTTCACATTTGCTTCATGAATTTAATGTACAGTTGCATACATTTCCCGAGGGAAAAGTGTGTCAGGAAGATGCACCTATCCGCCGATTGAAGTGGGGAACTGCCAGTCTTATTGCTCGTGCTCCTGTAACTCCAATAGTTTTGCCAATAGTGCATCACGGTTTTCAAAAGGTTATTTTCTTCCTTCTTTTATCTATGACAAAATTTACAATCAAATGTTACAGGCTTTACTATCAAATGTTTTGGAGTTTTCTTGGTCTAAGCCATGTGCATTTGTTTGAACTTATTTGCATCTGAAACTTGATGCTATCTTTGAGAACTTCAGTTAAATCCTTTCTCTCAAATTTCGTGAACCCACAAATACTTTAGTCTTGTGAAGTGATCAACCTGGTTTTCGTGATATCAAGTGAACAGAGATGAATGCCACCATGTTCTAATTCTAAAATGATTAGTGGACCTGCTATACAGTAATAAGATATTTGCTTTAAAATGGACTGCCTCAACTGCTCAGGATCTATTGATAGTTTTTTTCTGCAGGTCGTTTGCCTGATTAAGGAAGGCAATATGGTTGGAAGTGTAGGTTTCATAGAAATAGGATGCGTTAACATCTAAAGCACCAGTGGACTCAACAGGTCTAAAGACTTTTCGAACTGATAGAAGATTAGGTTTTTCTGGAACTTCTTTTTATGCAATATCAATCAATGGTTCTTTGCCTTGTTAGGAAAAGGTAGTGTATACATGTAATCGTCTTTATATATATATCGACTAATGGTCAATATGCCAAGACCAGAAATGTTAGGAGATAGAAATAGGAGTTTGATGTAAATCATCTCCTATAGAATGTTGGGCTCTCTTTTGCATCTAACCCTGTAATTAGCCCTTCAACTTGCAGAAGAAAAAGAAGAAAAAAATCAATAATCACAAAGCATTGATTTCTTCAGCCACTGAAGCTCCAACTTGTTATTGCATTAGCCCAAGTTTGTTGTGGATCCTGACCCCAATACAGTTCTAAATTCATTAGCCCATAATTTTCCTCCATATTGATTTCTATGGCGAAAGATATACCTTGCTGAATAACTTTGATAATGGAATGGTTGACTCAGTTGCCTGTGACCTACCACTAATTGCCCTAATTTTCTCCTTTTTCTTTTTTCCCGGACTAATGAGTCAAAATATCACCATCCTGGTTTTCCTTTTATACTATGAACTGGAGATTGAGCCTTTCCAGTACATCCTAAATCATTGAAGCTCTCAGAAAGTTTTCCTCTGGACCTGGAAGGAACTTTTCTGCGAAAATTACAGGAATTTTGGGGCAACTTGGCTGAGAGCAACGCTTTATAGTAAACCCAGAAGTAGGCGAAGTGGGACCATTATATATGAGCAATTATGGGACGAATAAAAAGGAAACTTATACTAATTCTGAAACTAATTGCAATCTTGGCTTCCATCTGCTAATCTTCACAGTACTCCTTTCCTGCTATTCTAATTGTTAAATTTTCCTTGGTTAAAAATGAGGCCTTCATATTGTGGTCCGATAGTTTTAATCATCTTTTAGATAATGTGCAAATTCCGTAATTAGTTAGGGCCGAGTTCTTTATGGTTGGCCGAACAGTCCAATCCCCTGGACCCTGGCTTATGTATTGCGCCTTCATGCTCGAATATGATCACTTTTTGTCTTTCCAATTAACAAGCTTTTCTCTTAACAAAACATCCTGTTTCAGTTTCACCTGATATACTTCAACTGGTTTTTCCTTTTCCCCCTTTTGTGTTTGGCATGATTTTTTGCTCCTTTGAGCAATGCTCTTATGTGGATAATTTTACTTTTCAAAATACTTTGTTTCTCTGTGAAGAAATCTTTGAATTGAATCATCACTATCCATCCACGTTAAAGATTTAACAAATCACTTTAAGACATGCTCTAAATAATTTTTCACTATAAGACCTGAAAGTTAGTATGGAAGAAATTTCAATAGGGGAAATTGTTCTTACTCGTGACGAAGTAACTAAAGTATCGTACTTCTTACAAATGCTCATGAAACTTTGTTAAAAATTATCACATGCGGAACTTGTAATAATCTGAATTGGCAAATGATATTTGCAAGAGAGATCTGTGTTTGTGACTGGTTTGCCATATTGTTACAACATTGGACTCGTGGAGTTTGTGAAAGAACACAATGTACATTTACACCTTTGCCCAAACAATATTGTAAGGCAAACTGGAGTTTGTAGCTTTTGGAAAAATGAATTCATTTATGAAGGCCAAAAGCACATCTTTGGAACACCAAGCCCAAGTATTAACTGTAGTTTCCATATGGTACTGTTTATTTGTGACAAAACTGAGCCAAAGACCCTGAACACTACATGTTTTTACTTTTTCTGTTGAGGCAATTTTTGGCTCAACAGAAAGGGCTCCTTCATTGCGATGTGGATGCTGTGGTTTCTGAGATGATGCTATTTCCACGCAATCTTCCTCGAATCTCGTGTGTATGGTTATTTTGTGCACTGGATATGATATGTTGGTATTATCCATTTTTACCTTAATCGATTGGACTATGAAAAAAATTTGGATACTCATATTTTTCTTTCTTTGTCTCGTGACTACTGGTTTGCAGGTTATGCCTGAGAATTTTATGTTTGGTAGGAAGCCTCCTATTCCATTATTTAACCAAGATATAAGGATAGTAGTCGGTGAGCCAATTGCCTTTGATATTCCTGAATTGAAGCAGAAGGCCAGGGACGTATCCAGAAATTTATCATTTTCTCGTGCCGGGTGGCCCAACACCACCCCCTGTGGGCTGGATGAGGCTGCACAACGGTGTCTTTACACAACTATTTCAGATCAAATACGAAGTGTCATGGAGAGATTGCGTATTGCTAATAAAGCTCATGTCTGAATGCGAAGAAATGAGTCTTGATTTTTAGAAATACCATAAGAATTATAAGAGTAAAGATACTATTTTAAGTTATAAAGTCCATTCTGCATTTGGGATTCATACTTTTAGGATGCCATTTTTTTCTGGTTGGAGAAGTAATACACATCAACCATCCAAGGCCATACCTTTGCGACTCCCGTGTCTCGTTCTTGTAATTCTTCATCATTATGAGAAGAAGGTTCTTACAGGTTTGGAAATTGTGACCACAGTTTTATGAGGTGGTGTTAGTTTTCTTGCTAAAGAAAAGTGAGAATTTCACTTGCCTTTTTATTCTTTTGCGTTTTTTATTCTCACTGTAAGGAAATAATTCAAGTAAAAGGAGTAAAGGACACATCTAGAGCTGCAAACACAGATGGGCTACTTAACTAATGAATGTTTAGTAAATTGGTCAGGTTCAGACTGGACTGGTCGGGGCCTATGGAAATCCCTGGTTTGACAGGGGCCCAGATTTTTTCTATTCTTTTAACTGTATAACCAACTTCGAAGAGTATAACATCTTCATATTTTTATTAACCGTGGTTACATGACAGACTCATAAGTATAGTTAGAACAGAAACATAGTTTTTTTGAAAGTATAAGATTTACGTCATGTAATTGCCTATTTTACCTGTAAAACATAAATGGAGAGAAAAATGCCCAACGAAAGTAGAAGAAGACATTCAATATTTAACTTTAAAATTATACATATCAAACAATATATAAAACTAATCGGAAAACCCGGAATGGGGACTTTGGATCTGAAATCAAGCTTTATGGCCGTGTTCGGGTCTCTTTCGGCCCAAATGTTTTCAAATTTACATGAGTTTTGAAATATATTTTCAAATTTAGAATGATTTGGGGCGAGTTCGTAAGCTGAGCTGGCAGGCAGACGAAACACTCCACATCATGCTGGTTCTAGATCACGATGGAACCAGCATTGTCCTTTGCACACATGTACTCCAAGCGACGTGGTGAGGGGACGGATGGATCTTTGATGATTTCGGACTGGACTCGAGTTATCCCAAGCTGCATACGTATCCCCTTGAGGGAATCAAGCCGAACGTAGTTCATTAGTGATAGGTTAAGTATATAATCAGGTATAATGATATGTCGAGTATCTCGTGAATATCGAATGTGATGTCGAAAGTGATATCGGGGATGATATCGAAGACCTTTTATGCCGGGGATGACGTCGGGTACAATGTCGAGTGTGAGGTCTATGATATATATCGGGTGTTATATCGAGGATGATATCGGGGGTCTTCGATATAGAGTACGCATCGTATGAGTATAGTTAAAGTTTACCTTGATTAGCGGAACTCGGGTATTTATAGACCTTGAGATGCGGAGACCGCACACGTGACATACACAGATACACTTGAGCTGTACTACCATCGAATATTATATTCGATATGTACATCGGGGGCCATCCCCGACATAGACCAAATATGGGCCTGGCCCATGGCCGATCCAATACGGAAAATACCCATATCATGCAGTCCCCCAGTTTGGGAGTTATTATTGTAAATAATAATTCATAAACTAAAATTTAAGTTTGAATCATCAGTACCTCTTGTCCCGCCAGTTCAAATGACGGAGCTCAGATACGTGAATTCATTCAAAGATGTGATGGACCCCCAATGTAATTTACGTAGCATAGAGGCCCGCGTTTGAATTATCGGAGAGATGTGCTGCTTTTTAGGAATCTTATCTTTACTGGGAATTTCCTCCTCTTAGCGCCTCCTCTCAGCTTGAATGCTCGATGAGGCTTATCACTTTGTAGTTGCAGTCCTTGTATTTGTAGCAGTCGATGCCTTGTTGCGGGGCCTTACCTTTGTATTTTAAGGTGAACGGAGCACAATATCCGGTAGGATTCGTAGATTTTCGCCCCTTCCGGGTTCTCTCCTCCGTATCTTGGTGGACAAGGAAGTCAATATCCCGTATGATTTGTAGATTTTTGCCCCTTTTGGGTTCTCTCCTCCGTATCTCTATGGATAGGGGATTTAATATCCTGTAGGATTGTAGATCTTCACCCATTTCGTTGGCGTGGGGTCGCTAATTCTCTGTCATTTATCAAGAATAGCACAACATGCAACGAATATATATTGATATAAATTTCTTAATAAGTTAGAAACTAGAAGGTGGATAGTTTTCGGTCAACTTCTTTTTATCTTGATGGGTGAGGAATGTGTTCCCTTCTCGCCTTTATTGGTAGGAGATGTCGTTGTCGATATTTTTTAAAAAAAAGATACTCGTGCTGATTGGCGTGAAGTGTGTGTCGCAATATCGAAACTAAGAGTGTGAGTGGCGCTATCTCACCTCTGCTATGCTTGTCTAATAATCTTTAGATAATCGTAATCTTTGTTTTACTATTTTGTTTGAATATTCAATTTTTGGTTGAATTCTAGCATTTGCCTTGGGTAGACATCAGTTGTCGTACATTGTATGATGCAGGTTAAGGTATTTGCTGGCAAATCATCATAGGATAGGAGATAAATCGACCTGTTAAAGTATTCTCCAAATTTTCTCGTAGGATAAGAGATATTTTTACTTGTAAGGTTATTCTCTGCCCCATTCCGTAGGATATGGGATTTGTGTACCTGTAAGGGTGTTCTCTGCCATTTCCGGTAGGATATGAGGTATCATTTGCCGTTTGAGGTATTTTCTACCTTTTTTTGGAGGTGAATCGATTGATAGTAAATTGCTTGAAGTCAAGCAAGGTTGCAACGAGAGTAAAAATCATATGAAACATCATTTAGAAAAGTTAAAGTCCGTCATGGCGAACTAGAGGCTCCCAGGCCAGTGTTTGTAAATGATGGTTTATGTCCATATCATTCATAGGTCCAATGAGAGATGTCAACATTCTCTTCCATGTAACTTAAAACATTCGCTTTGTCAATCTTAAAGAGGATAAGATAGGTCATGAGCGAGAAGTCATCGTAAGGAAGACATTGAACTACAGTAATTGGGAATGCAATAATAGACGCAGAGAAGTTTCTTGACGTTCTTAGGTCTGTGCCTAGTGCGTATTAGACCGTTTGCTTGCGCTACTAAGTATTGTAGGTCGGTCACCCTTTTGTAAGAGTTGTATAGTTTATGATGATGTAAAGCGTAGCATATTATGCTGCTTGGAATGATATTTTGGCTAACAGTTCTTGTGCTCCGAAGCGATTTTATTTAATCAATGCATTCTCATATATTTGAACAATAGTTGTTCATTTTGAACATTGTATTATATATCTTATTATCGCAGTGGTATTATTGGTGATTTCATTAGCAATGAAAATTTACAGTTTGTGCTGGTTTCATTTAGGAATTAACAATATTTGTAAAGGGTAAAGTCATATCATTCCACGTAGAGTGGATTGCTTGAAATTGATTGACCAATGTGGGTAAGATGTTAACCATCATAGTGGATATACATGTTGTAATCATTGCGACTGCAACATGTTTTAGAATTTGGTCTTTTTCTTGACTCTCATCTTGCACGCAATACTGAGCGTATTTTTCGTTGTAAGATTAGTCACAATACGATGACGGGTGTAACGCCATTGCAATAAAATTATGGTATGAATGATTTATTCATTTAATTACGTCATCGCACTATTTATGAGCGTCTAACAGTATTCTGTCATTATATAGTTGTTATCTTCAGTTTATTATAATTATGTGGAGTAGGCATCTAGCTAACTGCTTGACCTTTGGATCCTCATGCCAGATTTAGAGAAGGCATTTGCAACGATTATATGCCCTTGAGAGTCGGGGTCTCATTTTAGTGCTTTACTGTGCCTTAAGAGGCGGGGGTACCGCATAAGTACTTGTCTTTCTGCCGTATGAGGCGGGGATACCCTATAGGTACTAGTCGTTGTGCCTTAAAAGGCGAGGATACCATGTAGATACCAATCATTGTGCCTTAATAGGCGGGTTACCGCGTAGGTACTTGATGTTGTAATATGGTTCGTCTTTGTTCATTTCTCAATGGATTAATACGAGTGGGTCATCTCATATTTGTGCCACAAATTTCTGCGATTTGCGTGGTGTCTCAAAGTAACTTATTTACATTTGTAATATATAAAAGAATACTTTGTAAGGAATAATGTATTTGATTTGTTGTCATTTAAGGCAGGGTACCGTGTAGGTACATGTTTTGTTGCCGTTTTAGGCAGGGTACCGCGTAGGTATGGATTTATTTGCATTTTAGGTTTGGTACTGCGTAGGTAAATATTCCTCTTGCCAATTTAGGCATGAAACTATATAGGTAGACGTTGCTATACCATTTATGGCATGTTACCGTGTAGGTAGATGTGACTCTTGCCATTTCTAGCATGTTTCCGTAAAGGTACATGTTACTCTTGTCATTTCGGGCATAATACCGCATAGGTAGTTGTTACTCTTCCATTTCTCTCATTTTACCGTATAGGTAGATGTTCCTATGCCATTCCTGGCATTTGACCGTATTGGTAGAAGTGACGCTGCCATTTCTAGCATGTCTCGTTTGTGTTATTGGCATTGTCCATTTCCTCGGTTGAATTCATGAATAAAAGAGGGTTTCTTAGTCTATTTGAATATTTTCTGTCATATCCTGTAGGATAGTAAATAAACAAATTACCTGTTATGGTATTCGTCTGCCTTATCCGTAACTGTGTGGTAGGGAATTATGATCACATAAGATTTGTAGATATTCATTCTTTTCGGGTGCTCTCCTCCCTATCGATCTATCGCGGTGGATAGGGGAGTTATGACCTCGTATGATTGTAGAAAATCACTCCCTCGGGTGCTCTCCTGACTATCGTGGTGGATATGAGAGTTATGATCTCATAGGGTTGTAGATAATCGCTCCTTCGGATGCTCTCCTGCCTATCGTGGTGGATAGGGGAGTTATGACCTCGTAGGGTTGTAGATAATCGCTCCCTCGGGTGCTCTCCTCCCTATCGACCTATCGCGGTGGATACTAGAGTTATGACTTCGTAGGATTGTAGACATTTGCTCCCTCTGGTGCTCTCCTGCCTATCGTGGTGGATAGGGGAGTTATGACCTCATAGGGTTGGTAGATAATTTTTGTTCTCATTGTCTCGATAGATAGGGGATCTCTTTTTCAGAAGCAGATGTCGATGTTGGACCAACACTAGAATACATAGATTCTGACACTAAAGAATTTGCTGGTGAAAATGTTAGGACGGACACTCCTGCCAACATACAGAGGGATCATTCTACTTTTCAGGTTATAGGAAATCTTACTGAAGGTGTAAGAACCAGAGACAAAGAAAGAGTAAATTACAAAAATATGGCTAAACTTAGTGTTTGCATGTCATCTGTGTGTAATAGTGTTACTTGTTTTGTTTCTGCTGTAGAACCTAAGAATGATAATGAGGCTCTTAAAAATTCTCACTGGATAAATGCTATGCAGGAAGAACTCATGCAATTTTCTAAGAATAAAGTGTGGAAATTAGTTCATAGGCCTACTCATGCTAATGTAATTGGAACTAAGTGGATCTTTAAAAATAAAAGTGATGAGAATGGAGTGATAGTAAGGAATAAGGCCAAATTAGTAGCCCAAGGGTATACTCAAGTAGAAGGAATTAATTTTGATGAAACATTTACCCCTGTGGCCAGAATAGAATCCATCAGGCTTCTTCTTGCAATTTCTTGTCTCTTAAAAATCAAATTATACCAAATGGATGTTAAGGGAGCATTTTTGAATGGTTATATAGACAAAGAGGCCTTTGTTGAGCAACCTAAAAGATCTATAGACCCCCATCACCCTGACTATGCCTACAAACTTCAAAAATCTTTATATGGTCTAAAACAAGCTCCCAGACTTGGTATGAGAGGTTAACTGATTTCATACTATGTTTTGGCTTTTCAAGGGGTGAAGGTGATAGGACATTGTTTATTATGAGAAATAACAAAGAAGTCTGTATAGCTCAAATCTATGTTGATGATATAGTATTTGGATCTTCTAATCAGTCCATATTGGACAAGTTTGTTAGCACTATGACATGTACATTTGAAATGAGTATGATAGGGGAGCCCACCTTCTTCCTAGGACTGCAAGTGAAGCAAAATGAAACATGAATGTTTCTATCTCAAGAGAAGTATGCCAGGAATTTAGTGAAGAGATTTGGATTGCTGG
The DNA here is from genome assembly GCA_948329865.1 of Linaria vulgaris. Classification (NCBI taxonomy): domain Eukaryota; kingdom Viridiplantae; phylum Streptophyta; class Magnoliopsida; order Lamiales; family Plantaginaceae; genus Linaria; species Linaria vulgaris. Next base: position 5,052,904 of record OX415253.1, on the reverse strand, counting down.
AATCTGAGCCATGCAAGAGACCATTGTCCATTACAGTGAAGATTGAGAGGGATGTAGCTGGTGAAGATGTTGACTCATCACTCTACGGATCAATGATTGGGAGTCTCCTGTACTTGTCAGCCACCAGACCTGACATAAAGTGTCTGTGGCAGGTATCAGGTACCACCAAAGATATCTCACTTAACTGCTATAAAAAGAATTAAGATATATCTCTGGAACATCTGAGTTAGGAATCTGGTACTCTCATGATACAAATTCAAACTTGGTTGGCTTTAGTGATAGTGAATAGGCAGGGGATTTAAATGATAGAAAATCCACTAGTGGAGGGTGTTTTTATCTAGGAATAATTTGGTTTCCTGGTACAGTAAGAAACAAAATTGTGTGTCTTTGTCTACTGCAGAGTCAAACTATATTGTAGCTGGCAGCTGTGTAACCCAACTGATATGGTTGAAACATATGCTTTGTAATTATGGGTCAACAAGTAATACTCTTCTCATGTTATGTAATAACTTGAGTACAGTTAGTATATCTAAAAATCCCGTGCAACATTCTAGAACCAAACACATTGACATCAAACATCATTTTTTGAGAGATTTGGTTGAAGATAAAACAATCACAATTAAACATATTGAAACCAACAACCAACTGGCTGACATGTTTACAAAACCACTGGACAATGAGAGGTTCTTCAGTTTGAGGAAGGCTCTCGGCATGAGTGTGTTCTTAATACACTGAACATACATGTGTTGCCTTAACATCAAAGGCAAACACCAGTGACTGATTGTGATGTACCCTGATTGTTATCTTGTTTGTTTGGTTAGTTCTTGTGATTTCCTTGTTTATCTCATGTTTTTTTCTCTACATTCTTGAACCATGTGAAGTCTCACTAGCCTGTCAGCATGATTACATAGCTTACTATTTAAAAATGCTTTTTTGATTTTTTTGTTAAAACTTTCTTGGCTTAGAGGTAGTGTCTACACTTGGAAAAGCTAGTGTACACAGAGCTGCCTGCTATGTTGTATTCAGTTATGTCCTATTCAGGTGATAGACACACAAAACAATATAAAAAAGCTGGGGTGCACAGTGTTGACAGCTATGCTGTATTCAGCTGTGACTTATTTATGTTGTTTTACTTGCAGAAGGGGCACATAATGGTGAACTCTTATACTGGTGTGTCTGGGGTCCTGTATTGCCTTGCAGTATATTTGCTCACTTATGCTAAAACCTTCTTATTGGTGCTCCATAAACAAGTATGTGCAAGGTAACTGGGGTGTTGGGGTCCTGAACTGCCTGCATCCAGCCCTCTGTACTTGCATGTGCATCTGCATTGATTGTGTTGACACTGGGGTGTTAGGGGTCCTGCTACTGCCTACACTTAGTGAATACATGATCCTTCCTACCTCAAAGTGTTATGCTTCAAAGTTATTTATGTTCACAGTTCTAAAAATGAAATAAGTAAAGAGTTTCTATCTGTGACTGCTAATAAGGTGTGTTGGGACAACACCGTGCTCATAAATGTTGGACGAACATTCATCTTCGTATATTTCTTACCTGCTTTCTTATCCTACTGTGTTGTTATGATCTTAAGGGGGAGTATCTCTTGGTTTTCTTCAGTTCATGAATGCCATATGTAAGGCATATCTCTTGGGTTGTTAGCTGCCAGTAACACATAAATATGTTTCTCATTAAGCTATAGGAGTTAATTATCTCTGTGATGTTAACTGTTTACTTAGTGTGTTTTTCTGTTGTCTAACTCCCACTCCCGTTTCAGATCTAAGCCAAGCTACTAGTTTTGAATGTTCCATTCTAACTCTAGAAGTTCCAGGTATCTTGCTCAGATTCTGCTTATGCTAGTATGTGAAGAAAACCTTGGTAAGACCCTGACCACACAAACACTTGGCTCAGTACAGAATGTTGAGTTCGAGTGTTGTTCCAACGCTGCTTCTCCAAATTTTGTCTCAACATTCACCACAACACTGTGACTTATAAGTTATGCGCATTAATTGCTCTGGTCACATGTTATGCCAACACGTTCAACACTTGTTGACTCAACATGGCGGGAATGGCACACGTTCTCAATATTTACCAGCCCGTTACTCTTTATTAATCCCCACTTTCCTTATTCATCTTATTTATATTTGAGCTTAATTTTTGCAAAATCAATTAAACCCTAGATTCTTACTTCCTTCCTAATTTACTAACCTACGCTACAATGGGGGAAAAAATCCACAATTGCTGATCTTGCTAACGTTGCAATTTCTATGTCATTAGATGCAGAGGGAGTTCAACCCCGTAGAAGCACCCACACCCGCAACACTGTGGTGGCACTTGAACCACCCAAAATAAAGGCGGCTCTTGTCTATACCAGGTAAAACGTGAAGTCGAAAAAAGGCACTACTACCAGTGCTGAGCCAACACCAATCCTGGAGGATGTTGCACCAGCACACGAACCCACTGATGTGGTCACATCACCAGCACCAGAGGATGTTGTCACCACACATGAACCTGAAGACACAGAGGCAACTCTGAACCCACCCAACATCTTTGAGGATGTTCCCCTGACAGACGAACATGTGATTCCAGAGGCAGAGGTGCCTGAGGAGAGTCAACCACTTGCTCTTCCTTCAAAAATTGAGGGGAGAAGGAAGACGAACAAGGTCAAGATCATGAGAAAGCCGATGAGACGGAAGTTGCTAAGGAAGAAGCAACAGAGGAAGATGTTGCTGGTAAAGAAGAAGAATCCTCATCTTCTGAAGAAGATGATTCTGCCGATGAGGATGAGAGGGAGGGTTATGAGGATGAGGATGATGAAGAAACTAGGGAGGGGGGGGGGGGGGGAGGAAGAAGCCGAGGAATAGAGCCAGCTTGATCTTGTGCCAACATCGGTTGGGCACAATGTTGGACCAACACCCACTGATCAGAATTTTGATCCAACACAAGCCGATGATGATGGGGAGACAACACTGGAGTCTGAGGAGAAGTCTGAGCCCGAACCCCCATAAGCATTTGAGGGTGATTTTCCTAATGAGTGTCATAATAGGTATTTCTTGACCAAAATTGTGAGTGATAACTATGATATTATGACTGTTAATAAGATTTGGGCTGAGATGAACATTGTTGTTGATGACTACAAAAAGTACAAAGTGCTTGAGTTCCTTGAGTCTAGGAGTCTGTTATATTCCTTGATTGATGTTGTACCCTATGTCCCAGAGGTAGTTACGAAATTTTACTGTAACTTGTCCAAGTTTGTGCATGCTAAAGGGTCCCCCAATTATGAGAGAGTGTATGTCAGGGAGAAGTTCTATAAGTTCAATCCCACTATCATTAACAAAACTTGGAGGATGCCTAGAGGACAAGAAAAATAGGAGGAAATTGATGATGACACCATGATAAAGGAATTAACAGGTGGTCTGGAGAAGAAGTGGAAGAACAAGCAGAAGGTGACTAGACTCACATCCCTCACTGCCATTCTGTGCAAAGCCGCCTCATTCAACTGGATACCCTCAACTAACTCTACAGTCCTTACTCACGATATGACTGTGTTGATATATAAACAGCAAAAAGGGCATCTAGTGAATTTGGGGGAAAGAATTTTCAGGATGATTGCTGAGGTTGCGCACAAGAAGGATGCAATCTTGCCCTTTCCTTCCTTGATCTACAAGATTCTCACTAATCAAGGATTCAAGAAGGGTGAAAATGAGATTTTTGTGGACAAGACTGGTCAACTGCCCATCACCAAGAACTACTTTGGAGGAGAAAGAATCAATGATCTCCCATGAAAGGATCCAAATGCTCCAGAAAGTAGCGGTGCACATCAGGGAAATAAGAAGGCACACGACTTCATCACTGCCTCAGTTGCTGAGGATGATTCTACCCTAGCTCTACCTTCATTCAGGAAAACGTAGTGGTGTGATAGGATGGTTCATGATAGGGGGAGTGAGATTGCAGACATGGAGGAAGAGCTTAAAGGGCTAGACACCATGAAGAAGCACCGGTTGGTGGTGCTTTCCTCACAAAAAAGGTGGAGATTGAGGGCCACGAATTTTTTGTTTCTTGTACTTTTAAGTTATTTTGAACAATTATTGTTTTGGCACATAGAGCATGTTCTCTGTTTTGTTTATGATGGGATGTAATCTTAATATTGTTCTGCACATTGTTAATTATTCTGGTTTGCTTTAGTATGTACTGTTGAACTAACTGCAGGCGTTGAAATGACAAATGTAAATGTTGGGACTACACAGATGTTAATTGTGGCTCAACACTCTAGTTCTTTGTTCTTAGATTAAGGGGGAGCAAATTAGAATAAGTAGGTGTGTTTATATTCTGAAATATAGGTACTTAAGAAACATTGGTAGCATGTGGAGATTTGGGAAGAAAGACAAAAAAAGGGGAGATTGAAAGTGTAGGTGTTGTCAAGAAGTGTCGGTCCATCATTCTGAAAAGAGATGTTGGCATAACACTGAACTCAACACTGCCTTGTTCGATTTATTTAAGTTGAATATTTTATTTTGCCTTTATTCTTAAACTCACCTAGTTCCACGAGTTATAGTTATCTGTAATTATTTCGGGGTATTAAGGATTGTGCAGATCTATGGTAGTGACGAAGGGATAAGTCGAAGATATTCAAAGTTTCTTGAAGATAATATTTGAAGATCTTATGAAGATAACACCAAAGGAGATTTCAGAGTTATCCAATGAAGAAGAGAACAATCACCAACTCGTGTCTATCACGCTACAGATCAAGGATGATCAAGTCCTATAAGAAGGCGTGCTCGACATCAAGAACAAGAACAAGAACAAGAACAAGACTAGAATTAAGTTTTGAAAGAGTAGAAAAAATTCTTGTATTGTACTGGTCTTGTTTTACTGAGTTTTATCTAGCTAAACTATAGCTCATAGATTAGTTAGTGTTAGGATTGGGTTCCTTGCTCAGTTGTATTTGGTAAGATCATTAAAGTAACATTTAGTGATTATTTGGCCGTAAGGCTCGGCAGGTTATATTCATATAATCTGCTTAAAATTCATCTCACTGTGTTTTTTATTCCGCTGCATTATTACTCTACAACGAGTGTTGGGACAACACCAAAACGATCAATTTTGGCACAACATTCAGTGTACACACAATGTGTGAATCAAACAAAAGGGTACCAATCCCGGTCCATACATTTACAGACAAGATAACCTAACCATTGTAATTTAGATGTAAGCGCAACAAGAGAGCGATATTATGCTTCGGCAGATGAACGTGAGATAGTAGGTTGTTTCTTGGCTTTCCAAGAAAGGGGACTAGATCTAACCAGGATGAAGTAACCCGTAGTGGATCAGCGAGTAATGGGGCAACCAACCTAATTAGAGTTTGCATACCCAACTAAAGACAGGGAACTAGATGCAGAGAGCAAAATACCTTTCCATATTGATCCTATTAGATACCGAAGAACACAGGGGGGGGGGGGTTGTATCTAAACTTAAATATTGAATATCAGGATGAGTGGCTGCTAGATAAAGAAGGCGTTCTATGAGACAATGATATATTCTAGGATCAGAAAGAGGAGTCATGTCAATTGGTCGTAAATGGAGATTTTGCCCCATAAGAAAAGAAGATGTTCGAGAACCAGTCATACCAGAATCAGATAAAATATCAATGATATATTTTCATTGACATAGAAAGATGCCTCTGGTAGATCATGAAACTTCAATCACTAAGAAATATTGAAGAGTACCAAGATCGTTGATAGGAAATGATTGAGCAAGAAAATCTTTCACCTTAGAGATAATTTTGTCATTACACCCAGTAATGATGATATCATCAACATAATCGAGGATGAAGATAGAATTATTGTCACGGTGATAGGTGAAAAGACTATAATAATAAATTGATTGGTGAAAGCCACGATTAATGAGAGTCGGCAAAAATTTGGAAAACCATTGTGGAGAAGTTTGTTTGAGCCCATAAATAGATTTGTTCAATTTAGAGAATCGAGCATTGCCTTTAGACGAGAATCCAGGAGAAAGTTTCATGTAAACCTTTTCATCAAGGTCACCCTGGAGAAATGCATTATTGACATCGAGTTGATGGAGAGGCCAATTATTTATTGCAACAATATAAAGTAGAAGGCGTACAATAACAAGTTTAACCATAACCGCGAAGGTATCGTGAAAATCGATACCCTCAATTTGAGTATATCCTTTGGCAACTAGGCGCTCTTTATAGCATTCCAGCGTACCATATAAATGATATTTGATTTTATAAACACATTTACAACCAATGGGATATTTATTAGGGGGAAGCGAGCAAAAAGACCAAGTGTTGTTAGTTTCAAGAGCATGGGTTTCATTTTTCATAGCCTCACGCGATTTGGCAGATTTTAGGGCTTCTAAATAAGATCTTAGTTCATCGTTATGAATTATATAAGAGAAGAAAGCCCGATGAGTATTGCTAAAAACACGATAAAGAAAAGTAATCCACCAAAGGAAACACGACAGAAGATGAGATATTATTGCAAATGTAATCCTTAAGGTGGGAAGGATGACGACGAGTGTGAGGTGGAAATGGAAGATTGGGTAGGCTCGTATGACTTTCAATTTAGACGTCTTCATCACGAGCAAATTGTTGCACAGTGGAAAAATTACAAAACTACAGCAAGAACAATTTGGTTACCCAGTTCAACTATGTCTACCTCTGGGGCGATCCAAGCCAAGATTCCCACTATGATGATGATGATGAGCGATTTACGATTACAAATAAGATACAAATAAAAATAACCTCACACAATATCTCTCAATATTACAAGTGTTTTCTTGTCTTATATGTATCTTTCTATATATCTGCCGCACTCTACAAAGACGTCCAAATTACGTTTATAGCTGCTAGGGGGTCATAATCAAGATGGGCCGAAATCGGGCCAACATTGTGGCGCGCGATCTGGGTGCACAATCAAGACCACAACGCGGCTCCTGTAACACCAGTTTCTGAACGAACTCCAGTACGTAGCACCACATAGGAGCGATCAGACTTTGATAGCACCCCACAAGCGAGATCACCACCATAACACTTTACCATAACGCCACTATCAGGTTGCACGTCTGATCTGCTCTTCATCCTCACTATTGATATTCTTCAATTGAAGTACACCGTCTTCATTGTTCATGCTCCAAAATTCTAACAGTCTCCCACTTGGAGACTGAACCACCCGGATAGCTCCCACGAACCAAGACCTCCATCACATTTATCAATGCCATCGTCATGAACCATCATCATAGAAACTCAGCAACTCTAGAATCACCAATCCTTGAATTTCTTCAAATTCTAAGGTTAGTTGAAGCCACACAAAGATTCAACTTCTACGATCAGAACCTTAGTCAACATATCACTAGGATTTTCAGTACATTGAATCTTCACAAGCTACAAAATCTTTATCTCCAAGACATACCGTATACAGTAAAACTTCAACTCAATATGCTTTGTTGTCGTGAAATGCCGAAATCTTTGCCAAGAAAATAACACTTTGACTGTCACTGTAGAGAATGCTTTTACTCTGCCCTTTGAACGCCAAGAAATTGCAGTACCACCCAAAGTAAACACATATCCTGTAGTACTCTTTTTCCTATCAAGATCACCTACCAAATCAACATCAACATAGGCATATTTCCATGTCTGTGGTACCCCTCATGTACATCAGAATACACTTCATTGCTTCCCAATGTTGTTTTCCAGGATTGCTTACGTATCTGCTAACAGGTCCCTCTGCGTGTGCAATGTGTGGCCTCGTAGAAAATATTGCATACATAATACTGCCCACTGTCGACACATATGGAGTCTTCATCATTTCAGCACACTTCCACACCTTACTAGGCGACTCCTTCTTAGATAACTTAAATTGACTACCCAAAGGAGTACTTACCGGCTTTACACCATCCACGTTGAATCTCTTAAGAACCTTTCCAATGTATTCAGCCTGCAGAAGATACAAATTTACCTAAACCTTGTCCCGTGAAATACACATGCCCAAGATCTGCTTTGCCTCACCAAGATCTTTCACAGAAATCCGTTCAGACATTTTTTCTTCAACTTGTTCACCTCTTGAACACAAGCACCAACTATCAACATATCATCAACGTACAATAGGAATATATTGAAAGAACTGTTGAACCTCTTGAAATAACAACAATGATCAGCATTGCACCTACTAAATTAAATATCATGCATAAAACCATCAAATTTCATGTACCACTAGAGTGGAGCTTGTTTAAGGCCGTACAAGCTCTTCTCCGATTTGTAAACAAGCCAGTGTTACCTTCAACCAAGAAACCTTCTGGTTGCTTCATATAGTCTTGACATCCATTTGTTCTACCAATAAATGTCCCACCGTAAATATACCCAGAACCATGCTAATAGTTGCCAACTTCACCACTAGAGAATATATATCCGTGTAATCAATGCATTCGTTTTGTTGAAAACCCTTCACAACCATTCTTTCTTTGTAACTCTTACTTCCATAAGCTTATTCTTTAATTCTGTACACCCATTTATTACGCAAGGCCTTCTTTTCCTAAGTAATCTTTACGAGTTCCCATGTGCTATTCGCCTTCAAGGAAATTATCTCATCTTCCATGCAACCTCCCACTTGCTCGAATCAACAGTCTGCATTGCTTCTGAAAAATTCTCTGGCTCACTACTATCAGTCAGCAAAAGATAGTGTATAGCGGAGCCAGATCTCTTCGGAGCCCGAAACTGTCTACTTAACCTCCTCAACGTAGACACTGGTGTACAAGATTCTGGCTCAACATTCTCATATTCATGCAAGAACTCTTCTTCATCTAAATTTGGCACATCCAAATCTGCAACATCTGGTTTATCATCCCAAACGTCATTACTATAAGTAATTGGTGCACCAATCTATCTTTGTACAACACATGCTCATCAAATATGACATCTTGACCACGTATTACTTTTCGATTTTGATCATCCCAAAATCAATAACCATAATCATCACCACTATATCCAATAAACGTGCACTTTACAGATTTATCATCCAGCTTACTTCTAGCAGCAACACCATTATGAACACAGAACTAAATACTCGCAAATATGATAGGTTTACCTCCTTACCACTCAAAGCCTCCTCCGAAACACCATAGTCAGTGGAACGGATGGTCCTTGGATGATCAGGAATGCTGCATTGTCAGCTGCATACGCCCAAAACCCCTTCGGTAATCCACTCTTCAATCTTATGCATACGTTCCTCTCAGTTTGTGTTCTGTTCATACACTCTGCGACCCCGTTTTGTTGAGGGGTCCTCTTAACCGTCTTCTCCATGCGAATGCCGTTCTCTGCACAATATTATTTGAACTCTTGAAGTTCATACTCGCCACCATTGCCAGACTTCCAACACTTCACATTTAGACCAGTCTTGGTTTTTTCTCGTGCTTTTCACGTCTTAAAGACATCAAAAGCTTCTGATTTCTGCTTCAAGAAATACACCCATAACTTTCTCGTAGCGTCATCGATGAACGTAATGTAATACAATGCTCCACCAAGGGACGTAACTGGCGCGGGTCCCCATAAGTCAGTATGTACCATTTCCAACCTCTGCTTCTTTAGAGTTATACCACTTCTTTATAAACTAACTATGTTCTGTTTGCCGAACACATAGTCTTCATAGAGGCCCATGTGAATTGTTTTCAGACCCAACAACTTACCTTTCGAACATAGATGCTTCATCACATTCTCACTCGTGTGGTTAAGTCGACAGTGCAACAAATCAGCATCACTATGTGCATTGGAAATTCCAATGCTCCTGTTTGATCTCAATCATATACAAGGTGCCCCTATTCAAACTCCGAGCCACCACCATGGCTCATTTGATTATTCTCCAAGCACCTAAACCAAAGTTAAGATCATAACCACCATCATCCAACTGCCCTATAAATATCAGATTTCTCTTAAGGTCAGGAATGTGTCTCACAGCACGCATCGTCCAAATGCTTCCATTATCAAGTTTAACACGAACATCTCCCTTCCATACAGTGTCCAAGGGGAAATTATTGCTTAGATAGACCATTTCAAAATTTCCAACAATATAATTCTCCATTAAACTTTTGTCATGGCAAGCATGAAACGATGCTCCAGAATCTAAAACCCAAGACTTTATTGGACTGCACACGACCATAATTAGTGCATCACTATTCTCTTCAGTGGTTGTGTTTGCTAAGTTTTCATCATTCTTCGACTTTGTAATGACCATTCTTTCCACAATTCTAACACTCAATGGAACTTTTGTCCTTCTTCGACTTCCTCGATTTTGATCTACCCCGATTCGAATTTGAGCCCCGTTGCTTTGTTCTACCTCTACCCTCCGAACTCAGAACTGATCGTGAAGAATTTCCCGACAAACTACGTACTTCTTTCGTCGAATTCCCTTACTGACAATCAGGTCCCTCACTTCGTCATTCTTTAACCTTGTCTTCCCGATTGATGCGCTAACGCCCGTGACCGTTCCGCTCCAAATCTCTGGCAAAGAGGACAACAAAATCAAGTCTTTGATTTTATCGCCAAAATCAATTGTAACCAAGTTCAACCTTGACACACTCAAGTTAAACTCATTAAGATCATCCGACACCACCGTGTTCTACATCATCTTCAAGTAGAGCAAATTTCGCATTAGATGGACTTTGTTGGATGTTGATGGCTTCTCGTACATGTCTGCAATAACCTTTAGTATCCCATTCGTGATTGTCTCTTTCGTGGTGTGAAACCCCACATTTTTCTCCTGAGACAACCGAACTACGCTCATCGCCTTCCTAACAAGAACTTTCCAGTCTCCATCTGAAATATCAGTCGGTTCATCTTTCAATGGTTTCCACAAATCTTTACCATATACTAAATCCTTAACCCGCATACGCCAGAAATCATAATTCGACCCATCAAACTTCTTGATTTGTGTTTTACCTCCCTCTCTCATATAACTCCCACAGAATTGTACCATTCGTCAGAACCCAATACTCTGGTACCACTTGTTGCACAGCAAAAGAATTACAAAACCACAACAAGAATAGAGAAATACGCACAATCAAAATCTATGAATAACAGTTGGTACGTAAGACACAGTTTGTTTACCTAGTTTGACTATGTCTACCTCTTGGGTAATCCAAGGCAGGATTGCCGTTATGACGATTATGAGTGATTTACGATTACAAATACGATATATTTGTGTCTCACAGACTAAGAACAATCTCTCACAATGTCTTTCAATCTCACAAGTGTTTTCTGCTCTTATTTTTATCTCTCTCTATACCAGTCGCACTCTACAAAGATGTTAAAATTACATATTTATAGCTGCCTCTCTATACCAGCCGCACTCTACAAAGATGTTAAAATTACATATTTATAGCTGCTAGGGCATCAGAATTGGGATGGGCTAAAATTGGGCCAAAACTGTGGGGTGCAATCTCAACACGTGATTAGCCATAACGCACAAGGCGCACGATCAAGAACGCATCGCGACTCCTGTAGCGCCAGTTTCTGGATGAACTCCAGTATGTAGCACCACTCATGCACGATCAGACTCTAATAGCACTCCACAGGCGCAATCACTGCCATAACGTGTCACCGTAGCGCCACTGCCTAGTTGCACGTCTGATTTGCTCTTCGTTCTCACTGTTGTTAGAACTTAGGTCTTCAATTTTAGTACATCGTCTTCATTGTTCAGGCTCCACTATTAATAGAGAAGTGATACTGATCTATGGAGTTGATGGGACAAGTTTGGAAGAGTCGTCCATGATGGCTACATGACTATTAGATGATGGATTAATAACCATAGGAATAGAATAATCAATGATTTCTTAATCATTAGGAGGAGTGATACAAATCGATGGATCATTTGGCGGTGAAGGTATATCACGATATGGAAAAATAGATTCATGAAAGATCACATCGCGAGAGACGTATATAGTTCTTTCTCCCATATCATAGATTCGGTACCCTTTTTGTCCAAAGGGATAGCCTACAAAAATTCCCGATTTAGCTCGTTCATCGAATTTATGATGAATGTTCACGTGTTTAGCATAATACAGACATCCAAAGACTCGCAAGGAAAAGTACGGTGGAACCGTACCAAGTATAACTTGATGAGGAGACTGGTTACATAACACCGGGGTAGGAAGTTTGTTATTTAAAAAGGAGCGGTAGGAATACACTCTCCCCGAAAAGAGAGTGGTAAGTTGGCCTCAAAATATAGAGCACGAGCAACATCAAGTATATGGCAATGTTTTCTCCCAACAGATCCATTTTGTTGAGGAGTAGCAACGCAACTATGTTGGTGAATAATTCCATGTCATGAAACCATATTTGCATTTTTTTTGACAGAAACTCGGTCCCATTGTCGAAAATAACTTTTTGTAATTGAGGGAGAAAAACCAAAAAGTCTTATCTAAAACGGAGGCATCAATGAGATAATAGAGTCCATGACGAGCATCACCCCGACCAATCATCATGTTTGTTGCTTGGTCATGAAAGACACAACCAGATCAAGAAAAAATGACATCACAATTACTTGACTTTATGAATTGTGATACCGAACGTAAGTTGAACTTAAAAGATGGGATATAAAAAACACTTTGAAGTATAAGTGTATGAGAAAATTAGATAGTGCCTATGTGGGTCACAAGCGCTTGAGAGCCATTGGGTATTTGAAAACTAACATAAGAAAAAAACAATGATAAGGATGTACATACATGATTTGATGCGCCAGAATCAATAATCCAACAAGGAAAAGAAAAAGATAGGGTCGTACCAATGAGATGAGCGAATGGTTCATCAGGTTCTCCTTTAGCCAAGAGCGCCTTAATGTATTTGTACTGATCAGGTGTCAAAATCGGCGGAGGAGCAGGGGGAGTGATCTTTTGCCTTTGTCAGGATATCCTTCGAATAGTCAAGAAACTGTGATGAAGTCCCTGCAAAAACTCCATAGCACAATCTTGATGTTGTTGATCAATGATTCTGTTGGCATTCCCACAGATACATGGAGGAGTGGGAAGAATGGAGGTGAGTTTATCCCACAACGACTTTAGTTAAGTGAAATATGGAGATACATATATGCCTCATTGTTTTCAAGCAGAAACATATAGTTTTAATTAATAAATTTTAGGCACATTTGATTGAGAGAAACGCTCCTTTAGATCGACCCAAATTTGTGCTGTAGTATCAGCGTATAAAATACTCAGACGGATATCTGAAGAGACAGAGTTCAAAATCCAACTACTTACCATATCATTGTAGTGTTGCTAGATAGGGATTTTACATTTTTTGATTGGAACGGGAATTGAGCCATCAACGAAACCTAACTTGTTTTAGGCTCAAAGCACCATTGTAATAGCACGACTTAGAGATCCATAGTTGTCGCCCGTTAAGAGAGAAGATACAAGAACGGTAGACGGGCTATCGGAGTTGATGATGCATATTGCTACCCGCCCCTGGGTATAGGCAAAACGGGTACCCCACAAAAATGACTAATGGCCGGAAAAATGGTACCCCCGGGTCACGACCAACTAAAGCCCTACTAAGGGTATACGGTCTGGATAAAAGACTCGGGTACACATCATTCATCCACCCAGAGTCATCCACATTCTAGGGTACCCCTAAGAAGCTGAAGAGCCCCTCCCCCCGGGTCAATAACGACCCACCAACAAGCTAACTTTGCTACCCGGATCTCACGAGACCCGTAATAAGGGACCCCCTGTTGTTAGTTCTCAACACTTAGCTAAATCACTTTTGGGAAAAGAAAGCAGTACAAAACAATAAGAGAAAGAGTGAATACAAGGAAGGGTCATACGGAGAAGACCTCTTATCGATGAACTCAAGATAATAACTCATAGACAGATGCGAGTCGGAAGATCTCTCAACTACTCTGAAGAAATGCAACTTGAAGGATCCCTCTCTGACTACACGGAGACAATGCAACACGGGGGGTTTCATCACCCGAAGCTCAGAAATAACACGACTATGGCACGACCCGACTAAAGGAGAGTGTCAACTACCCACATTAAAGGTAGCTACCAACTGCCTGCCATTAAGAAGAACGACCTCGTCTCATTGGTTCAAGACTGCTATTGGGGCAACATGCGACAAATCTTACCAGCTCCATTCCCCCTAAAACGACTATTGGAGCAGACCCAGCCCGCTCTCATTGGTTCAGTAAACCTCTCAAGACAATTGGAACAGATATAATTATTATCAAGATGGAAAGACCCCGTCAAAACTACATCATTGGGAAACTCTCACCGGCCCCTTCATTGGCGTAGAAGACCCCATACCGAGACCCCATATCGTATTGGGCACCCCCATTTTAAGAAGTTAAGATAGAAGTCTACCCTCATTGGACAGAAGACCCTTAGATCAGCACTATAAATAGTATCACACTCAACACCAAAAGAAACAAGTGAACATTCGCCTAGCTCACTATAAGCATATTTGTACTCAGAGAAATATAAAAAAGCATTCTCTGTGATAGAAGAAGCTATCCCCCTCACACACGACCCCCCTTTTGTAACTACTCTATTCCCTTAATAAAAACTACACTCCACTCTTTCTCAAGCTCTGGATCGGCGTTCTGAACAATATCAATGATTATATCGCCGAATTCCTCGGTTTCTCGAACCTCAGACGATATTGCATCACCAAATGGCGCCGTATTTAGGAACTCTAGAAATTCCCTTAAAGAAGTTTGAAAAAACCGCATGGCAAGAAGAATGGTGAGAAAAGAAAAGAATCCATAGAAGCATCGTCCATGTTTGCTCCTACTCGTGAAGCGATGGAGAATCATGATACTGAAACTGAGATGCAATAGAGTCCGCTTTCTCACGATGACGCTAATCGGACTCGAGTCGGTCCAACTCCCAATTCGGACGCCCCTCTGCCTCAAGCGCTAGGTCCACAAGCGGAGCAGGAGGCAAGGCCAGGAATGGCTTATGTTCAAGTGCCCTGGGACATGTACTGTAATACTTTTGCCAGATATAATAGAAATAGAAGGCCTACCTCAGAGGAAAGTCGTGGCCAGGGCCAGAGTCACACTGAAAAGCCAAGAAATCCTCACCGACCTCAATCTGCCTCACCGCTTCGGGCTAGATCTAATGACTCGCACTATAGCGGAACCTATGCTTCCCCCTCCCACAAAGGAGAGAACCACCATCCTTGCACTCGGGAAGTTCGGTGGATGCTCCCCCGTAGACTTGGGTGCCAAGATATCCTCTACGGAGGACGGGGTAGCAGCGAATTACCCAGTCGCGGAAGAAGGCTAATTTACTGAACCTCATCACCGACAATCATCAACTCTTGAGGTCTTCTGAGGCACATGAAGGAAGAATGTAGAGAGAGAGTTACGGGAGCTCCAACACAACCTCAACCATGAGAAGAGATGCCCTATAGACCATCACCATTTGCGCCTCGCATAGCCAATGCCCCTATCCCTCCCAGGATGAAGCCGCCGGGACTTTTAACTTATACAGGGGAATAGAACGACCAGGATCCTCATGACCACATCAACCAGTATCTGACATGCATGGATTTTGTGTCCCTACCCAATTACGCGATCTACCGTATATTCTAGATGACCCTCACTGGTCGGGCACAATCCTGGTTCTCCAAGCTATCGCTAGGAACGGTGCACAACTTTGAACAGCTAAACCAGATGTTTGCAAGGCAATTCGCACGTAACCAGGTTTTCGCCAAGACATGTAGACACATGTTCAATATCCGACAGATGCCAGATGAACCCCTTTGAGACTACATGAGACAATTCTCCCACAGAGTCATCGACGTCTCACATGTCTACCCCCTCATATTATCTGACATCCTTATACGATGACCTCAACCTAGAGACTTTTCCACATATCTCATAAGGAATCGAGCTCGCGACCTTGAGGACTAATGCAAAAGGCGAAATCTTTCTTAGAACTAGAAGAAACTCGAAATGCCCTAGAGGAAACTGAGGTTGCTAAAACCCTGACCCCCTCTACGGGAAGGGGGAAAGAGAAAAGGGACGAAAAAGATGGTGGCGGGAAGAAAAGAGTAAATAAGAAATTGAAGCTAACACCCTTACCTCCACTGAAAGTCACCCTTTGGAAGTTATGGCTATCATGGGGGAAGGCCGTATCTTCAATTGGCCTCATCCTGCCAAGCACCCTCAGAAGTACAAAAGCTCGGGTAAATTCTGCACTTACCACCTAGCCTACGGGCACCTGACCAAAGATTGTTACCACCTCCAAGAAGAAATCAATCGGCTATTAGGCATGGGCTATTTGGAGAAGTACGTGATGCCAGATAGAGGGATGTTCGCTGGAAAATGGGGTCGGGAGGAAGAACCTTAAAATAAGAAACCACGCTCTGACACCTTCGAGGAGAGTGAGCCCTCGCCTCCGACGGAAGCGCGGTTACCCACTCGTCCTAGAACATATTGCAACAATGCTCCCACCAGCTAAACAGTTAACATGATTGAAGGAGGAGTAATGGTTGTATCTTCTAAGGAAGAAAAGTGAAACTATGTAAGAAAGGCTTGGAACGCTGGCAGCAAATTAGAGGTCTTTGCTGCCCGACTCGTGGACTAGCCCACAACCTCTATTGGGCCCGATGACCTATTTGGTGTTTTATATACCCTTATGAGGATACCTAGTGATCACGGCCACCAAACTCCAGAACAGAAGTCAAAATAATCCTTGTGGATACATGAAGCTCGATAAACATTCTTTCTACACCTACATACATTGCCCTAGACATTCCCTAAGACTAGGTGGAGCCCATGGAAGTCCCACATGTGAGTTTCTCTGGGGAACAATGCTAGCAGTGGGACTCATAACCCTGCCAATGTCCTGGGGCAAGGGAGCAACCCATCGCACCGAGCCTACTAAGTTCTGGGTAGTAGAGGCCCTCTCGCGAACGTACAATGCCATATGTGGTTGACCAGCCCTTTGAGTTTTCGATGCCGTTCCCTCTACCCTCACCTAAAAATTAAGTTCCACACCTCTTTGGGGATAGGGGAAGTCAAGGGAGATCAAACCCAGGCTCGGGAATGTCGCATGAATGCCCTATAACCTGATCCCCAGCCTTTAATCTAAGAGCCTCTAGCTAAAAAGGCTTGGACCGAGGAAGTTCACGGTCAACCATGGGAAGAGCTCAAAATGATAGAAACTATGGAAGGATCTGAGGGAAAAACAGTCAAGATTGGCACCAACATCAGAGATCATATGGAGAAGGCCATTACGACTACACTCAAGCAATACTAGCGCCTCGTCGCTTGAAAAGATGGACCCCCTAGGTAGATTAGCTAGGAAATATGTGTGCATGAGCTAGAGGAAGCGCAACATGAGTCTTGAGCGCAACAAGGTAATTTGGACCAAAGTACAACGATTTCTTGACCTCCACCAGATCCGAAAAGTGCGCTACCTGGAGTGGCTAACTAACGTGGTCCTCATCCCAATGACAGAGGGAAGGTGGTGTATGTGCATAGATTTTATCGACCTCAGTAGCGCCTGCCCTAAAAACTGCTACCTACTTTCGAACATCGATTAACTGGTTGACTCCACTACTAGATGTTAATTTTTGTCCACGACGGATGGAGATCAGGGTTATAACCAGATTTTGATGGCCACCAACAACTAGGAGAAAACTAGCTTCATCACCGACATTGACACCTTCTGCTATATGGTCATGCCCTTTCGGCTACAAAATGCCAGGGCCGCATACTAGAGATTGGTCAACCTCATGTTTGAAGCATTTATTGGTGATACCATAGAAGTGTACGTCAATGACATGATCGTTAAAAGCCAGAGGGAAGAGGGCCACCTCGAGACCTTGCCAAGGCCTTCGAAATCATGGACCACTTCAGATTGAAGGTGAACCTCAGAAAATTCTCATTCGGCATACGAGGAGGGAAGTTCCTAAAATATATGGTCACCCAAAAAGGGATAAAAGTCAACCCAGAGAAGGCTGAGGCCATTCTCAACATAGAGTGTCCAAAGACACTACGAGAGGTACAAAAACTCACTCGAAGGATGGCCTTATTAAGAAGGTTTATCTATCGCTCCCGGAAAAGGGCCTGCCCTTCTTTAAGATTCTCATAAATGTGAAGGACTTCTAGTGGACCGGCCAATGCGAAGAAGCTTTCAAGTAACTAAAGGAGTACCTAGTTAAGCCACTCCTATTGGTGAAACCCGTTCCCCAGAAAGTGCTATTCCTCTACCTTGTTGTGGGTTGGGAGTCTGTGAGTGTTATCCTGGTTCGAGATGAATGAAACCCGATACTCGTGGATAGTAAAGGTTGGACTAGTGCTCATTTCTGCCACCGAAAACTTTGAGCCTACTTCCTAGCTCATCCAATCACCGTGCTCACACAGTACCCACTCTGCCCTATTCTCAACAATCTTGAGACCTCTCTAGGCGAATGATCAAATGGGCCATAGTGTTAGGAGAATTTAACATCACCTACGCCCCTCGATGACATAAAAGCCCAAGTGCTTGACGACTTCATCATCGAAATGTATGAGGAACCAGAAGAAGAAGAACCAGAGCCTCTATGGCACCTCCACATAAATGGGTCCTCCACAAGAACCCATGGTGGAGTGGGCATAATATTCAAGCAAATAGCTCTGGACGAGCCAGATATTATTTTGGAATTCACCATTCAATCGGAATAACCCGTATCCAACAATGAAGAGGAGTACAAGGCACTCTTCTTTGAAATGTGGCTTGCTCAAGAGGCTGGGATAAGAAGAAAACCTATGCATAGTGATTCCCAGCTTGTAGTACAACAAATCTACATGACCTATGAGGCTCGGGAAGAGAACAAGAAGGAGTGTCTAGAGGCCGTCTTCGCCGTAAGGAACTCAATCCAAGAGTTCTCCATCAAGAAAATCCCTCACTCAGAGGATCAAGCCACAAATGCCTTGTCGAAACTCACCAGCCAAGCTCAGCCGATCAATACTCGAATTATCACGTTCTTCATTGCATATAAATCGGAAAGGCAAAGCATGGTTGGCGAGATCTAAATGAAGGCTACCGTCGAGGAGAGCTGGATGATGGAAATTATAGATTTCATTAGAGATCCTGGGAAGTTCGCCCACGATTAGGCCAAGCAACGAGCTATGTACCAACAGACTGCTTGATATTACATATCGAATGGAGTGTTGCTCTGGCATTATTGGTCCTACCTGACATCCCGATGTGTTAACAAAGAAGAGGCCCATCACATCGTTAGGGAAATCCAAGGGTACTGTCGGCCAACCATGGCAGCTAACTGCGAGGAGTTTGCCCGAAGTGCGGGAAGTGTTAGATACACGCCCCCATTATACACCAGCCTACTGCCCTCTGGGAACCCGACACTATCCTCTGTCTATTCGCCCGATGGGGAATCGACATCGTGGGAGCCATGGTCCCTAATAAAGGTCAGAATAAGTTCCTACTAGTCGATGTGGACTACTTTACGAAGTGCGTCGAGGTCGAGCCTCTCTCCAAGATCACTACCCAAGTCGTGATAAAATTCCTATGGAAAAATCATCCTCAACTGCTTTAGAGTACCCTAACAACGAGTGAGCGACAACTGACTCCAATTTCGGAACAACCTCGTGGAGAAGTGGTGTGATAAATGGGGTATCAGACACTGCTTCATGTGCATATGATACCCACTAAGAAATGGACAAGTAGAGGTAACTAATCGAACATTATTCAAAAATAACAACAGCTCGCTTGGACCAATATCGACCTAAGTGGGTCGAGGAAATCCCCGAGATCCTATGGGCATACCACACTACCCCATGATCGGCTATGGGAGAAATGACCGAGTTAGTGGTCTACTCTGAGGTCGTAAAATAAAGTCTACGGGTGTAGGAGTACGAGGAAGACCAAATCATCACTAACCTCGCCTTGGCTCTAGGCTTGCTTGAAGAAAAAAGATCTAGGCTTCCACCCACACTGAGTTTTACCAGGCACGAATGGCTAAGTTTTACCACGTCCAGATCTGCTCTTGATCCTTCCAAGTTGGGGACCTCGTCCTGAAATGGGTAGAAACCCTTAAAAGTGTGGGACAATTAGAGCCAAAATGGAGCGGCCCCTACCAGATCCCCAAGATCCTCGGGCCGACCACCTATTTGCTAAAAGAGATGAACAACCGGAAACACACCCGAGCCTCGAACAGTGTCAATATCCAGAATTATTATCTTTGAAGCTCCGGGATCGACCTTTTATAGCGACTCTATTTTGTTCGTGTAGTTAAATATTTTTATTTTGACTTAGTGCTTATACCCGTGTAAAGCAAACATCCTATCGGAAATAAAAGAACTATGTTGAAAATCTATCAACTTGAGAACAAATGCTAAAAATAAATATTTATTCAAGGCACTAAAACTACCATAATAGATAAAAAAGGGGACCAGACCCTTGCAAAAGATGTCCCAACAAAATAAGGGCTACACATGCCCGACTCGCATTAATCCTTCGTGGGGCGTTTCCCAGCCTTGATCCACTTCTGGTGCTCCTCCCTGAGAGCTCGTTCGGGTCGGACATCCACACAGATGGGGCATCAGGGTTCGCCCTCCGAGAGGTAGGAGGGGGACTTGCAGAAGGATGGAGCGTGGAGTAAAATTCCAGCTCGGGGAGTACCAGGTCCTTAGTAAAACCGGGAAGAGCCCTAGGAGCCGATTGCGCCATCCTATACCCCATTCGGACTAGATCCTTAAGCTTAAAAGCAGAACCTACTTTGGTCTTCGAGGACTTGGTCGCACCTAGTCGGGTAGAAGCAGGGATAGCTCGGTGGTCTTCCCTCATATCCTTGATCTGACAAAGCAGTCAATCCCGCTTCTCCCGCAGTGGTTGGCCCTCTTCCAAAGCCCAAGTCGCCTCCTCGGTTAAAAAAAAAAACAAGAGAGAGTAACCTATATACACGGGGTACAGTTTCAAAACCATATTCGAAAACAGAAAATGCATAAGAGGAAAGTACTTACAAAACACATCATGAAGACGAAGTAAAGCCATGGCTGGGTGCTCATCCAGACTGCCTTGTAGACCCGCTAACATCATGGTCATTGGGTTACGTAACATCAGGGATGCCCCGTATGCTCTGATGAAAGGCCCCTATGACACAGAAGCACGACATCTTCCACGTGCACCTTGTTAGATGGAACGACATACCTAAGGCCCCACTAGGTGGGAACAACTTCCCACCCTGGGAACTAATTCTCCGACAAGGGCTACATAAAAGTATCTCCGACGCTAGTCCCCGTTGCTAGACAACTCGTGCCTCACATTTCTCTATCTTAGCACTAGCTTGGGCCAACGCCTCTCAATAACTATTTTCAGTTCCCCTATGTTCCGATCCGCGGACTCCTTTACCTCAATGGCGAGTCCACGAGCTTCTTCCAAGGCCCTCTCCAGTCGAGCCATCTCTATCCGAGCATTATGCAGAGAGGCTCAGATGGCATCACGCTCCTGGACGACGGTCGTTAGAACAGCCAGACTTGCCCTCCATGTGCCTAAGGCATCCTCGAGCATCGTGAGATACAAAAAAATATAATAAAGGTCAAAAGACGAATGACGGTGAAAATACCAAAAATAAAAATACTCATAAGGGAAATAAATGAAGCAAGATATCACCTCACATATACTCTTGTAGAACTTCTCCCACAAGGCTCCGTCATTGTAGCCGCCAAAAATCTCACGATTGCCTTCGTTTAAAATACCGCACACAAAATCGCGATAGTAGTAGGGATCCACATTGCCCTCTACAAAAATTGAAGGCGCCACGGGATCAAGGAGTAAATCTTTATCGGGGGAGGCTCTCTTCCTACTCTCCGACCTCATCGGAGGGAGAGGGTTTATATGGGCTTTCCCTTTGTTTTTCACCAGTTGACGAGCCAACGGACCCTCATCCTCCTTCCTCGAAGGACTACCGACGATGGGGATCCGACCTACCAAGTAATTCGAAGAAGTCCCCGGTGAACTAAAATTAAGAATAGTACCAAAAAGTCGCATAAAGTAGTTAGCAAAGTGTTTCGCCATAGCTGGATCCATGGGCTGGGGAGTACATTCTGCCAAAATTTTCTCGCTTCTAGGATGAGTCTTAGCCATAAACCGTAAGACCTTGCCAACATCGCTAGATGTAGAAGTACCCGATGCACGTGGATAGTACTCACCATCAGCAGAGGAGTAGGACTCATCCGCATCGGCCTTGAGCTTACGATGCCGCTCCATGCTCTGTAATTCCTAGTCGGCAAACAAGCCTCGGGATCTCAAAACAAAGTAGTTTGAATCCATATATGTCCGCAAAAGGAAATTCTATCGAAACGGAGCTTTTGCGTGGCTAGTTATCTACTGGCCTGAAAACAAGAACATAGACTCGGTTAAAGAGAAAAAAACAAGAGAGAGTATACTATATACACGGGGTACTATATACTATATACACGGAGTATACTATATAGACTCATCCGAACTGCATTGTAGACCCGCTAACATCACAGTCATTGGGTTACGTAACATCAGGGATGTCCCATACACCCCGGTGAAAGGCCCCTATGACACAGAAGCACGACAGTTTCCACGTGCACCTTGTTAGATGGAACGGCATACATAAGGCCCCACTAGGTGGGCATAGCTTCCCACCCTAGGAACTGATTCTCCGATAAGGGCTACATAAAAGTATCTCTGACGCTAGTCCTTGTTGCTAGAAAACTCGTGCCTCACCATTGACACCAAAAAAATGCGCTAGTTGTGACGAGTAAACAACATGAAAAAACGCAAACTCGGCGTAGTTGGCCTCAGCACAAACGCCCATGCCACTATTTGAGGGGTGTAGGGGATATCTAGAAGATGGCAGCAGAGTATGAATCCCACAAGGGAACGGTAGGAGCCGGAGTCAGTTGAATCGGGCAAATCTTCCAAAAGGCAAAAAGAACCCTTAGGATTGGGTGGAGAGGCATCAGAGCCCACAATGAACCTGCTCTGAATATACGGTTGTAGAGCCCTCTGGGGGATCGTACGCCCTCTGCTGGCTGGAAGAAATGATCACATCAACATGCTTTGGGAAAATATTGAAAGACCCCAAAACAGCTCAGGCGTCCTCCATAGTCACGACCGATGTCGTGGACCCAACTCGAAAATTTCTTATTTTGTGCTTTGGCTCCAAGTTTTCCATGGTGAAAATAGAGCCGTCAGAATGAGGATGGTAAGGAGCACGGCGAGAAGACGCCGCAATGGAGCCCAGCCTACGATGATCAGAGTAGCATCTCCACGTGCGCCATGAGAACGAAAACCGCCTGCATTTCTTATGAAAGAGGAACACAAAGGCTGAGAACGGGTAGCCCTACGATGACGAGTCTGTCAGGATGCCCTAGCACTGCTACAAAGGTGAAAAAGTGGAATGCTGAGAGAATCTTGTGAGTTCACATCACTGGAGTAAATGAATGGTTGCAGAAAATTGGAAAAAATGAGAAGTGTGAGGAAGAAGGTTAGAAGAGGCCCCCTTTTATAGGCGGAATGGCGGTTCACATTCAAAGCCGGGTCAAATTCTCGCCCATATTAAAATGGTGGGACCCTCAAGTTTTCGATTCACGACCCCTCGTAACCGCCACGTTCTTTGAATCAATCCGACCCTAGAATGTCAAATATCGATATACGGAAGGTAGACCAGCACTTCAACTCCCCACGTCTACTCGCATTTAATAAACGCCCCTTCCCAATGCCTTCAGTTGAACAGACTGACATGTATGGCGATTCGAAAAAACGACCACATGGGGAACCTGCAACCATGACTACCCTACAGAAAGGTTAGAAACACCTATTATGTCACGGTATCTACGAGTGATCATGCAAGAAATCAAATTTTTTCTGAGTACGGTAGCCTCGGACATGGGAGCCAAAGCTAAGTACCCTTGTGGCATTGCGATCACGTATACTCACGAGGGGATTGTAAAGACTCCTACAAATGATGTCGCGAGCACCCACCTAAAGGGTAAAAAAAAGGCTTCTAAGTACGATGGTCTGGGCTACCTATGCAAAACGTGGAGAAACAGCTAAAAAAATGCTACGCTCGTGAAAACCCACAAGAAGAAGAAGAAGGGGAGTTGGGACCTTCCAAGCAAGGTAAAACCGGGGTACCCATGTGGGAAGTTAAAATTTTTCTAAGTATAGAATCGCCAAAATAATATATGTTAAAAACCAAAACTTAGTTGTAGTTCCGACCGTAAAAGTGGCAGTTGGTAGCCAAAAATCTCATTAAACATAAAAATCCCTGGGGAGGGGGGTGGATTCTTGGTACAACGCCACGTGGCTCATGTAGGACCACAACTCCTCGAGTGCACGACAACACATCACTCATTTATACTTCCTATTGATTTATATGAAACACACTCGAAACCGGGGGCAGTCTTGATGATGCATATTCCTACCCGCCTCCGAGTATAGGTAAAACGGGTACCCCACAAAAACGACCAAGGGCCAAAAAAATAGTACCCTAGGGTCAACCAACTAACACCCCACTGAGGGTATACAGTCTGGATAAAAGACCCGGGTACACTTCACTGATCCGCCCAGAGTCATTAAAGGTAGCTACCAACTGCCTGCCATTGAGAAGAATTATCTCGTCTCATTGGTTCATGACTGATATTGGGGCAGCAGGCGGCAAATCTTACCGCCGCCCTTCCACCCAGAACGACTAGTGGAGCAGAGCGAGCGCACCCTCATTGGTTTAGAAAACCCCTCAAGACGATTGAAGCAGATATAATTATTATCTGGTCAGAAACACCCCGTCTAAACTACATCATTGGGCAACTCTCATCGGCCTCCCTCATTGGTGCAGAAGACTCCATACTGTATTAGGCACCCCCGTTTTCAGGAGTTATGATAGAAGATTAACCCTCATTGGATAGAAGACCATCAGATCAACACTATAAATAGTACCACACTCAACACCAAAAGAAACAAGTGAACATTCGCCATGCTCACTATAAGCATCTTTGTACTCTGAAAAATACAAGAAAGCATTATGTACGATATAAGCATCTATCCACCTCACACATGACCCCCCTTCTGTAATTCACTCTGTTCCCTTAATAAAAAGTACACTGCTTTCTTTCTCAAGCTCGGAATTGGCTTTTCGAACAATATCAATGATTATATCCCCGAATTCTCTCGTTTCTTGGACCTTTGACGATATTGCATTAATAGGAGTGATGAATGTCGTAAGTCTCAATTTTGATGAATGATGAGATGATGTTTGATGTCATAGTGGACTCATAAATCAGAGTGTCCATAGACATAGCGAGAAAAAGTCAAAACGGTATATCCAACCAATGGGGTTAGTTTGACTTGTGGGAGCATTTGGTAAAAATACTTGTAGACCATAATTCTGAGAGTTTGATAGCTTATCTCTTTTTATTTATAGATATTTATTATATTTATATGTGTGTGTGCGTGGGGATACGTACACACGTTCCATACATCAATACAAGAAAAGAAAGTTATATGTATGTTAATATTTAAATAATTTATCAAGACCCCTAATTTTTAGCAAATGCATTCGGTTTAGAGTGGTCTGGAGTTTAAGAAATGTTTACGCAAGTCATCTATTTTTGTGTAATACTAGAATAAGAAGAGATTTGTATAATTATTTAAATTCTAAAACAATCTTAAAGAACTACATCAAATCCTAAGGGATTTTCTTCCCCGTTAACGTTTAGTTGTTGGTTGTTCCCTGATTAGGTGGGTACCTCTATAAATTGACAATAAATAATAGGTCATATTTATCAATAAATGGTTCATGGACAATGGTGACTGGGTAGTGGTCGAGTGACAGTTCCCGTGACTTTATTTAATTACGTAATAATCATTACTCCTTTTTTTTTTTTTCCTTCTTATTCTTCTACCGGGTGAAAATGATCCCCTCATTTATGCAGCTCAGCCGGCATTATCTTTACACCTTTTGTATTTGTCGTTAGGATTTTGAATAGATCAATCTTACCTTGTAAGTTGAAGAATTTTGAATAGATCAATCTTACCTTATAAGTTGTAAGTAATTCTTAAATTAGGTGAATTAGGGCATTTGGGGAAGCAATTTGTCCCAAATAAAATTAACGGAGAATTACACAAACTATCCTTAAAATATGGGTAACTGAACATGCTACTCTTTATGTTTCAAAAGTTACACAAACTTACTTATTTGAATAAATTTAGAATTATATAGACAATCTTACGACTCCAAGTTATAGCAAAGACTAAAATTTGTAGACAATCTTACGACTCCAAGTCATAGCGAAGAGTAAAATTGGTAGACAATTTATTTCAACTTCCAATATATTATTTGTTTTTGATTTTTTTATCTTTGTAAACGAAATAAAGGAGGATTAATATCTATTTTCTGAGCACATTTTGATTTATTTGTTTCGTGTACAAAATAAATGAGAAGTATTTGTTTTTAATGAATTAATGAGATGTATGAATTTACATTCAACAAAATAATTTTAATACAATTTGTTTTTCATAAAAGTAGTTTGTGTAGTACATGGGGTGGTTTGTATATTTACCCAACATTTTAGGGGTAGTTTGTATAACTCTCCCTGAGATTAATAGTAATTCGGAGGGCAATAATATTACATTCAACTTTTGTATTGCTTTGCTTTATTAGCGTCTCTGATCTCTTTAAGTATATGAAATTTAATTGTCTTTCTAATTAAATTTTATCTTGGTTCAAGCTGATATTTTTCTGTTCCATTTCTTCTTCATTGCAGTTAGTTCTTCTTCGGAATAACTAAAACCTAGTACGATGAGAATAAAATATTGAATTTGGTAATTGATGACTGTTTATTTATAAACATTTACGTACTCATTTTCTTATATGCTCTGTATACTTATTATTGCATATTTATTGGTTTTAATATTGTTTCATGTTTTTCTAAGATTTTATTGAGTCAAAACGAATCTAAGCTAAAGGAGTCGAGGCACTACTTTGGGTCCTTTAGGTGCGAGCCGAGGTGCAGTAGCACTACAAAGATCGAATGTTGCGCGAGCAAAGAAGAACATTAGGAACCGCAAGACAGAAACATGAGGTGGCGCGACGGCAGGTGCGATGGAATAGTGGTCGCGCCGAGCGACGGCAATGCCATCCACGCAAACTGCGCTTAACACGAACAACGGGGGCAGAAAAGTCCTCTTTGCACAAATTAGGTAACGGCTGCTCACAAAACTAAGGCATCGAGACCCTCCTATAAATAAAAGGGGATGGCCAACACCTCAGAGAGACGAACAACCGCTTACAAACACTTACAAAAGTCTAAAAAAACCATGTGAGATTGTTTTGAGAGAGAAACACCATTAAAGTGTATTATAGTTTAGTTGAATTGTTGTTTGAGAGAAAATAGTTTCTAAAGAAAAGGATGGCAACAAAGAGTCAAGAATTCTGCTTTAGTTTAGTTTAGTTTGCTTTAGTTTTAGCATTAGTATAATTAATCCTTTCTTGCATTCGTTAGTTAATTTACTTGCTTTAATTTGAATCCTACATTCAACCCACAATTATGATATTTAGTGTTTTCTTGCATCTTAGTGATGCACTGCATGCTCTCCTTTTTGTGGCTAGATCAATGGTGTAGTAACTTCCGGACTCCATATTCTTCTACAAAGAAACAATGGAAAACAAAAATCTCTCAACAAAATAGATATATAAAAGATGTAGAGAAGAAATATCCCTATGAATTCTGAGAGGTAATTAAATTATAAAAGTGATTACAGTTATAAATAAAAGAGTTTATAATTAGGATTTGGAATTTTTTTATTAAGTTGCATAATTCTCCCAAATAATTGTAATCACACATGGGATAATTCATGTGCATAAATGAAATTTAATCATACGAGAAGTATAAGTATGGTAGGAAAGGTAAGGGATAGAGATTGCTCAACTAATTTTTGTAGATTCCGATTGCTGCATGTCTCCTCTTTTCATACGCACTGAGAAACCTATTGTGCAAGAAAAGTATGAGGCACGATGGCGCGCGATGCAACTTTTGGCGCGCTATTGGATGATAATTTTCTAAAAATATGGTGCCACGTAATCAGAACGTGGTCTTGATCACGCGTGTTAGGCGCGAAGTGAGCAATGGTAGCGCATGAGATCGCACCTACTTCTGAAAAATGTTGTTCTGTGTGCTCTGATTCGTGTTGTCCTTGCTTTTGTCCAATGTCGTCTTATTTTTGTCCTGTTCGTCTCTCCATTTATAGCTTCCTTCACTTTCTTCTTTTTTCCTATCTGAATGGTTAGCTCAAAGACAAATTGAAATAATATGCTATATATCATTCAAAACAAAATAATTAAAAATTGAACTCGATGCTATTGATGGATCCATAGAGGTTCATATAACTTGATAAGACTCCAATCTTCAAAATATTTCAATGTACCAGCTTTAGGCGATTTTCTCGCCTTCTTCGATGGAGTCTCTTTTGCATAGACTTATTTTTCGACCTCATGTCTTCTTCCATCATTGCTTTCAAATGAACTCTCTTTGTTTTTGCCTTCCTATGCAGTGGCTCCCTAGTTCCATGTTGCAAAGAACTCGTTTTCATATTTTCATCTTCATCTACCACCATAGTTTTCATACAATCTCTCTCTCTCTCTCTCTCTCTCTCTCTCTCTCTCTCTTAGATTTTTTATGTAGAGGTTCGCAAGCTCTATGTAACAACCTTTTTGATATGACATTAGAATATGGTGCTTTCTTCCTCCTTGCTTCTCGATGAAGTGACTCACTCTTTTCGACTCTTCGCTTTTTTGATAGCAGTGTTGTGAATTCGGCATGCACGGTTGGTTTCTTCTTCACCTTCCTATGAGATGGCTCTACACTCCTATGTCCCGATTCTGCATATGTCAAATAGTCTAATTCTACAGATTGAAAACTAAAGTCATTGTACCTCAAATGATTCTCCAATTTAGACTCTTCAATTATGGGCGCATAATCAAGAAGCCACTTAGTGTTGCGATCCACGACCATATTGTTCCTCATCGGCTTCTCCTTCAAGGCAACCATATCTTCAATTAGTAGGAGTGGTTTGACCTTTGCATGGTCATCAACGCCAAACTCTAAGTAGAACTTGGTGTTCTCAACATTCGCCTTGAATGTTGGATCACTCACTTGTATCTCCATTACCTCTTCTTGTGCATGAATAATAGGCATTTGGTTCAGATCCGTCTCTATTTGAATAGGGATGGCGTGTGGTTGTGTCTGTTGATTCTCCACTACACTAGTTGGTACTCCACTTTGTGATTGTGAAGTGATACATGGAGTTTGTATCATGAAAAACTCGGCCTTGTTGATAACATGGTTCATCTTTGCACAATACTTCTCAAAAGTAGCCCAATCTTCCAAGCATTTGTCGAATGGGCCAGAGATTGCAAATTCACCACAGTAGCATGTCCAATAGGGTAAGGCATCTTCATCGCCACACGTCTCTCCCCCAAAAATCTTTGTTTCCATTGAATGCTCTTTTTTCCCCGCAGTTGTGGGCAAACGACCAATTTATGTCACCTTGGGTGATGCACTATATCACCTGAAAAAGAGAATTGGAAAAGAGTCAAGTCTACTATTAAAACACTATAATCATCGTCACTCCCCAGCAACGGCGCCAAAAACATTATGAATATTTTCACGTGCTAAATTTAATATGCAATATTCCTCTAATACGCACATTCTCAAGTATACGAGTCAAGTAATAATAAAATGGAAAGTATAGTTACTGACAGTATCGATCCCTCAGAGAGTGTTGAATTATAATGTTCGCTTAATAAACAACGGTAAAACAATTAAGAAAATAGATTTTATAAAAGATGGTTTTTATTATAACTAATTTAACAACTAATTATAAGATTTGATCAGATTAATGAAATTGTACTTGAAGTTGGGTTTCATAACTATATATTATGTGATTCATAGACAAACCACCAATTCCCCCATAGATAGCTTTATCATGCTATGTTCGTGTGTTCAATGAATTACCGGAACTCTAAATACAACACTAATTACAACTACATTCCCTCGCCTTACCTAGAGATCCAGCTACCCAAGTGCGATCAATCTAAAAAAACTAATGTTTGATAACCAATTCAACCTTCTCAAGTCAAAGACATGGATCCGTGTGCTCTACTTATGCGTGAGTTACGTTAAACCCCAAGTAATGATGGTTAAAAGTGCATACTTTAGACACTCATCAGATGTAAATGAGCATTTCATTCTGAGTACACATATTGCAGCTCTAGTAGCTTTCACTCTGATAATTTTGTGGGTGAGGTAGCTCTTTTCAATGTCGTGATGCATGAAATAAAAATTGATAGCTTTCACATTCACACC
The DNA here is from genome assembly GCA_948329865.1 of Linaria vulgaris. Lineage (NCBI taxonomy): Eukaryota > Viridiplantae > Streptophyta > Magnoliopsida > Lamiales > Plantaginaceae > Linaria > Linaria vulgaris. Next base: position 5,022,545 of record OX415253.1, on the reverse strand, counting down.
TTCTAGGCCGGGTAGCTTTTCTAGAAATAAAACATAGGTTTTTTTTGTGTGTTGTATTTGAGGACGTGCATGAAGAACATCAATGCAGGAACCTTCTAGAAGAAGCTATATTTCTCAAGAAAAGTACATAAGTGAGGATGCGACTCGAAATATAAACATCATAATGATTGTCTCAAGATGCAACTGTACTACGTTGCGACTCATATCTGGCCAATGCCCAAATATTTCCTAAGTGTCTCAAATCGTACTTCGTCTAATGCCTTAGTAAATATGTTAGCAAGTTGATATTCTGTACCGACATGTTGCAACTCAACGGCCTTTTGTTCCACCATATCGCGAATAAAGTGATACCTTATCTCAATATGTTTGGTTCGTGAGTGTTGAACAGGATTTTTGGCAATATTGATGGCACTTATGTTATCACAGTATATAGTTAACATGTCCTGAGTAATACCATAATCAGTTACCATTTGTTTCATCAAGAGGATTTGTGTGCAGCAACTTCAGACAGCAACTTATTCGGCCTCATCGGTGGATAATGTGACTGAGTGTTGTTTCTTGCTAAACCAGAAGACAAGATTTGTGCCAAAGTAGAAACATCCACCTATCATGCTTTTGCAATCATCAGCACAACCAACCCAATCAACATCACTGCACCCTGCGGGATGAGAATTAGTATCAGAATTGTAGTGTAAGCCAAAATTAGCGGTTGTAAAGATGTAATGGGTGATGCGCTTGACAACTTCGAGATGTGACTCCTTTGGCTTGGCCTAATATCTTGCATAGACCCCAACGCTGAAACATATGTTGGGTCTACTTGCTATTAGATTTAGTAAACTTTCGGTCATGATCTGTTACAGGCTAGGATCCACTTCCTTACTAGTCTCATCTGTTGTGAGACATTCATTCGTACCCATAAAAGTTTTGCTCCATCATGACCCAACCGTGTGCCAAGAGTTTTTGCATATTTGGTTTGAGAAATGAAGATTCCCTCTAATCCTTGTTTGACCTGTAAACCAAGAAAATAAGTGAGTTCCCCAACCATACTTATTTCGAGTTATGTTTCCACAACAGAGATAAACTGTCGCAACTCAACATTAGAGGTGGAACCAAAAACAATGTCATCGACATATAGTTGAGCATATTAAGAGTTTTGTTTAAGCGTTTGATGAAGAAAGGTTGTCAACACTACTTCCGGAATATCTTTTATCTAGGAGATGTTGAGTTAAACATTCATACCATGATATGAATCTTGTCACGAATGACATAATTCAATTATTTGTATGCCGAAGATCGATGTACGAAAAGAATAGTTGTATGGAAACCTCAACCCTATTAAACAAAAAGACAAGAACCTTGGTAGACGAACCTCAACCCCAACCCTCAACGAAAATAAGAACCTTGGTATATGAAGGCGCCACAAACGGGGATGGAAATCCATTTGATAAGTCGATAATGAACGCAACGGAAAATTCCGATAAGTTCGAACGTTCTTTAGAGAACCAAGAGAAATAATCTTACAAATATTCAGCAATAAGACTTGTTCTTTTCCATTAAATAAAGTTGTATATATAGGCTGATATTACATGAATCAAAATAGGAAGGAAGACATAGTCCTTCTTGAAAAAGGAAACTTAAATAAACTAGAAAACTTATATAATAAGGAAACTTATTAATTAAGGAAACTAATAAATATGAAAACTAAAATAATCCTAATATAAGTAAGAGTTCTATGCTTGATCTTCAAGTAACTCCAATACTCCTATTATAACTAGGAGTCTTGTTCTTCTTGAACTTTGCCATATTCATGCATCTTTGTGGACTATGCTCAATAGTCCACCATAAATTATCTTTAGCCCAATCTTCTTGATTCAACCCATTGAGTATTTTCTTGTAGTTCTTCTTTTGGACCCTCCAAATCAGACACTCAAATATGCCTTTTGAAGCCATGCCATGATTCTCATCATTCCCTTATTCTTGAAAGCGATTTGTCCTCAAATCGTCGCCAATGCCTCTAGAAAAAAATTTGTACCACCATTGTGCTTCAAAGCTACATTTATTCATTATCCAATAGCCTTCATTTTGTTTGAATTATAAACTTGTGACGCTCTTTAATGGCTTGTGTTGTACACGTCCTTGTTGATTGCATAGGTTGCCTTCTTGTTCTCTCATAATTCCATTTGACAACTTCAATTTTATCACCCAGATTAAAGACAAACTTGTAATAACAACCTTTTGTGATTTTAAGTGCGTTCTCCATGCGTCTTTGCTTAGCACGAGATCTTGCTTTCACATTATTATGCTTCACAAACTCAACCTCCCTCTTGTCATCAAACTTACATAACAAAGTATTTCCAGAATTTCTCAAGAACATAACATCTCTGTGTGAAATGATCATATGAGGTATGCCATGCTCCTGTAAATCAGAGATAACAGAACTAGGGGATTTGTGGTTAAACTCATGAATATTCTGTGATAAGACTTTTTTGGACACGATTGTAAGGATTGGTTGTTGTGAGTCAATCCATCTTCCATGAGCATCATGAGTCTTTTGCACTTTCTCACATAAATTGCTTGACGACGTTCTCTCAAATTGTGGCTCAATGACCGAATCTTTATATTCTTTTTTTGATTCTTCTTTCTCGGACTCCTTTCGTTTTTCACCTAATCCGTATTGCCCTTTCTCTTTGTGTAGCTCACTTTCTTTATGCAATATCGCCCGGTCCTCAGAAACTTGATGTGGTGTCATTGGTACAAGTGTGATTTGTCGTTAATTCTGTACGACTGAGTATTTGTTTGTATAGCCATCATGCTTTCCACTCTTTCCAAATTCCCATGGGTGCCCTAGCAATAAGTGAGTCTCTTGCATCGCCATTACATCACACAATACTTCATCTTCATATCTACCAATTCTAAAAGCAACTAACACCTGCTCTTTCACCATTATATGATATGTACCATTCAATGATTCTAACTTGCATGGATTGGGGTGCTTCAACACGGTTAATCCCAATGTTTTCACCATTATTGTGCTTGCAACGTTAGTACAACTACTACCATTAATAACCATGCTGCAAACTTTATCTCTGATGTAGCACCTTGTACGAAAAGTATCCTGATGATGTTCTTCAACTCTTCATTTCCGAATCTTATCTCTTTTATCTAACCGAGGGTTATTTTGGGGTTGCTTGAGATGTAGACTTTCAGCCTTATCTAACCGCACATAAATATACTCCAACTCTTTCTTTAACAACTCACATGTCTCATTCTTCAATGATTCAAACAAGAACTTTCTGTTCTTACCATAATTTCCGCAAGACATTCTAAATTTCTTTTTTTTCCCATTTTTTTGTGCTTTTCTTTTCTAGCCTTTTTTTTTTGGCTTTTTTCGCTTTTTTTCAAGTAAACTAATGAAAAGATACGAAGGAAACTTAACAGAACCTGGCTCTGATACCAATTGATATGAATCTTGTCACGAATGACATAATTCACTTATTTGTATGCCCAAGATCGATATAAGAAAAGAATAGTTGTATGGAAACCTCAACCCCTATTTCACGAAAAGACAAGAACATTGGTAGAAGAACCTCAACTCCAGCCCTCAACGAAAATAAGAACATTGGTATGTGAAGACGCCACAAACGGGGATGGAAATTCGTTTGTTAAGTCGATAATGAACGCCACAAAAAATTTCGATAAGTTCGAAGAGTTCTTTATGGAACTAAGAGAAATAATCTCACAAATATTCAGCAATAAGAATTGTTATTTTCCATTAAATAAAGCCCTATATATAGGCTGATATTACATGAATCCAAATAGGAAAGAAGACATAGTCCTCCTTGAAAAAGGAAACTTAATAAACTAGGAAACTTATTAATTAAGGATAATAAGGAATAAGGAAACTAATAAATATGAAAACTAAAATAATCCTAATATAAGTAAGAGTCATATGCTTGATCTTCAAGTAACTCCAATACTCCTATTATAACTAGGAGTCTTGTTCTTTTTGGACTTTGCCATATTCATGCATCTTTGTGGACTTGATGGATTATGCTCAATAGTCCACCACAAATTATCTTTAGCCCAATCTTCTTGATTCAACCCATTGAGTATTTCCTTGTAGTTCTTCCTTTGGACCCTCCAAATTAGACACTCAAATATGCATTTTGAAGCCATGCAATGCTTCTCATTATACCATGCCTTGCTTTATTCCATAAAGGGCTTTCTTAAGTCTAAGTACGTGATTCGAGTTAATGTGGATCCACAAACTCTTTAGGTTGTTCAAAGTAGACTTCTTTGTTGAGATAGCCATTCAGAAAGGCATTCTTGACATCCATTTGAAACATGTTAAAGTGTAGGAGACATGCAACATAGAGTAATAGGCTAATTGACTCAAGACATGCGGCAGGAGCAAAATTTTCATCAAAGTCGATTCCTTCAATTTGTGTGAAACCTTAAGCCACAAGTATGGCCTTGTTTTGTACTACATTACCTAGTTCATCGATTTTGTTCTTTTAAATCCACGTAGTTCCTATTATGTTGATATTCGGGGGTCATGGTACTAGTTCCCAAACTCGATTTCTTCCAAATTGATTTAATTTCGCTTACATCGCATCAACCCATGCTTCCTCAAGAATTTCTTCCTTGATATTTTTAGGTTCGATTTTAGAAGTATAACACACATTATTTATCATTTCACTGTACATTTGTCCTAACCTTATTAAGGATCGACTACTTTCATTGACGTCTCCAATCATTGCAGTGAGTGGGTGATTCTTCTTTATTCTGGAGGAAGGTTCACTTTGAGTTGTATCATGGATGCCTTGGGAGCTGAATTCCTCGGATGCGTCAGGATAATTAGTGTCAGTAATGGTGGTCGCCACTGTTTCTTAACTCACTATCTCATCAGTTCCATTTCGTGGTGAATCATCCTCATGATTCACAGTATTGCGAGAATTAATTAAGTCAGAAATTCCTGATTTAGTTGAGGTGGCTGCAAAATATGTGGAGTCATCAAATTCAACGTTAGAGGATTCTATAGTAGTTTGAGTTCTCATGTTATACAAGCCATAGACCTAACTATTACGAGAGTGTCCTACAAAAATAGACATGTCACATTTTGACTGAAACTTGCCTCTAGGTTCTGTGTCATTCAAGACATAACAAGTGCACCCAAAAATGTGAAAATGCAAAACACTAGGTTTCTTACCTTTCTAGATTTCATGATATTTTGTTTGACCCTTGTCTGAAGTAGGAACGATGATTACGTAGCATGCGGTGTTGACTGCCTCAGCTCTATAGCAGATAACTAACATTTTTGAGTTTAGCATGACCTTGGCCATTTCTAGGCTGGTCTTGTTCTTCCTTTCAGCCACCCCATTTTGTTGTGGTGTTATTGGGGCTGAAAATTCATGAAATACACCCCTCTCATTGCCAAAAGAGTTAAACATAGCATTTTCGAATTCATTTCCATAATTGCTTCTAATTCTTTAATAGTTACAACAGTATTGCACATAATTTTGAAGGCATTAAAGGCCTCACTCTTTTCCCAAAGGAATTCAACCCAAGTAAATCTAGAGAATTATTAACACAAACAAAGATTTACCTTTTTCTGATGATGCTTTCTTTTTGCATTGGTCATACGAGGTCCATATGAAGAAGTTCCAGGACACGAGTTAAGGGTGTATGTTGTAACGGGACATTACTACTCTTCTTTTGTTTTCCATGCTTGCAAGCTTCACATTTTCCTTCACCGCGAGTTCCAACAAGAGGCATTCCTCAAATGGCCTTAGTTTTAGAGATTTTATACGAGTTTTATAGTTTACATGTCCTATCTGTTGGTGCCACAACTCGGTCTGGAAGGTAGTGCTGAAATTACTAAACAGAATATTTGTTGGACCGACAGGTTTGGTTAAAGTGTAGCAGTCATCGGCATTTCTTAACGCATGTAGTACACTGTTGTCTTATTTGTTGATCACTTCACATTCGTCTTTGGTGAATCGTACAAACAGGTCCTGATTGCATGGTTGACTTATGTTGATCAGATTTGCATGTAGTCCTTCCACATAGAAGACATCCTTTAGGCGAGGGAACCCGTTCACGCTAAGAGTTCCTCTTCCAATATTTTTTTTCTTTGTTTCCATCGCCAAATGCTACATCTCCTCTTATTTCATCCACAATTTTTTCGAGGATGTCTTTGTTCTTAGTCATATGACGAGAGCAGCTATTGTCAAAGAACCAAGAATTGTTAGGATTATTCGAGAAAGATTGATAACTGAAGTAATAATGAACGTTTGAACATTGTGTTGCGTTTGAGGAACTTAGAAAGCAGTTGAAGGAGATGTTTGAGAGTGAATTGATGAAACCCGCTAAATCATCGTACGGTGCACCAATGCTCTTCCAAAAGAAAGCTGATGGTACCCTACGCATGTACTGTGTTTATCGAGCTCTCAATAAGATCACTTTGAAGAATTGTTATCCAATTTCGTTGGTGGTTGACTATTTCGATTTTCTCAGTCATGGCAAGTATTTTTTGAAGATTGACCCGCGCTCAAGATATTGGTAGGTAAGAATTAAGGAGTGGGATGAAGCAAAAACGATTGTAGTCACGAGGTATGGGGCCTTCGAGTTTTTGGTGATGTTGTTCGACCTCACAAATGCTTCTGCTATGTTTAGTACCTTAATGAACCAAGTGCTACAAGGATTTGTGGATGTATTTGTAGTAGTCTATCTGGATAACATTGTGATTTACAGTGAGACTTTGGATCAACATGTAGAACACTTGAGGAAGGTATTCTTGTGCTTGAGGGAGAATGAGTTGTATGCAAAGTTGTCTAAGTGCTCGTTTCTTCAAGAAAGTATCGAATTTATGGGTCATATTGTGGAGCAAAGAAGGACACAGATGGATCCTAAGACGATCCATGCCAATAAATAGAGGCAACCCCCTAAGGACGTGCAGGAGTTGCGCTATTCTCTTAGTCTGGCTAACTATTATCGTCGAAAGGGGTATTTGGCAATCACAAAACCCCTCACCGATTTGTTGACGAAAGAGAACACGTGGGAGTAGGCCATAGGGCGCCAAACTACTTTTGAGTTATTAAGGAAAGCTATCATGACAGACTCTATTCTTGCTTTTATGAATATGCCCGAATTGTTTGAAGTACAAACTTATGTGTCATATTTTTCTTTGGGAGGATTCTTGGTTCAAGACAGCCACCCAGTAGCGTTCGAAAGCCAAAAACTAAAAGATGAAGAGACACGCTATTCTACATAAGAAAAAGAACTGATGGTCGTAGTCCACTGTCTGTGACTATGGTGTCACTGTTTGTTTGGCTGTCGGTTTGTGGTGAAAATAGACAACAGATCGGTTAGTCATTTCTTGATTCAACCCAACTTGACGAGCATGAAGGATCAATGGTAGGAGCTTCTATCATAATTCAACTTCAACCTAGAGTACCGTGCGGGCTCTAATAATCAAGTGGACGATGCTCATAGTCGGAGAGTGAATTTGCGAAAGGTGGCAGCGTTGATGGTCAGTAACGCACTTCAGTGAGGGAACATATTCAAGGATTACTTTTAAGTGTTCTCGAAGCTCAAACTTTGATAAGATTGGTTGAGTAGGGAAAGGCTTGGCATTTCTGGATGGATGGGGGACTGTTGACGACCAAAGGTAACCGCCTTTACGCGCCGAAAGGTGGAAACCTTTGGAAATTCTTGTTGGTCGAGTGCCACGACATCATTTGGACAGCCATCCGAGAGAGCAACACACTTTGGCGCTCATACATCGAGCGTATTACTGGCCCAAAATGGTAGACGATGTGGACATATATGTTCGTACTTGTTTGGTTTGTCAATATGACAAACTCGATCGGAAGAAGAAGGTTGGCCTTTTGGAACCTCACATTATCCCAACAAGGTCGTGGGATAGTGTATCTATGGACTTCGTTTCTGGGTTGCCTAAGGTTGGAGACCTAGGCACGATTTTTGTGGTGATTGATTGGTTTTTGAAATATGCTTCCTTTATACCCGCTTCAAAGTATGTATCCGTGGAAGAGACTGCTCATCTCTTCTTTAAGCACATAGTGAAGTATTGGGGACTGCCGCAAGATTAGCGATCGTAACTCTAAGTTCAATGGATTATTTTGGACAGAGCTGTTTTGCTTGTAACGGTCCAAACTTAATATGAGCTCGAGTTTTCATGCGTAGTCTGACGACCAAATAGAATGATTTAACTCAATGTTGGAGGAATATCTCAGACATTTTGTTAGTAGATGTCAAACGAATTGGGTGCAGCTACTGGATGATGCACAATTGTGTTTTAATGCTCTGAAAAGCTCCACCACCAACATAAGCCCCTTTGAGATAGTTAAAGGGCAGCAACCATTGTTACCACATACAATGGACTCTAATCCAAGTGCCAGATCTCCTCTTGCACACAAATTCTCTAATTGGGAGCGAAATGTTGAATGGCTCGAGGATATCTAGAGAAATCTCAATGGCGCATGAATAATTACGCAGATCAAAAATGTCGTTTTGCCTAGTTTAGTGTGGGTGACTTAGTAATGGCAAAGGTCCCGCATCTCCGATTCTCAAAGACATCTAGAGGGAAAGACCCTAGATCGATGCAGAAATATATATTAGACCTATCCATGTTACTAAGCGAGTGGGGAAATGGGCCTATCATGTCCCTCTTCCCACATGGTGCAAAAAGCGCAACGTTGTTCATGTTGGCCTTCTAAAGAATTATTTGGTAGATCAAGAGGACGTCTTTAGAAATCATCCCAGCTAGCCCGAACTTCAACTAAGGAACACACGAAGAAGGGTGACAGAAGCCATTTTAGACCACTGAGTTGCAACTACCAAAAAGTGAAAATTTGACAAATAATTGGTGAAGTGGACAGGATGTAGCGATGAACACCGCCATTGGGAGCGAGCGCAGACCCTAAAAGCATCGTCATATTTAATCGAGGAATTTTAGGCCTCAATGGCGCCAGGGACATTACCAACTCAAATGGGGGAGAATGTCATGGGTGGGGGTGTCGCGCCGCACGGGCGGATGGTGCCCTGCACGAGCGCCTACCTGCGTGGGCAGGCGGCATGTGCTCGGATGCCTAGTCGCACTGGCACAGCATCCAAACGGTACCTAATATCCATAATGCGCATTTTGGAAGGCTACATAGGTGGAGCCATCGGTCCACTTCGATGGACGTCGCCTTGCACAAATGTCTAGCCGCAAGGACAGACGGCGTGCGTAGGCTCCCAGCTACGCTGGCAGCCGGTGCCTAGCGGTGCCCAGCAGAGCCCTATGTCGGTATTTTGGAAAAACCTGGATGTGGCGACCCATTGGGGTGGAAATTGACCCACAACTATGAATAATATGTTCAAGATTGAAGACCCAAGTCATAGTATAGGCTCAATGTAATTTATTTTCATTTTGGATTTCCTAGCTATTAGCGCTACTGTAGACATTCTTCGTGACCGGAATAGATGTAGCACCAATGTTGGGAAAGAGTTGATGAATGAAAAGCAGTTTACTTCATATTTCGAATTGTCATTAAATCTAGATTCTTAGTCTTGACATCGTAGTAGAAATTCTATTTATGTGCTTAGATAAATGATTGCCACCATTGTTGCCTAGTTTATAGTTTATCCTCTAAAACATTCGTAGAATTGAATTGCGACGATCAACGACGGAGAAGGTGGAAGTTTCTTGTGTTGACGAGTGACTAGCCGCATGGTACCCTTTTTATCGGTATATACAAGGACGCCACGTGACACCATCTTTGCGCTTGCCTCTTTGTCTTCTCCTCCATCAGCATGTTCTGATCTTTCTCGTTGTTGTTCAGGCTCTACAATCCAAACAGTCCCAAACTTTTTAGAATATTTTTTAACCCCAAGTAGTTTTACAATTTGCAATTTAGTCCTACAACTTAGTGACCGATTAATGATAGTTTTTACACACTTTATTTATTCTTAAATTAGCTATAAAAGTCATAAATTATAATAATTATTTAGAAATTAGCTTAAAATGCTAAATGTATGGGTATTTATATAAATATATCTATATATCTTTTACCTAATTAAGGTAATTCTTCCCCCCGGAAGATATCAAAAATTATCCCCATTTTGAAGGTGTCCTCTAATGATATCAATGACCATGTCAAAGTGAGCACATTTAACCCTCCCATCATGCACCGACACACCAAGATAAAGTAATGGAGGATGAGTTTGTGACCAGCCGCTAATCCGTTAAATCATTGCTCTCTAAGAAGATGAAGCATTCTTGCTAAAACTAAATGAGCTATTCAACCTGTAAATCCGTTGCCCCGACACCTCACAATATAAGTCTAAGAATTTGCATATCTTCCTAACCTCACATTTCCCTCCTCTAGCAAAGAGGATACAATCATCGGCGTATTCTTGGTGTGATAAAGAGAAAATCTTATTTGTATCAAAAGCTAAAGATGGAAACTTTTGATGTAATGCCTCCAAGCCTCGTGAAATAAATTCAGCCTCTATACAAACAATTTAGACTCAAAGTAACCCACAACCTCCCCATTAATTACCACCGAAAAGTTACAATTAGTGATGCAACAAGCAATCAAGCTCCTCCGCCAATCATAAAAAACAAACTTCTCCAACATTGTAAATAAGAAAGACCATTGGACCTTATCATAAGCTTTCTCTATATCAAGCTTCATAACCAGGTTGTAACCCTGGGTTTTCTTATGAAGGGAATGGACCATCTCTTGACCAAGAATGATATTTGCAGCAATATCCCTTCCTTTAATGAATCGGTTAGGAGTTATGATTTTAGGAAAAATAATCGCAAGCCTATCATTAAGAACTTTAGAGCAAAGCTTATAAAAGGTAGTGCAAATACTTAAATGCATAATGTCACTCCATTTTTTGGGTCCTCGATCTTTGGAATAGGAACATCATGGGTATTAGTACAAGCATTAGGTAGAGCCTTACCTTGAAAGAATTCCTCAATGGCCGCATAGACATCCACTCAAGTGATTTCCCAACAAGTTTGAAAGAAGTGAGTTGTAAACCCATCCGGCCTCGCAACCCAATCTGAAGCCATGCTCATGATGCAATCTGTGACCTTCTCCAGTAAGGGGCAAGCCAAAAGTGAAATGTTTTCCTTGTCATTTACAAGAGTCGGTATGAATGCCAAGCCATGTTCCCTGAACTTGATTTGATCCCCCAAGGAAAATCTGAAGATATTGAACACCCGATGTCAAAATATCAGATGGGTCTCATATCTCCACCTCATCTACCACAATCTTGTTGATGCGCGTTCGTGCTCTTTTTTTCTTCACAACACTTTTGTAGTACTTCATATTTCTTTCCCTCTCATTCTTCCACTTGCATGCCCCCCTTTATTTACAAATATCCTAGTGCATAGCTAGCCGCAAAGTAAGTTCTGCATTCACCCTATTGAGCTCAATGAGGGCCGCATCCATTGGGTCTTCATCATAATAAAGTTTTGCTTCCTTCACTCATTGTTCCATCTCCTTCACCTTTATTTAATTTTCAACTTCGGCAACTTCATTGCTTCCCAAACACATTTGAATAACACTATTTAATTTTCAACTTCAACCGTTTGAACTTCTCTCAAAGACCACGCAATCCTTCGGCAAAAGTAGGTTTGGTCCAACTATTCTTCAGTATTTCCATAACACCATGATGTCGAAACCACATGTTTTGAAATCTAAAAGCATTCTTCTTCTTTTGAAGATGTGTTTTAAACTCAAAAAGAAGAGGACAATGATCTGATTGCAATCGGGCTTTGTGAGTGATTGTGCACACTTGAAAAGATTCAATCCAACAACTATTCACCAAGACACAATCAAGCCTACCCCAAACACCTCTCTTATTTATCCAAGTAAACTTGTGACCAACAAAATCAAGATCAACCAAGCCCGTTTCCCTGTAACTTCATTAAAATCATCAATCTCTCTAATATGGGGGCTGTCACGGCCCTTTCTTTCTTCCAATGACGCAACCGTATTAAAATCTCCTCCAATCATCTCTGGATCAGTCGTATACCGAGCCTGTGAGCCATCCCAAAGTTCATAACGACTAGCTCTAGTGGTTAATGAGTAAAAAAAGGTCATCCAAAGTGCAATGTAAGAATTGCGCATGATTCTCCACGATGGTAATTTCCACACTCTGGTCATACATAACTCAAATCTTTCCCGGGCAATTATCAATCATATGAGGATAATTAAAAATCCTCTCAAAATGATAGTCTCGATTAATAAGCAGGTTGAGCGACACCAAACTCCTTGGATTAATATCTCTTTCTTAAATTTTAATCGTGTTTTGTGCGCCTTCATTAGCCACACCTCTAACATTCCAAATAGTGACTTTATTCATTAGGAAACATTATCCTTACCTTGCACGGATCTCAAATCTTTGTCACAAACGTCATTTTCTTTTTCTTTGCTTTCTTCTTCCTTTTCGTTTACTTTGCTTTCAACTTGATCGGGCACATTTGCTTCAATTCATGGCGACGGTTGATCCTCAATTGTTTTAACCGTGGGAGTGTTAAAAATCATTAAATATTTGGCAAAGATACGTGCTGCCTCTTTAAGCTTTTCCAATTCTTCATCTGGTATATCATTCTCACTTTTGGAATTGGTCCCTTCAGATTTCTCGTTGATTGTATGTCGAATCCTCTTTATCAAGTCATCAAATTCAGTTATTGGTGTTGCCCTCTCAAGGTTCAAGCTTATCTCTAGCCACATCTTTGACCAAAGCCAAGCATATCATTGGCTTGCGGTCTCCACCCTTAGAGCCTCAACCACGACTTTTGAAGCCCTCTCTTTGCCATCTAAGTTCATTGAAGTAACATGAGTCATGGATAAATCATCATTAGAAAAAGAACCAACATAATTTTGTCCTCATTTCCCTCTAAATGTGTTTCAAGAGACTGCTCTTTATATTTTTAAACCATTATACCCTTACCCTTATCCACAGGTTTAGGTGTTGGTACAGTCTTCTTTAAAATACTTTTAGGTTGAATGTTTCGATTAAAAAGTCATTTATATTTCATCGGGGGTTTCACTTTACTTGTCATGTAACACCTTTCCACATTCTGACCAACATGATTACAAGCCGTGCAGTAATGAGGCTTGTCACCATAACTAACCTTTTGGGAAAAGCTTCCATCCAAACCATCAATGAACGTTTCTTTTATTTCATCATCCAAAAGATCAATCTGCACACATACTCTTCACAACTTAGATGAATAACCTTAACCGTGGGTTCATCTATTCTTAAAGGTGTCCCAATCATAGATGAGATATCACGAAGAGCTTCCTTATAGAAGTAAATAATAGGTAGGCAAGGAAGGGAGATCCATACCGGTGCAAGAGATGACTCGGCCTTGGGATCATTGACGAAGTCCACTTGAAGATTCTCATCAGAAAGCCAAGAACCATCCATGATTTCCTAGTCTATAAGCGTGTTGAGTCATCTTCCAAAGCAAGTTCAATGCAGACGTTCCTTGAGTCCGATGTCAGCATGAGAAATTTGTCCATTCAATTCCATCTTCAAGAACCAATTTTGCAACTCTTCCAGACAAGGGCGACTATGTGAGAACTTTGCAACTAGTGAATACTTAAATTGAGCCGCAAAGTGATCAAAATCTTTCTGTTGAAATATAATCGTTGGTTTACCTTGAAAGGTAAATGGAGTTATTGGTTTCGTCACACGTTTCTCAAACAAAAAAGTAAGATCATCACCAAACGACTTGCATACAGATCTAGGAGAGGTTCATGCTTACCAATAAGAGTGATAAAAAACCTTGAGAAAGGTCTCGATGGAGGCTTTGTCGTGATGGGGAGAATTGAGGAAGAGCTTGCGACCAACTTAAACTTTGTAGCATAATTTTCATTAACGGTCAAAAACCTTCGAGAGCCTTCATAGATGGAGGCGGAACAGTGGATTCCGTAGGTGGAAGGGAGTCCTCCGAAACTAATTGAGAGGAGGGAGGCTCCCTCATGATCCAAGGGTCGTCCCTGTTGAAGCTAGTTGCACAAGTAACAAAGAAAAAAAAAGAATTGCTGAAACTTGGCACTCACGTAATCACCACCAACATCTCCATTGACCATGGAACGAAGCTAGAACTCCCACGCAGATGAAGAGGAACCAATCAACGATCAAGAAAGTGAATTCACCGTTCAAGATCCAATGTACACGACCGAATGAGACATGATGAAACTCCAACAAGCAATATCGTAACGCCCACAGTCTCTAACCACCACAACAGTCCGAGAGCTAGCTAAGAACGTGAGAGAACGTTCAAGAGCACCCCGAAAGATGGATCGGAGATTGAATTTGAATCTTCCCCATCGGTGAAAGCCCAAGGAGAAGCCATAGTGTTGTCAAAGCAGCTTGGAACCTATCTAACGAGGGGACTCCGTAAACTACTGAGTTCTGAGTGTTGAGCTAAGAGAGGAGGAAATGTGAAGGAATCCTCTTAGAGAGAATTTCTGCCTATATACTTATGATTATTCTTGTAAAAGTTTTTTAACTTATCATTATAGTTAAATATTAATCAAACAAGTTTATAAAGTTGTAAACTATTTGAGAATCAGATATGATCTTACATCACATGCCTTGATATGGTAACATGTGTTAGAAACTAAAAACTAAAGAATATGTGAAGAAATAGGCAAGTGGGCAACTTGTTGTATGATTGCACATTTTTTGTCTACACTTCACTCTTGTGTATTTCAATAATTTTTGTGCACTTATTAACTAAGGTAATGCATTTTTCACTTCACTAAATTCAAACATTTTGAGTCTACTTTTATATAAAAATTGCTCCAAAACTTTTCTCTTTGTTCTTCGGCGCCAAAACCACAAAAATATTTTACTGCGCAGAAAGTCTGTATTTTAATTTGAGAACAAAAAGAATCATAACTAATAGAATTTGCTGCCAAATTTTAGATCCAGGTTCCCCTTTAAGTTTGGCATCTTTCGTTGTCATACACCATCTTTAAAAGAGAAGGGTTTAAGGGTAAAAATTAGGCAACAGTTAACCCCTTCCTAGAAAATTAAAGAGCAGCTTCTCTTACCCAAGGATTTTTTAAAAATAGCAAAGCTCTTAATTTCTCAACCATAATATCTATATATAATTGTGGATCTTTGCAAAAATATTAATCAAGATAATCATTGGTGTACAAAGTTCTAACTAGTGTAAGAATCTAAACATGTCTCTCTTTTAGCTGTTTTAGAACAACTTATGAAAAACTTAATCTTATTAGATATTAGCGTAACCATTTACACTTTATGCACTTATTTAGGGATTCATGCGGTTAACGAGGACAACCAACGCAATTGTGAGAAAAAATGTGTGGTTTAATCTTGTTTTCTTCGAAACTGTTTGGCATCCAACCTCAAAAACTTGGACAGAAAAGTCGTGATTCTTTATAAATCATGAGCAATCCTCGATTTATTATACTTGATCTCAAATTTTATAATCATATATTTTTCTTGCCATAGTTTATTCACATTCAAATTGTTACTTTTTATCACATATTGATCCCTAAATCTTTACTGTTTTGATGTGATAACAACTATCATTTCATGAATTGTGCAACGAGCAACGAACTATGTTTGGATTTATAGCTTAAAGGACAACGAATTATATCTGACCTACTAGGTCATGTGATAATCTTATTTCACCCATTGGGACGCCTTTTGGAAGTTGGGAGTTGTGTTGATATATTCTTGGGCAACATGGGTTGTCAGTTTAAGATTTTTTTTTAAATACTTATTGACCTACACGCCGCGTACAATTAGGAGTTGATTGTCACCGTTGTGCTAGACTGACATGTACTCGATCATGTCTCTTCGTTTTGTTGCAAGGGCTCTTCTCGTAGGAAAGTATAATAAGGTTGAATATTTTGGGAAACTGATGGAGATCAAAAATATGAGTATCTCTTGATCGAAAATAACCAACGAGGTTTGACCAGAAAGTCAACGGAGCCCGTTTTTAACAAATGATACCACTTTTCCAAGTGGAAACGACCTCCTGAGAAAAACGTAAAGACTAAGTCTTTACGCCCACGTGATTTTAGGCAAATTCGAAAGTTTAGAGGGTCAAAATTACAGTTTATTATTTTCAGCGGGACTTTTAATTTTATTTATTTATTTTAAGAGTCTTTTGTAATTTTGGTGATTTTTATGTTTAGGGTTTCATCTTTATAAGTGAGTCGTCTATGAGTCATTGTAGTTAGTTGTTGATTGAATAAAAAAAATTGAACTTGAGAGTTTTCTCAGTTTTTGTCAATTTCTCGGTATACTGCAGAATCAACGAACTTTTGATTATTGTGTTATTTCATCTTCCCTTATGGCTTCCGCTCGCTACATCAGTTGGCATCAGAGACAGGTTCGTTCCTTCACCATGGCGGCAAGGAGAAACTCTGCAGTCCATCATGTTCCGGTAGAAGAAGATAGATGTGATGAATACACAATGTTACGTCGACAAATTAACTTGTTGACGCAACAAATAACGGTGATGGTTGCTCGACAGCCTGAACTCGCACCAACACCTGAAGCCCCATTGTTTACGGATAAGGAGAATCCGTTTGTACCACTAGAACAACCATTGAATCCGCCTATTCGCCGGAGACAAGATGATCTAGAGGAAAAACATTGGAAATCAGAGTTTTAAGGTGATATTCTAAATTTACATGGTGATTATGAAGAGGATTGTAAACCTTCATATGATGTGGTTTATGATAGCGATTGTGATGATATTGTGGATGAGTTCGAGATTTCTAGATTAAAAGATTTCATGGAGGGTGTGGATGAGAAGATCACGGTGGAGAATCCAATAAAAGAGACGAAGATGTTGGAAAAGTACGAGGTTACCAAGAAAAGTGATAGATTTGAAAGTTTGGTAATAGAAACGAAGAATCTAGGTGTGGAAGTGGTCGATGACGAGAAGAAGCACGCTCCTATTGTTGTTGCCACAATTGAAGATGTTCACCCTCAGGGTTTTGATATTTTTTATGTAACTAGTCATATTTTGTCTTATGGTGATAAGTTCTTAGTTACTAAACACGATTCAGATTCGAGGTCGAATCTTTTTCAACCAGAGGAGAATGATGGAGATCAGAAATATGAGTATCTCTTGATCGAAAATATCCAACCCGAGGTTCAAGCGAGTCGAGGTTTGACTAGAAAGTCAACAGAGCCCGTTTTTGACAAAATATACTACTTTTCCAAGTAGAAACGACCTCCTGAGAAAAACGTAAAGATTAAAGTCTTTATGCCCACGTGATTTTAGGCAAATTCGAAAGTTTAGAGGGTCAAAATTGCAGTTTATTATTTTCAGCGGGACTTTTAATTTTATTTATTTATTTTAAGAGTCTTTTGTAATTTTGGTGATTTTTTATGTTTAGGATTTCATCTTTATAAGTGAGTCGTCTTTGAGTCATTGTAGTTAGTTGTTGATTGAATAAAAAAATTGAACTTGAGAGTTTTCTCAGTTTTTGTCAATTTCTTGGTATTCTGCAGAATCAACGAGCTTTTGGTTCTTGTGTTATTTCATCTTACCTTATGGCTTCCGCTCGCTACATCAGAAACCTTGTTACATTCAAAGAAAAATTGTAAACATTCATTCATATGTGTGATTTGATTATTCTATTTATCTGGTTTCTCTACTCCTGCCTAAAAATACCTTGCACAGTATTTTTACTAATCCAATTTGCTTCCTAAATTGCTTAGTCATATATATGAATCTCACTAAGTATATAAGCGTAAGTATATAATCTCACTAAGCATAAGTATATAATCTCACAGTATTGATTAGAAGTTTTGGTCGTTACATAACACGTTTTGTTGGATAATTGAACCTAACAGTGTGCAGATAAAAAAATTAGAATGTATCCCTTTTTTGGCTTTGAAAAGAGCCATAAACATGCGCATCACTAAATTGAATTATAACATTAGTCAGAACACAGTAGATGAACTAATGAACCCAAACATCTAAGCCATTCAGGTCTCTTGATTACAACACGATTTAAATCAACTCAATTCAATGTGTAAGTAGTAATTATTTATTAATTAATCCTCATTCTTCTCATAATTCAAATCATCAACTACTCGAGTGATGGTATAATAGCCAAATACAACTGTTTAATCATAGTCAACGTGGTATTCAATACTCATAGCATAATTTACTTTCCATTTTAATATTACTTGATTGTGCACTTGCGAACTTGTGGGCGAAGCATATCTATTGCAAAAAATATTATAAACAACACGATAGCTACGCGTCAGATAACTCTGGCTATATGTCTCGGATCTATTAGAAATAGAAGAACTCAAAGAAGGCTCAATAGGTTCATGGAACATAGGTAGTTTGTCTATGAACTACTAAGTAAATCAATATAAAGACCAAACTCTGAAAATATAGGTCAATCATCTGATTTTCAACCATAATCAATCGATCTCTTCAATTATGTATATTAAGTTAGCTTTGCAATTATATTCTTTAGGTAGCTTGAGTTCTCATAGTTTAATTTGTGACATTATCTGTTTACATTAAAGTTGATTCTAGAATATAATCATCCCCTCTCTTGGGATCCGGTACTTGGGACGTAATTATACTTTTCATTTTATTATTACTTAACCATGCACTTACAAACATGTAAACATAGGATTATTATTGCAAACATCATAAAAACTACATATGCACGCTAAGAATCACCTTCCACGAGGGTGTTTCTCGGGCCTCCTCCTAGTCATTATTTTATACATTGAAATCTACCAAAACCTAAGCTTTTATGGTCGGCCTGGGCTTGTAGGTCAAATCCAACTCCCCCAATTCTACGACTCATTTAATATTGTTTCATAGACTTTTGATAGGCCTATGATCATTTTAACAGATATTAAGGTTGGGATAACGGGACGGGTGATGAGTGTCTATTTGATGTGAGTTTAATAGCCTTTTTAGTTGTACTTTTGTTATGCTTTGTAGCAATTCTAGTAGTTTATGTTATGTTTTGTGTCTTTTGTAGTTTAGAATCGGGTCAAGATAAAATGATAGAAAAAGAACACAAAATTAAGGTTGAAGTGATAAGGACTTAAGAGGATTGCATTGGAGGTGCCATAATGCAACAAATATGAAGAATGTAGCCCTAATTTCACACAAACAAGGCCCAGATGCAAACCCGCAGCCACCGGAAGCCACACTACCCACACTCCTCTAGCAGAGATCAACATGACACGTGCTCCTTAAGCAGTGCAACTCATGGACGTGAAATAAAATACGCGACATGCAGCACGACGTAGGGTAAAATCCTCAATTTCTGAGCAACAAAATATCTATAAAAGAAGGACGGGTCTAGGTAGTATGTGAATAGATTTTTGGTATCTAACTACTTTACATTGGTTTCTAGTACCACAATATTTATAAAAGAGAGAATTGAGAGAAGAGTGTTAAGAGAGTTTGAGAGAGAAACACCATTGAAACTCAAGCTTCCATAGTTTTAGTCTAGTCAAAGAGTCGAGAAATCTGAAGAATGAGACAAGGCAAAGGAGTCCAAAACATATAAAACAGCAACGTTCTACTAGATCTGCGAGGTTTTCTTAATTTTGTTCTTAAAATATGTTGTTTTACTCTTTATTTGTTGTTTTTCACGAGTTTATGAATAGATAAACTATGTCGTGTTTGAAGTAGGGAGGTAGCTCTGATTTACGAATATATTTTTCATTTATATAAGTATTTTTTTGAGCCTTCATGTGTCTAGACTGATTTGTTATATGTGTTGCATGTGAAGATTAACTCTTGTTGGAATAACATAAGCACTACCAAGGAACCGCCAGAGTGTAGATGTTAAACTACTCATGTACAAACGTGATTTGTGACATTGATATACTAATGTAATCAGGCATATCTTTAGATCACACTGATACAATCTTTGCTAAGTACACAATGTTAGCACGAGTAGATGAGTGAATTTGATTGCAGACTTAATTTCTCTTTCAAAACGATTAACAACTGGGTTGAGTACGCTATCGCATTAGGTCATTAGAAAGTTAAGGATTTATAGATTGAGGATCAGTTCGGCTATAAATCATAGACCCATTAGAGGAAAGAGAACTTAAATAAGGCTCAATAAATCAAGGAAGTATGACTAATTTGTCTATGAATTACTAAAGTAAACCAGAAGTGAAACCTGAACTCAGAACACATTCATCACCCATCTATTTTACAACAAAAGCAATCATCCAATAATCTTCAATTCAGTTCTCTCGTTAATATTTGCATTCTTTTTCTTTAGTTAGCATCTTCTCACATTCATTAGCGTTATTCTAGATTCATTGGTTATAATCTTGCATCCATATTTTCATTCATCATAGAGTTTTTTCTCTCCACACAATCAAATGTAGTAAGTTCGGGAACAACATCATTCTTTCTGCATTTAGGTGAAACTGGCAGGTGATCTTAGTGGGAGAAAGAGTACAATGGGGCTATGTGTTTACTTTGGGTGGTACTGCAATCTCTTGGGGTTCAAAGTTGCATAAGATTGTGGCGTTATCTACTACTGAAGCTGAGTACATAGCCATAACTGAGGCCAGCAAAGAGATGGTATGGTTGCAAGATTTTATGAGTGAATTGAGTAAAGGGCATAGTAATAGCATTCTCTACATCAATAGTCAAAGTACTATTTTCTTGGCAAAGAATTCGACATTTCGTTCAAGAACAAAGCATATTGAGTTAAAGTTTCACTACATGCGGTTTGACTAACAACGGTGGAGAGCATCATAGAGTTTTTTCTCTCCACACAATCAAATGTAGTAAGTTCGGGAACAACATCATTCTTTCTGCATTTAGGTGATTCTAGAAATTAATCCAAAACGTCCAAATTATAGATTTATAGCTGTTTGGCCATCAGAATCAAGATGGACCGCAACTGGGCCAAAAGCTGTCAAGCGCGATCATGCCACATCGCACCACAATAGAGCATGCTAGGCCCGATCATTGGGTCGGCGCGCCTGTTATTCACGCCACTCTCTGGAAGAACTGCGTAAGTATCTCCACTCCAACATAATCAGTCTCCGCGGTGCCTGATAGGCGCGATTAATGTCGTAGCGCCTCACCGTAGTGCCACTTTCTGGTTGCACGTCTTGATATCCTCTTTGTTCTCACTGTTGTTAGAACTCCAATCTTCAATTTCAGTTCACTGCCATCATTGTTAAGGCTCCACAATCCTAACAGAGAGGCGAACATGTCGACCTTGATTGGTTTATGTGGCAATGTTAGAGTTGACGTCGATGTTTGACATGCTTTCCTAGACAAATCCTGACAAAATCAAATCCATAACTAAAATTCCCTGCCAAAGAGCGTATGTAATGTACAGTGCCTTGTCGGTCGCATGACACCACTTGGGAGATTCATCTCCAACGCAGCGGAGAAAATTCTACCATTCTTCAAAGTCCACATGAAGAATCAGAACCTTGAATAGATCGAAGAATGCGAGCAAGATTTCTTACAGCTTAAGCAATACTTATGCTCCCCACCGTTGTTAGTCAAACCGCACGTAGTGAAACTTTAACTCAATATGCTTTGTTCTTGAACGAAATGTCGAATTCTTTGCCAAGAAAATAGCACTTTGACTATTGATGTAGAGAATGCTATTACTCTGCCCTTTACTCAATTCACTCATAAAATATTGCAACCATACCATCTCCTTGCTGGCCTCAGTTATGGCTACGTACTCAGCTTCAGTAGTAGATAACGCCACAATCTTATGCAACTTTGAACCCCAAGAGATTGCAGTACCACCCAAAGTAAACGCATACCCCCATTGTACTCTTTCTCCCACTAAGATCACCTGCCAAATCAGCATCACCACAGCCACATAGATTTGTGCTCGATCCTCCAACACACAACTCTATGCATGTAGTACCCCTCAAGAACCTCAGAATCCACTTCACTGCTTCCCAGTGTTGTTTTCTCAGATTTCTCATGTATCTGCTAACAACTCCCTCTGCATGTGCATTGTCTAGCCTCGTACACACCATTAACTACATAATATTGCCCATTACCGATGCATACGGAGTCTTCATCATTTCAGTACGCTCCCACTCACTACTAGGCGACTTCTTCTTAGATAATTGAATTTGACTACCCAAAGGAGTACTTACCGAATTTGTACGATAAATGCTAAATCTTTTAAAAACCTTCTCAATATATTCAGCCAGTGAAAGATACAACTTCCCCAAAACCTTGTTACGTAAAATAAGCATGCCCAAGATCTGCTTTGCCTTACCCTAATCTTTCATAGAAAACCATTCACACAATTATTTCTTCAACGTGTTCATCTCTTGAACAGAAGCACCCGCTATCAATATATCATCGATGTACAATAACAATATAATGAAAGAATTGTCGAACCTCTTGAAATAGCAACAATGATCAGCATTGCACCTACTAATTTAAATATCATGCATGAAACCATCAAATTTCATGTAGCACTGCGTGGAGCTTGATTAAGGACGTACAAGCTCTTCTCCAGTTTGCAAACAAGCTTGATGTTACCTTCAGCCAAGAAGCCCTCTAGTTGCTTCATATAGATATCTTCTTCAAAGTCTCCATGAGACATGCCGTCTTGGCAATCCATTTATTCTTGCAATAAATTCTCCACCACAACTATACTCGAGACCATTCTAATAGTTGTCAGCTTCACCATCAGAGAAAATATATAATTGTATTACCTGATCTAATATGATAAACTATATATTGATTCTTAGACTGTGCAAACAAGCAACGGATATTATCCAGATTAATAACTCATATGATATTATGTTTCACCCATTGGGACGCCTTTGGGAAGTTGGGCCCCGGATTGTGTTAATTTACTGCTAGACAGCAAGGGCTGTCAGTTTAAGTATTTTTGCATAATACCCATCGATCTAGGCGCCGTGTATAGTCAGGAGTTTATTATATCCCGCGTGCTAGATAGCGTGTACTCAAGCATGTCTTTTCGTCTTGTTGCGAGGTTGCTCCTCGTTGGGAGGTATAAGGTAGTATATTCGTTGATATAAGGTTGAATGCTCTATAGTTATTTCTTACCATTCTTTACCGTTCAATTCATTTCCGGATTTTACTTATTCTTACTAAATTTATCGCCTAAACCTATAAATCTCACTAAGTCATTAAAGACTTATTCCTCTTTTGTTTTATCTGTCCATTTCTCATAATAAAAGGCGACTTACGTGTGGCTGGTGTGAGTGGTTTTCCAAATCAAGAAGTTATTTTGCTGAGTGTGATTTTGAGTATGCATTTCAATAATCATAAATATTTTAAATAACTAAGTATTGTTACTTTTATTCAACTATGACGTTGTTATTTGTATTTTACCAAGACTTTCGCTGTGATATGTAATAAATTGATTTTCTTTGTGTATGGTATGATCCTCACCGTGAGACCTTTCCTTTAGACTAAATTAATATCGAGTTTGTTTTTGTGTTATTTGAACATGGGACGAGTTTGATATTAACTAAATCTCAAGGTGCGGTTCTCACACTATGGTATCAGGTCCATTGTTTTAAAAGAAGGTTTAAAAGTCATAATTTTAAAAGTTTAAACCTACTATTTTGCTTAACATAAATTGTTTTTCTTTATTTGACGAGAATTTTTTTAACTGGTCTAAAAGAATGCTAATCCTAATGCTATACTATTTGGCCATAGTATTTCGTGATTAGCAATACATGAACTTTATGTTATATGCTTTTTGTTATCTTGTATTAATTATGCCATATATTTACCATGAATAATTGACCCATATTTTTTTCTCTTATTAAATGAGGTTTACGTACTTACCTTTAATAACTCTTAACTACAACTCAAACTATATTTTATTATGGTGTGTAGAATGTCTAATCGTCGTACTCGAAATCAGGCTCATATCGAACCTTCGCAACCATCTCCAGTTAGTAATGATCAATTCTCAAACCGTGGACACACTACCAATGGACAGGGACCTGAGACGGGTATGAATAACCATGAACAAGAAGCTCCCTCCATGTATGCTTTCTTTCAGAATCAGTTTATGCAGTTTTCTCGACAACAAGCAGCAACTAGTGGGTCTACATTGCAACCTGAAGATCAACTCTTTGAAAGGTTTCTCCACTTCCAGCCTCCTAAATTTCTAGGAGAACCTGATGATCAAAAAGTCGAATTGTGGATTAACGAGATGGAAAAGATTTTCATCGTCACCAACTATAGTGAAGAAAAACAAGTCAATTTGCTGCTTTTCGTCTGGAGCAAGATGCAGCGCACTGGTGGCGTATAGTAGATGAACGTTGGAAGGGCAATGGCACACCTCGCACTTGGGGTAACTTTTTCAAAGAATTTTATGGCAAATATATTCCTCAAGTGGTGCGGATACGTCGGGAGAAAGAGTTCCTAAATTTAATTAAAGGACACAGTACAGTCGCACAGTACGAGGCTCGGTTCACCATATTAATCCAGTATGCACCTCATAATTTGGCTGATGAGGAGCGGCGAGTGAGAAAGTTCATTGAAGGACTTAAATTGGAGATTCGTTGGGCCGTAATCTCTATCGACCTAACAACTTATGAAGTTGTCGTGGAGAAAGCACTACGGGTCGAATCTGAGATTAAAGAACTTGTGAAGCTTGAAGAAGGGGTGAAGAGGAACATGTCAGCTACCTCAATGGCTCATGGAGGAGAAAAGCAAAGTAATGGGAAGAAATATCCCCGAAAAAACCAAGCCAATATGATAAAGACGGGACAGTCGTCCATCGCATCACAAGTTCAGAATATGCCAAAAGGACCTTGTGGATTCTGTGGCCATCCAAACCACCATGAAACAATGTACTGGAAAAAGATTGGGAGATGTATTGCATGTGGAAGTGATCAACACCATATCAAGGATTGCCCTAAAAGAACATCAACACAAAAATAAGATGGACAGTCGGGGAAGCCTAAGATCCAAGCTCGTGTCTATGCTCTTGGAGCAGCTGAAGCAGATGTTGATCCAAATGTAGTGGTTGAAGTTAACATTTCCATACTTGATCAAATTTGCAAATTTTATATGATCCTAGTACTACGCATTCTTTTATTGCCTTGTCTTCTGTCAAAATGTTAACACTTGAAGCTGGACACTTACCATAAGATGTCGAAGTGAGCACACCACTAGGCTTAAGCCTAGTTATTGATATCGTGTATAGGGATTACCCAATATAGATAGATAAGGTTTTGTACTCTAATGACCTTATACAACTTTCTCTACGAGAGTATGATGTGATCTTAGGTATGGGTTGGTTGTATAAATATCAAGCTGAGTTGAATTGTTATGCGAAGCAAATAAAGCTTGGTACAAATGCAATAGGGAAACAAACCTTAAAGAGCACTTTGATTGCCACCATCTCATTAATTGAAGCTAAGAAAATCCTTAGAGGGGCTTGTGGATTCATTGCCTACTTAATCAATAAACCCAAGGATAAGGATAAAATTGAACATGTACTTGTGGTGAAAGAATTTGCGGAAGTATTCCCTAAAGAATTACAGTCTCTTCCTCTAAAAGGGAAATAGAGTTTGTAATTGAACTTGTGCAGAATGTTGAGCCAATCTCAAGGACTCCCTATCGACTGGCCCATGCAGAGTTAAAAGAATTGAAGATTCAGTTGCAAGACTTATTAAAACAAGGGTTCATACGATCTAGTATATCACCTTGGCGAGCACCTATACTGAGAAAGATGGGTCGCTCAGGATGTGCATTGATTACCGTGGTCTCAATAGTGTTACCATAAAACATAAATATCCTTTGCCTCATATCGACGAGTTATTTGACCTTTTGTAAGGTTCAACTGTTTACTCAAAACTGGATTTGAGGCAAGGATACTATCAGTTGCGTATCCGAGATGAAGATAATCCCAAAACAGCTTTCAATTCCAGATATGGTCACTTTGAGTTTGTCGTGATGCCTTTTGGATTAACGAATGCCCTGGCAACATTCATGCGCATGATGCATCGAATATTTCGGCCATATTTGGATAAGTTTGTGGTTATCTTTATTGACGACATCCTGGTATTCTCCAAATCAAAAGAAGATCACGCCCAACACTTGAGGACAGTTCTGCAAGTCTTAAGGGAGAACACACTCTATGCAAAGTTTAGCAAGTGTGAGTTCTGGCTAGATCAAGTGGCATTTCTGGGTTATGTGATTTCCAGCAGAGGAGTCGAGGTTGATCCATCAAAGATCGAATCAATCATAACTTGGAAACGACCTGAGAATGTCATTGAAATTTGAGGCTTTCTCGAATTAGTAGGGTACTATCGAAGATTCGTTCAAGATTTCTCAAAGTTGGTAGTTCCACTTACACGACTAACTCAAAAGAATAAACCTTTTGAGTGGAACGATAAGTGTGAGGCAAGTTTTCAAGAGTTAAAGAAGAGACTAACTTCTGCGCCAATATTAGCCCTACCTTAGGGATCAGAGAGGTTTGTAACCTACACAAATGCATCAAAAGAGGGTTTTGGATGTGTTCTTATGCAGAATGGGAAAGTCATTTCGTACGCTTCTAGGAAGTTGAAAGCAAGTGAAGCAAATTATCCTACACATGACTTGGAGTTGGGGGCAATTGTGTTTGCATTGGCGAAATGGAGACATTATATGTATGGAGCAACTTTTGAAGTATATACAGATCATAAGAGTTTGAAATATATCTTTTCCCATAAGGATTTAAATATGAGACAACGTCGATGGATGGAATTCCTAGAAGACTATGATTTTTCAATCCGCTATCATCCGAGAAAGGCGAATATCATTGCAGATGCTCTAAGCAGAAAAGCCAAATTGAACCAACTTAGAGGCAAAAAGGCAGTAACAACTAATGGTGAAGCGAATTATATTGTAATTCAATCGTGATCTCGCCTAGCAGGGCTACGGATCCAGTCAGACTATCAAGTCGAGTTGCTAAAAGCCCAACAAATGGACGAGGAAACTGAGAAACTCAAAAGAATGTTGAGTGAGAGAAACTCCAAGTATCACCTACACCTTACAGGACTATTGATGTTTCAAAATAGAATGTGTGTGCCACAAAAGCTTCGAAATGAGTTGTTGGACGAAGCTCATAAGTCTAAGTACACGGTACACCCAGGGGGTACAAAAATGTATCAAGATCTAAAGAAGCATTTTTGGTGGAGTGGAATGAAACGAGATATTGCTGATTATGTGAAAAAGATGCATGACTTGTCAACTGGTGATGGCCGAACACCAACACCCAATTGGAAAATTACAACCTCTCCCTATTCCTGATTGGAAATAGGAACAAATATCCATGGACTTTGTTACTCGACTTCCAATAGTCAGAGGCGGTTATGATAGCATATGGGTTATTGTCAACAGGTTAAAAAAGTCGTCTCATTTCTTACCCGTAAAGACGAGCTATAAGGTTGAAACATTGGCAGAGCTATATAAGAAGGAGATAATCAGATTGCACGGGATTCTAGTAAGCATTGTGTCTGATAGAGACCC
The DNA here is from genome assembly GCA_948329865.1 of Linaria vulgaris. NCBI lineage: Eukaryota > Viridiplantae > Streptophyta > Magnoliopsida > Lamiales > Plantaginaceae > Linaria > Linaria vulgaris. The sequence continues at coordinate 4,995,007 of OX415253.1, read as the reverse complement.
CAAGTTCACGTCCAGACTATGGAAACAGTTACAAGAAGGGCTTGGAACTAAATTGAAGTTTAGTACTACATCTCATCCTCAGACTGATGGACAATCTGAATGTACAATTGGATTTCCTGAAGATATGCTAAGAGCATGTGTACTAGATCACAAAGGGTCTTGGGATCAACATCTACCTTTGGTAGAGTTTGCTTACAACAATAGTTATCAGGCTTCTATTGAAATGGCACCATACTCGGCTCTCTATGACAGGAAGTGCAGATCACCAATTCATTGGGATTTAGATGAACGTCGAACCTCTTCTGATGGATCACATTGAGCTCTAAGACACGAGATCATTCAAGAAGCAATTGATAAAGTTCATATTATCAAGCAACGCATCAGAGAAGCCCAAGATAGGAAGAAGAGTTATGCTAATAAGAGACGCAGAGTCTTGGAATTTGAGGTAGGGGATCACGTTTTTTCTTAAATTGTCACCTCGAAAAGGATCCAGGAGGATCGGAAAAGGTGGAAAGTTAAGCCTGCAATTTATTGGACCATTTGAAGTATCAAAAAGGGTTGGTAAAGTGGCTTACCAATTGGTATTACCCGCAAGAGTTACTGGGAATCATAATGTGTATCCCATTTAAGGAAGTATTACCCCGATGAGTCTCATATTCTCGCACCTGGTACGGTTCAAATTGAAAGTGATTTGTCATATAAAGAAAAACCAGTTAAGATTCTTGATCAAAAGTTCCAAGAACTTAGCAATCGAAAGGTGTCCATCGTTAAAGTTCTTTGACGAAATCACAACGTAGAAGAATCAACTTGGGAACCAGAGCACAAGATGCGGAAACGCTATCCATTTCTTTTCGAGAATTCAAGTACGAATTTGGGGACTAAATTCCTTTAAGGAGGGGGTATTGTCACGCACCGGAAAAAAAAATAACGTTTTCAATTTATTTTAGTTTAATTTTCACTTTAGCCCTTCAACTTACACAAATTAGGATTTTGACACCAAATAATTTTAGAATTTGCAAATTTAGTCCTAAACATTTATGATTAGCTTATGATAGCCTTTACACAATTTATGTGTTATTAAATTAGGTTCATATATCCTAAATAATTATAATTATTTTGAAATTAGCTGAAAACATGTTAATTACATAGTTATCTACTTAATTATGTATATATATCTTTTATATAATAACTATAATTGCATAATTGTTAATCAATTACAAGTTGTGAATTATTTAAGATGAATATATGATCTGAATTTGATATTATAAGGTGTATAAAGTAAAATAAAATAAAAAATAAGTGATAAGGAGACAACTATACAAGTTGTCAACTTGTTACTATAATTGCACATGAACCTGTCAGCACATGTCAGCACTCCAGATCTGACTTTGAACAATCTTAGCTCCATATTAACTCACGTTCATGCATTGTTTTTCTTCATTATATTCAACCATTTTGAGTCTAGTTTCATAAAAAACTTGTTTCAGAATGTTTCCCATCGTCTTTCTAACCCCCAAAGATCAAAACATTTCATTGTGCAGAAAAACTGCTTTCAAATTCGAACACAAAAAACATCATAACACATCCAAATCAAGTCCAACAATTCTGAAATTTTAGATGCAGATTCCCCTCTAAGTTAGGCATCTTTCATATTCAGGCACCGTTTCCAAAAAAAGAAGTTTTTGAAGGCCGAAAGCAAGCAACAGTCAGTCTCTGTCCAGAAAGTCCGAAAACAGCTTCTATCACACAAGGATTTTTTACAAAATAGTAAAACTCTTTTCTTTATCACTCCTACTTCATGAATTTACTAATATATATATATATATATATATACGTTGATTCTTTAAAAAATATTTAACTATGATATTCATTTGTTTACAAAGGTCAATTTAGTATAAGAATCTAAGCATGTAATTATGTTAGTTATTTATTTTGGAATACTATGTAATATTTCACCAATCTCTTTATATGATTGCTTAATATGAAGAGTTGAAATGTGAATTCATGATAGATCTACTATATTGAAGGTTATTTAAGCAAATCACTCATTAGATCATAGTTTAGACGGCAAAGATAGTAGTAGCCGAGTATGGTTTATTTTTACTAATGATGATGCATGTTTTTAAGTGATCTTTAGTTAACTTTCATACTAATCCTTTGTATGAATCTTTGACGTATATTAGGACACGATTCTCTCACATTTTAACTTAGTTAGTATTAAAGGGTAGCCTAATTATTAGTTAGAACAACTTATGAAAAATATAAACTTACTAGCTAATTGTATAACTATTAACACTTTATAAACCTATTTAGGGATTGACGAAGTTAACGAGGACAACTAGCGGTAATTGTGTGGAAAAGGTGAGGTTTGATTTTGATTATTTCAGCCCTGTTTGGCACCCGGCCATGAGGAACTTGGATAGAAAAATCATGATTTTTGTTCCCTAATCACAAGTCACTTCTTTCATCCTTTATATTGCCTTTATGTTTCATTTACTTATTCTCTTTGGCGATTCAGTTTCTTTTATCTATTGTTACTTCATGTTCAAATGTTAAATCTATGACCTGTGAATTCATAATTGTATTACCTGATCTAATATGATAAACTATATATTGATTCTTGGACTGTGCAAACGAGCAACGGATATTATCCGGCTTACTAGCTCATATGATATTATGTTTCACCCATTGGGACGCCTTTGGGAAGTTAGGCTCAGAATTGTGTTAATTTACTGCTGGACGGCAAGGGTTGTCAGTTTAAGTATTTTTGCATAATACCCATCGATCTAGACACCGTGTATAGTCAGGAGTTGATTATATCTCGCGTGCTAGATAGACGTGTACTCGAGCATGTCTTTTTGTCTTGTTGCGAGGTGACTCCTCGTTGGGAGGTATAAGGTAGTATATTCGTTCATATGAGGTTGAATCTAGTTGTTATGTGCACATGTTCATTTTCATTACTTCATGTTCATATGTTATTAACGCTCAATAGTTATTTCTTACCATTCTTTAACGTTCAGTTCATTTTCGGATTTTACTTATTCTTGTTCAATTTATCGCCGAAACCTATAATTCTCACTAAGTCATTAAAAACTTATTCCTCTTTTATTTTGTCTATCAATTCCTCAGAGTAAAAGGCGACTTACGTGTGGCTGGTGTGAGCGGTTTTCCAAATCAAGAAGTTATTTTGCTAAGTGTGATTTTGAGTATGCATTTCAATAATCATAAATATTTTAAATAACTAAGTATTGTTACTTTTATTCAACTATGACGTTGTTATTTGTATTTTATCAAGACTTCCGCTGTGATATATAATAAATTGATTTTTTTTGTGTATGGTATGATCCTGGCTGTGAAACCTTTCCTTTGGACTAAATTAATATCGAGTTTGTTTCTGTGTTGTTTGAACATGGGACGAGTTTGATATAACTAAATTTCGAGGTGCGGTTCTCACAAGAATGGACCAAATTCGTACTTTAAATGGGCCAATCACAAGAGGGCTTGCTAAAAAGATGGGAGCATCTCTTTATGGGTAAATTAATCAAGTTTGGGTCCATAATGATAAAGGAGGCCCAAATGAGCAACGAAGATTGTCAAATCTGATCCAAGTGACCTTTTAAATAATGGTCAAAAGTCAAAGACGAGTTTTGACCATTCTTTCATCATTTTCTAATCTAGTTTATGTATTTTCTATTTCTAGAAGTCTCTTTCATCATTTTCTAGTCTAGTTAATGTATTTTCTTTTCCTAGAAGTTGTTGGAAGGTCATAGTTGATTTCTTAGTGACCAAGTTTGTCTCTCCTATAAATTAGGAAGACCATTTTCAGTGTAAGACAACAATTATCATATTTAAAAACTTTTTGAGATTTTATTCTCTTTGGTTCTTTGAAGAACTATTTCTGAACCTATCAAACAGGTTCATCACCCTCATTTGTGGCGTTCAAATCTGACTTATCAAACAGCACCCTCCATAACCGTTTTTGGATTCTTCTTTATACCAAGGTTTGTGTTTTGTATCAAGTAGTGGGTCGCGGTCTCCATACCAAGGTTCCTATTTGTACCAAGGCAACGGGTCGAGGTTCCATCCAAACAACCTGAAGATAACGATCCTACGTTTAGCATACGAATACCATTCATCATTGGTGGATATCGTATCAGAGACGGTATCGATCAGAGGGCTTGTTGGTTTGCATATCTATGATTATTATTTTGATATTGTTGAAAATCATGCCCCCAATTGGGAGGCGCGATCTGAAAGATGCGCATCTCAGTGTATTGTTCCTGAGGCTTTTTATTAATGTTGGTGTCGTTGATCGAACGCTCTTTGTTCGATCTTGTGGTTTGCATCGAATGTTGGTGGTTCGATGTTGATATCATGTATTTCTGCTCGATCTTGTGGTCTGCATCGAACGTTGGTGGTTCGATGTTGATATCACGTATTTCTGTTGTTCGATCAAACCAATGGCGTTCGATGCTAAAATGTACATCGAATCAGGACGATTTGATGTTGAACTTAGTGGGACTGATGAACCTTTCCAGCGCCTATATAAATGGGGAAGGTGTTGGAGAAGCTCATTCTGCCTTTTTTTGAACTCACGTTAAATTGTAAGTAGTATCGAATGAGTGTGGTTCGATACAGGCTGCATTGAATGCTTCTTGTTCGATGTTTAGAGTATCGAACGATAATCCTTCGATCTAATGCCTTAGAAAAATTTTCGTGTTTTTTGCTAAATAAATAAGTTTCGCCTCTGGTTTTATTTAACAATTTTTTGTACTTTTTTCAGGCAATTTGCTTCTCAATCGTTGCCGAATTTCCAGCTGTAACCAAGGTAAACGATTATGCGCTTACTTTGCGGGTCACATTATTTTTTGCTTTTTGATTGTTTATTTGAAACTGTCTTGTAGATGTCGTAAGTGCCTAGAGTGACGTATTCATGCGTAGTCAGTCGTTTTTCTTTTTATTTTATTTCAGTTTGTGTCAATCAAGATGGTGAGCTCTGAATCGACCACCGGGAGTGAGTCTAGTAGCGGCTCAAGCTCCGATTCAGTTAACTCTGTGGTGGGCCCTCGAGGAGATGAGATTGAGCTTATCGACATTGATTCTGTCAACTCGCCTAGGGGTGATCAACTTGGTGATAACAATGATCAGGCGTCCTCGCAAGGTGGGGACGATAATTTGCAATCTTCTTCATCGGAGGATAATCGTGCCTCCAGTGAAGCAGGTGAAGATATAGAAGCCATCAATAGGGAGATTGATGACTACGCAAAGATCCCATGGACGGCGTATAACACTTACGTGTCACCGTTGCAGCATAGCCGCTCGTCCTGGCACGAAATGTTTAATATAGCCAATAGGTATAAGTTAGTTATTCCCGGTCCAGATGAGCGCATGGATTCATCCCCGTCTAGTCATCTCATAGTTTTCGTGGGTCTGTTGGCGAACGTGTTGCGATTTCCCATACCTATCGAGGTCAAATTCATTCTGAGGTCCATCGGGATTGTGCCAAGTCAGTTGACGCCGACCTCGTTCGGACAAATCATCGGTTTTATCATCTGAATGAAGGCTTTAGGCGAACCTCGGGGTCCTGGTCAATTTTGGGCCCTCTTCGAAGTTTGTAAGAGGGAAGTAGGTTTTTACCATGTGAAGGCTCTGAGGCATCGCAAGTTTCTGAGTGGCGGGGCCACTAGCTATGGAAAGAATTGGGAAAAATGCTACTTATACGTTCAGCAGAGCTATGAGGGAGAATTTGCGGCGTATCGGCGTGATTGGTTTGGGGGTACTAGAGTTGCTATACCGCCTGGTGTATGCCCACCTTCATGGGACTGTAATCTTGTCCCTAATTTAGTTCACAATCACCAGTTTAATGTTAAGAACTTGGTTGAGAATCGTGTGTTGTCTTTGGCTGGATTATCTCTAGTTCCCTATAATGGGAGGTTTACACTTGGTATAGATTCTGCATTTTTTACTCGGTATCGTGTTTCGCTATCACCGTGATGATGATACTAAGATGTGTTTTTCTTTTCAGGCGAATTTATCATGAACCGCCACGTCAGGATCAATCGAGCTCTGGCCACTGAGAATGATGGTTTTTAGACTACTATTGTTCCTCCGATTCCACTTCTAAGGAAAAGAAAGAACAAGAGTAAGAAAAGGGTGTTGTCCCCCCACTACCGTGTACCACAGGTTCGGCGACTGGTGGTGGTTGCGCTGCTGCAGATGAAATAAGGGTCAGAGCGGGGCCACGGCATGGAGGAGTTTGAGATTTTAGAGGAAGAGGCGATTAATGCCTTGAAGGTCCTCCTTCCAAATCTTGGAGTTCCACATCCCGTTTCGGCCGAGGAGAGGAAGATGGTTGAGCGGAACGCTCTTCATCTTTTAAGGGAGGTAATATATTATATTTTGGCTGCATTGTGTTACATATGTATTTCATTGCATAACGTCCTTTAACCCCGTGATGTTTTCTCTTTAGGGTGGCGGGATAGTAGACGCTATGTTCGATGGGTTAGTCCAGGCTTATGGACAACAGCAGGTCGGAGCTGACTTTCGTGGCAGTGACCCTGATGCTTTGAGGGCCGCTCTTGAGGACAAAGAGAGGGCATTGCAAAAGGTGAAGGAGTACACAGCTCGAGCTGTCGGTCATAGGGAAGCAGCGAGGCTTGCATAGGAGGCCGTCGATCAGCTCCAAGTGCAAGTCAGCAATCTTTCGTCCAGCAAAAGAGAGTTTGCGAAACGAGTTGTTGTACTCGAAAAGGAACTGGCGGCCTTGAAAGAAAAGTCTGGACGGGCCGAGGAGATAGGATATGCTCACGGCCTCAGAGAGGTATAGTAACTTTACTTGAGTGGAATTCTTTATTCTTTTATTCTTCCTTGTTAATATCTTTAACATTGTACAGAATCATTCCGCACAGCAACGGGTTGAAATTGCCAAGGAGTTCCTTCGGAGCAATACCTTTAGAGAGATAAGTGCTCGGAGGGGTGCCCGAAAAGCCCAGAAAGCTCAGGTTCTCACGGTACCCACCGCGAATGACCACCCAGCTTCTTCAGATGAGTTCGTTGTGCTTCTCGAGAGCAACAACCTCGTTTATCGGGGAATTTCTTCTCCGCCTCCGATGTCGCCCGTATATCCTTCCTCCGAAGATGAGGATGATGCCGACGTCTAAGTGCTTCGGCCTTTTATTGAACAATTTTCATTTTGTTTTCTGGCGCTGCGACGCCCTTTCAATGTCTTGAACAATTTGAATAATTATCTCGTAATCGCACGTTATCCGTGTTATTTTTCAATGATATGTTTTTTCCGTTGGCTCCTATTCATTACCTTTTCTTTCAATCGTTATTGTTGCATTTTACCTTATTTTGACAACTAGAGCGTCCTTTTGTATTCATGAAGGGTGTATGCATCTCTTTGAGACGTAGGATTAGTATTTTATTACTACTAATATAACGGTCATTCAGTTTTCCATTTGTCGGGATTATGGTATCTCGCGCCACTTTGTACGGAATGTTCGTCCCTTTTTATTTTTTGGATTTGCGGTATTTTGTGCCACTTTGGACAGAATCTCTGTCTCTTTTTCATTTTCGGGATTTGTGGTATCTCGTGCCACTTTGGACAGAGTTTCGGTCCCTTTTGATTTCTGGGATTTGCGGTATCTCGTGCCACTTTGGACAGAGTTACCGTCCCTTTTTCATTTTTAGGATTTGCGGTATCTCGTGCCACTTTGGACAAAGTTTTCATCCCTCTTCGTTATTTTCGAGAATTACGGTATCTCGTGCTACTTTGGACAGAGTTTCCGTCTCTCTTCATCTTTGATATTTACGGTCTCTCGTGCCACTTTGGGCAGAGTCTTCATCCCTTCTTTCATTTCTTCTGGATTTACGGTATCTCGTACCACATTGGGCAGAGTCTCTGTCCCTCTTCATCTTTGGATTGAACCTATTTTAGGTCCTGCATAAAATTGAGATTATGCATGCCTCTGCATAGTTAGTTGTTTCACAATTCTTATTTATGCAGATGATAATATAATTGAAAAATCAAAGCGTTTCTTTTGGAAACGAATTCATATAAAGAGAATAGGAGAGGGTTTTGATTGCAAAATCCGATCTCCTATGTTCTTAGAGGTGGCCTTCGTGGCTCATGTCTTCGGTGTCCCTGTTTTAAGTTAGTACATGCGTGCCCTCATGCTTGTTAAGGCTGAGGGGAAGAATGAAAGTTGTTCAAAATATTCGAGAAATTGAAGACTTGCAAAAATTAAATTGGGGCACTTCAGTCAATGTGATCCATTTCCACGTGGACCAGTGCTTCCACTGCTTCTTGCTTCACCTGCGGTTGCGCTCGAAGCAATGCTACATAGCATTTCCAGTCTTCAATGTGGTCTGCAATTACTTCACCAGTTCCGGCTGGAGTGGGGAAATTTACCATATGGAGGTAAGTTGACGGCAAAGCTCAGAACGCGTTTAGCACTGGCCTTCCTATGATACCATTTTAAGAGAAAGTCATATCAACAACCACATAACTCGCCAGTAGTGTTTTCCTTTGAGGTGCGGTTCCCAATGAGGTGGGGGTGCGTACTCAATCCACGAGGCACTATCATCGGGCCTCCGAATCTATGAAGCGAGGTTCTTACTGGTTCCAATATCTCGCCATTCAGCCCCATTTTATCCAATGTGGAGTTGAATAGTACATTAACTGAGCTACCATGGTCTATCAGCATTTTAGTTACACCGAAGTTGGTTATGTCCACCGTTATCACCAACGGGGAATCCAGATTCACTGTTTGAATGGCCTGGGGGCTCAGCTTGAGCAGATTTGTTGTTGAGAAAGTGATCTCTTCCTGCGGAATTTCCTCGATCCTTAAAATGTTAGCGAAGCCAACAAACCTGTCTGATTCAACGAGCCTTGAGATTTTCTTTCGGTCGTTCGTGTAATCTGCCCCCACTGGACCGCCTGATATCATATTTATCATTCCCCTTCTGACGTTGTTGTTTCTAGTTTGATGATAGTCCAACAAATGCGGATGATCAACTATCTTCTGCTTGTCCTTTTTTGGCGATAGCGATCTATCCCTTTCAGCGTCGTCCTCTTGCTCTTTCATCTTTTTTACAAACTCCACTAGTTTTTCGTCCTTCACTAATCATTCGATCTCATCCTTGAGATCCTTGCAATCCTCGATTTTGTGGCCCTTCTGATTGTGGTATTTACAGAAGTGGTTCGAAACCTTGTTGCCTTTGAATCCTTCATGTATCTGGGCTCTTTCAGCCACCCATTCCTTTTCGCTGTTCCGAATACTGTTATGATGCTAGCATTCAGGGGCGTGTATCACCTTGGCGATGTGTCTCGATACCTGTTATTTCTGTTTCTGTTGTTGTTATGGCGGTTCTAGTCCTCTTTTCCTCTTTCCTTATCTTTCATGGGCACGATAACGGCTAACTTGGTTGCCATCATCTCTTCACGGTGGACCACCCCCTAAGCTATATTTTTTATCTCCTCGATGGTTCTGGGGTTCCGCCTAAGCAATTCGTCGCTAAAGACTGTATTGGTAGTTCCTCGAAAGAGTATACTCATCACCATCTCTCCACTTGGGCTGTCAATTTTTAGCAGATCTGTGTTAAATCACCTCATGAAGTCCTTTAGACTCTCATTGGTGTCCTACTTCATTTAGTACAGGTGGGAATGGTCCAAAACCAGTCTCGCCTGACTTGAGAATTGGTCCTCGAACATGTCCCTCAACTGTTTGCATCGGTCGTGCGGGGGCCAATCACTCTGCCAGTGCAGATTTGACCATGGCCATTATTTCATCTCTCATATTGTTCCAGAGTGAAGCTGTGGTTGTTGTCACTCTAGTCGCGCCTCCATTTGGTGTATGTATGCCCTCTACTTACGTTTGTGGCATTTCTTGCCTTGCGTGCGTCGGCACCCCAGCGGGTACTGTTGAGGGTCACGCGGCTTCAGGGACAGTTTGACTTGTTGTCGCTCGGTTGACCTCTGCATTTGTACTTTCAACTGCTCTACTACGTGATCTGGTCATTCTAGACGTCATGCCTAATAAACTTGGAACTGTGGTGTTTCTACAACGGCGCCAATATTCTGGTCTTATTTCATTCGAGTAACAAAACATCGTAAAAGGTTACAATGGGCTAATCAATTGCCAAAATAATGATAATCCAATGGAATTCGGACTAGCTTGGGCCGAAACACATATTACAAGCTGACTAGGCTTAGTAAATAAAATTACAAAGTACAAAATGTGCATCGAACGGCAGGTATTCGATCTATGTTGTATCGAATCGAGTACATTCGATACAATGTATGATTGATGGTCATATATTGAACTGAGGCCCTTCCATCTATAAGAGTATCGAACTAGGGTCCTTCGATGCAAGAATAAACAAGCTTGCTGATTATCGAATCAGTCTGCTTCGATCAAACATCGTGTATTTAATGTAGGGACTTTGATCGAACATGGGGTCTTCGATCGAATGATGTTGGTTCGATGTTGAGCAAATCGATGATAGTTGGAATGCGTGCTAAGAATGTCAGGGGATGGTGTATTTATAACCCCCGTCTCGTGGGCCCCAGTGGCTGTTGGGGAAAGTGCATCGAATTGGGACTGTTTGACCCAGTCGTTCGATCGAACCATGCTCGTTCGATACTCGTTCAGTATTGAATTTTGCCTGTTCAATGTACTATGATAGTTGGGCTTTGTTCTTGGGCCGACCCAATATTAAGATTGGGCCACGCCTAAAATACCCCCACCATATAGTCCCCCCAGTTTGGGAGACGGTATCGATCAGAGGGAGGGTTCAAAACTTATAAATTATATTGTTGGTTTGCATCTCTATGATTATTATTTTGATATTATTGAAAATCATGCCCCCGATTGGGAGGCGCGGTCTGAAAGACGTGCATCTCAGTGTATTATTCCTCAGGATTTTTATTAATGTTGGTGTCGTCGATCAAACTCTCTTTGCTCGGTCTTGTGGTCTGCATCAAACGTTGGTGTTTCGATGTTGATATCACATATTTCTGTTGTTCGATCGAACCACTGGCGTTCGATGCTAAAATGTACATCGAATCAGGATGATTCGATGCTGAACTTAGTGGGTCTGACAGGCCTTTCCAGCGCCTATATAGAGGGGGAAGGTGTTGGAGAAGCTCATTCTGCGTTCTGATGAACTCACGTTAAATTGTAAGTAGTATCGAACGAGCGTGGTTCGATATAGACTGCATCGAATGCTTCTTGTTCGATGTTAGGTGTATCGAACTGCGCTCGTTCAATTCTACTTACAATATAACGTGAGTTCAGCAGAAGGCATTTGCGGTAGGGTCCACATCAGATAAAGAGGAAGAAGATGGAGGATTGGAGGTCATTGGTGTTGCAAGAGGTTTAGCACCATCCATTTTGTAACGAGCCAAAAGGTCTATAATGTATTTGTGTTGAGAAAGAAATAAACCCTCATGACAACGACATACCTCAATCCCCAAGAAGTACGTAAGTGCCCCCATATCCTTAATGGCAAATCGAGCACTAATCCGTGAAATAACCGAGGAAATCGAATAAGGACATGAACCAGTGACGATAATATCATCCAGGTAGATAAAGACATAAACCCGAATATGCTCCCGAATGAAAATAATGAGAGAAGTGTCGGATTTGGATTGAGAAAATCAAATGAAGTGAGTGCAGTATTAAGAGCAAGATACCAAGTACGAGGAGTTTGCTTGAGACCATAGATGGATTTATGCAAGAGGAAAACGTGGTATGGTGCCGACTGATCAACAAAACCAACAAGTTAGCGCATGTAAACTGTTTCTGACAGATCCCCATGTAAGAAGGCTTTGCTAACATCTAGTTGGCGCAAGGTCCGACCATGCATAGTTGCAAGTGAGAGAAGAGTCTGAATTGTAATTGGCTTAACAACGGGACTGAAAGTTTCTTTTAGTCAAGACCTTGACGTTGATTGAAACCTTTGGCAATAAGACGAGCTTTTTACTTTTCGATTGACCCATCTGAGTGCCTCTTGATACGAAAGACCGCATTTAGAGTCAATAATGTTGCAACCGGGCGAAGAAGAAATAAGTGTCCAACTGCCATGCTTGGTCAATGCTGTGATTTCTGCAGCCATGGCAGCACGCCAAGCCGAATCAGATAACGCCTTGGACGCACAAACATGAGCTATAGGATAGTCAATAGGATGCTTTTTTGAAAGGTGAATCTGCTTTCGCTTAAAGATATTATTTCGTAAACGAGTAATCATAGAATGAGCCCTGTTAGAGGGAGGAGGAGCATTCACAGTTACAACAGGAGTCTGCTCCGAAGGAACAGTCGCAGAGGGTGAAGGAGTTGCAACAGCAATAGGAGTTGCAACATCAGTAGGTATTGATTCTGCAGCGGGCAAGGGAGTTTCAACATCAACATGAGTTGCAACATCAGCAATAACTAATGGTGCGGCTGGCAGGGGCTGTTGCAAGACAGGTGGCGTTGGAATAACCGAGACTCCAAAGGAAGTATCCGAGTGAGTAGTTGCAAAGTAGGCAAAGAAGAAATCCGCAGAAAAACTGATTCCACAAACTGAACATGTCGAGAGATGTATAAACACCCTGTGGTGAGATCAAGACACTTATATGCCGCTTGAGATGTTGAATACCCCACAAAAAGGTATGCCCGAGAAGAAGAAAACAGTTTATGTGATACATAGGCCCGGAGATGAGGGTAACAAAGGCAACCAAAGGTCATAAGGCGAATATAGTTGGGAGCACGACCAAAAATGACCTCTAATGGCGACTTGTTCTTGAGAACGGGAGTAGAAAGCCGATTCGAGAGATAGACAGCAGCGCCAAAAGCATACGCCCAATAAGAGGGAGCCAAGTTGGCACGAGTGAGAAGCGCCCGTCCCATAATTGCAACTATGCGATGGCGGCGTTCACTTGTACCGTTTTGTTGCGGGGTGTGAGGTGCCGTAGTTAGCCAACTGATGTCATCGATACAGAGATATGAGAAAAGTGATTACTATTATAGGCTGATACGTGCCTTGTTTAAGGAAGTTTCCACAAATATTCACAACCATTTGGATGTAGCGTGAATTGTAGGCTGATAGTTATCCGTCTAATGAGTTAAGTATTCCCTCTCTTTTTGTTTGTTTTTGATAGTAAAAGGACTTCCGTGTGAAATGCTCAGAGATTTACATGACCATGACTTTCCTAACCAGATTCAATTCAATCAACTCAACAAGAGTAAGTTGTCTTATTTTATTTTAGTTCGTATATTATTAAGACATAAACATACGAAGAAACATTTTTTATAAAGATGATATATTTTTTAATTATCTTGCACATCATATAATTGTATCTACAACCCTGCATTTCGTAACGAAACAGTTTCGGATAATTGCTCATTACAGAACACTTAACAATTTAACCAATAAAACTTCACCTCAAACTAAAACATTTGTTGTTCACATGCAATAAAAAAAATCTAAATCATTATTCAATGCACTGAAATCTTAATTTCAAATCATAAACCCATAAAGTATTCATGTTAGCACCAATTAAGTTATTAATAAATAATTATTTTTTCATTTGATTATTTTAATAGTAATTAAGAAACTCCATTCTAAGAGAGAAGATAGATTTATAAAAGTTGGGGTATTATATGATAATCGCTTAATCAGAGTTTAAAATGTGATTGTTCTCCAAGATTATATTCCAAATTATGCGATTGTTCTCCCAAGATTACATTCTAAATTGGGAGATTACTAGTGTGTATACATATCTGCGATATGACACCAATCACTCCCAAATCATAAGCGCTTAAGCATAGTTTAAAATGTGATTGTTCTCTAACATCACAATCCGCTTGCCAGATATTTTTTACCTTCGATATACATTATACTCGATATTCGCAAAGGTTCTATATATACTACTTTCAATATCAACTGCCTTCGATCGAGACACTTGGAAACAAATCCAACATCCATTTATGAGATTGTCACAATGATAGTTTACATTCCGGACTCGGCTCCAAGTAAACTTCATATTGGGGAAACAACTCGCGCGTTTATTTCAAATAAAAAAATTCAAATCTCGCTTAGAGTCCCGAATATAAACTAGGGGGACACGATACCAACAATTTAGTTTACAAGCTATCATCTATAATGATAACACGGGGACTACATGATATGGGCATTTGTAACAACCTAATAGGTCGGTTCAACAAGTAGTTGGCGCAGGCCTAGAGAACTTGCTATCCTGCTGCATATCGAAAGTGACATTCGGAATGCCTCATATACCCGAATATCCACATTAGATATAGTAATATTCATTTCAAAAATCTTGGGAAGCATTCCCTGCGCCCCGAGATCTTTAAATATCCCCGCTCTGCATTTCAAAAAGAGCTCAATTTTTGCACTGCATATTTCACGTACATCTCGAACGCTCATATTGAACGCTCAATCCCAACATACATATATATATATATATATATATATATATATATATATATATATATCCGATATGTCAATCTACCCGATGTGCAGATATTTTTCGACGCCGCCTAAGCTTGATATCCTCCTTAACCGATATCCTTATTTCTCGATACCCTAATTACTCAATATCCTTATTACCAGATACCCTCACTGCCTGATATCCACGCTGCCCGTTGTTCGTCATCCCCGACGTCCCCCGACTCGATATCTCTTAGACCCGACGTCTGTCAGCACTCGATATCCACCGAGTTTGACATCTTCCATGCTCGACATAGTTCAAATCCTCGACATACTCATGATACTTAACATATTGAAGTCCTCAACATGCTTCTAGATATTCGACATATTATCGACATTCGACATATCATAGTACTCGACGTATTCAGTATATTCAACATACCCTAAATGAACTACGTTTATCTTGATTCCCTAAAAGGAATACGTAGGCAGCTCCGTACAACCCGAGTTTCGTCCAAAATCATTAAAGATCCAACCCTCCCCTCACCACGTTTCTTGGAGTATATGTGTGCAAAGGACAAAGTTGGTTCCAGCACAGCTCTGAACTAGCCTGATGTGGAGTGTTTCGTCAACCTGCCAAGTCAGCAGACAGATTATCATCAAATCAATCTAGGAGGCATCATTAGGTAGCAGAAAAGTTCGTAATGTGTTATGAAACGTTCCTTTTTGCAATCAGTATCGTCCATAAAGATTTAGTTGTTACCTTAGTCTCCATCCATCATGGAAGGTAGCATGCATTTGACCATGAAATCTACCAATTGGTGCTGGGTAAAAGATACAAATCCTTTGGGCATGCCTCGTTGAGGTTGGTGAAGTCTATGAACATTCCCTACTTACTGTTTGTTTTTGCCACCAACACCTTGTCAGAAATCCACTCATGACAGATTCTATCTCATATTTGTCCTAGACCCAGTCGTCTCTCCACTTTGGACTTGATTATTTTGGATTATTTGGGACCCATCTTTTGTTTATTCTTCTTCATTATAGGCATAACCTTGGGCTTAACATTGAGCTTGTGCTTGCATATCTCCAATTATGTTCTATCTGAGGTTTCTCATTCTATGTGAAGACATGAATAGGTTTTAACACCTGGACCACCTGGTTTTAATGTTTTCGAACACCTCCACCCATATTTACACTTTCTTAGTTAGATTGTTATCTACCTACTCTATGGTCCTCACTTATCCGGAAGCCTTCACCTTGGCTTCTTTAGTTTTCCTTCATTTTTGGAGCCCCAATTGTTGTTGAGACTTCTCGGAGGACTCGGGGAAGGTGATGAATGGCTTGTTGATTTGTATCAGGCCTTGAGTGCTGCGATTATTATCGGGACTAAGAAAGACGAGCCATCCACGCCCCAACTTCCGATTGTTGGGGTGGAGTCAGTTGCTGAGAGGTCGTCGTCTTCTGTGCCTGAGCATCGTGAAGCCGGGTCTTCTGGTCCCCTAGTGATTCTTGGTTTGGTGGCCTCTATTGAGGAAGTTGTTACTTGGGGCACCATCGTGCCTCCCCCAGTGTAGTCTCTTGTAAAGGGTGCCGTAAGTCTGGGGGAACAGACCCTTGGTTTTTCCCGTGAGGTGGCCTCTCTAGCGTCTTCTCCAACCTCTTCTCTTTTGAGTCCTATGGAGCTCATCCTTGTTGCACAAATGTGTGCAACCTTGGTGAATAAAAAAAAATTGTGATATTTCCTTCTATTTCATGTGCCAACTGCTGACATTTGTTCCTTTGTTGTTTGTACAGAGCCCGATTGGTTTGAGAGGGTTGTCGCATTCTTATGAGGAGGCTGCACGTGTAAGGGATGCCTTGAAAGTGAAGCTCGGAAAGGTTGAGGTGGAGAGTCGTGCCAGCTATCTTTGCTGCTCCGAGTTGTCCGCCCAGGATGATAGTTGGTTAGCCCGTGTGAGAGAGCTTGAGGAGTAGGAGCGGCTTTTGAAAGAGCGTTTGGCCACCGTGGACAAGGGGAAAGAGTCCTTCGTGGGGAAGGAGGCTGACTGGGAATGGAGACTTTAGTCTTCGGAGGAGATGGTGGAATCACTTTGTGGTACACTGGCGAGGACCGTGGTGGAGCAGGATAAGAGGCTATTGGCCCGAGAGAAGGAGGTTAGGGTGCAATTCGTCCCTTACTGTGATGTGCATCTGCCGTGGGGGTTAAAGGCCTGCAAGAAGTTGGGTACCCAAATAGATTTGTTTTGCCCTAAGGACAATCTTCAGAGGTTGGCTTCCACCCGAATGACTCGTCCTTAGACTCCCAATGGGACACTGGTGTTGCTGCCAGGGGGTACTTTGGGCGCTCATGGTTCTCCGACCCCTTCTACTGCAACTGAATCTTCCCTCCCTCGTTAGTTGTAAGTAGCTTAAGGAGAGTTTTGTGGTCGTGTGGCCTTTATTTTAGGGTTGTACCGGGCAGTCCCCCTTGGATTTTGTTTATGTTTAATGGAACTCCTTAGCTACTAACTCATATTTCCATGGTCGGGATTACGACAAAGTTTTTAATATATTCTACTTTCATGATTGCATAATTAGAAAATCTTTGGCCTTTCCACATAGGTACATGTTCTTACCTCGTACGAGAGGTTTCAACATCCCCTCTCTTTTGTTAGGTGTTTACGAGTGCAATGTTTTGAGAGTTTCTCCATTTTTTGCGCGGGTAGCCACGACAATCATATTTAGAAGTTGTTTTGACCCCCTTAAGGTGAGTACCCGTGGTCATTGCTTGTGGGAGTCTTTACAATCTCCTTGCAAGTGTCCGTGAGAGTTATGCCGTGAGAGTTCTTAACTTCGGTTCCCATGCCCGAGGCTACTATACTTAGAAAAACAAATTCTTACACAATCACTCGCAGACCCCGTGGACACTTTTCTGGCTTGTTGATTGAGGGGTATTTGTGGCAATAGGTTCCTAACGTGGTCATTATTTTGAATCATCCCATATGTTGGTCTGCTCAATTAGTTGTCTTGGGAACGGGCGCTTATCAAATGTGAAGGGAGTGGGGAGTTAGAGCGTCGGTCTATCTCTCCTATGGTGACGTCTGACATACTAGGGCAGCAATGATTTGAGGAGCATGGCGGTTCCGAGGGGTCGCGAGTGGGAAACTGGAGGGTCTCACCGTTTCAAACGTGGCAGAACTTGACCTAGTTTGGGATGCAAACCGTCTTTCCTCGTCTATAAAAGTGCGACCCCCTTCTCCCTTTCTTCTTACACTCTTCTTCTCTGCTAGTACTCCTTTTTCACAAAGAAACCTTTCTTCAAGCTTTACGAATTTCACAGCCATGGTTTCCCGTGCCACTTCTATTTTTTCAAGCTAGGAGGACTCTTGTGGTTCCCTGAATTCTCCGCTTTCTCCCATGCTCCTTTCTTGCCCATTCTCCGACTGAACGATGAATTTTGTAACTACCCTTCTATTTTTTCAAAAACAAAAAATGGAATGTGCTTCGAAACTAATTCCAGAGGATATATAGTATACTTTCTCTTTTATGTTTTTTTTTAACTAAGTTTCTGCTCTTGTTCCCGGGTGCAGAGATGGCCAGCCACACTCGTTGTCCGTTCCGAGGGAACTTTCTGCCATTGATAGATATTAACTCGGACTACTTTGTTTTGAGGTCCCGAAGTTCCTCTTCTGAGTGGGAGTTGCAGAGTATGGAGCAGTGCTAGAATAAGTCGATAGACTTTTTTCAACGCAGTTATTTTATTGCCGATAGTATGTTTGCTTTACACGGGTATAACCGCTAATCAAAAATACAAATATTTAACTAAGCAAACAAAATAGATTTGCCATAAGAGGTCGATCTCACAGCTTTCATAGATAATATTTCTGGAGATTGAGACTGTTCCAGGCTCGGGTGTGTTCCCGGTCATCCATGTCTTTGAGCAAGTAGGTTGATGTCCCGAGGATCTAAGAGATCTGGTATGGGTCGCTCTATTTTGTCTTTAGTTTGCCTATATTTTTAGAGGCTTCTACTCGTTTCAAAACAAGGTCCCCGACTTGAAAGGATCGGGGTCGGATCCGAGTGTTGTAAAATTTGGCCATTCTTACCTTATAGAACTATGTGTGGGTAGCAGCTCGGAACCTTCTTTCTTCAAGTAAGTATAGGGCCAAGGCGAGGTTCACGTTGTTTTAGGCTTCCTCGTACTCTTGAACCTGTAAATTTTGTTTCACGACCTTTGATGGGACCACTGACTCTATCCTGTATACGAAGTTGTATGGGGTTTCTCCCATAGCCGATCAGAGGGTTATGCGGTAGGCCCATAAGACATCGGGGACTTTCTTGACCCACTTAGACTGATATTGGTCCAAGCGAGCCTTGAGTATTTTCAGGAGGGTTCGGTTGTTTACCTCAACTTGACCATTACCCCAGGGGTATCCTACACCCGTGAAGTGGTGCTTGATAGCCCACTTATCACACCATTTTCCTACGAGGTTGTTATGAAACTGGAGTCCGTCGTCGCTCACTAGCTGTTGTAGTACCCTGAAGCGGCTAAAGATGTTCCTCCAAGGAAAGTTTATCACGACCTGGCTGGTGATTTTGGAGAGGGTTCTCTCTCCACCCATTTAGTGAAGTAATCTAATGCAACCAGTAAAAATCTTTTCTGACCTTTATGCGGGATCATGGCTCCCACAATGCCAATTCCCCATCATGTGAATGGGCAAGGGATAGTGTCGGGTTCCCAAGGAGTTGCAGGCTGATGTATCATGGGGGCATGCAACTAGAAACTACAGCGCTTTCGAGCATAGTCTTCACAGTCGGCAGCCATGGTCAGCTAGTAGTACCCTTTTTGGATATTCTTGGCTACCATGCTTCTTCCTCCCGAATGGTTGCCGCAACACCCATCATGGACCTCCCTTAAGATCTATTGGGCTTCTTCCTTATTAACACACCGAGAGGTCTGATAGGACCACAAGCATCGAAAGACCACTCCATTCTGAATGTAGTACTGAGCAGTCCGACCATACATGGCGCGCTGCTTGGCCTGATCATTGGCGTACTTCCTCGAATTTTTAATGAAGTCGATAATTTATGTCATCCAATCTTCTTTGATGGCTGCCACCATCTGGACCTCACCATCCTGGTTTTGCCTTTCTGGTTTGTGTGTAGTGCATAAGGTGATTTTCTGAGTGATGACAGTCTGAGCTTGGCTGGCGAGTTTGGACAGGGGGTCCGTGTCCTGATTCTCCGAGTGAGGGATCTGCTTGATGGAGAATTCTTGGAATGAGGTCGTCCCTGCGAGGATGGCTTCTAGGCATTCTTTTATATTTTATTTTCGGGACCCGTAGTTCTCATGGATCTGATGATCTATGAGCTAAGAGTTGTTCTGCACGTGTATCCTCCGTATCCCTGCCTCTTAGGCCAATTGCATTCCAAAGAGAAGCGCCTCGTACTCAACCTTATTGTTGGATACGGGGTATTCTAATCGCATGGATAATTCTAAAATGGAATATGGCTCGTCTAGAGCTATTTTCCTGAAGATTATGCCCACCCCACGTGGGTGTTGGTAGAGGACCCATCTATGTGGAGGTGCCATAGGGGTTCCGTCTCCTCTTCTTCAGGTTCTTCGTACATTTCAATGATGAAGTCGGCGAGCACTTGAGCTTTTATGGCTGGTTGGGGAGAATAAGTGATATTGAATTCCCCTAACTCTATGGCCTACTTGATCATCCATCCTGATACCTCGGGATTGTTGAGGATAGTGCGGAGGGGATGTTGCATAAGCACAGTGACCGGATGAGACAAGAAGAAAGCTCGGAGTTTTTGGGCTCTAGGAGAGTCTTGCTGACATAGTAGATTGGTAGGTGATCTCTCCTTTCAGCTCGGACTAGGACAACACTTACATACTCCCGACCTAAGGTCAGATAAAAAAAAGGCATTTCCTTGGGGACGGGCTTTACCAAAAGAGGTAGTTTGACTAAGTACTCCTTCAGCTCCTTGAGGGCTTCTTCACAGCGGTCAGGCAACTATAAGTCTTTTACATTTCCAAGGATCTTAAAGAAGGGAGGTCCTTCTTTGAGGAGCGATAGATAAATCTGCTCAGCGACGCCATCCTTCTCGTGAGTGTCTACACATCTCACACCATTTTGGGGGATTCTATGTTGAGAATGGCTTTGGCTTTCTCGTGGTTAACCTCGGTCCCCCTTTAGGTGACCATGGACCCTGGGAACGTTCCACCACAAATGCCAAAAGAGCACTTCGGAGGGTTTACCTTCATCCTGAATCGATCCATAATTTCAAAGGCTCGGGCGAGGTCCCGGGCCTGGTCTTCTTCTCTTTGACTCTTTACAATCATGTCATCGACGTACACTTCCATCGTATCTCCAATCAGGCCCTCAAACATGAGATTGATTAACCTCTTATATGTAGTCCGGGCATTCTTGAGCCCGAAGGGCATAACCATATAGCAGAAAGTAGTGATGAAGCTAGTCTTCTCTTGTTTGTTACCCGCCATCGGGATCTGATTGTAACCTTGATCTCCATTAATTGTGGACATGAGACCGCACCCGATCGTAGAGTCGACCAGTAGATCAATGCTTGGAAGCGGGTAACAGTCCTTAGGACAGGCGCTGTTATGGTCGGTGAAGTCAACACACATGTGTCACCTGTCTTAGGGATGAAAACTAAGTTGGCTAGCCACTCCGAGAAGCGCACCTCCTGAATCTTGTAGAGGTCGAGTAGCCGTTGCACTTTGGCCCGGATCACCTTGTTTTGCTCTGGCCCCAAGTTGTGCTTCTTCTATTGGACAGGCTAGGTTGTGGGGTACATGTTTAGTTTGTGCATGCATATTTCCTGGCCAATCTGCCAAAGGAGACCATGCTTCCAAGCGAAAAGGTGATGGAATTGCTTGAGTGTGGTCGTGATGGATTTTTCTACGTCTTCTTCGATGTTGGTGCCGATCTTGACCGTCTTTCCTTTGGCTTCTTCAACAGTTCTATCATTTTGAGTTCTTCTGCAGGTTGGACCCGAACTTCCTCTGTATGAGCTTTCTTGGACAGAGGCTCCGGGACCGAGGGCTCAGACTCAAATGGTAAGGCGTTCATGTGACATTCTTGGGCCTGGGTCTGATCTCCCTTGACCTATCCTATCCTTGAGGGGGTAGGGAACTTGATTTTTAGATGAAGGGTAGATAACACCGTGTCGAAGGCTCAGATGGTTGGTCGCCCACATATGGCGTCATACGTTCATGGGAAGGCTCTACCACACAAAACTTGGTTGGTTCGGTTAGGCGGTTGCTCCCTCGCCCCAGGGTTATGAGCCCCACTGTTTTGGCACTGCTTTTAAAAGAAGCCTACGAGGGGAACCTCTATGGGCTCCATCTAATCTTGAGGGATGTCTAGAGCGAGATACGTTGGTGTGAAAAGTATGTTGACCGAGCTTTCGGTGTCCATGAGAATTGTGCTAACTTCGGTCCCTAGTATGGTGGTCGTGATTACCGGGGATCCTCGTTGGGGTATACGACACCTAGTAGGTCGTCGGGCTCGAAGGAGATGGTGGGATGGTCCACTAGTCGAGTAGTGAAGACCTAAAACTTGTTTTCTGCATTATGAGCCTTTCTTATATAATTTTGTCTTTCCTACTTGGTAGCGGACATTACCCCTTCTTCAATCATGTTAACTGTGCAACCGGTGGGAGCGTTGCCATGATAGGTCCGCGAGGGTGGAGGTAACCGCGCATTTGGCTAAGGTGGCTGCTCGTTGTCCTCGGAAGTGTCAGAACGCGGCTTCTTGCTCTTGGGCTCCTCCTCTTGACCCCGCTTTTCTGTGAACGTCGCCCTATCGAGCATCGCATATTTTTCTAAAAAGCCCAAGTTTCGGGCGATCTCCTCTTGGAGGTGGTAACAGTGGTTAGTCAGGTGCCCGAAGGCTGGTTTACGACAAAAAAATGGACATCCTGATCGATATTGGTTGTTTGTGAGCGGTGAAGGCAGCTTCTTTCTACAGTAGTTGCACGGTATGCGGAGGAATTACTCACGACCCTTGGGTCTGACCTATTTCGTAAGCATTTTTTTGCTTCAATTTGCAGTAGAGTGGTGTATTTGGCTATTTGCATTGGATATTTACAATATGGGTGTTGCGTTTTGCTTCAGTTTAGTTTTGAGTTCTTATTCTAGAGTTGTATACTCATACTTTGGATTTGTGATATTCTTTTGAATAATCATGACTACTAAAGGCCTTTCTGTTAAACTTGCTAGACGGAATTACGCCACTTGAGAGTTCCGATTTAAGATGTTTTTGAAAGGAAAAGCATTGTAGGGACATGTTGATGGGACCTCGGTGATTCCTACTGAATTAAAAGCTTTTACTCAATCGGAGACAAAGGATGCTTGGGTTATCACTTGGCTTATGGGGTCCATTGAAGTTCATATGGTGAATAACTTGCGATCTTTTGGGACTGCAGAATATTCGGGATCATTTAAGGTGTATTTATCATCAGTGATAATACATCTAGACGCTTTCAATTGGAACTCAACATTTCCACCTACAATCAAGGTAATCTTAATATTTAACAGTATTATTCAGGATTTCTTAATCTGTGGAGCGAGTATTTTTGTATATTGTATAGCAAGGTGTCACAAGAGGCTCTTCCCTCTTTTCAAGCAGCCCATGCTGACACAATGTGTGCCAATATCTCATGAAATTGCATTTGGAGTTTGAAACCATTCGGGCTGTCCTACTCAACGGAGATCCAGTTCCATCTTTGGGCATGTGTCTTGGTGAATTACTCTGAGAGGAACAACGATTGGTTAAATACACTAGTATGGCCCTTTCTCTGAGACTTCTAAGGGGACGAACATTACTTATGTTGCACAAGTGGGTAACAAAAGACCAAACAGCAGAAAATGTTATAAATGCAACGAGGTTGGTCATATTGCTTGGGCCTGTACTAAGATATTTTGCAAGTACCGTATAAAAGGTGGTCATCTCATCTAAGGCTATCGTGTCCATCCTGAAAACCGTCGTGCCCACCCTTTTAAGGTTGTTGCTCCTTTAAGTTGACCTTTGGGCTCTAATCCTACCCAGTTTAGATGGTTCAACATATGATTTTATCGGCATTCTCCGCCCTTGGACTTCAAGGTCAAGGTAATATTGTTTCTTATCCTTGGTTAGTCGGTTCTGGTGCATCCAATCACATGACAGGTTCCTCCCACTCTTTGCATAAGTTGAGGACATATACTGGTACTGAGACTATTCAAATTGCCAATAGGTTTGTTCTTCCCATCAAAGAAGTTGATGATATTGGGCTTTCTTGCCGTGATGTGTTTGCCTCTCCTTATCTACTAATTTGCTTTATGTGGGACAGTTAGTGGATAAAACATTTATTGTAAATTTCTCTCATAATGATTGTCTTGTGCAGGATCAGGTGTCGGAAAGCTGATCGCGATGGGGCCTAAAGTGGGGTGCATGTTTCTGTTGCAGTTTTTAGTTACTCGTTCCTTATGTTTGGCATCTGTGATGGTTGACAATAAGTTAGAAGATTGGCATCGACGCTTAGGTCATTCGAATAATGCGATTCCATCTTATATGTTTTGAAATTTCATGTTGGACACTAGAGAACCTTTTTTGGCTAGTTTTGATTTCAATGCATGCCAACTTGGCAAAAGTAAAACTTTACCTTTTTCGACACATGGTAATCATGCTACTGATTATTTTGATATTATCCATAGTGATGTTTGGGGTATTTCTCCTGTTATTTTTATGGTCAATATAAGTATTTTGTCACCTTTATTGATGATTATAGTCATTTTACATAGATGTACTTTGCGTTCCAAATCAAAGGCGGTTCACGCTTTTCAAATCTTTTAGCTTACCCTGAGATACACATTTTGTCTACAATTCAAACTTGTTCCAAACCTTTTACAAGAAAAATGTATTATTTCTCAACGGTCATGTCCATATACCCCTCAACAAAATGGATTGGCAGAACGTAAGAATCAACACTTGCTAGATATTGTTCGCACATTACTCATGGACTCATCTGTTCCTTCTACCTCTTGGGTAGACGCTTTATCGACTATTGTTAATCTCATAAACCGCTTACCCTCTAGAATCTTGGACTGTGAGTCACCTCTTTTCCTCTTTTTTCTAGAAACACCGAAACTACACCAGTCTACGTGTAATTGGTTGTGTTTACTTTCCTCTGTAGCCTCCACATGATCGTCACAAGTTATATGCTCAATTCGTGAGTTGTGCCTTTTCGGGATATAGTAACACCCATAAAGGATTTATCTGCTACGATGGTGTTTCTAATCGTATGCGCTTTTTTAGAAACATCATTTTTGTGAACACCATTACTATTTTCAGCAACACGTGGCCCCACCTGATAGTAATCCCCTACCTTCTTTTGAGAGTCTACCTATAGATGTGGGAAATTTAAATTAGGTGTTGAGTATCAACGACGGTAGGCAACCCCCTTGCCTCCCATTCTCGATCTTGATCCAAATTCTGCTCCTACTTCTGCTCTTACTCTTACTTCTCTAATCCTTCAATGATCCATTCGTAGGACTCGTCCTCTTGATACGTATGGTTATTCTGTTATCTTGCCCCTTTACTATTCATAACTTTTATTCACATGTTGCTAAAGAGGCATGTGGGGAGTGAGCTATGCAGAACAAACTTCATGCACTTGTAGAAAATCACACATGGGGCATTGTTCCTTGTCATTCTGGTGATAAGCCTATTGGCTACAAGTGGGTTTATTCTGTGAAGTTGTGTTTTGATGGTTCACTTGTCGTTATAAAGCACACTTAGTGGCCTTTGGCAATCGGCAAGAATATGGGGTGAATTATGATGAGACTTTTGCTCTAGTGGCTAAGGTGACCTCTGTGCACCTTGTTTTAGATTCCCAGCCTCTCATAGTTGGCCTTTGTCGCAAATGGACATCAATAATGCCTTTTTGCATGGTGATTTTAAATAAGAGATTCATATGACTCCACCAGCTGGGTTGTTATTGGTCCCCTCTTTAAGCGTTTGCAAGTTAAAACGATCTCTTAAGGTCTTAAACATGCTCTACATGCTTGGTTTGAGAAGTTTCGTGCTCTGCTTCTTTGCTTGTTCTTTGTTGAAAGTCAACTTGACTCATCTCTGTTTCTTTGCAAATTTGCTAATGGGATTGTATTACTTCTAGTTTATGTGGATGATATTGTTATTACTGGGAGTGATACTGGTTTGGTCTCTTGACATTAGAAGCACCATCAAAGCTCCTTCCATAGGAAATTTCTTGGTCATTTACACTATTTCTTGGGTCTGGAAGTCCACTCCATTACAGCTAGTCTTTTTCTAAATCATCATAAGTACAGTTAAGAGTTGATTATGTTAGCCGGTCTTCAGGATGGACGTTCTATTGATACCCTGTTAGAGGTCAACATGAAGTACCAACGCGACAATGGTGACTTTCCAGTTGATTCTTCTTTGAACGGGCAATTAGTTAGGAGTCTAAACTATTTGACGATCATTAGGAATGATATTCCTTTTGTTGTTTAGCAAATAAGTCAATTTATGCAGGCTCTTACTCATCTTTATTTGGCAGGCATTCATCGTATTATTCGTTACTTGCAGGGTTCTTTTTCGTGTGGTCTCTTCTTTCTTGTGAATTCTCCTATCAGTTTGACATCATACTCTGATGCGGATTAGGCTGGTTACTCACACACTCATCGTTTGATCTCTGGTTGGTGTAAGTTTTTTGGTAACTTTATTGTGTCTTAGAAGAGTAAGAAACAATACTGTGTTTCTAAATCATCTACCGAGTCTGAATACCGTGCTAGTCCTTAACATGTTCTGAATTATTTGGATATGCATCCTATTAGCTGAGCTTGGATTTCCTTAGCATCAACCGACTCCTCTACATGCCTACAACATTAGTGCTATTCAAATAGCAACTAATCCAGTGTTCAAACAAGCCAAGAATATTGAGGTGGTATGTCACTCGATCTGTGAGGCCTATGATAATCGTACGACCACTCTTCTTCATATGTCTATTGAGCTTCAAACTGCCGACGTGTTTACTAAAGCTTTATATCGACAACCACATCAATTTCTTTTAAGCAAATTGATGCTTATTGATCATCTGCATCAATTTGAGGGGGGATATCAATGGAAATACTCAGAATCCACATAATTATAATTAATCAATTATGTAAATATTTATTCATACTTTATATATATTCTTTAACTGTTTTGGTAAGTAGTGTTGTGATTTAGCCATTGATTTGTAAATGTAATCTATA
This sequence comes from Linaria vulgaris, assembly GCA_948329865.1. Taxonomy (NCBI): domain Eukaryota; kingdom Viridiplantae; phylum Streptophyta; class Magnoliopsida; order Lamiales; family Plantaginaceae; genus Linaria; species Linaria vulgaris. The sequence goes on along the minus strand of OX415253.1, from coordinate 4,968,306 downwards.
TATATTCTGATTATAATGAAGGGTTAGAGACAGCGAGCCTAATTAAACAAAGCTTGTTAGAAATAAGGCATGACCAAAAGGTATAATTATAAACAAGATCCTTACAAGTCAAGCTCTCACCAGAGTTAAGTAAAAGTCGAATACGATCTCCATTATCTTAACCTTCAGGGGTTTCGACAAATTTACAATCCCCGCAAATTATTTACCTTATTACTTACACATAGCTTATACCATGTCCTTAAAAAGATCTTTTAACTAATAAGGCAACAAAGAGTAAAGTTGCCTTTAACTTAAAACATGATGCTTTCCCTCTCGAACAACGGTCCAATGTTCTTCAGGGTTCATGTACATGGGATCAACCATTGATACAGTAGTAACACATGTGCGAGCAATTATAGGAACGAGCATCCCTGATTGACACAACCGTGTGGCTAACGGAACTTGCGATGATATTGCCCTACATACGGTGGGTCAATCACAAGCCTCATAATAACTAGATCGGAAGAAAACTGCAGCACCGACTGAACAACTTCCTGATAAATCTTATAGCTCATTAAGAGAAGCTTGTGTGCCCCTCCGTCAGTGGACCCCCGATCATTGCATTTACACGAGCCTTCGCCAACTTCTCTCCTAATACGCGCCATATGTCTATCACACGATGTCAATACTCATCCTGCTTCATCCTTGTCTTGGGAAGAAGATCGTTAGTCTGCCCAATACAGAGGAGTAAACTCTCCAACCATTCTTATGAATGAGTTGATCGCTCATGTTCCAACTTCAATTTTCTTTCTAATGCCTCTCAATATCCCCTAGTGCCCTGCTCTAGAGAGACTCGCTAGGGTTCAACCTCTACTTTCTTCTGACCTAGCTAGCTGATTACTAGTCTCCGTCAATGCAGCCTCCAACTCTATACACTACCTCTGTAAAGTCAACACGTCAAAAGAAGCTGCTCCGTAACAATCACTCATAGCTTCCACCAAAAGAGATAACTATAAAAGCAAGAAGAAGTGAGGGACAGACAAAAAGCATATAACAGCAACATACGAGCCAAAGAAACAGTCCACCTCTCACGCATTTTTGCTAAAAACATCATGTAAAGCAAAAAAGGGAGAAGGTATTAAAAATTGTCTATCCTTTTTCGTTATGTAAACCTCACAGGTACGACCGACAATATTCCATACTCCATTGCACTTCTTTAAAGAGAAAAAGGTTATCTGCCATCTTACCCGAAGAAAATAGATAACCAAAACATGTCATTCGAGGAGCTGGTTGACGATAAACATGTTTGAAACCCTCACCATACAACCGGCTGACCGGGCTAAGTGGACCAAAATCATGGGGATACCCTGAAGGTGAACCCAAGTGAGGAAAATGCTCTTCTTAGAAAAACACCCAATCATGAACGCTCACTAATTTCCGAAAACATCAAAATCGAAACCTAACATGCGAAATACATTTTCAAATAAATTACTAGATAATGGGTTCAAATGAGTAGGGCCTTTGGGAACCTCCAACGCCTTGGCACTCTCTTGCAATCCAGCCATGATCAAAGCAATATGAAAATCCAACATGGAAGTCGCATCGTAACAATCGATAAATCGACATATCATATCAGTTTTTGATGTGTTGATTCAATCTCACTGGGGAATGCATGAACGTGACCCATACCGCATTGGGTGTGCACCCCCTACTCCACAATCTAAAAGTTAAAAGTAGTTAGGTAAAAGAATCAACTTTTTTAGTCGTCCTCCGACCCCACCTGAGGTCCTGGTTCCAAAAACACAAACGAACTACTCGACGACATCAAATGGAAATAGGCAGGATCTGATGGCATCGCTTGCAAAGAAAAGAGTACCGTAAATTAGAGAGGGGAAAAGTTTATATTCAACAAAATACCACAGAGAATAAACTTGGCCACACGCCTATACGAAGATAAAGATAACTAGCTCGGACTAGACTGTAAAAATTGTAAATGCTCTTTAACCATAGGATGAAAAAATCATCTTAACCCACAACTGATCTACTTCATAAAAAAACGTCAGATTTAGCCGAGGGAATCAATATGTCAAACATAATCACATCCATCTACGACCCACCATCAACATTGGCTCACAATACCCAGGTACTATTTCCCTACCTACATGCGTTGAGTGATAAGGTTCTTCTTGGAGAAAAACTACACGTACGCCATCCAAAACAGAGGTAGAAGAATCAGCTTCATTGTCCTTAACTACTTCTTTCGGTGCTAACAAGGAACTACATTGATCATGCCATATTTTGGTAACCATCACCTATTGCGCCACCCTCTGACAGCGTGTCCGGGAAGCTATATTAGTAGCCAGCAACGTGACCTACCCGCGTTCGACCGTCGAAGAATTGCCATGACCCTGATCAACACCCACAATCAGGGGAAGGAAGAATAATTGGAAGGCTAGAATTCCCTGTAGAACCTAAATTTGGGACTGATGGATCCAAAACACCCAAATCTAGGCGATCCATGGCAACCCCAAAGAGAGTGTTGTTAAAATGTTCAGAGGTAAGAACTCTAAGTTATAAAGAATACCCCCTAACAATGAAAGAAAATATAGTCAAATTTGGATGAAGATGATAAGGGAAAAGAGAGCCGCGAAAGACCTCTATTTATGAGAGTCAGACGAAAGAAAGAAAAGCTCCCACCATAAAAACGTTTCCCTTCAAAACAAAATAAAGAGACGACCACCCCCACTACCCCTGACATGGGCAGATCGTGGAAAGGTAGAGAAAACCCACGTGTTCAGGCAAACGACCATAGGAAGCTATAAATGCTATTAATAAGTGAGTTATAGCATAATTATCTAATGAATGTGGCATTAAATTTGAAGAGATAATTCAAAATAAGAACTGCCACCCCCATCAAAAGGCCCCTGCCACGGGGCCATGAAAGCGGGTGGACTTACGACCGAACAAAATAGCGACAAATCGCCCTACAAAAACTTATGGCCCCCGTACAAATAACATCGCCACTTTCGAGAACCACAACCTCGAAAAGCTCTGAGTTCTAACAGCAATATATTCGTATAACTTTTGATCACATACGAGTAACTCATATCTTCAAAACACTACACAGAGAGCTTATGAGTCACTAACCGACTCTAAAAGAGAGTCACGGCTCCAATAGAAACCAACCACTTGAAGGGACAACTTGAAAATTGAAGGGGTCTTGCAGCCTTGGAGACAGTTTGAAGGCACCTCCTTACGCCCGAAAAATAACCACATGACAAAAGAACCTTACAGTCGTATCCCACAATGAAGGGATATGTCGAATCTTAGAACTACCTCTAATTGAGACTCGTGACTCTTTTAAAGGTTACATCAAATATAAAAAATCTATAATGAGCATATATACACTTTAGAATATACCCACATACATACCAAAGAGTTTTACGTGCCGCCACGCGGAAATTGACTAAAAGAAACTTAACTTCCCTAAAGGATACCTCGAACCAGCCCCTCGTGAGACATAAAATTGATGCCTCAACGCTCCCGGGAGGATAGCAAACACACATCAATGAAAGTATCATCCTTGACAGGAACTTTCAGCCAAAAGTTCCTCTAAAGGAAGAATTATAGCTCCTCTAAAGCCATCCTGGCAAAAATTATTCATCTCCTCGAATACCTCCCCAAGTTTCGAGGAAGCTCCGTCCCTACTATAAAGAAAATGAACAAGGAAGAGTTTAGAAGAACCTTCTAAATTTGATCCCTCAAAGTAAGGGGAGCGATGCAACCAAAGTCACAAAAGGCTACCGTCCTCAAACAAAGGAATCACTCCCTTTAATCATATTTCAACCACATTAATAGTAAATATGTACACAATATTAAGGTAAGATCAAATCTATTATTATTTAAACATGAAAACATTTCATACAAGCTTAAACCATTCTCGATCTTTCGCGGTACTAAAAATTAAAATATAAAAAAAATAACACAAAAAGTACAAGGAGGACGGGCTAAATTAAAGAGTAGTCGACCACTTTCTCTCGACTCCCTCCTCCTCTTTAGCAGCCCAGACATGAGGCAGAGCTGGTTGAGGAAGCCTCATAGACATAGGAGTATAAGTCAGACTAGAAGAACTGCCATGCAATCCTAGTAACGGTAAGACTACAATGGGGGACTCGACATCTTCATGTCTTTAGGCCGCAACAACGATAAGTTCGTGTCATCCTTGTATAGCCTTAACTCTTTCCCCCTTTCGTGACAACCCAAGTAACCATACATCACATGCCCCCCAAAATCCCTATGAAAGTATATGTAATGGTGGGGTGAACCTTTGTAGTTTCTCAGCGCACCTATGCCAACATCCCTCACACCCCAAATTAGATGATTGTCTCGATCAAGGTGAGTTTCTGCTACCCTCCTTGCAAATTCCTAACGTATCTCTTCCATCGCCAAGATTTCATGAGCCGCTGTTGCATTTACCTCCTCGTCGGCCTTTTGAAGAGCCTCCTTCAGCCTCTCTACCTCTGTTGCCTTCCCCTCGGCCATCTGAGTCAACCTATTATTCGACCTTCTCAACTGCTTCCATTCGGCCAGAGCTTTCTCTCTCTCTCTCATCCTTTAGCTTATCTACCTCTTACTGCAACTCCGCACAGTGTCATCCTCGTCCCTCAACGACTTATGTAGCCTCAATTCTTTGCTCACCCACCTCGGCGTAGGAACGCATATGCTCATCCCAATATTCCAAAGTTACGCACTTCGATGAATAAAGTGCTTCATTTGCCTCCAGAACTTAGACTCAAGCGTCAAGTGTCTCGACTCAGTTCATCACTTGATCGTACAAAGCCCACACCTTCTTCGACACTAAAGTTGCATAACCGAAGACAAATATGCTAAAAGGCTATGCCAACCACTCCTAAGAAAACTTTTTAATTTTTTGATCGGGCCTAAGAAAACTTTTAACAAGCAACACCAGAAAAGCATGAAGGAAAGGAAAAAAAAATCAAAAGGTGCCTACCTTTTCAAGAACCAGCCTCGATCACCGTCTGAGTTCTTCAACCTCTTGCATTGGCAAAGACGATAACTCCCTTCCGTTGAACAAATTAGTACAGTCATGTGAAGTCCCTTCGACAGGAAGAAATTTTTTAGGAGTACGCAAATCCCCATTACAATTGGGGTAGCATCACCCACGCTTTGTTGTCCTCCGACCATCAAAAGAGCTTCACCCATCTCATCCCCCGAATCCCTGCTGCTAATAACTACCATCACCTCCCCGGAAAGGTGAGTTGGCTCTGTTAGTGATGGTAGTGGGAAAACCCATGCAACAACCCTTCAATGGACTGAAGTATGGTTATTGGACACAACCGAGCCCCTAGAAATTTTTGCAAAAACATCTGACATATCCTCATCAAGAGTAAAATCATCTAATAGGCTCGATTGAGTTTCTTAGGAAACCACCTTCCATTGAATGTGCAAGAGAAACTCTCTCTTCCTGTTCCGCTCCTCCTCCTTATCCCCCATATGAGGACTTCCCCCGACCTTACCCACTGCCTCATCTCCGACATTACCTTTCTCTAAGGATCCTCTCTTTCTCTTCATGTCATTTTTGTTTTTCTTTTTCTCCATCCTCTTCTCAACCACTGTAAATCCTCTGATCTTGGTCGCAACTACTCCCTCTTCAACTTCCTCCACCCCTAAAGACATTTATTCATCGCCCTCGGCGGAGACCACCTCCTCGTGCTCCTTAATATATATTGACTTCTTAACGTTACCGTGATTTAACAACTTGATGTTTATACAAGCACCTACAAACAATGCACCGAATCAGTGGTTAAATATTTTATTTATTTTTGCACAAAAAATGCCATACCAACCAAAGGAAACGCTAAAAAACCTTACCAATAACGCCAGGATCAACCCGAGGAAGCATCCAGACATTTGTATTCACCAACGACAAGCTGATTTTCTCATAAAAATAGTTTAGGGTTTTTCCCTCTAGAAACTTGGTAGTGTCGTACAAAGTATCAAAGAAGCCTTCAATGTTCATCTTCTTTGCCAGAGCAACTAAACGACCCCTATCTTGCGTTATGGGCTTCTCCTACTATGTACGAGATCTTTGATGCAACTTGTGTGGGACAAACATAAAAAATTGAGCCTTCCAATTTCCAGAGGATGTTTTGTCAAAAAAGTAAAAACTAGCATTACCAAGAGTAAAGTAACAGAAAGAAGGCCCTCGGGTGAAAAGGTAACACCATACACCTCTAAAACCGTTTGACGGAACACGCCACCCTGCTCATCAAACAAACAAACACAAAACAAGCCAAAAAAATATACCCATTTGGCGTCACATGGCTAGGAAAAAGCCAACACGCCCTAAAACCTCACAGAAGAAAGGAGGGATAAATGTTCGTAAACCCTACCTTAACTTGCAGTGCCTATATAGTAACATGAGCTCACTCTACTAGAAAGGGAGTACGAACCTCTACCACCAAAACATCCACAACAATGTCCTCTAACTTTGTCCTCACATAGATATTAGAAGTGGTAGAGGATATCTCGTCCACCGGAATGTATTTTGGCTCCGCCACCGCTATCGCTGCCTTTTTCTTCCTCGAAGAAGATTCTCGTGTCTCTTTACACCAACACGCGCTCCACAACTAGATGCTTCTCCTACGACACTAGGCAAAGGCTCCATAGTAACCGGAGTTGAAAATATTGGACCGTGGATTGACACAACACTTTTGAGAGTTAAGCTAGAATTGCTTAACTCTATTTTGATCTTCTTGATAATAAAAATGTACAGCGGAAGTAAGAACACAAGAAGATATAATTTTAAGAAGTTTTCAATATTATTAAACACTTCCGAGCCTTGGGCCAAATAACCATAAAGGTTTTAACAAAACGTTCCCCACAACAATTCACTCACGCTCTTTGTTGATCAGACTCAACGAAGCAGACAAGTAAGAACTACTTAACTTCTATGAACTAGACTTAAGCAGTTGATACAAAAACTTCACAAAACAAGACAAAGACAATACAAAGAATGATTAATCTCTTGGATTGTTTAGCACGATTGTCTTGTCTTCATCTTGATGAACTTCACATCTTTTATAGATTTCTTGAGATTTGCACGCCAAGATGTGTTGTTCACAGTTTTGGTAACTCTTGTTGTTTCCTTGTTGAAATTTGCCTTATTTGTGAACTTCAAATCTTTCCTGAGAATGTGTTTCCATTGTTACCGATTTAACAAGGTAACACATCTTCTTCAATTCGCAGAATCCTGGAAAGAATCACGTCGCAGAGAACAGCTTGCTTGTTTCCCTATTTTGAAACCGTGTTGTGTTGACTAATTCAACTTAGCTTGAATTATGGAAACTTCAAGTAAGAAATCTTCCATAGCTCTTCCTTATGCTTAAGATACCTTCCTGGACATAAACATAAACAACTAAAAACGTGGAACTTGATTAATATGTGAATAAAGGCAAAACTCAAACTTGGCAACTAAATAACAGTTTTCGCACAGACTCTCGGCTTTCAATGTTATCCACAATGTTAACCCAACATCGGCTAACATTGCATCGTCTAACATTGATTCCAGAAAGCCCTGCACTTTCAATCTCCCCCTTTTTGCCTTTCTTCACAAAAGCAACACCTGTTCCAATCAAGTCTTATATCCAGAAAGTTATAATCAACAAGAAACACATTAAACTACTAAACTGCTCCCCCTCAATACAAGCTAACATATTCAAAATTAAATTAACAAAGACAAGCATTAATGTCATCACTACATCCACATATGTACATATGTTCAGACCCCAACATTCATCAATGTTGCATCAACATTGAAACCAGTGAGTTTCCTGCACAGAAGGTTAACTAGACAAGCAGTTCAAAATGCACTTTCATAAGTAATAGCAGTTAGAGCAGTTCACCAGTAGTACGTAGAGTTACAGGCCAAAGCTAAATATCAAGGACATGTCCCTTGATCAAATAAAACCAATTAGAGATTAATGTACCAGCAGTTCAAAGATATTAGCAGTTCATAAGAAACAAACCAAAAACTAGAAGACTAAAATTTAAAATTGGAACTACTCTCCCCCTTTTTGTGAATAAGGGAGTTTCTCCAAGTTTTTCAGCATGTCCTCCAGCTCTTTGAAGTGTTCCTTTCTCTCCTCGATCTCTCTCTGAGTATCAGCAATCTGCCCCATGTACCAGTTCAGCATATGATCCACAAAAGTAGAGGTTATGACCATGCAGTCTTCTTCTTTAGACATTGGCACTGAAGTTCCAGCAAACTCCTGAGCCTTCTTCTTTTCAGCCCTTGGTCTCACCACTCCTTTTGGGTTCCATGGAAGGTCTCTCACTCTTGATCTAGACAAGTAGCTTGGGAGAATTGTCAGTTCAGAATCATTCTTCCTCCATCCCACAGTCACACTTGTCTTCAATCCTTGCTTGCTAAGGATTTTGCAGATCAGTGAGGGAAAAGGCAGCATGCCATTCTTCCTTCCAGCAACTTTAGACATAGACTTCACAATCCTCTCCCCCATGTTCATAGCTAGCCCATTCTTGATTTTGTAGACTAAGAGTGTTGATTCCTTAGTCAAAACAGTAACATTTTTGCTTGGGAGCCAGTTGAAGCAAGCTATCTTGTGCAAGACAGCACTCAGGGAGGTGAGTTTTGTGGTTGGTAGAGCATCTTTCCAGGTTTTGACCAACCCTCCAGTCAAGTCTTCCCTCACATCATCATAGTAGGGGTCCTCAGATTCATCAGCAGTAGGAAATCCACAGATCTTGTTGATGGTGTAGGCGTCAATGTTGAAGACTCTCCCCCTCACCCAAGCCTTTCCAAATTTTGGAGATCTGTAGTCCCTGATCCATTTGGAGAGATTAAGGTAGAACTCCATGACAATCTCAGGAGCATAGTCATGCAACTCCATCACTGATTGTTGCAACCCTCTTACCTCTAGCAAGTCCATCACCTTGTTCTCTTTGAAACTAGCCATCTCTATAGCTCTTTCAGTGTAAATCTCCCTTCATTTGAAGAAATCCTACTTCTTCTCCAACTCTTGAGAGAGATAGTAAGGAGAAAAGTAGCTCCCCTCATCATCAGGATAGACCACATACAGCCCATCTGTGTACTCCTATGTTCCTGATGTTGCCCCAACATCAGCAGCAACATCCTCTCCTCCTTATTCTCCTCTTCCTTTTCCTCTTCTTCCTCTTCATCCTCAACATCCAACACCTCTACTTCCTCTTACATCACTTGCTTTCCTTTCCTTTTTCTCTCAGCAGCAGCAGCAGCAACATCATTCTTTTCATCCTCAGCCTTCTTCTCATCCTCAGGCCTCGGCCTTCTTCTCAGCCTCAGCATCCCTCTTCCTAGTTGATCTCTCAGCCAGCCTTTTCCTGGCCTCAGCCCTTGCCCTAGCAGACTCAGACATATTTTTCAATTTCTCCCCATTGGCCTTTCTCTTTTTCTTTTGAGCCCTAATCCACTTCCTCACCATCTTGTCCACAGACGCATCCACAGATTTCTCCACAGATTTTTCAACGGATTCACTACCCTCCCCCTCAACAGTTAAGTCAACATCAAGTTCAGGGTTGGGTTCAGCAGTGTTTACCTCAATTTCAGGCTCATTGGTGATGGGAGTGGTTGAATCAGCAGTTGGCTCAACATTGGAGGTCGATTCACCCTGTTTGGACTTCTTCCCTCGTCGCACATAGGGAATAGCCTTCCTTTTAGTAGCAACAGGAGCATCAACTGTCTTTGCAGCAGCACCTCTAGTGTGTGACCGAGTGCGTGCGGTAGTGGGTTCACTTCCTAGGGCAACATCTGCAAGAGTTTGCATGGGAGACTTGCTTGCCATTGTTAGTAGAGAAGTTTTGAAAGAAATCGCAGAAGAAAATTGAGAGAATTTGAGAGTTGCGAGAGAAATTTTGCAAAGTAAGCACAAATATGAAAATTGCAAGCACAATTAAGGAAAATAGGGTTTTGGTTTTTGAAATAACCGTGAATAAGGGAAGAGAATGAATGTTAATGGGCAATTACCAAATTTGAACCAAGTAAAACTTTCCCACTATGTTTTCCCGCGCACATGCTTTGATATTTAATTAACAGTTAACCAGAGCGGTTTTCAGAAAACTTAAAACTTATAAGTTCTTGTTTTCAATGTTGACCTGCAACTGTGCACAATGTTGGGATAACATTCAATAACATTCAAACCCAAAGGTGGAGGTACAGACTTCATCAAGGCAAATTCATGTGAGAGCTTGAGATACATCCAAAAAACAACATCTGAAACTTAACCAATATAGCAAGTGAGTACCTCAGACATATTGTTCAGATCAAAATCATGAGTAAGCAACATAGATAACAAGAAACACACAGAGATAAGCAGTTATGAATTCAAGGAAAAATTCACTTCCACAGCATAGAAAGTCACAGAAAAGTGTGTCACCTGCAGTATATCACCCAATTGTATGCCTCAACACATGAATTATACGCCCCCTAAGCCTAGACCGACACAACTTAACAACAAGAAAGAAAACAATGCAGTTCTACATGAATGCAACAATGTAATGTCAGGGAGGCAGATGGTGAACACTTATGAAAACCCCCTCAAACTAGCATAGTTCACATCTCTTTAATAATCTATATCATTTTCATAACTCATCTGAACCAAAAACTGAAGGTTGCTAAACGCAAAGCTAATGTCACTACTGAATGAGGGCAGCCTGAACTCCACACACCCAGTAACAACATTAACAGCAGTAAGTTAGGCAAGTACAAAGGCCTTGAATGTTGGCAATTCATTTATCATGCACCCCAACACCCCAATTCCTTATGCATACTTGTTTACCAATCTGCATTCAAGAGAATCACCAAGTGATCAGTGCTACTAAATGTAAGAAATCTAAACCTCAAACACCCTAGTAGAAAAGATCACCCTCATGTGTTCCTTGGCCAAACAAACAGGAATATGTAAATAAGCACAACTGAGTAACATTGAAGTTGTCAACATCATGCACCCCAGCTTCTCCACATGTCATGTACACCTTCCATATGAATAAGACAAAACTGAATAGACATCAAAGTAGTGAACTTTGTGTACCCCAGCTTCTTCATATGTTAGGCAATCACAACCTCAGACAACAGAAGAGTTTTATTACTTTTTCAAAACAAAGACGTGAAATTGATAACTAGAAAGAGTTGTTAATCAAAGAGTTCAACCACACAAACCAAATATGACAAAACACAGATGAAGTGAGACTCACAATGAAATGAATTCAACAAAGGAAAACAACAGAATACCTACTACACCACAACCAATATACCAGTGCTAGTCAGTGGTGTTATGACAACACTGGTTTCCTCAACATTTTCACATATTGCACATGCCAAGAGATTTCCTCAAACTGAAGAATCTCTCACTATCTAAAGGTTTTGTAAACATGTCAGCAAGCTGATTTGTTGTCTCAATATGTTCAATGTTGATCACTTTGTCCTCTACCATATCTCTTAGGAAATGATGTCTTATGTCTATATGCTTAGTTCTAGAATGTTGGACAGGATTCCTAGAGATATTTATGGCACTTAGATTGTCACAGAACGTGAGAATTGTATCACTATCTAGCCCATAATCTGAAAGCATGTGTTTAAGCCACACAAGTTGGGTAACACAGCTGTCAGCTACTACATATTCTGATTCAGCAGTTGATAATGAAACACAATTCTGCTTCTTGCTATACCAGGAGACGAAATTATTCCCCAAATAAAAATAGCCCCCACTTGTGGATTTCCTGTCATCCACATCACCTGCCCAGTCAGAGTCACTGAAACCAACCAAGTTAGTGTTAGTGTCATAAGAATACCAAATGCCTAAAGGTGAAGTTCCATAGATATATCTAAGAATCCTCTTCACAGCAATCAAGTGAGATTGCCTTGGCTCAGCTTGGTACCTAGCACAAACATATACTGAAAACATGATGTCAGGTCTAGAGGCAGAGAGATATAGCAAACTACCAATCATGGATCTATACAATGTTGGATCAACATTGCTGCTAGTGCCATCTTTTGTTATCTTCACTGAAGAGGACATAGGAGTTTTGCAAGGCTTAGACTCTTGTAGCTCAAATCTCTTCACCAGATTCCTTGCATACTTCTCCTGGTTCGGGAAGATACCATTCTTCAGCTGCTTAACTTGTAGTCCCAGAAAGTAGTTGAGCTTACCAATCATGCTCATCTCAAATGTTCCTGTCATAGACTCAACAAACTTGTCTAAGGTAGACTTGTTAGTAGAGCCAAATACAATATCATCCACATAAATTTGAGCAATGCATATATCAGAGCTTTTTCTAAGGACAAACAAAGTTCTATCTCCATCTCCTCTATTGAAACCTAGGCATAACAGAAAATCAGTTAGCCTTTCATACCAAGCTCTAGGAGCATGTTTTAAGCCATACAAAGCCTTCTCAAGTTTGTACACATGGTCAGGATGTTTAGGGTCAGCAAAGCCTTTAGGTTGTTCTACATAAACTTCTTTGTCAATTAAACCATTTAGAAAGGCACCTTTAACATCCATTTGGTAAAGTTTAATCCTAAGACAGCAAGCAATAGCTAGAAGTAATCTAATTGATTCAATCCTAGCTACTGGGGCAAAAGTCTCATCAAAATCTATACCTTCTACCTGAGTATAACCTTGTGCAACCAACCTAGCTTTGTTTCTCATAATTACACCATTCTCATCAGTTTTATTTTTGAAAATCCATTTTGTACCTATTACATTCACATGTGATGGCCTAGGTACTAGATTCCAAACTCTGTTTTTGGTGAATTGTAAGAGTTCCTCTTGCATGGCATTAATCCAGTAACTATCCTTAAGAGCTTCAGTTACATTCTTAGGTTCAATGGAGGAAACAAAACAAGATGCATTATCAACAGTACATGAAGAAGACATGCAAACACACAACTTAGCCATATCCTTGTAATTGACCATTTCTTTGTTGCGTGTTCTAACTCTTTCAGTAATTTGTCCAATTACTTGAGAGGCCAGATGATCTCTTTGTATTCTAAGAGGGGGGATCTCTTCTGGATACATGAACCACTTCTTCTTCAGAAATCTGACAGCACCGATTTTGGCCTAACATTGGGGGTTTCTGGTGTTAAGTCAACATTTGTTCCAGTTTCCAGTTCAGCATCTCCAGCGTCTGTGTTCAATGTTGAGTCCAATGTTGGAGTAACATCTGAACCAGTGACTTCTTCAGTACCTGTAGAAACAGTTAAATCATCAAAATGACATTCACTGGTTCTTGAACAGTATGCAATCTTGGATTGTAGACCCTGAAAGCAGCACTATTAGGAGAATATCCAACAAATATACACTTTTCACTTTTGGGATCAAATTTGCTCAAATAGTCTCTATCTTTTAGCACACAGCAGTTAATACCAAATTCATGAAAGTGTGCTACTGTTGGTTTTGAACCCTTCAAGATTTCATAAGGTGTCATAGTAGTAACAGGTCTAAGATAAACTCTATTACTAATATGACATGCAGTATTCAATGCTTCAGTCCAGAGTTTCTTAGATAGGTTTTTAGAATTCAACATAACTCTAGCCATCTCTTGAAGTGTTCTATTCTTCCTCTTAGCAATTCCATTTTGCTGAGGTGTCTTAGGTGCTGAAAACTCATGGAAAATGCCTTTAGATTCACAGAAATTAGCAAAGCTTACATTTTCAAACTCTTTTCCATGGTCAGACCTAATTCTTCCTACAGAAGTACCATATAGATTCTTAATACTAGTATGCAAAATCTTGAATGTGTTGAATGCCTCTGATTTTTCTTTCAAAAACTTAATCCATGTATATCTTGAAAAATCATACTTCTTACCATTCAGGCTACTAACCTCAATAGGACCCATGATATCCATGTGTAGCAAATCAAAGCACTTATTAGTTCTAGGGTTAGTACTCTGTACCTGAAGTGGTGGATGGACAGCTTTTGTTTGTTTACCTTTCAGGCAGTCTTCACAAACAATTTTACCTGGGCTAGTCAACTTAGGTAATCCTCTTACAGCCTCTAACTTCTGTAGTTTCTCCAGATTTCTATAGTGTACATGTCCTAACTTCTTGTGCCACATGACAGATTCATCTACCTTGGCATGGTAGCATTCTGCTTCATCTTGAGCAAGATAACAGTTATCCTTTGATCTTGTACCTATCATGACACGGACATTGTCACTATTAAACACATCACATGAACTTTTATCAAAAGTAACTAGCAAGTTATCATCACAAAGTTGACTTATGCTAATTAAATTTGCTTTCAATCCTTCAACCAACAACACATCCTTGAGTGGTGGAAATCCTTCAACATCTAGTGCTCATTTTCCAATGATTTTCCCTTTATGCCTCCTTCATAGGTAATTGTTCCAACAGTCAGAGGGATAACCTATTTCAGGTTTTCAATGTTTCCAGTCATGTGCCTTGAACACCCACTGTCAAAATACCACTTACCTGCAAGGTTAGAGTAAACAACAGAAAAGACAACATTGCAAACAATTTTAACCTTAGGAGTTTTTAACTTTTCTATCCAAGTTCTACTTTTGTGTCCTTCAGCATTGTTACCCAATGTTGGGATAACATTCAGATCAGAGGTTCTCCTAACATTGGTATTGCAATTAATTACTGTTTTCTTCTCAATCACAATTTTATATTTTTTACAATAAGGCTTAATGTGACTAGGTTGAAAATAATATTGACAGATAAAAGTAGGCTTTTTCACAGTGTTGGAAGGGATTTCACAACTCAAGTTATTGCTTTCCTTGATAAAACCAGCTTTCAAATAGGCAGAGTTAACATCTTCAGGGGGAGGTTTCTCAACATAGCCCAAACCATTTTTACCTTGATTTCCCATACTCAGCACTTCATCAAGCAGAGATGTAGAAGCGTTCCATTTGTCAATGGTATGTTCAGCTTTATTTAGTTTTACGTTTATCTCTTTCAGCTCAGCCTCAGTTTTGTCAAGGTCTTTCTCATACAGTTTCAGCATCTCCTTCATGCATCCAATCTCTTCCTTCAAGCTTTTGTTGCTCTTGATGAGTTTGTGATTCTCAAGCAGCAGTTTGTGGTAGATAGACTTCAGGTCTTCAATGATTTTCTCCTGGGACATTTCACCTTCAAAGAAGTATTCTTCATCTAGATCCACTGTGCCATGAAAACAATCAAAGTTAGATTCATCAAAGTAGAACGCAAGATAAGGTTCAGAATCAGAATCATATTCATCCCAATCTGCAAAGAAGGTCTCCTGTTCTGATGTTGGATCCTAAATGTTGGGGTAACATTGAGATCTGAAGCAGTTCAAGGAGTCTTCTGGCATCCAGTCAATCTGAGTGAGTAGCGCAACAGTTTGAACCTCTTCTGATTGTTCTTCAGCTTCTCCAGAACTAAAGTCATCTTCATTGAAATCATCTACACAAACCCAATGAGAATTTCCTCTTTTTCTAAGAGTGTTAGCACATTCATTAGCCATATGACCATATCCTTTACATTCATAACATTGAACATCTTTTAACTTATCAGCTTCTAAAGGAGTAGGTTTTGATGCCATGTACTTCACAAACGTAGGAGGTAATTTCTTATAACCTGCAGAATTATTACTAAGATTCTTTTCTTTACCTTTTCCTTTAAAGTTCAGTTTATTGAATTTCTTAGTAATTTTCCCATAGTTTGAAGAAATTAGTTCACACTCATCATCACTTCCATTGTCAAGACTAGATCCTCTTAAAGCAACAACCCTATGTTTACTAGGTTGTGAGGCAAGCTCCATCTCAAATTCTCTAAGAGTATTCATCAAGACTTGAAGCTGTAGATTAGCAAGGTTCCTAGATTCACTCATTGCAATTTTCTTGAGAGAAAATTTAGATGACAGTGTTCTCATAGCTTTATACACCATGTCTTGATTAGTTATAGCAAAACCTAGGTTTTCACATTGGTTAGCAATATCAAGAATTTTCTCAAAATAATTGTCAACACTTTCATCTTCACTCATCTCAAGTTTTTAAAATTGCAAAAGCAGTTGTCTATATTTAGAATCTTTAACAGTAGAGTCTCCTTCACAATGTAATTCAAGTATATCCCAAGCATGTTTGGCTTTAGTACAATTCTGGATTAACTTGAACATGTGATGATTAACCCAACTAAAGATAGCATTAAGAGCTTTCTTATTAGAGTTATAGAGACTTACCTCTGTTGATGTCCAGTCTGCTTCTGGTTTTGGAACTAGATCACCTTCACCATCTCTTGGTAATGTTGGAAGAGAGTATCCATTGATCATGGATTGTCAGGCTCGAATATCAATAGCTTTGATGTGAGACCTCATCCTGATCTTCCAGTATGCATTATTGGAGCCATCCAAAACTGGAATCCTGTTGGCATTAGGATTGACATTGTCCATGGTGTTGTATCACCTCCAAACCACCAGTGTAGTCGGTGTTTGGCTCTGACGCCAATTGAAAATATTGGATCGTGGATTGACACAACACTTTTGAGAGTTAAGCTGGAATTGCCTTAACTCTATTTTGATCTTCTTGATAATAATAATGTGCAGTGGAAGTAAGAACACAAGAAGATAAAATTTTAAGAAGTTTTCAATATTATTAAAAACTTCCGAGCCTTAGGCCAAATAACCATAAAGGTTTTAACAAAACGTTCCTCACAACAATTCACTCACGCTCTTTGTTGATCGGACTCAACGAAGCAGACAAGTAAGAACTACTTAATTTCTATGAACTAGACTTAAGCAGTTGATACAAAAACTTCGCAAAACAAGACAAAGACAATACAAAGAATGATTAATCTCTTGGATTGTTTAGCACGATTGTCTTGTCTTCATCTTGATGAACTTCACATCTTTTATGGATTTCTTGAGACTTGCACGCCAAGATGTGTTGTTCACAGTTTTGGTAACTCTTGTTGTTTCCTTGTTGAAATTTGCCTTATTTGTGAACTTCAAATCTTTCCTGAGAATGTTTTTCCATTGTTACCGATTTAACAAGGTAACACATCTTCTTCAATTCGCAGAATCCTGGAAAGAATCGCGTCGCAGAGAACAACTCGCTTGTTTCCTTATTTTGAAATCGTGTTGTGTTGACTAATTCAACTTAGCTTGAATTATGGAAACTCCAAGTAAGGAATCTTCCGTACCTCCTCCTTATGCTTAAGATACCTTCCTGGACATAAACATAAACAACTAAAACCGTGGAACTTGATTAATATGTGAATAAAGGCAAAACTTAAATTTGGGAACTAAATAACAGTTTTCGCACAGACTCTCGGCTTTCAATGTTATCCACAATGTTAACCCAACATCGTCTAACATTGCATCGTCTAACATTGTTTCTAGAAAGCCCTGCACTTTCAGGAGTGACAACCAAACTCACAGGAGTAGCCCTAATATCTGCAAAAGAAGGTATAACCGAAACAAAAATAGAGGAAGCCATATTCACCTCAGCAAATAAGAAGGCATAAAAGATTGCGAGAAAACAAACACAAGAGATTGTTGTGAAGAGAAAAAATTGTTGAAGAAGGATAAGAGTGTGATACGACATAATATAGTCACAGTACGTGTCATGTCACGTGAATGCCATGATAGCAAGGATCACCAATATTTTTGTATAACGATTTAGGCATCCTATGATATGTACTAGAAAGCCACAGATGTCTAGATCATAATGCAACAAGCAATTGCAATTAGGAGGTCCGGAGTAAAATTTATGCCTGAAATGGTGGAACCGCACAAATCTGGGATAGCATGTCAAAGGTATGTCGAAGTTGGGCTAATATCGACATAGTCACACATTTTGCCTATAAATACCCCTTTATTTGGCCATAAATGAAATATAGAAAGTCATAAGAGCTCCCCACAGCCCCTATATCGAATATTATATTAGACATACCCCTGTATGCCGAATATACATCCACGACATGTCATCTTCGACATGTCACTTTTGACATCCACTAATCCCCGACATAATATTCAACATAGGAAACATTGTATATGTACTTTTGATATGTTCCTTATATAGAATTAAATATATTTGAGATACGGATCTATAGGAAGAAGCGGATTGAGGTTTCGATATACGTACATTGAGATATGGCCCATATAGTGAGGCCTCACATAAATACCCTATATGCAAAGTACCTGACATGGTATTCAATGTAGAGGATATTTGATAAATTTTCACGACATGTACCCTATATTGTTGAAAATCTAAGCGAGTCTACTTTTCGTATCAAGAAGCGGATTGAGGTTTGGACCTTCCTACAAAGAGATATGGTCAAAACCGTAAAGTTGCGCAATGCAGAAACAAGTGAATCACATAGCCCGATTAGTGTTGGGTCCTCAAAATAGATAAATGAACTACGTTAAAGTTAATTACATCAATGGGATACATAGGCAGCTTGGGATAACCCGAGTCCAGTCTAAAATCATAAAAGATCCACCGGTCCCATCACCACGTGGCTTGGAGTATATGTGTGGGAAACACACTGGAATGTACTTGAAAACAAGCACGCTGCCTTAAATTCAATCGAGTTCATCAAGAACAATGGCGGATTAGAGCGCTATTGGACCTATGCTTTAGATGAAGCTAATTCTTACGATTCTGGGCTGGCCCAAATTCATCAAAACCTTGGATCATATCGAGTTTCGACCTCAACAACATATCAAGCAGCCAATATCCCTACTATGCTAATCAAGGTAATTCATATTAATTACGTTATATTGTTCACCTGCATATCGAATACCTACATTCGATATCGAGCCTATTTTCGATATAAACATCCACCTTCGATATAAACATTCACCTTCAATATAAACATCCACCTCGATATAAACATCCACCTTTGATAAACACCATTCCCGATACACTACACCGATATGGAAACTCTCTTCGACATCTCTTAAGACCATATCATCACTCCCTGATATCATAACTTACACGATATACGTATACACTCGATATCCTCATATCTCTGATATCCATTACACTCAACATTGCCAAGACTCGACATCCTCTATATTCGACGCCTTTTAGACTCGACCCTCGAGATCCTCGACATAAAGTTAATTCTCAAGTAGTATTAAATAATTTTATCCTCAATTCCTTAGCAGCTTTTACAAAAAAAAATTAAAGAAAAAAAGAAAAGAAAAAGGAGAAAATTGCTGATACAAAAGCAAAGAGGTCTCGCCCTCAAGACATATAGCTTGAAAAGGCGATTGTCCATATACCATCGCAGTAAATATGCTAACACAACAACAAAGTGGTCTCGCCCTCAGGACATATCGCTTGAAAAGATGACTGTCCATATACCTTCGCGGTAAATATGCTGACACAACAGCAAAGAGGTTTCGCCCTCAGGACATATCGCGTGAAAAGGCGGCTGTCCATATACCCTCGTGGTAGATAAACTGAAACAACAGCCAAAGGCCTTGCCCAACAGATTGGTCACATACAATGGCCTACATTAATGATGATTTCAACATACAACAGCAAGTGGTCTCGCCATCATACGATAGATACGAGCAAAACTCCACGTTTCATAGATATCATTGGGATCCCTTCATATATGAGCATTATTCCAAAGAAAAGCAAAATATCGACATATTAATATAAAATATGCTTCAACAACATTTTTTCGTCTATGATTGCAAAGTCATACAAGATGGTGAAGCAACAAAGGATCACCCGACTGAAAGATAAACGACACAGAAATCAAACTTATCTGGAAGTTACAAATAAATGAAACATATACTAGTCGTCAAACACGTTCTCATGATACGGGCTACTATAGAGAATACCTTAACATGTAAACGTATCTTTTATCCTATGGGATAAGGCAGGTAAATACCTTAAAAGGTAGTCATGTCTCATATCCTACGGGATACAGCAAAGAATACCTTAATAGGTAGACTTATCTTATGTCCTACGAGACAAGGTGGAAAATACCTTAAAACGGTAGAGTTATCTCCTATCCTATGGAAAAAGCCAGAAAATACCTTAACATGTAATTTATTTGTTTACTATCCTGTAGAATATGATAGAAAATATATAAACAGGTAAGACGATACCTCCTATTTAAATGAGAAGATAGGAGATAGAAATACGTGTCCTCATGCTCAAAGGCATAATAATAATATAGGGACTCTTAGTAGGGAGTAGTGTCGACCACGAGGAGGTTGTTTTCTGTGCGAGACCGTCATCATCCCAAAAACGTTAATGCTAGAAACTAATTAGACCGCTTGGGGTGTTGTATGTATTATTGTGATTATAACTTGCGATTGTGTATACGTGACTGTTTATGAAAATTTAGTTTTTACCAACCTTGCTTTATATATGAAAATATTTGAATGCTCTAGCCCGGCCATAGCGCTAGTGTGGTTGGGTCTCGCGTTGGTGAGGTGGGTACTTAACCAACTCAAACTTTGTATGTACTTCTTGAGTTATTCGAGTACTTTATTAGAGGTAGCATCTAAATGCGCTTCTAGTAACTTAATAGGTAGATGTAGTTGGCAACGTATCACAAACGATTCTTGTTATACCTTGTGAGGTAAGATCTTTGATAATATGTTGAGTATGCATACCGCATAAATACCATGTATGGTACGTTGCATTGTACCATGGGAGGTGAATGACTTGGATACCGCGCAAGGTATGTGTCATTATACCCTATTTGGGCAATGTTCTAGCTAACGCTATTATAGAGTGTAGCTTCAAGCATTGTTACACCTCAAGGGTGGTTTTGAGCTAACACCAACACAGATTGTATGTGGAGATTTCTTTATATTCTTAGGGGTTGATCGTCATTTAAATTTTGAAGCGTGATCTTCAAGCAACCGTGCCTTAATCCAACTTTTGTAATAAGTCATTCTAGTGTGCGAAGTAGGCTATCGACATGTTAATCGAAATGCAATTCCTTAAGTGATTATCGAGTAGCAATGCATCTTAAAGTATCACGTCTCAAAATTATCATAAGTGACAACCACCCCTTCTAAGTTTCTAAATAATGGAAAACCCTATTGAAGGCTACGGTATGCATATATAATCTTTGCAATGAGAATTAATGCTTCACCTCGTAATAATGAAAGTCAACTACTATCTTTTTGAAGGAGACTTATTATGCCCCTAATCGAGTACATAAATTTAATTGAAGTGCAAGGTCTGAATTTGCATATGGTTTTTTCTTAACACCCTATGCAAATTTGGGGACTAATAATGGTGCGCGTCGGCATCCAATGATAGGCGCTTAATCAAAGTTTAAAATGTGATTATTCTCCAACATCACATTCCAAACTGGGAACTACTGGTATGTCTAGATATTTGTCATATGACACCAATCACCCTCAAATCCAAACAGTCTAACTATATAATCTAGTTAGAGTTTGAAGTACACTCATGTTCGAAAAGCACACTCTAAACTGGTGGACTACTGATACTACATAATATAGTAACAATACGTGTCATATCACGTGGTTGCCACGATAGAAAGGATTACCAATATTTTTGTATAACGAGTTAGGTATCCTATGACATGTCATTGGAAAGCCATGGATGTCTAGGTCATAATGCAACAAGCGAATTACAATTCGAAGGCCCGAAGTGAAAGTTATACTCGAAACGGTGGAACTGCACAAATTTGGGACAACATGTCGAAGGTATGTCGAATTTGGGATGACTTCGATGTAGCCCGACCTTTTGCCTATAAATACCCCTCTATTTGGTCATAAATAAGAGATAGAAAGTCATGGGAGCTCCCCATAGACCCTATATCGAATATTATATTCGACATACCCCTGTATGTCGAATATACATCCTCGACATGTTATCTTCTACATGTCACTTTCGACATCCACTAATCCCCGACATAATATTCAACATAGGGAACATTCTACATGTCTTTTTGACATGTTCCTTATATATAATGAAATATATTTGAGATACGATTCTATATAAAGAAGTGGATTAAGGTTTCGATATACGTACATCGAGATATGGCCCATTCTGTGAGGTCGCGCATAAATACCCGATATGCAGAATACCCCGACATGGTATTCAATGTAGAGGATATTCGATATGTCTCCCCAACATGTACCCTATATGCCTGAAAAGCTGAGGAAGTCTAGTTTCCATATCAAGAAGCGGATGAGGTTTGGATCTTCTTAAGGAGATGTGGTCAAAATTGTAATACAGAAACAAGTGAATTATATAGCGCGATTAGTGCTCGGTCCTCAAAATAGATAAATGAACTACGTTCGACTTGATTCCCTTAATGGGATTCGTAGGCAGCTTAGGATAACCCGAGTCCAGTCCAAAATCATAAAAGATCCATCCGTTCCCTCACCATGTCGCTTGTAGTACATGTGAGCAGAGGACAAAGGTGGGTCCAGCGTAGCCCTGAAGCAGCATGATGTGGAGTTTTTTGTCAGCCTGCCAAGTTAGCAGACGAACTCGCCCCAAATCAGAGTGTATTGCAGAAAAATTGATAGGGAAGAAATCCCTAAATTAGATCGACTTATATAGATGGTCAAACAACTCCATTTAATTCTCGCCCAAGTACACTCGGCTCAGAAGGATACACGTGAAAGAGCGGATCGAATCCCAAGGGTTACACCGCTTCGAAGAGACGTAACTGCCGAATTTAATACCCCCTCCCAATAGGTGGAGTTAAAGAGACGCAACTTTTGAATTCCCCTCATGCTCTTTGACTACGAAAGGAATTGGGAGATTCCTGATGATATATGCTTTTTTTTTTGTCTCCCTCGATCGAATCGCAAGTACATCTTTCGTCGTACAAATAGACACGCCTCTGCTTAGCAGACAAATTATGCGCAACCCCCTCAAACTCTTTCGACCAGGCTACAACAACGACAAAGCAAGTTTCGAAAAACTTATCCGAGCTTTGAGATAAAGAACAATTAATTAGCTTGATACGCCACCTAATCATCAACGACACACACCTCCTAACACTTGCACACCTGTTCACGACTCAAAGTGCCACGAAAGACGAACGTGCACTAAACAAACAAAGGGGGTCCACGCCCATGACCACCTGACACACTCCAATTCGACGAAGTCCGAGGGACGAACTACTTCCCACTACATATCAAAGGACTTTCTAATACCCAATAGTGAGGGAGACCTTCGTAATGTAAAAGAGAAAAACCCATGTAAACCCTCGTAAATTGAAAGATCTATTATCATTCGTGATGTTTTCTTCTTTTCCTTCATCTTTTTCTTTGGCTCAGAGAAGCGTCTTGACCCCTTAAAAATGCTTCCAAAAAATTAAGCACACAAAGAAAAATAATTATCATCACTAACACCACATAAAAAGTATAACAATTCCATAACTTCAAGTAATTACTCACTTTTACGGGTAGTAAGTAACTAATCATTTGGTAAGAACTTATATGAGCAAAATAGTTGGCAAATAGTTTGAGGACGTGCTTGTCTCAATTGGGGAACTAATTGGAGAACGTGCTTGTTTCAATTATTCTATGATGATGAAAATAAATTATTTAAAAAGGAATTAAAATGATTATTATATTTATTGTTATTATTAGAACTTAGAAGGGAGAGCTGATGAGATGAGTGTATTATAATTTTGGTAAGAAGAGAAGAAGGGAAAGTTGTAACTTGTAAGAAAGAGAAACAGACAGAAACTCTTTTCTTTGTCCGTAATAATATATATATCATTTACTTCCTATCAACCTCAAAAATATTTACTGTTTTTTATTTTTTGTTTTTTTTAAAACTATCTCCATACTCGTTACTCCCTCTTCTCTCTCTCTCTCTCTCTCTCCTCAGCCGGCATTGGCATTGTCAAATTGTTCTTATGGTACTTGTAGTACTTGTTTCTTACCTTGAAGTTTCATAGATTAAGGGGAATGTGAGTACTACTTTTGATCTAAATATTTGTCTTTCTGTTGTTGATGAACTAACTGGATCTATTCTTTTAATTAAGAAAGAGGGTTTCCTTTCTTTCTTACTAGTTACTAGTATCTATCAATCATCAATGGCGTCTGATATGAGAGTAAGCAGCAGGTCTTCTTTTGGATCTAGCAATGGATTTGAAACCCCTTCTCACAACAACTCCTTTGCCACCTCAAATGGAAATGGAGTAGGAGTAGTAGTAGGAGGAGGAGATGATTATGATTCTGATGGTACCAATTTCGCCCCACCGTAAGTTACTTACTTCTTGTCTTGTTAATAAATGAATTAATGAGACTATTTATTTATTTATTTGCAATGAGAGTATTTTTTTGTTGCAGCACACCCAATACTCTTTCATCTGTTATGCCACCTGAACTTGCAGGGGCTATACCCTTGATTGATAAATTCCAGGTGCTATACATACCCTCAAACACTACTTATTTATACCTCACCTCACCTCACCTCAGCATTCTTTTTAGCTGATTTACTTATGGGTAAAATTTTCCTTTTTTTTTTTTTAAGGTCGAGGGATTTTTGAGGGCTATGCAGAAGCAGATTCATTCTGCTGGTAAACGTAGTTTCTTCTCTAAAAAGTCAGTCGGATCACAAGTTCGTGATAAATTCACCTTTGAGGATATGCTGTGTTTCCAGAAGGTAGTAAGGAAGGATTTTTCTTTTTGTTTTACTTTCTCTTTTTTTTTTTTTTTTTTTTTTTGATTCATACCTTCTTGACAGGATCCAATCCCAACTTCACTACTGAAAATAAACAGTGATCTTGTTAGTAGAGCAGTCAAGCTCTTTCTGGTTGTCTTGAAGTATATGGGAGTTGTTGATTCATCCGATCGGGATACTCCAACTAGCTTAGATGAATGCATTGACCTTGTTAGCAAATTGTACAAGCATGCTTTGCGACGTACTGAACTACGCGATGAACTTTTTACACAAATATCGAAGCAGACAAGAAATAATCCTTACAGGTACGCACGGATCCTTATGTTTGACTCATAAAAGATTTGAGGCTAACATTAATTCCTCAAACACCTTATTTGTTTGTTGCGAGGGATTTTCAGTTATTCCATGTTACTTGATGACATATGTTTGACTCAGTGTCCTTCTCTTGATAGGCACTCTTTGGTTAAGGCATGGGAGCTGATGTATTTATGTGCATCCTGCATGCCTCCTAGCAAGGAAATTGGTGGTTATCTTTCGGAGTATATACATACGGTGGCGCATGGTGTAGGTGTTGATGCTCAAGTGCAAGTTCTTGCAATGAGTACCTTAAATGCATTAAAACGTTCTGTCAAGGCCGGACCTCGGCATATAATACCTGGACGGGAGGAGATTGAAGCTCTCTTGACTGGTAAAAAACTTACCACTATAGTGTTTTTCTTGGATGAAACTTTTGAGGAGATCACATATGACATGGCCACGACTGTTGCAGATGCTGTTGAGGTACACTGATGCTTCCCTTAACAACTTTTTTGCACCCAATTTAGTCATGCATTGTATTTCTCTAGTAACTATATGAAATCTTCTATTTCAGGAATGCTAGATTCGAAACGTGAAAGTTCTTTTTTGATTTGCTAGATGAACCATGCATATACTGTTGCATTTTAATTTCTAGTAATGTCGGGATACTGTTTGTGTGCTGAGTTTTGCTGCAATTACTTTTATGGATTGGCCAAAGGCTGTTGTTTTTTCAGTCAAATTGTAGTTTTTTAATGGATATCCCATGCTCTACTCAAATCCTTCTTGCTAATTAACGTACATTTCATGCTCCTGGATCAACTGAGGTTTTCTTGAAAATGGTTAGTTTATTGCCTATTCGCCTTAAGAGGGGTTTGATTATTTTTGCTACATCGTTTATTATTTGCTAAGGACGACAATGTGCACCATTTTTCTTGGTTGATTCTGTAAGTATTTGTGACCCTGGCTACTTTCCTTTCATCCAATTTTTGGCAAAATCAATGTGGCATCTGATCGTGCTGGATTTCTGTTGTCTTATTCCTTTATCATTGTTTAGTTTTATAGTGAAGTAGTTAGCAACACATTATTAATTTTAACATACTGCTACTGTTCTTCTGAGAGAATAAGAATTTCAACGTGTGATAAAATCATGTGATTTTGTGCTGATAACCTTTTGTAACTTTCTTGAGTAAATTACTTCCGAACTGGGTATCAAATAGTTGTTTCACATAATGTTAAGGGGATGCAAACTTTGATCAACTAATATAGCTTCTGCGAGCTGATAATTCTTTTTAAGCATTTCCCTCCCCAACATCCTCTATCTTTTTCTAATTAAATATTACAATTTACGCGATAAACTTAGTATCATTCTACAGATCGGAAGCTAAGTCACACAGGAGTAGGAATATAGGTGTAGATTTGATTTTAACAATACTGTAGAACTCTTATTTAAAGGTAACCTGAAACTAGACCTGAGCAAACAGTTCCACTGAAATGTGAATAATGTGCCTTGCTTGAAGTGCAATATCCCTTAGTGGGATCTAATATCCACAATTGTTAGTTTCTGCTTGCAGTCAAAGTGGCTTCTGATTAATTATAGAGTTACCATGTTAGTTTGACAATTACCATGATAGTTTGGACATTGTCAATCTAAGGCTTTCATTGTGGGCAGATATATCATTGAAGCTAATGGTACTTGTAAGTAGCAAACTTAACCTGGAATTGACCTAGATATAATTAGGTGGATTTGACTCTTTTTGGTTAACTCTGGATATAAATAGTATGATATTGTAATCTTTTTAGTAAACCTAGGATAACTAATAACCTGCAACCTTATTCTCGATAAGTTCCCTGTCAATTTTTATTTGTAATCTACTTTGGCACGGGACATTTGCAAAACGGGTATTGTCAGGTCGGGTCAATTAAATAATCCTGGTTCTTGAACTCCAGGAGCTTGCTGGAGTTATCAAATTATCAGCATATTCTAGCTTTAGTTTGTTCGAGTGTCGCAAGGCTGTTGTGGGTTCCAAGTCACCAGAGCCAGGACAAGGTACTTATATCATATATGTCAATATTCAACTAAGTAATTTTAAATTAATTACATGAAAGAGTCTGGGAATTACGTGCTTCCTTTTTCTCGACATATTATTTAACGTCATCTTATTATTTTCTGTAGAAGAATATACTGGTTTAGATGATAATAAATATATTGGAGACCTACTTTCCGACTTTAAGGCATCAAAGGACCGGAGCAAAGGAGAGATTTTGCACTATAAGCTGACATTTAAAAAGAAGCTATTCCGGGAGGCGGATGAAGCTGTAACAGACCCAATGTTTGTGCAATTATCTTTTGTTCAGGCATGCGTTTTCGTGTTTGTACATGATTCTATTCCCAATGTTCTCGTTAGACATTTTGTGTCTTTATTGTGTTATTGATTCTATTCTTGTCCTCATTTCCCCTTTGTTACAGCTACAACATGATTATGTATTAGGCAACTATCCCGTTGGGAAGGATGATGCTGCTCAGCTATCTGCTTTGCAGATTCTGGTTGAAATTGGATATGTTGGTTCTCCTGAAACTTGCACGTTAGTTGCCTTACATTTTCTTTCTGTTTCCATGTCTCTTTCTTTCATTCAGTGTTTGAGTTTTTCACTTAATAATGTGTAGAAGTTGCTCCTTAGCTTGTTCTTTTGGAATTTCGGCAAGACTTTGTATCAATTAAATCTACTATGTTTTCATGTACACATCTAGCGATTGGACATCACTTCTGGAACGATTTCTGCCAAGGCAAATTGCTATTACTAGAGCCAAGAGAGACTGGGAACTAGATATTCTTTCTCGTTACCGTTCAATGGTCAGCACCCTTTCACCATGCACCAAATACTGTTATTGTTTGATCTATTGAATTGTTTTCTCAGTATATTTCAGCGTATACTGATACGCGCATTCACATATATGAATTCATGGACATGTTCTTTTCAATATTCTCTACAAATTGTGTCCTTCCATTATAAATTTGTCCTTATGAACCTTTTGCCATACTTGTTTTCTTTAAATCCTCAAGACACTCACATATTCCTTTTTTATTTCAAAATATAATTAAGTATTTTTTTAATAAAATTTTTCTCATGTAGGAAAATCTGACAAAGGATGATGCCAGACAACATTTTTTGCGAATCTTGAGGACGCTTCCTTATGGGAACTCAGTTTTTTTTGCTGTCCGTAAGATTGATGACCCAATTGGTCTCTTGCCAGGGAAGATAATCCTGGGCATTAACAAGCGTGGGGTAAGAGTGATTACCTCCCCCTTTTCCTCCCACCCCCAACCCACATTCACATTCCTTTTTGCTTTGGCGTTAACCCACATCAGTCTATGAGATGCCTAATGTGGTAGCTTGTTTTGTTTGCTTTAAGGTTCATTTCTTCCGCCCTGTTCCAAAGGAATATCTACATTCAGCTGAACTGAGGGACATAATGCAATTTGGCAGCAGTAATACTGCTGTGTTTTTTAAGATGAGGGTTGCTGGTGTTC
Organism: Linaria vulgaris; assembly: GCA_948329865.1. Lineage (NCBI taxonomy): Eukaryota > Viridiplantae > Streptophyta > Magnoliopsida > Lamiales > Plantaginaceae > Linaria > Linaria vulgaris. The sequence continues at coordinate 4,939,846 of OX415253.1, read as the reverse complement.
TGCACATATTTCAGTTTGAAACTAAGCAGGTTATATTACGATTCTACTCCAGTAAAACTCTGTTATTCGCTGTGTAATTTTTTATTTTTTTTGCCTCGAATATCTTTTTGTTAGTAGTCATTTATCTTGACATTGACGTTTAATTCAGGGAGAGGAAATTTGTGTTGCTCTTCAAACACATATAAACGATGTGATGCTACGCCGCTACTCTAAAGCACGTGCTGCATCTAATGGTTCTATTAACGGACACCCTTCTGATAACGTTAGACCTCCAACTATGGATATCCATGAGAAACGGGCTCTAGAGTTGTCGAAATCTCTTGAAGAATCAGAGAACAAAGCCAATCAAGTGAGTTTGCGCATTGTCAGAAGAAGTATTCTTTTTTATTTTTATTTGTTTCCTTTCGTAGATATCAAAATAATATGCAATCGGGAGCACCGTTTTTGAAAATTTGTTTTTTTAAAGTGGCGTAACATACATATATGGATGACATTATTACTGAAAGATATAGCTATAATACACTTTCAACCAAAGCACTGACAATTTGTTTCCATCAATTAATAATTGGATCATGGCGTGCCCCTTATACACCCTTGTGGTGGGACCCTTCCCTGGACCCTCAAATTGCGGGGATTCTTTCGTGCACCGGGCTGCCCCCTTTTTTTTTAATTAATAATTCGATCATAAAATTTATCTGTAAATATATTAATTACTGATTGTGGTTGCTGCTCACTCACATCCCTTGCTGAATAGTATTTCTTTATGTGTTTTAGTTGCAAGAAGATCTGCATGAAAAGCAAAAGCAAGAATTGAAAATGCAAGAAGATATGGAGAGTTTGAAAGGCATCTTAAAGTCTGAGAAGCAATACTTACAAGAAATCATGTCCGAGCGGGACAAACTGAGAACTTTATGTGATGAAAAGGACTCAGCTTTTCAGGTAATTATATAATAACAGAGTAAGATTAATCACTGTTGAGTTTTGCAGCTTCTTATTTGGTTATTCTAGGCTGCATTGCTGGAGAAACAAAGCTTGGAAGTTAGGTTAGCAAAGCTGACCAATGAAGGACCGGAAAACAATACAAGGAAAGAACCTGCGGGATCGAATAACCAGGTATGTATAAAGGGCTGTGTTATCTTTTCCTTTGCTTTAAAAGGAGGAATATCATATTATGAGGAAATCATTATTCTTCCCTCTTTTCTTGGGATAAACATGTTGATGGGATTATGTTGACTTTTAATTTTAATGACAATAATAGTTACCTTTTTAATTAGGTCTTGCGTAAAATTCAAGAGGAATTAAAATCATGCAATGCAGAATTGCATGCAGTACAAGAATCTAAAAGGAAACTTATAATTGAGAAAGCAGCTCTTGAAGAAAGAATTTTGAGGCTCGAGAAAAAAAATGCTGAAGAGGTATGATTTTGGATTCGTCTCGATTTTGACAGCTTTGTGATGCTTATCTATCACCTGAAATTGTTTCCAATGATTCTTTTAATTCAGATTGCTAGTACTGAGGAGAATTTTGAAAGGGAACGCAAGGTCATGAAGCTTCGTATTTTTGAACTTGAAAAGAAATTGGAAGATGCCACAAGAAACTTGGCAGTGGCACAATCAACCATTGCTACTAAGGACACAGAGTTGTCTACTTTGCAGAACAACTTTAGGGAACTTGAGGAGCTTAGAGAAATGAAGGAGGTAATGTCTTATTTCCACATTTTTTGTTCCTAGGTCCTGGAACTCATCATTATAATACTGTTTCTTGATAAACTAGGAAGTAATTTTTGTACAAAGGTTTAATGATATCTCCCTATGCAGGACATTGACAGAAAGAATGAACAAACTGCTGCAATTTTAAAGATGCAAGGAGCTCAATTAGCTGAGATGGAAGCACTTTACAAGGAAGAGCAAGTCTTGAGGAAACGATATTTTAACACGATTGAAGGTAGCATTCAGCTTCTTTTAAACCTATAGTAATCTATCTATTTTTTCAATGGATATTCCTTGAACCCTTACTTGTATGTCAGATATGAAGGGAAAGATTCGAGTTTACTGCCGATTAAGGCCTCTCACTGAAAAAGAAATCTCAGATAGGGAAAGACATGTTCTGTCAAATGTTGACGAATATACTGTCGAGCATACATGGAGAGATGATAAAGTGAAACAACACATATATGATCGCGTTTTCGACGGGCATGCCACTCAAGATAATGTTTTTGAGGATACCAAGGCAAGTCTAGTGAAACTCTATCTAGTCTATGGTGGTATGAGATAATGATCATTCATATTGTTATACTACTAACTATATTTCAAACTAAGGGGTTATGTTCTTATTCCTTTTGACCCTAATGCAGTACTTAGTGCAATCTGCTATTGATGGATTCAACGTGTGCATATTTGCATATGGTCAAACTGGCTCTGGGAAGACATTTACGATATATGGATCTGAGAACAATCCGGGGCTCACTCCACGTGCTACATCTGAACTTTTTAAAATTATTAAACGAAATGAAAAAAAGTTATCATTTACGCTAAAGGTAAGAAGTTTTGCATACTTGTGTGATTTCTCAACAGTACTATTTTTTCCTTTTAGAGTCAAATTAACCTTTTTATTTTCTTTTGCATTTTTTTACCGCATTCAAGTCTTTGGGCTTCATTTTCTTCATGTCAAATTAAATAAGTTGTATGCAGATCTTCTTGAATTATCAGCGATGAGTTTGTCCCACATCACTTGGGAAATTGACAAACTGCCCCTCTCTCCTTAATAAGGCCTCTTAAGGGGATAAATTGAGGTCTTTCTAATATCAAAGATCGTAAACCATAATATTTGTTATATATGCAGGCATATATGGTGGAACTATATCAAGATACGCTTATTGATCTTCTACTACCGAAGCATGCAAAGCGTTTGAAATTGGACATAAAAAAGGATTCAAAGGTAATTGTCTTCAAATATTTTTAAGAACCAATATAATAGTGTCCTGTTCATTTATAGTTCTGTTTCCACTAAATGTTGCTCATTTTTCTCTTCTTTATGTAACTATTCTTTCTTCCCATTGATTTGGTTCAAAGGGAATGGTCACTGTGGAGAACGTTACACTTGTATCTATTTCATCATATGAGGAACTGAGGACTATTATCGAGAGAGGATCTGAACAACGTCATACGACTGGGACTTTGATGAATGAGCAAAGTTCAAGATCACACTTGATACTTTCCGTTGTCATAGAGAGCACCAATCTTCAAACTCAAGCTCTTGCCAGAGGAAAGGTATTGAACAACTATTATCTAATATAGGGTTTTTGGCCCCACTCCCAGTTATGTGGGAAATAGGTGCATTACCCTCTTTTACAAAATTAACAGGCAAATTACTCCCTTGGGATAAAAAAGTTGGCATATTATCCATTGAGTTATGTTAAAATTGCACATTACGTCTCTCTCTCTCTCTGTTTTTTTTTTTCCTTTTTTTTTTTTGATTTTGTTTTAAAGTTGCAAAAAATATGGCATACTACCCCCCCCCCCCCCCCCCCCCCCCCCCGATTAAAAATATGCACGTTGCTTTCATGTGTTACGGTAATTCATAGGGTTAATGTGCCTATTTCTCGTAACATGAGAATTAAAATGCCATTAGCTCTTTAATATATATTAAAGCTGAAACTTCAACGTTACCTTAATTATACACCTAACTGATTGAATTGTATCCTACAGTATAAACTTAATTTTTGAAGGATGTACATTGCTTCTTTTATGAAAAAAGTTTGACGCGCTAGCTTCTGATGAATTCGTTTCCACAGGATTTTATTTTTCATTATTATTGTAGCAGCAAAAACTTATTTTTTCTTCATTTCAGAGCTGCTCCTAAGCTATTATTCTGTCTACCCCAAAAGGTTAAGACTTTCATTAGGAAATCAATTCCATGTTTGGGATGAGTTTCTGAACAGTTTGTGCAGATGAGAGAAACGGGGATTTTCATGTATTTAGAAACTTCATATTCTTTTAAAATTGTGTTTGGGTTAGCTTTTGATACATTTGACCAATAGAATGGTAGGTTGTACAGTCTTCCTTATGTTTTAGAATTCCTTTTTTGTCTTTGTTTCGTACAAAGAAACTTTTGGAAAGAGGATGTTGAATTTGAAGCATTAAGAGAGCTCAAGGTTCTAAATGTCTCATGGCTTTTTGAGAGATAATTTTAGAAAGATTTCCAAAATAAAATCATGAAATTTGTTTTCTTTTGGTTTTCAAATACACTTGAGATCAGAAAACTTTAAAAGAGGTGAAGATTTTAAACATTTGTCCTTTTAAAATTTCTTTTTTCTTCTTGTTAATGCTGAACAAGCTGATTGCTTCATATGCAATCAGACTTAACGTAATAACACATGTTCACATGACTTCTTGTACCAGAATGTCTTTGTATTATTAAGATAATTGCAATAATATACCAAACCTTAAGCTTAACATGTTGTCCTTTGACGCGCACAAATAATAAACTTATTCTCTTCATCTAAGAGACAAACATGGAACAGACAAAATTAGAAAAAAAAAGTGACACCCTTTATGGGACAAAGAGAGTGCCTCAAAGTAAAATAGGGGATATATGCTGTATCTAAAGCTTATTATGAATTTCTTGTGGATAAATTCCCCTTGTTTCAGTTCTCTGCAACTTCAGTTTTAAATGGATTTCTTTTGGTTAGGAGCAATCACCAGCTTTTTGGTTTATTTATTTTTTGATGTGGAATTTTCTACAGTTAAGCTTTGTTGATCTTGCTGGATCTGAGAGAGTAAAGAAGTCGGGTTCTGCTGGTAGTCAGCTAAAGGAAGCTCAAAGCATAAACAAATCGCTTTCAGCTCTAGGGGATGTCATTGGCGCTTTATCCTCTGGAAATCAACACATTCCATACAGAAATCACAAGCTCACTATGTTGATGAGTGATTCTCTTGGGGGAAATGCTAAAACATTGATGTTTGTAAACCTCTCTCCTGCTGAGTCAAATTTGGACGAGAGCTACAACTCTTTATCGTATGACACTCTTCTTTTCCTCAACATTTATGGCCATATACGAACATACATAGTTCTTTCTTTTTACAATGTTTGTAAGGTTTTAGGGAGATTTTGCTCTTGGTAAAGTACCTCATATGCATAGTTTAACTCATCTATACCCCCTGAGGTTTGATCTAATTATAGAAGCCTCGTTTGAGGTTTGTATAATTACAAAGGCACTCACTCCCTAATACTCTGTACTCATGAACTATAACTTCATGAGCTGTTTTGCTTTAATTGTTCAAATATTAGGAGAGTCTATTTGGTAATATCCTTTTGAGGATTCATTGGGTGTTTATGTAACTACTTAAATAGTAAGGAGATCTTTTGATAATTATACCAAACCTTTTAGGGTGTAAATGTGAATATTCCTGTTTCGGTACATCAGATGAATTCAAGTTGCTTTAGCCTTACACTTTTGAGACACTTATTTCTACCTGTTGCAGGTATGCATCAAGAGTAAGATCAATAGTTAACGACCCAAGTAAAAATGTTTCATCGAAAGAAGTGGCTCGTCTAAAGAAGTTGGTTGCACATTGGAAGGAAAAGGCAGGTCAATGGGGTGACGACGAGGATCTTGAGGAGATCCAAGAAGAACGGAGTCGAAAAGACAAGACTGATAGTCGTCATTCCATGTAAGTTATTACACATATTGGTTGGGTTTAAGGTTGTTAGTTGGGGCTTTGTTCATTTGGGGGGATATAGAAAGCATATCTCAACTACTTGCAATTGTTGCTTGTAATTGGAAATTTCTTGTCCAAAGAATTTTGTTGGGACAAGAGGGAATTTGCTTAGGTGGGGTGGATTCATCTTGTGTATAGTAATCATGTGTATATTGTTCAAACCTGTAACCAATATTGAATTGGTTGGTACTACTATAATGTTGTTACCCTTTTTGTGGGTGGGGGTTGGGGGTTGAACCGTATCATTCACTTCCATTGATGATTCTCAATATGGATTAAATCATATTTGTTCTCGATATATATATTTGCAGGTTTAATTAGGCGTAAAATGAAATGTATCAGATATTTTTAATTTTTTGGAGAGGAAATGTATCAATTAATATAAATGACATCATTGAAGGGTGCTTTTCTTCTTTTACTATTCGAACCATTTATACCAACTATGCTGAAGCTTGAGAAATGTTACTGAAATTATCGTATAAACTCTGTTACAATGGACTTCTGAAGACAACTGGGTGATAAGCATCGGTCAAATCTCAAAACAATACCACTCGGCAGCCGAACACTTGTATGAACTGCGAAGGCTTGAGTCCCAGGGAAACTGGCAAAACATGGAGTCTTATCAGTATAAACCGCCCAAAGTCGCCAAACCTCTCATGCACGACACGAGCGTCATGACGGCGGTATAAATCGCCCAAAGTGGCAAATCCCCTCATGCACGATACGAGCGTCATGACGGCGGTATAAATCGCCCAAAGTAGGAAAACCCCTCATGTATAGCACAAGCGTCGTGACGGAGATGCAACACGAGATTGATAATGATCATAAGGCACAACACAAGTATGAAAGGAACAACAGGCAAAGAGCAATTAAACATGTACTAAACGTGATTAAAAGGAGAATGAATTACACCAATAGAGTATAAATCACAAAACTATGATATCAAGTTGCAAAATCAGTCTCATTCAAGAACTGTTCCAAGGGATATGCAAAAATTTTTTACAAAGCAAAAAGCCTAATATCATGAAAATGGTATCACCTAGGTATCGTTACTCAGTTTATGACTGGGGGGACTCAGGATGAAGGATCACACCCACGGAACATGCATAATTGGCACAATTTATCTGAATTTGATCCTCCGTGAGCACCAATTCCTCTGCCTGTGCCCAACCTTCGGGCAAAATAACTTCATCTCTCTCGGAGGCTTCGCCAAACTGATATCTGTTGGGAGAAATCAACTTTTGGTCATTGAATGATTCTTTGGGCACGACAACTTCATTAGCAGGAGTTTCACGATCTCGGGAAGGATCTCGAGGAGGGTACATTCCAGTTGGCAAAATCACTGTCGGACCAGGGATATTGTACACTGGCATAACCTTCTTTCTCTTATCCATAGCCACACCAGGCATGTGTCGAGGACTCGACGCCCTATGAGGACTCGACAGAAAAATCGTAGACCTAGACATTTTTGGAGACAGATCAACCTCATCGTCACTTTGACCAAAAGCGTCATGAAGGGCTTTATTGACCCTCTCTAACTCGCTCAAAGCAGCAGTAGGAGCACCTTTATATATTCCCTTCTACATTAAAGACAAACTCGGATTCAAAGAACTGGAACCAGTTGCACTCTTGCCTTTATGTTCACGCCATACGGCGTAAAATGGATCACCGGGCCTAGGGGCCTCTAAATCGTCGTCATCATCGCCGCTAGGCTTCATGATCTCCATCCTAGGGCTACGACTAGCATCCAGCATATCTTTTTGGAAACCCTCGCCGAGGTATCCGAGATAACCAGCCTGATCGACGCCAAGGTCCATACCATATTTCATGTCCGCTGCACCGTGAAGTAACTCAAGCAATTTATAAACATTACTCTACATGAAAGATTTGGCAGTGGAGCACTTGTAATCCTCCGATTTGAAATGTTGGACTCGGTGACCTAAATCGATTATGACACTATCCGCGATGGCATTCGACACTTTAAGAGAAGAATTATCACGCTTCAAATAGTCATTCTCTCTCTTCAATGCGGCAACACTTTCCTTGGTTTTCTTGGCCATGGCTCCAGCATTGTGGGCATCACGAGCAGCTTTAGCAGCCACTTTCTCAGATTCTTTGGCGCGTTTCAGCGCATTACGCCGACTTTGATCACCACTATGAATATTTGCGCGTAGCCTGTCAACGACGGAATTATGTTGACACTGTACCTCAACCAAACCACTGTAATCCCGGCACAGTCGATATACTCTTATAGTAATAGCAACAAAGAATAAGTGCCCAAAGCGTGCCAGATCACGGTATCCTAACCTATCAATTACGGTTTGATGATCCAATTGAGGCCATAGGCCCCACATAATCTCTGCCGCATGTTCTTCCCTCAATCGATATCCGCCCAAAGTAGTGCTCAAGGATTCTAAATTCTCGTCATTAAGGAAATCATTATGAACGAGACTCCCAGGATGGGCCGGCCTCGGATTACCAGAAGGCCGAGGTCGCCTAAATGGGGGCGGAGAGATGTCTTGAGCTTCTCGAGCAGACTCTTCCTCAGCTAATTCCTCTTAGCGGTGACGTACCAGTGCTCATCCCCTGAACGGGAGGAACTCGCTCCATCCGTATTTCGCACGCTCCTGAACGTGGGATTAGATGCATTGAATCTAGCCAAATTGGCAGCAATTCTCTCATCTTCCGCATCAATTTCTTCCATAATCCGGATATGAGGATTAGTCCCAACCTTAACGCGTCCACCAGTGGCAGTTGGCGTCATCACCAATCTCCAACAACAACAACAACCAAGCGTGTAATCCCAATTAAATTGGGGTAGGCTATATGAACCATTAATGAATCACGTCGAGTCGTGAACACGAATCTTCTGCCTCGATATGTTTCGGTTGACGAGCATGTCTTCATTTAGATCTTTTAACTTCATGTCGTTCCGTATGACCTCCATCCATGTCTTTTTCGGTCTCCTACGAGCTCTAGTCGTCTGTCCTAAGTCGAGATCTTCAACTCGTCGTACCGGTGCATCTACAAGTCTGCGTTTAACATGTCCAAACCATCTTAAACGGTTTTCTCGCATTTTCTCGTCGATGGCCGCCACACCCAATTTATGCCGAATATCTTCATTGCGCACCTTATCTCTCCTGGTGTTACCGCACATCCACCGAAGCATGCGCATCTCTGTAACGTTCATTTTCTGTGCATGACTTTGCTTAATAGCCCAACACTCGGAGCCATAAAGCAAAGCAGGTCTAATAGCCGTACGATAGAACTTTCCTTTAAGCTTTAAAGGAAAGTTACGATCGCACAGGATCCCTGTTGCACTCTTCCACTTTGCCCATCCAGCTTGGATGCGGTGGTTGACATCTCCGTCTAACTCTCCATCCATCTGTAGTATGGAGCCTAAATACCGAAAATGCGTACTTCTCGGTATCTCTTGGCCATCCAACTGAACCTTGCCATCGTTGTTTCTTCGTTGTTTGCTAAACTTGCATTCAAGGTACTCTATTTTTGTTAGACTTAGTCGAAATCCTCGTGCTTCTAATGTTTGTCTCCATCGTTCTAATTTAGCGTTAACTCTCATTCTTGTCTCATCGATGAGGACAATATCGTCTGCAAACAACATACACCATGGGACTCGGTCTTGAATGGTTCTGGTGATTTCATCAATTACAATGGCAAACAAAAAGGGCTCAAAGCTGACCCCTGATGTAAGTCAATTGTAATTGGGAAGACGTTTGTTAAACCGCCACAAGTTCAGACACTTGTCACCACATTCTCATACATAACTTTTATGATGTTGATATATTTAATGGGTACCCCCTTTTTCACCAAGGTCCACCATAATACCTCTCGAGATACTTTGTCATACACCTTTTCTAAGTCGATAAAGACCATATGCAAATCTTTACTCTTTTCTCGAAAGCGTTTAATGAGCTAACGAATCAAATGGATGGCCTCCATGGTCGACCTTCCGGGCATAAATCCAAATTGGTTCTCAGATATGGGAACAGTTTGTCTCAATCGGTGTTCGATCACCCTCTCCCATAGCTTCATGGTATGAGATATAAGCTTTATCCCACGATAGTTAGAACAGTTTTGGACATCACCCTTATTCTTATATAGAGGTATTAGCGTACTCTTCCTCCACTCTTCTGGTATTTTATTTGTTCGCCATATTTTGTTAAAGAGGTCCGTCAACCAGGTCACCCCTATCTCTCCCATGCTTCTCCAAGCCTCGATAGGGATACCATCTGGGCCAAGAGCTTTTCGAGTCTTCATCCTCTTCAAAGCATCTTTGACTTCAGACCTTCTAATACGGCGCATAAAATTGCGGTTCAGATCCTGAAGGGACTGCGAGATGTCACCCACTGCTTGAGTGGGGCCTCCATTGAACAGACCCTCGAAGTACTCCCTCCACCGTGCTTTTACCTAATCCTCACGCACTAAGACAAGCTGACCTTCATCTTTGATGCATTTCATTGCACCTAAGGCTCTAGTCTTCCTCTCTCTAATGCGAGCAATTTTGTATATATCCTTCTCGGCCTCTCTTGCTATCCCTCTTCTCATAAATTTCCTTATACACAGCCTCTCGCGCTAGTCGAACAACTTTCTTTGCTTATTTCCTGGCTAGCTTATACTTTTCAAAGCTTACTCCATCATAGTTTTTCTTCAAATCCCTGTAACAATCCCGTTTGGCCTTGATTGCCGCCTTCACTTCTTCATTCCACCATGACGTGTCTTTACCTATCAGGCTACTACCTCGGGATTCACCTAAGAGGTCTTTAGCTACCTTCTTAATACAACAAGCCATTTTGGTCCAAGTTGCATCTGCATCGTCGTCAATCTTCCAATCTACCTCTTGAACCACTCGCTCCACGAAGGCCTTTTGGGTAGACTCCTTAAGCCGCCACCACTTAATTCTAGGTTCCACCCGGCGCCTACTCCTCTTCAATCCTTGCCGCAGTCTAATATCTAACACCAAAAGCCTATGTTGCGCAACCACACTTTCTCCGGGGATGACCTTGCAATCTAAGCAACGACTTCTATCAGCCCTCCTAGCTAAGAAGAATCTATTTGGCTCTTATTTGACCCACTCCTATAAGTGACCAAATGAGATTCTCTCTTCTTAAAACAAGTATTTGCAACAAGCAAATCATTGGAGAGGGCGAAGTCTAAGATAGCGTTGCCCGACTCATAGCGTCATCACCAATCTCCGCGGGACAAAATCCTCATGACGCTCGAAGTCACTCACAATAGGCACCCGTGTACCAGCACTAACGCCACCGAGCCTCATGGTAGAAAGATCAACTGGTGGAGCATCGGAGTGACCTACACCCCAATTTTCGGAAAGAGCTCCAGGGGGCAGGGGCCCTAACCGCAGATTCAGTTCTTGCGGCCTCACCTAGGGATCCTTCAGAAGAAACACTGGCAAATGATGGGCCCACATCCGAGGCTTCTTTTTCCTCGCTCCTTCTCCGAATACCATAGATATTTTTTGGTGAAACTACATGCTTACTCCGATTTTTAGATTTTGTCCTTGCCATTTCAGGTCACTTATGGAATGATATCCAGATCGTTCTAGCAAGGAAAAAATTATATGGGCATCGAATCCCTGGAATTCGATGCGATTGGGAAGGTCGAACACTCACTGTTCGATATTAAGTGTGTCGAACACTCACTGTTCGATGCGGCTTGAAGAGCGGCCAAAATACTCCCCTGGAAAAGAAAATAACAACGAGGTGGAAATTGGCCCCTTATATAGGACCACCCACCGCCTTTCTCTCGTGCGCATTGAACAGATCTTGTTCGATGCTCCCGCATCGAATTCACCAGATTCGATGTTTACACCTGCATACATCAAACTACGCTCGTTCGATGCGCCCATATCGAATTCCCGAAATTCGACGCTGTCACCCAATACATCAAACGACCAGAATTCGATGCCTTCCAAATTTTGCCACTCAAATGCAAAGATTTCTAAGTTTCAAAACCGCTCTCTCATCGACACCGTCTCCCAAACTGGGGGGACTATATGATGGGGATGATTTAAGGTAGGCCCAAATTCAAGATTGGGCCGGCCTAGCAGCAAGGCCCATTTGATACGAGAGCATCGAACGAAAGAGGTTCGATGCGGGTTCCGCATCGAACCACACCTGTTCTATGCTGACTCTCCTGCGTTTGGAGGGTCCCACGGGATGGGGTCTATAAATACCCCGCCCCTTGACCTTCTAGGAGAGAGAATACTCATGATACCAATCGCTACCACATCGAACGCCTTGATTCGACTCCCTTTACTGTTCGATACTACTCAGCGTTCGACACTGACCTCAATAATCCAAACCAAGATCGAACCAGTTCTCATTCGAGGTTCAGCAGCGTCGAATAATTACAGTTCGACACAACCGCATTGAACCAGAACCACTCGACATTTCTTTAATTCGACCGTACACGCTCTCGAACCAATCAAGTTCGATTTACAACAACATCGAACCAGCCACGTTCGATGCGCACATCGAACGTCACCAATTCGATCTACATGTTTGTTTGTCTTATTGGGATATCTAGAGAAATTCAATACTTGTAATAGACAGTAGGTGTTCCGGACCAAGTTAGTCTGTTTATTATATTGGATTAGCATTATTTTGGCATTGTCAGACCTATTTGTAATTGTCTTTGGTATATTGTAACTCGAACGAAATAAGACCAAAATAGTTATTATACAACTTTAGTTTGTTGGACTAGACTTGCACATACCTAATTAACAAGGTAAAATAATATTTTTTTTAATCTTGTCAAGTTCCACAATCATGTATAATCAACAATCTATTTATTTGTATGTTATAAATAATTTGACTTAGTACGGAACCACGAGTGTTTCATCATTGTTATAAGGTAATGCTAGAAATTAACCCACATATAAATAAACATAACATTAGTACTTCATACATTTTTGTTTTTTTATTCTTTGGGTGTTACATTAGGGAAAAAATAATATGAGAATTGTAATTTTATACACATTCTTTTGCTAATATAATAATATTTAAAGGTGGGTGTTACAATATATTTTAAGGTGTTACTTCGTATGATACTTATTAGGTATGTGGTTATTAAAACTTTGGAATTAATTAAAGACTAAAAACACGACTTTTCCTAGAATTAGTTAAGTAAGATATTTTTAAGGATTGATTATGCATTGAATTGGATAGTTAATCAAACTTTACTTGTTACCGTTACTTGTAATGACTTTAACATGAATACTCACAGTCATAAGTTTAAAACATATGGTTGTTTAAGATAATTTTGAGAGATAAATAAGGTGGTTAAAATAATAGATATTTGATACAGTTTAAGCATATGTATTTTTTTTCCTTTAGATTCATCATCTAAGATTTTCATGTCTTGTGTAATGACATAAATTAAGCTTAAATTTTATTTACTAAGATTTACATTATAACTAGCATTTTTAACCATAACTTTCTCAATTTCACCAACATCAGAACTAAAGAAAAAGTAATAATATTTGTTGTGATAAATTATAAATTCAGTTGATTAATATTATTTAAATTTGTTAAAGGTTTCACGAACTAATCAACGACATCAAGGTTTCCCGTGCGAGTAAAGGTGAGGTTCAATTTCTAATTTGTTCTAGCCCCGTTTGGCATCCAGCCCTGAGAAACTTGGACATAAAAACCACTACTCCATTACCAAACCTCGAACAACCTATATTTCATCATATTTCTGTTTTTGCATCTCATCTCATAACATTATATTCTTACTCGTCCTTAAATCATATCCAGTCATTTATTAATCATATTGATTCGTAATTATGGTAATTATCTGATATAATCTCATATGTTGGTTCTTGAACTATGCAAAGAGCAAGAGATATTTCCGGTTTACTAGTTTATTTGTTTATCTGTTATACCCACTGGGACGCCTTTGGGAAGTTGGGCCCAGAGATTGAGTTGAGCTACTACCGGGCAGTAAAGACTGTCAGTTTAAGTAATTTCGCTTGATACCCATCTATCTAGGCGCCACTTGTAGTCAGGAGTTGGATGTAACTCGCGTGCTGGATCGACATGTACTCGAGCATGTCTCTTGATTGTTTGCGAGGTCGCTCCTCGCCGGGAGGAATAATGTAGAATATTAGAAGCATAAGGCTGGATTTGTTTAATGTTAAGCACAAATTCATTAACCAATCTATGAAAATTCCAGTACCATTGCTACATCAAATTCTCTAGTGAAACTGCTTCTACATGTAAGATCACTCCTCGAAATGTATCCAGTAGGCCACAGTTAATTCTTGCATTACCAGTTCTTTTATATGAATCTCACTAAGTTATTAAAGACTTATTCTTTGGTTCTTCTGTCCATTCCTCAGGATAAAATCAACATGGCAACATGGATCAAGTGAATAATTGTTCAAGCGTGCATTTTGGAATATTCGTGTTTTGTCACCAGTGCATAACCATTAAAATAGTCACATTGTTTGTAATACCAAGACTTCCGCAATGTATATCAAAATATAATTTGTAAAACGTGTATGGTTTTGATCCTAAACAAGTGAGACCCCTTCATATGAGTTGTACTTTAGTTTGGATTGGGTAAAGTAGCTGGACACCACTGACCCAACTCGGATCAGAGCAGGGCTCATGTGGCGCGGTCGTCACAGGTAATGTGCTAACGGTTTCAAAGTTGGGGGGTCGGGTGCGACTGTAACGACAAATTCTTGATCTTTGAAATTAAAAAGGTAAGAAAAGATTACACGATAAACTTGAATAAATTTAAAGCACAATTGCAGTGCAATCTCTATTATTCCTCTGATTCTTTTCTCAAATAAATAAATTTGAGATTTGGTTGACTTGAGTGGATTTCATTTTGATCTTTTCCACGTGTATTTGAGTTGAACGTTAATCCAAGGGCTTTGAGCTTGATCTTGAATTGACGATCTACTTGACTTGATATTTGCGACGAACAATTTGATCTTCGTCTTGAACTTGTTGAATGTCAATCTCCTTTGGAGGAATCTTGATCTTCAAAGTACTTAGATAGTTCACAAATGTTGATTCGAAGACTTTACGGCTTGATCTCGGATCTAACGGAAACTTGATTTGGAATTTGATTTGAAGGCTGATGAAGATTGGTATGATCTTCGTCTTCAGTTCTTTGGATTTTTTGCGTTTTGATCTTCTTGAATGGATATATCTTCAAAAACAGTTTTTCGAGGGTCTTAAGACTTGATCTCGGATTAAACGGATTTTTGACTTGAAGACGAATGAAGAACGGTATGAACTTGATTTTGGATTGTTAAACTTCTTGGAGTTTGATCTTTCTGGCAGAAGTGCAATCTTCAAAAATGGTTTTTTAATGGAATTGAGACTTGACGGCAGATTGAAAGGAGTTCTTTACGAAGAACACCTTGAAGATTGTTGAAGAATGCCTTGAATGCCGCGAAGAACGCTTGAAGATGGATGAATTTGGTGGAGCAAAAAACTTAGAGTTTTTCCCTCTTCAACTTGTGAAAATTTTGTGTGTGCTTTTTTTTTATTGAAGGGAGGACCTCTATTTATAGTTGTAAAACCTAGAGCTCCTTGCTTGTGATTGGTCGTTTTTCTCTTCAAGATAAGCATGAATTTAATTTAGCTTGTTTATCAAGAAATCTTTAAATTGGCTAGAACACATCATCTTTTCCATGTGGCTTTATTTGATTGGCCAACAATATATGCATTAGAAAATCAATTAATTAATCTATTTTTTATTGAAATTTAATTTAGTAAAATTCTAAATTAAAAACAGAAATAATTAATTGTGAAAGTGCAGGTATTCGGTCGATGTTAGTTTAACATTGAAGTGCAGGTATTCTGTCAATGTTAGTTTAACATTGAGAAATCAATGTTAGAATAACATTACTGGAGCAGAATCCGATTTACAATCTTAATTAATTTCTTCATTATTGTTTTGCCTTATTCACTTAACTAACTGAGTTCCACAGTTATAATTGTCGTTGATTATTATTCAGGAAACAAACTTGTCATAGGTTGGACGCTCAAGTTTCCAAGAAGGAAAGTTTCCTTAATTACGCAAACCACTCTACAAGGAAAGAAGAGTTCGAGTGGAACTAGGAATGCTTTCCAAGTTCAAGTCCTGATTTGAAGAAGGAGTCTTTCCCTAGTTAGATCACTAACGAAGGAACTATTATTCAAGAAGGACTGCGAGAACAAAGAAGAAGAGTTAAAGAAGGAAACAAGGAGAATTACCAACCGTGTACAACACACCTTGAAGTCGAAGATCAAGAACCTATATATAGGTGTGAAGTACATCAAGACAAACACGAGACAAGAGCCAATAAATCCGAGAGATTAATTTACAGTTGTTAAGTGTTGTCTTGCTTTAGCAAAGTTTGTGAATTTTTAGGATAGATCTAAGAGTGAGGAGCTGTTAGAGATAGACGAAGCAATTCTTGTGTGCTTTGCTTAGTTCAATCAATTTAAGAGTGAGGAGCTTGAGAATTGAGAGAACGACCTTTGTTAAAACCTTCACGGGTTATTTTGCCTAAGGCTCGGAAGTTAATATAATTCTATATTCACTTCTTAAACTTGGTGTTTGTTTATTCCGCTGCACTATTCTTCTGGTCTGTTGTTAAAGTAACATCGCTTAGTTAACAACGTTGCAAATCTGTTGTTAACTCTCCAGTGTTAAGTTAACAACAACAACGTATCAACCCGATCCACAATTTCAATTGGTATCAGAGCCAAGCACCAACTTCACCGGTGTTTGGCGTTGATACGACAAGATGGACAATTCCAACCCCAATACCAGCAGGTTGCCTGTATTGGAGGGTCCCAACAACTATGCCTACTGGAAGATCAGGCTCAGAGTCCACATCAAATCCATCGACCTAAGAGCTTGGGACGCAGTACTAGAAGGCTACACCATTCCCTACTTGCCAAGAGATGGAGATGCTGATCTGGTACCTATGCCAAGAGGACAATGGACATCCAACGAAATTGCTCTCTACAACTTCAATGAAAAGGCCCTCAATGCTATCTTGAGCTGGGTAGGTAATCATATGTTCAAACTTATTCAAACTTGTTCTACTGCTAAAGCTGCATGAGAAATTCTTGAATTACATTGTGACGGTGATGTGGCTGTGAGGGACTCTAAATATAGAAAACTTTTGAGGGACTTTGAGAAGATAGAGATGGGTGAGGATGAAAGCATTGATAGTTATTTTGAGAAACTTCTAGATATTGCTAATCAGTGCCAAAACTTAGGTTTTATCATCCCTAATCAAACCATGGTCTACAAAGCCTTTAGAACATTATCTTCTAAGTTTACTGTCAAAAGAATTTCTATGAATGAGTCCAGAGATCTTGCCAACATGGACTTTCAAACATTAATGAACACTCTAAAAGAATTTGAACTAGAATTCCTAGGAAAGTCCAGTAAACAACTTGCTTTAGCCTTACTAGGTACTAGCTCAGATTCTATAGGGAGTGATGAGGATGAATATGAGTTGATCTATTCTAACTATGGTAACATCACTAGGAAGTTTAGTAAATTGGGTTACAAAGATAAAAGTAAAAAAAAACAACCCAGTAATGCTGCTGTTAGTTATAAGAAATTGCCCCCAAAGTTTGTAAAATACATGGCATCTAAGAGCACTCCTCAAGATGCTGAGAAATTGAAAGATGTCCAGTGTTATGAATGTAAGGGGTATGGTCACTTTAAACATGAATGTGCTAACACCCTCAGAACAAGAGGGAATTCTCATTGGGTCTGTGTAGATGACTTTAATGAAGCTGACTTCGAATCTGGAACAAGTGCTGATGAACAATCAGAGGAAATCAACACTGCTGCGCTCTGCACTCGGATCATCTGGTCAGGAGAAGACTCCAGAAACTGCCAAGAATCTCAATGTTACTCTAACATTAGAGAACCAACAGCAAAGCAGGAGATCTTCTTTGGAGACTGGAACTGCAATGATACACATGTTAACCATGACACACTCTCTGATTGTGATGATACTAACTTTGATTGTTTTCATGGCTCAGTTGATCTAGAAGAGGAGTACTTCAATGAAGATGAGATGTCCCAGGAGGAAATTCTTGATGACCTACATACAACCTTTCTCAGACTTGAGAGAGAGAATGTCAGACTCATGAAGAAAAATAAAGCACAGAAGCATGACATTGAATGTTTGAAGAACATGTTGAAACTCTATGAAAGGGATCGTGACAAAGCTGAAGCTGAGCTGAAAGAGGTAAAGGAGAAGCTCAAAAAGGATTCACAGATCATAGCCAAATGGAATGGAGGTACTTCTAAACTTGATGAGGTACTGAACATGAGTAACTCAGGTACATGTGGTCTGAGATTTGTTGAGAAACCTTCCACTTCAAATGTTAATTCTGCCTATCTAACTACAAGCTTTGTTAAAGAATCTGATAATGAGAGTACAAGAACCATTAACACTGTAAAAAGTAAACCTACCTTTATCTGCCAGTACTGTTTTCAACCAGGTCACATTAAACCATTCTGTAGGAAATTTATAAAAGAATGTGGTAAGAAAACAGCCTCTGCATCCAATGTTAATTCTACAACAGGTTCTGATGTTAGACTAACATTAGGTGCAGGACAGAAAAGTAGAACTTGGATAGAAAAGGCTAAAACCCCTAAGATTAAAGTTGTGTGCAATGTTGTTTTCTCTGCTGTGTACTCTAACCTTTCAGGTAAATGGTACTTCGATAGTGGATGTTCAAGACACATGTCAGGTAGCAAAGAGAATCTTAAGCAAATGGTACCTTTGAGTGCTGGAACAGTGACATATGGAGGAGGCACCAAAGGAAGAATCATTGCCAAGGGGACGTTGAATGTTGATGGATTCCCTCCCTTGAAGGATGTGTTGTTGGTAGATGGGTTAAAGGCAAATCTAATCAGTATCAGTCAGCTGTGTGATGATGACTTACTGGTTACATTTGATAAGATATATTGTGATGTTTATGATAGTGACAATGTTCTTGTGATGACAGGTACTAGATCCAAAGACAACTGCTACCTAGCCCAGGAGGAAGCAGAATGTTTCCATGCCAAGATAGACGAGGCTTCTATATGGCATAGGAAACTTGGACATGTTCACTACAGAAACCTTGAGAAATTACAGAAAGTTGATGCTGTAAGAGGCTTACCAAAGCTGTCTTGTCCAGGTAAGCTTGTGTGTGGTGATTGCCTCAAGGGTAAGCAAACCAGAGCAGTTCATACACCCCTACAGGTACAGAATGCTAACCCTAGATCTAGTAGGTGTTTTGAATTGCTGCACATGGACTTAATGGGTCCAATTGAGGTAAGTAGTCTCAGTGGGAAGAAATATGCCTTTGTGATTGTAGATGACTTCTCTAGATACACTTGGGTAAAATTTCTTAAAGAAAAGTCAGAAGCTTTTGATCAGTTCAAAATTCTTTGTGCTAGTATTAAAAACTTGTATGGCTCCACTGTGACTAAGATTAGGTCTGATCATGGTAAAGAATTTGAAAATGCTAGTTTTGATAACTACTGCAATGCTAAAGGTATTTTCCATGAATTTTCAGCTCCTAAGACTCCTCAGCAGAATGTGATTGCTGAGAGAAAGAACATGACTCTTCAAGAGATGGCCAAAGTTATGCTCAATGCCAAAGACTTATCCAAAAGACTCTGGGCTGAAGCCTTAAATACTGCTTGTCACATTAGTAACAGGGTGTATCTTAGACCTGGAACTAACATGACTCCATATGAACTTTTGAAGGGTGTAAAACCAAATGTTGCATATTTTCATGAATTTGGGTGTGATTGTTATCTACTGAATGACAGGGATTATCTGAGTAAATTTGATTCTAAAAGTGAAAAATGCATCTTTGTAGGATACTCAGCCAATAGTACTTCCTTTAGAGTCTACAATCTTAGATTGAAGACAATTCAGGAATCAGTGAATGTTGTGTTTGATGATTTCACTCTTGATACAGGTACTGGTGACATCTTAGTTCCCAATGTTGAACCAACAGTGGAAACCGAGAATGTTACTCCTGACAATGTTACACCAACATTGGAACTGGAAGCTGGAAACACTGAACAAGAGTCAGGGAATGATGTTAGACTAACACCAGCGAGATCAGATGTTAGAATAACATCAGAGGATTCTGACTCAGAACATGAAAGTGGCTCTGATCCTAGAAGAGACCCCCCGGCTAGGATTCAGAAAGACCATCCAGCATCCCAGGTAATAGGTGGTAAGGACACGCAACAGAGAAAGACTTGACTAGAGAGATATGGTAAAACTGTGTGTCTGTATGAACTTCACTTGTACTGTTGATAATGCCTCTTGTTTTGTCTCCACCATAGAACCTAAAAATGTGAATGAAGCCCTTCTTGATAACTTTTGGATTAATGCCATGCAGGATGAACTATTACAGTTTACTAAGAACAATGTCTGGATACTTGTACCTAGACCACCTAATGTTAATGTAATAGGGACGAAGTGGATATTTAAGAACAAGAGTAATGAGGAAGGGGTTATAGTTAGAAACAAAGCTAGACTAGTTGCTCAGGGGTACACACAGGTTGAAGGTGTAGATTTTGATGAGACATTTGCTCCAGTTGCTAGGATTGAATCTATTAGGTTACTTCTAGCCATAACATGTTGCCTTAAGATAAAACGATACCAAATGGATGTAAAGGGTGCGTTTCTGAATGGGCTGATTGATAAGGAAGTATATGTTGAACAGCCAAAGGGGTTCACAGATCCTAAGTATCCAAACCATGTGTACAAGCTTGAAAAGGCACTGTATGGTCTTAAACAAGCACCTAGAGCATGGTATGAAAGGCTTACAAAATTCCTTTTAAGTCTTGGTTTTGTTAGAG
This sequence comes from Linaria vulgaris, assembly GCA_948329865.1. Classification (NCBI taxonomy): domain Eukaryota; kingdom Viridiplantae; phylum Streptophyta; class Magnoliopsida; order Lamiales; family Plantaginaceae; genus Linaria; species Linaria vulgaris. Next base: position 4,919,237 of record OX415253.1, on the reverse strand, counting down.
GTGATGGAGATAGAACACTGTTTGTCTTGAAGAAAGATTCTCATGTATGTGTTGCTCAAATATATGTAGATGATATTGTGTTTGGCTCAACTAACAATTCTATTCTAGAAAAATTTGTTGAATCAATGACAGGGCAGTTTGAGATGAGTATGATGGGAGAATTAACCTTCTTTCTTGGTCTTCAAGTGAAACAAACAGGTAATGGGATTTTCCTAAGTCAGGAAAAGTATGCAAGAAATTTGGTGAAAAGGTTTGAATTGGCAGATTCAAAGCCTTGCAAGACTCCCATGTCTTCATCTGTGAAGATATCCAGGGATGTTAATGGTGCCAATGTTGATCCAACATTGTACCGTTCAATGATAGGGAGCTTACTCTACTTGTCTGCTTCTAGGCCTGACATAATGTTCTCTGTCTGTGTTTGTGCTAGGTACCAGGCATGTCCAAAGCAGTCATATCTGATTGCTGTGAAGAGAATACTTAGATACATTTCTGGCTCCTTGGTCCTTGGTATATGGTATTCCTATGACACTAACACAAATCTTGTAGGTTTCAGTGATTCAGACTGGGCAGGTGACACTGATGATAGGAAGTCTACAAGTGGAGGATGTTTTTATCTGGGGAACAACTTGGTCTCATGGTACAGTAGAAAGCAAAACTGTGTGTCACTCTCCACTGCTGAATCTGAATACATAGCAGCAGGCAGTTGTGTCACTCAGTTAGTATGGCTTAAACACATGCTACTGGATTATGGGTTAGACAGTGATACCTTACTTATGTTTTGTGATAATCTTAGTGCTATAAGCATTTCTAAGAACCCTGTGCAACACTCCAGAACTAAACATATTGACATAAGACATCACTTTCTGAGAAACATGGTAGAAGATAAGCTCATTGACATTGAACACATTGAAACTAACAATCACCTTGCTGATATGTTCACTAAACCCTTAGATTCTGAGAGGTTCTTCAGTTTGAGGAATTCTCTTGGCATGTGCATCGTTTAGGCATGTTAGTACACCAGTGTTGACATAACACCACTGTCTAGCACTGGTTATTGGTTGTGGTGTATCTGTAATTCTTTTTGTGTCTTTCTGCATTCTTTCTTCTTGCATATTACATCTTTGTTGGAGATTCTGTTGGGTTGCGTGGTTAAACTGTATGGAGAGCTGAGTTGACTGGTGGACAGGTACATATCAAGAGGTTTGTTAAGTAAAACTCTGCTGTTAGTCTGTGAATGTTAACCTAACATCCAGGAGAAGCTGGGGTACACATAGCTCACTACTCTGATGTCATTCAGTTGTGACTTATCCATGTTAGGTTAGACAAAGCATGAAGAGAAACTGGGGTACATGATGTTGAAAGCTTCATTGTCATTCAGTGTGCTTATTTTTGTGTTTTGTCTATGGCCAAGGTTATGCATGACAGTGATCTCTACTACTGGGGTGTTTGAAGTTTCGACTGCTTGTATACAGGTTGGAAAACAAGTATGCATGAGGAACTGGGGTGGAGAAGTATATGATAAATGTATTGTCTTCATTCAGTTCCTTTGTACTTGCCTAATTTGTTGCTGATGGTTAAGTTGCTGGGGTGTGTGGGGTCTTGTGCTGCCCACATTCAGTGATGAAACTATCCTTTTACATTCACTAGTTTTTTTGTTCAAACGAGTTCATAAAGATAAATTGATGTGTCCTGATCCCAGTCAGTAAAGCTGTTTGCACTTGGTTACCATCTCCCAATGTTAATCTAACATTGTTGCATGCTCTCTAGTTCTGTATTCTTTTTTCCTTGTGTCGGTTTGGGCTTAGGGGGAGTAGTAATCCTAGGAAGTCATGTGTTGAGGCATACTTTGTGGGTGACTCACTGCAGGTAAAACACTATGTTTTGTGATCTTCTATGCTAGGGGAACATCTCTTCCCTGGATATGTATATCCACTCTGTGTTTTTCTGTTTGATGTGTTACTTACTCATACTGATGGTCTGAATTTATGTCTTGATACCTAAGTACTTGGGTGAGGTTCCAGATCTGTATACAGGAATATCTCACGCTCTCACATGATGTTGCCTTGGATGAAGCCCTGCACCTACAACTTTCCTCCCTGATGTTAACTTACCAATGTTAGTCCAACATTGAAACAGTGTAACTTATAAGTTTTCAGGTTTGAAGACCGCTCTGGTTACGTGTTAATCCAACACTAACACGTGGTAAGGTGAACATGGGTGTGATCGTGTGACAGTGGTCCGATTATGTTGGTAACATGTTACAACACCACTATCTCTACTCTTCAACTGATTATTGTATAATTTGCCCTAATCTTCTTCTACTGTGTACGCGCTCAAAATTTTTGCAAAAAAACAACTCTCTCTGCAAAATCAAGTTTCGATTTTTCTTCTCTAAATCACTAACAATGGCACGCAAGTCTTCCATTGACACTCTTGCAGCAGCTGCAGAACAGATGGAGCAACCTAGACGCCGCAGGACCAGAAGCGCAACTGCTGAAGCCATTACCACCGCCGCACCAAAGAGGAAATCCACTTATCAATGGCGCAAGGGCAAGAAAGCGGCTAAGGGTGATGTTGATTCAACACCAAAAACGTATGAGCAAACCTCCACTCCCACCAACCCTGAAAACGAGGTAATGATGGCTAACCCTACTCTGGATATACCTGATACTACTGTTGTTGGTATTGAGGGGGAGAAAGAGGCCGCGAGTGTTGTTGTGGGTGAGTCTGAGGTGGTACATGATGTCCCTGAGGGCAATGCTGGGGATGAATCTGTGGTTGCTGAGGAAGTGGTTGAGCCTTCTAAGGCTGATGAGGATGAGCAGGATACTGCTGATGAGATGGAGACTCTTCCTGAGGAAGATGATCAGGTTGAGGAGATTGTGGCTGAGGAGGTTACTACTGAAGGTAACCAAGATGCTGGTGAGGATGACAGTCAACCTGAAGAGGTTGAGAGAGAAGAAGAAGAGAGCCTGACTCTCACTGACTTAGCTATTTCTGCTAAGAAAAGAAAGGGAAAGCAGGTGGTGGTTGAAGCTTCTGAGTCTGAGTCAGAATAAGAAAAAGAGGAGGAAAAGGATGAAGAAAAGGAGGAAGTTGAGGAGGAATTTGAGGATGAAGGCCTACAGGTAGGTGATGACCCTGCTGATGTTACTCCAACATCAGATGAATACTTTGATCTGCTTGAGGAGGAGTATCCCAAGAAGCCTTATTCTGGCTTCTATGTGTCTGCTGAGGCAGAAGAGCTGTGGGAGGCTTATCAAGCCAGGGTGATTCACACTCAGAGGAACATTGATGAGGAAATGTTCAAAGAAAATAGGTTGTTTGAGCTGCTGGAAGCTAGAGGGGTGTTGGGCTCTGTGATGAATCAGTCATCATATGTCCCTGATGTAATCAGAGAGTTCTACATGAACCTCTCTCAATGGGTGTCCCACCAGGACTCTCCCAAGTTTGACAAAGCTTGGGTCAGGATGAATGTCTATGACATCAGCCCCTCTGTGATCAATGAGGCTTGGGGACTCCCTGACCCTGAGGAGACTGAGGATCCTAGCATGGATGAGGTGATCACTGACCTCACTGGTGGACTGACAAGGAAATGGAATGACAATTTTCCTACTACAAAGCTGACCTCCTTAAGTGCTATCCTTCACAAACTCTCCACCTACAACTGGCTGCCCTCTTCCAACACCACTGTGATGACAAAAGAACCTGCAAGGTTGGTGTACAAACTGAAGAATGGGCTGAGTGTGAATATAGTGGAGAAGGTTCTGAGGCACATGAGGGAAGTCACAACCAAGGCAAAGGGAATCATTCCATATCCCTCTCTGATATCCAGCATTCTGGTGAAGCAAGGCTTCAAGACAAAGAAGACAGAAGGCTGAATCAAGAACAAGGCCAAGATGATCATCACCAGGAGCTACTTCACTCAGATCAGGATTCAGGATCTGCCATGGAATCCCAAGGATGGAGCTGGTCCAAGCAGGAAGAAGAAGAAGAAGAAGACTCACAAGTTTGCTGCTTCTTCAGTTCCTGTGGCTAGTGGAGACAGCTGTTCTGTCATTGCTGATGCCTTTGTGGAGGAGACCTTGGTGTGGCTGGACAGAGAGTTCAAGGATACCCAGAGAGAAATTGCAGACAAGCAAGTAAGGCTGCAAGAGATAGACAGCCTCATGAAGCATTTGAGGGATTTGCCTTCCTCACAAAAAAGGGGGAGAATGATCAAATTTCAATAATTTCTGAGTTCTGTTATGTTTCTGTCAGCATGAACAATTATTTTTCTTTGTTTATTTTTCGGTTTCATCAAGGAGTGTGTTCCTTGCTACTTAGTATGGTCTGTAATTAAGTACATTTCTTCCTTGGTGCTTACTGCTTCTGCTTATGATCATTGAACTTTGGATACAAAGTACTAACTCTGTTTTGCAGGTGTTAACTGTCCTTTGATGTTAAAATAACATTGAGATGCTCAATGTTAGAACATCTGTCTGGGTTCGATGTTAAGCTAACATTGACAAAGACAGACATATGTTATGATAACATTGAATGTATCAATGTTAGATTAACATTGAAATGGTCCCTTCTGAGTTTCAGGGGGAGCGTACTTATTTTTCCATTGTGATCTGATAGTTAAGTTTGTTTGAATAATTTGATCTGGTTAGAACAGGTTCTTAGGTTTTGTGATTAAGGCAAAAAGGGGAAGATTGAAACTTCAGGTATTCGGTCGATGTTAGTTTAACATTGAAGTGCAGGTATTCTGTCAATGTTAGTTTAACATTGAGAAATCAATGTTAGAATAACATTACTGGAGCAGAATCCGATTTACAATCTTAATTAATTTCTTCATTATTGTTTTGCCTTATTCACTTAACTAACCGAGTTCCACAGTTATAATTGTCGTTGATTATTATTCAGGAAACAAACTTGTCATAGGTTGGACGCTCAAGTTTCCAAGAAAGAAAGTTTCCTTAATTACGCAAACCACTCTACAAGGAAAGAAGAGTTCGAGTGGAACTAGGAATGCTTTCCAAGTTCAAGTCCTGATTTGAAGAAGGAGTCTTTCCCTAGTTAGATCACTAACGAAGGAACTATTATTCAAGAAGGACTACGAGAACAAAGAAGAAGAGTTAAAGAAGGAAACAAGGAGAATTACCAACCGTGTACAAAACACCTTGAAGTCGAAGATCAAGAACCTATATATAGGTGTGAAGTGCATCAAGACAAACACGAGACAAGAGCCAATAAATCCGAGAGATTAATTTACAGTTGTTAAGTGTTGTCTTGCTTTAGCAAAGTTTGTGAATTGTTAGGATAGATCTAAGAGTGAGGAGCTGTTAGAGATAGACGAAGCAATTCTTGTGTGCTTTGCTTAGTTCAATCAATTTAAGAGTGAGGAGCTTGAGAATTGAGAGAACGACCTCTGTTAAAACCTTCACGGGTTATTTTGCCTAAGGCTCGGAAGTTAATATAATTCTATATTCACTTCTTAAACTTGGTGTTTGTTTATTTCGCTGCACTATTCTTCTGGTCTGTTGTTAAAGTAACATCGCTGAGTTAACAACGTTGCAAATCTGCTGTTAACTCTCCAGTGTTAAGTTAACAACAACAACGTATCAACCCGATCCACAATTTCAAATTGAATTCCTAATAATTAATTTGACACTTGTCAATATTTAATTGGAGGAGACAAAATTAATTTGTCTACAAATGCCCCCTTGCGACTTGTCACGAATAGCATTATAAAATGCGTCTTGAAGTGATTTATGTCGCAACATATTCTTCTCGGGCCATCATTAATAGAAAATCGTGTACCTCACTTCAAAATCAAACCTTAGTGGGCCTCCAAGCCAAATTTCATTTAGGACCATAATGAAATTTTGGTTTCAAAATCACTTCATACATCTTCCCCTTTTCTCCCTTTTTTTTATTGGCGGTCCATGTAGACCAGTCACATGAGATTCTGTCCACATCACTTATGAGTTATGAGTTAAGTGTTATCATAATACAACATGAGACACTTCACATAAATGAGCCCCAACTATTTTGTTTGAATCGAGGTTTTTTTTTCTTTTTCAACTCGGTCTATGTAGGCCACACACACATTATAATTCCTTCAAGTCTCCCTCTTCAATTGGAATTGTAGACTGCAGAGAACGCATCAGCACTAAATTTGTTTTTGAAAAAAACAAATTACCTTTCCTTCACAACAAATTGTATAATCCCGGAGACTCCTCATCAAGTCAACAACTGAATTCAGTCGCCGTTATCTACATAAAGTTGAATTCTTCTCAAAATAAAACTTCTCCAAGAACTTCCTATATAAAGGACCCAAAGCCAAGACTTTATTCGTTATCCCTCAAAATTTCGATTTGTTCAATTCAGCATAGCAGAACAGTGGAAATTTGCCAACTCTCAAGGGTCGACAACCACATGTTTCTCTTTCTTTTCATTTTTTTTTCTATTGCTGAATTCTTCTCTTTTTTTTTTGTGCAACAGAGCATTGATCGGAAGCTCTGAAAGGAGAAAGGATTTCTCCAATATCTTCTTTTCTTTTACTTGTAGTAAATCAAGTTGACTTCCTTACTTTTCTTTTCACAAGTAAATTCGGCCACGCTCATTCGGTCAAATTTGGTTTCATGCTTTGTTTGTCTTTGACTCAATTCCTACTCCAAGATGAATTTTTTTAGGATGCATGGAGGATTTATTTATCATTGGCCATGTAGATCAACCAACAAAATCCTGCGCCAACGCACATCATCAACATGACGCTCTCGCAGTTGAAAATCATGTAAAGTTTTGGCAAATATTGACGAACTTCGGTCAAGTGAAAGAACGGACTGCAAAGTACCTCAAATCCTCCAGTAGATTTCAGAGCTATTGGTGCTTCGTGCCGCTCACCATCGAGTATCAAACGATGATCTTCCCTTCGATACTTTAGAGCGGCGTATTGCCCAAGGAGATGCTACGAAAAGAAGACATTCTTAGTTGGTGCAAGAGCAAACGACTTCCACAAAGATATGCGGTCAATCCATGCATCCTTATTCACATAAACCGCAACTTGGAGATCGCAAAAGCTTAGTGGGCATAAAGTTCCTTGGCAAAATCCAGATCTCTTGCAAGAGATGAAGAGCACGCTCCAACGTTAATCGACGTGACCTCATTGGTGAGCTTAAAGGAAGAGACATTCTTTTCACGACTCGACATCAAAGAAACCTCAAAGGAGACATTGTTGTCAAGACTCGGTATCAAAAGGCATCCGAAGGGAAGATATTTTCTTTCAAGACTTGGTTGCGCACTCATCTTGTTGGTCATGCACGTGCGTTCTACTTGTTGCACTCCACCCCAATTTTCCAAAGAACCTAGTCGATATGGGAGTGGTCAAATGACGTACTTGTCAAACTCCGTTCCATCTTCTTGAGGGACTTCTCTAGTTAAACATGCAAGGCATATCCTTTTCATGATTGGAATGGTAGTTTGGAGGTATCGACATTGATCTAACAACACAAAAGTGTCTAGTCAAGGATCAAGTGAGCTTGGAGCACGAATGCAGCTATCCTCTTAGAGCAAAGTATTTAAAGATTGGAATCAATGCACATAGTAAAACATCCGATTGAAGTTTGCAGTGTCAACACAAGAATCACTCAAAAGCTTGGAGCATGACTTCAAAGTCAACATTCAAAGCATTGACATTCTTTATCTCCTACTTGACGGAAGCTTTACTTGTCTTATCAGCACATCATACCTCAAGGAGTTTCATGTAACATCATCAACTCAAGATAACTTGGTGAAAGAATATGACTGAACTCAGAAATTTTAAGCTGCCTACGTATCCAATAAAGGAATCAAGTCACAACGTAGTTCAAAATGACATACTTATTAACGTTACTTTTCGTCGAAATGACTTTAACATGAATACTCACATTCATAAGTTTAAAAAATATGGTTGTTTAAGATAATTTTGAGAGATAAATAAGGTGGTTAAAACATTAGATATTTGATATTCAATTTAAGCATATGTTTTTTTTTCTTTAAATTCATCATCTAAGATTTTCATATTTTGTGTAATGACATAAATCAAGAATATGTGTTATTTACTAAGATTTACATTATAACTAGCATTTTTAACCATAACGTTCTCAATTTCACCAACATCAGAACTGAAGAAAAAGTACTAATATTTCTTGTGGTAAATTATAAATTCAGTTGATTAATATTATTTAAATTTGTTAAAGGTTTGACGAACTAATCAACGACATCAAGGTTCCCCGTATGAGTAAAGGTGAAGTTCCATTTATGATTCGTTCTAGCCCCGTTTGGCATCCGGCCCTGAGGAACTTGGATAGAAAAGCCACTACTCCATTACCAAACCTCGAACAACCTATATTTCATCATATTTTTGTTTTTGCATCTCATCTCATAACATTATTTGCTTACTCGTCCTTAAATCATGAATTATTAGTTAAAAGGGTTTTAATGAGCTAAAATTATGAAATTTTGTCACATAAGTGAACAAAAAGATTATAAAATTAGAGTTATTGAAATTAACTTTGATGATTAATATATAGCTAATTTGCAAGTAACTAAAAGAAAAGGAATATATTTTTCACCAAAAAAAACAAAAAAAGATTTAAAATAGAAATGGTAGTGGTTATTAATCGTTATCCTCGAGGAAACGCATCACAAGCATGTGGCCAAAGGATACATAGAGGGAATGAAAGGGTAAGCGCAAGAAAGGTTTCTTCCAAAAGCAAACAAACGAGTTTGAGATAGATAATTCAGTTCTGTCCCTAAACTAATCAATATTTCCATCTACAGGCAAACGTTCGAAAATTTTACAAATACATTCATTATTCAAGCTTCCATCGACTATTGCGCAAGATTGATATATCTTTGTCCACCATTAATTTTATGTTCATAATCCAGAAACCTAATAGTCTATATTAAGAAATTAAGAAGAATATCGAGTCTTATGTTCTCACATTCTTTTTATTTTAAGTAATTACTGAAAATTGTTGGTTTTAATAAAAAAATTCTATCTTTTAATTGCTAAGATTCTTTCCTATATTAAATTGTTAATTTTTTTTTTGTTGAATGATAGTATAGTTTAGAGTACAAGATGGTGTGTCCAACAAAGAAGCACCGGACATCAAGTCGACCACTTAAAATACAAATTTTAAGCACACGTTTAATATAACAATTCATTTTGTTTGAACGCATAGGGGTTATTTATAAAAGATTGTGTTGCAATTTACTTGGCAACATCTTTATTAAGTCACGAAGAGGATAATCTCAAATATATCACGGACAAAGTAATTATGATAAAGGTTAACTAGATTTGTCTTTTGTAATAATGAAAGATAAGATTGACTCGAACGAACATGCCGTATATGAAGGAGATATATAGTTATAAGGTAGTTCGACTTTTCGAGCGGTAGATATGACAAGGTCAAAAGAGGAACGAATCTTGACTATTTATGTGAGAAGAAGAGGGCTTTGGCTTTCTTTTCTTCTAAGATCAAGTTGATTCAAAAGACATTTAATATATTTCAATGGAGCTCAGTGACAGTAGAATCGAAGGTGTAAAAGCATAATTACCCATCTAAATGGTGAAGGAACAATAATAGAAAGATTCTCCGTTGACAGGCTTCTTATGGACTAAAGTTTGTTTAGATACGGCCGTGGACACGAGATGCATTTATCTATGTCGAATATCTTATGATAGGGTTGCACAATTTAAATGCTTCCTTATGTAGGAAGTTTCCTTTTATTGTTCAGTGCTTCACAAAATCCCCGTGGATGAGATTACTTGTAAACCATTTGAGATGAGGATAAGACAGTATTCCTTTATTATCTTTGTATAAAATTATGCACATATGAACTTATATATTTATATCCCATTTAAATTCTTAAAATTAGCTTACTATAATGCAAACTTACAATTTATAACCTATATAGGTAGTGTTAATGATAATAAATGAAATTATACTTAATTACAATATATATCCAATATCATAACTACAATAAGATTTTTCAGTTTTATTAATTAAAAAGTATAAACTACAATCCTATTATTACTTTTCTAGATTGCATGACTAAAACATACCCACCAAGAAATTAATTTGTCCACTTTTGAACCAAAAAAGTCATCCCCTTTTCAAACTCTTTGTGGGTTTTTGTTGTGTTAAACTGATAATAATTTTCAAATCTGGAATTAATGATGGCACTGGCACATGAAGGAAGTAGTGCTCTGCCTCCGACATCATAGGCACCAGGATTTAGGTTTCGTCCGACAGATGAAGAGTTGGTTAGGTATTATTTGAGGAGGAAGGTTTGTGGGAAGCCTTTTAGGTTTGACGCTGTGATTGAAATTGATGTGTATAAATCTGAGCCATGGAAGCTTGCAGGTATGTGAATTTGGATTTTTTTTTAATTTTTTTAATGATTTTTATATATTGTTGCATGTGGGATTTTATACTTTTGCTGTAATTTGATTTTTTTTGAGGTTTTAGTGGTGTTTGTTGTATTTGGTATTTGTTGGTGTTTGAGTTTTATGTGTTGTTTTTGCAAAAATGGTGTCTTGGTGAATAAAATTTGTCAGACTTGTTGTGCAAGAAAAGAGAACAATCTCTAATGTTAGGAAGATTTAAGGTTAAAGATGGGATTTTATTTTGAACAATGAAAGATTGAATTTTTAACTCAAGGGAACCAGAAAAAGGATGTATAGTTTTTTTATTTTTATTTTTTTAGATGTATAGCTACTGATGTATGTGTGTTCAAAAGTTGAGCATTGTTCTGTGTTGATCAAAACAGTGGTGGAATGAGTTCTCTGTATTTTTTTTCATTGTTTTTCTATAATGTATTGTTGTATGATTAATGGATGGTGTTGTGATGTGATTTTTGATCTTGAAAGGCTATTCGTCTCTGAAGTCGAGAGATCTACAGTGGTACTTCTTCAGCCCTGTAGATAGGAAGTATGGCAATGGATCTCGGCTGAATAGTGCCACAGTCCAAGGGTACTGGAAAGCAACTCACAAAGATCGTGGTGTGCGTCACAAAAGCGAAACCATTGGGATGAAAAAGACGCTCGTTTTCCATAGTGGGCGAGCTCTTGATGGAAAATGGACAAATTGGGTAATGCATGAGTATAGGCTTTGCGATTCCGAATTGGAATGATCTTGGGTTTCATAGGTTTGGAAGTTATTTTATTTTAGTTTAGTTTCCTAAAAGAGGTTGGTACAGAGTAACGAATCTTAAACGAAGTTCAACGTTGTCGTTTTGCGAGAAAATAAGATGCATTTGTGCTTTATAGAATCATCCATAACAGTGGTCTCGGCCCACCCAACGGGGACATGTATGTGCCTTTTATTGAAGAAGTGTGGGATGGAGATTCAACGCTCGTAGTTCCTGGAGCATTTGTTGAAGATGATGCGGCCAATGCTGATGATGAGTCCGCCGACGTTGATCAGGTCAGTTATGCAACCTTTAAGGTATCATATTTCGCTTCGGATGAAAACATAGACCGAATTCATTTTTTGATAAAATCACCACCAAACATAAATGCGCACATTTTCATAACTAGAAACATGCAAAACAATCGATCACAGAGTTATTTTGACAATCTACCTGGTATCTCATTGTTCTATGACCATTTGGAGATTGATGATTTTTTAGATTGCATCTTAGATGTTGAATGGTTTTATAAATTGAATGAGGCTCTCGAATATATACAAGTGAATTTGGTTCATATAACCTAAGGACATTGTTACTCTTTTGGTGGGAAAAGTTGCAAAGTCAGTGAAGAAATCGAGGAAAAGCACCAATACAATCTTCGAAAACAATGAAAAAAATAAAGATGGATCGATTCTTAAACGATGAGTAATTTATTTTCCAAAATACCAAAACTATTCTCAAGACAAACTATCATCGGCAGTGAATCCAAATAATGTACGACAAGCTATGACAAACTAATCTCCTATCCTGGCAATGAACTTGGTAAATGTAATTGATATATGCTTTAAACTAAGTTATTTTAGTAAAATTTTGAGGAGTTTGAAGTTGTAAAATTTATTGAAGAGGAATGAAAACATGCTTTTGAAGTTGACAGAGAAGTAAAAGGTGTAATGCTGGTTGACAAGGAAGAAGAAAAAGTTAACAAGAACAACTATGCCTGGTGGCGGGATTTTAGGTGGCACTGAAGTAAATTTGGTCAGCCAAGAAGTAAATGGGGTTTAGGTTTCATCTGACAGATGAAGAGTTGGTTAGGTATTATTTGAAGAGGAAGGTTTGTGGAAAGCCTTTTAGGCTTGAGGCTGTGATTGAAATTGATGTGTATAAATCTGAGCCATGGGAGCCAGCGGTATGTGAATTTGGATTTTTTTTTAATTTTCTTTAATGATTTTTATATATTGTTGCATGTGAGATTTTATATTTTTGCTGTAATTTGATGTTTTTGTTTTGAGGTTTTAGTGGTGTTTGGTGTATTTGGTATTTGTTGGTGTTTTAGTTTTATGTGTTGTTTGTGCAAAAATGGTGTCTTGGAGAATAAAATTGGTCAGATTTGTTGTGCAAGAAAAGAAAACAGTTTCTAATGTTAGGAAGATTTAAGGTTAAAGATGGGATTTTTTTTTGAACAATTAAAGATGGGGTTTTTAACTCAAGGGAACTAGAAAAAGGATGTATAGTTTTTTTAATTTTTTTTAGATGTATAGCTATGGAGGTATGTGTGTTTAAAAGTTCAGCATTGTTCTGTGTTGATTTATTGTTAACAGTGGTGGAATGAGTTCTCTGTATTTCTTTTCATTGTTTTTCTGAAATGTATTCTTGTATGATTAGTGGATGGTGTTGTGATGTGCTTTTTGATCTTGAAAGGCTATTCGTCTCTGAAGTCGAGAGATCTGGAGTGGTACTTCGTCAGCCCTGTTGATAGGAAGTATGGCAATGGATCTCGGCTGAACCGTGCCACCGGTCAAGGGTACTGGAACGCGAATGGCAAAGATCATGATGTGCGTAACAAAAGTGAAAATATTGGGATAAAGAAGACGCTCGTTTTCCATAGTGGGCGAGCTCTTGATGGGAAACAGACAAATTGGGTAATGCATGAGTATAGGCTTTGCGATTCCGAATTGGAAAGATATGGGGTTTCACAGCTTTGGAAGTTATTTTAGTTTAGTTTAGTTTCCTAAAAAAGGTTTGTACGGAGTAAAGAATCTTAAACGAAGTTCAACGTTGTCGTTTTGCGAGGAAATAGGATTCATTTTTAGAATTATCCAGAAGAGTGGTCTAGGCCCACCCAACGGCGACATGTATTCCCCTATTATTGAAGAAGAGTGGGATGAAGATTCAGCGCCTGTAGTTCTTGGTGCATTTGTTGAAGATGATGCGGCTGTTGCTGATGAGTCCGCCGACGTTGATCAGGTCAGTTATGCAACCTTTTTAAGGTATCATATTTCGCTTCGGATGAGAACATCGACCGAATTAATTTTTTGATAAAATCACCACCAAACATAAATGCGCACATTTTCATAACTAGAAACATGCAAAATAATCGATCACATAGTTGTTTTGACAATCAACCTGGTATTTCATTGTTCTATGAAAATTTACAGATTGAAGATTTTTTAGATTGCATCTTAGATTGTGAATGGTTTTATAAATCGAATGAGGCTCTCGAATATATACAAGTGAATTTGGTTACATAACCTAAGGACGTTGTTGCTGTTTTGGTGGAAAAAGTTGCAAAGTCAGTGAAGAAATCGAGGAAAAGCACCAATATTCGAAAACAATGAAAAATATGAAGATGGATCGATTCTTACCAACTGATGATGTGTAATTTATTTTCCACACTAACAAAACTATTCTCAAGATAAAATATCATCGGTAGAGAATCCAAATAATGTACGACAAGCTATGACAAACTAATCTCCCATCTTGGCAATGAACTTGATAAATGTAAATGATATATGCTTTAAACTAAGTTATTTTAATAACGATTTTGCGGAGGTTAGAGTTGTAATTTTTTTTGAAGAGGAATGAAAAGAAGCTTTTGAAGTTGTTGAATATGAAGGAGAAGTAAAAGGTGTAATGATGGTTGAAAAGGAAGAAGAAAAAGTGAATAAGAACAACTACGAATGGTGGGGGGATTTTAGGTGGCCTAGAAGTAAATTTGGTCGGCCCAAAAGTAAATTGGGATTAGGTTTCATCCGACAGATGAAGAGTTGGTTAGGTATTATTTGAGGAGGAAGGTTTGTGGGAAGCCGATTAGGTTTGAGGTTGTGACTGAAATTGATGTGTATAAATCTGAGCCATGGGAGCTTGCTGGTATGAGAATTTGGATTTTGTAATGATTTTTATATATTTTGTTGCATGTGAGATTTTATATTTTTGCTGTAATTTGATGTTTTTTTTGAGGTGTTAGTGGTGTTTGTTGTATTTGGTATTTGTTGGTTTAAGTTTTATGTGTTGTTTGTGCAAAAATGGTGCCTCGGAGAATAAAATTTGTCAGATTTGTTGTGTAAGAAAAGAAAACAATTTCTAATGTTATGAAGATTTAAGGCTAACGATGGGAGTTTTTTTGAACAATTAAAGATGGGTTTTATAACTCAAGGGAACTAGAAAAAGGATGTATAGTTTTTTTTTTTTAATTTTTTTAGATGTATAGCTCTGGATGTATGTGTATTTAAAAGTTGAGCATTGTTCTGTATTGATCTACTGCTAACAGTGGTGGAATGAGTTCTCTGTATTTCTTTTCATTGTTTTTCTGTAATGTATTCTTGTATGATTATTGGATGGTGTTGTGATGTGCTTTTTGATCTTGAAAGGCTATTCGTCACTGAAGTCGAGAGACCAGGAGTGTTACTTCTTCAGCCCTGTAGATAGGAAGTATGGCAATGGATCTCGGCTGAACCGTGCCACCAGCCAAGGGTACTGGAAAGCGACTGGCAAAGATCGCGGTGTGCGTCACAAAAGTGAAAACATTGGGATGAAGAAGACGCTCGTTTTCCATAGTGGGCGAGCTCTTGATGGGAAACATACAAATTGGATAATGCATGAGTATAGGCTTTGCGATTCTGAATAGGAAAGATCTGGGGTTTCACAGGTTTGGAAGTTATTTTAGTTTAGTTAAGTTTCCTAAAAAAGGTTGGTACGCAGTAACGAATCTTAAACAAAGCTCAACGTTGTCGTTTTGCGAGGAAATAGAATGCATTTGTGCTTTTTTGAATTATTCAGAAGAGTGGTCTAGGCTCACCCAACGGCGACATGTATGCCCCTATTATTGAAGAAGAGTGGGATGAAGATTCAGCGCTCGTAGTTCCTGGAGCATTTGTTGAAGATGATGCGGCCAAAGCTGATGAGCCCGCCGACGTTGATCAGGTCAGTTATGCAACCCTTAAGGTATCATATTTTGCTTCGGATGAGAACATCGACCGAATTCATTTTTTGATAAAATCACCACCAAACATAAATGCACACATTTTCATAACTAGAAACATGCAAAATAATCGATCACAGAGTTATTTTGACAATCAACCTGGTATTTCATTGTTCTATGACAATTTGGAGATTGAAGATTTTTTAGATTGCATTTTAGATGTTGAATGGTTTTATAAATATAATGAGGCTCTCGAATATATACAAGTGAATTTGGTTACATAACCTAAGGACGTTGTTGCTTTTTGGTGGAAAAAGTTACAAATTCAGTGAAGAAATCGAGGAAAAACACCAATACAATCTTTGAAAACAATGAAAAATATGGCGATGGATCGATTCTTACAAACTGACGATGAGTAATTTATTTTCCACACTACCAAAACTATTCTCAAGATAAAATATCATTGGTAGAGAATCCAAATAATGTACGATAAGCTATGACAAACTAATCTACTATCTTGGCAATGAACTTGGTAAATATAATTGATATATGCTTTAAACTAAGTTAATTTAATAACGATTTTGAGGAGGTTTGAGTTGTAATTTTTTTTTGAAGAGGAATGAAAAGAAGCTTTTGAAGTTGTTGAATATGAAGGATAAGTAAAAGGTGTAATGATGGTTGAAAACGAAGAACAAAAATGGAATAAGAACAATTACGAATGGTGGGGGATTTTAGGTGGCCCAGATGTAAATTTGGTCGGCCTAGAAGTAAATTGGGATTAGGTTTCATCCGACAGATAAGGAGTTGGTTAGGTATTATTTGAGGAGGAAGGTTTGTGGGAAGCCTTTTAGGTTTGAGGCTGTGACTGAAATTGATGTGTATAAATTTGAGCCATGGGAGCTTGCTGGTATGAGAATTTGGATTTTTTAATGATTTTTATATATTGTTGCATATGAGATTTTATATTTTTGCTGTAATTTGATGTTTTTTTTTTGAGGTTTTAGTGGTGTTTGTTGTATTTGGTATTTGTTGGTGTTTAAGTTTTATGTGTTGTTTATGTAAAAATTGTGCCTTGGAGAATAAAATTTGTCAGATTTGTTGTGCAAGAAAAGAAAACAGTTTCTAATGTTATGATGATTTAAGGCTAAAGATGGGATTTTTTTTTTAACAATTAAAGATGGGTTTTTTAACTCAAGGGAACTAGAAATAGGATGTATAGTTTTTTTAATTTTTTTAGATGTATAGCTATGGATGTATGTTTGTTTAAAAGTTGAGCATTGTTCTGTATTGATCTACTACTAACAGTGGTCGAATGAGTTCTCTGTATTTCTTTTCATTGTTTTTCTGTAATGTATTCTTGTATGATTAGTGGATGGTGTTGTGACGTCGAGAGAGCTGAAGTGTTAGTTCTTCAGCCCTGTAGATAGGAAGTATGGCAATGGATCTCGACTGAACCGTGCCACCAGCCAAGGGTACTGGAAAGCGACTGGCAAAGATCGTGGTGTGCATCACAAAAGCAAAAACATTGGGATGAAGAAGACGCTCGTTTTCCATAGTGGGCAAGCTCTTGATGGGAAACAGACAAATTGGATAATGCATGAGTATAGGCTTTGCGATTCCGAATTGGAAAGATTTGGGGTTTCACAGGTTTGGAAGTTATTTGATTTTAGCTTAGTATCCTAAAAAAGGCTGGTACGGAGTAACGAATCTTAAACGAAGTTCTACGTTGTCGTTTTGCGAGGAAATATAATGCATTTCTGCTTTGTAGAATTATCCAGAAGAGTGGTCTAGGCCCACCCAACGGCGACAGGTATGCCCCTCTTATTGAAGAAGAGTGGGATGAAGATTCAACGCTCGTAGTTGGATTTTTTTAAATATTTTTTAATGATTTTTATATATTGTTGCATGTGGGATTTTGTACTTTTGCTGTAATTTGATGTTTTTTTTTGAGGTTTTAGTGGTGTTTGTTGTATTTGGTATTTGTTGATGTTTGAGTTTTATGTGTTGTTTTTGCAAAAATGGTGTCTTGGTTAAAACAATTCGTCAGACTTGTTGTGCAAGAAAAGAGAACAGTCTCTAATGTTAGGAAGATTTAAGGTTAAAGATGGGATTTTTTTTTCAACAATGAAAGATGGGATTTTTAACTCAAGGGAACTAGAAAAAGGATTTATAGTTTATTTTTTTAATTTTTTTTAGATGTATAGCTATGGATGTATGTGTGTTTAAAAGTTGAGCATTGTTCTGTGTTGATCTACTGTTAACATTGGTGGAATGAGTTTTCTGTATTTTTTTTCATTGTTTTTCTGTAATGTATTATGGTATGATTAATGGATGGTGTTGTGATGTGCTTTTTGATCTTGAAAGGCTATTCGTCTATGAAGTCGAGAGATCTAGAGTGGTACTTCTTCAGCCCTGTAGATAGGAAGTATGGCAATGGATCTCGGCTGAACAGTGCCACCGGCCAAGGGTACTGGAAACCAACTCACAAAGATCGTGGTGTGCATCACAAAAGCGAAACCATTGGGATGAAAAAGACGCTCATTTTTCATAGTGGGCGAGCTCTTGATGGGAAACGGACAAATTGGGTAATGCATGAGTATAGGCTTTGCGATTCCGAATTGGAAAGATCTGGGGTTTCATAGGTTTGGAAGTTATTTTATTTTAGTTTAGTTTCCTAAAAGAGGTTGGTACAGAGTAACGGATCTTAAACGAAGTTGAACGTTGTCGTTTTGCGAGGAAATACGATGCATTTGTGCTTTATAGAATCTTCCATAACAGTGGTCTAGGCCCACCCAACGGGGACATGTATGCGCCTTTTATTGAAGAAGTGTGGGATGGAGATCCAGCGCTCGTGGTTCCTGGAGCATTTGTTGAAGATGATGCGGCCAATGCTGATGATGAGTCCGCCGACGTTGATCAGGTCAGTTATGCAACCTTTATGGTATCATATTTTGCTTCGGATGAAAACATAGACCGAATTCATTTTTTGATAAAATCACGACCAAACATAAATGCGCACATTTTCATAACTAGAATCATGCAAAACAATCGATCATATAGTTATTTTGACAATCAACCTGGTATTTCATTGTTCTATGACAATTTGGAGATTGATGATTTTTTAGATTGCATCTTAGATGTTGAATGGTTTTATAAATTGAACGAGGCTTGCGAATATATACAAGTGAATTTGGTTCACATAACCTAAGGACGTTGTTACTGTTTTGGTGGGAAAAGTTGCAAAGTCAGTGAAGAAATCGAGGAAAAGCACCAATACAATCTTCGAAAACAATGAAAAATGAAGATGGATCGATTCTTACCGCCTGACGATGAGTAATTTATTTTCCAAACTAACAAAACAATTCTCAAGACAAACTATCATCGGCAGTGAATCCAAACAATGTACGACAAGCTATGACAAAATAATCTCCTATATTGGCAATGAACTTGGTAAATGTAATTGATATATGCTTTAAACTAAGTTATTTTAGTAAAAATTTTGAGGAGGTTCAAGTTGTAAAATTATTGAAGAGGAATGAAAAGAAGCTTTTGAAGTTGTTGAATATTAAGGATTTGTAAAAGGTGTAATGATGGTAGATAAGGAAGAAGAAAAAGTTAACAAGAACAACTACACCTTGTGGGGGGATTTTAGGTGGCCCTCAAGTAAATTTGGTCAGCCCAGAAGTAAATTGGGTTTAGGTATCATATAGTTTAGGTTTCATATGACAGATGAAGAGTTGGTTAGATATTATTTGAGGAGGAAGGTTTGTGGGAAGCCTTTTAGGTTTGAGGCTGTGACTGAAATTGACGTGTATAAATCTGAGCCATGGGAGTTTGCTGGTATGTGAATTCGGATTTGTTTTAATTTTTTTTAATAATTTTTATATATTGTTGCATGTGGGATTTTATATTTCTGCTGTAATTTGATGTTTTTTTTTTGAGGTTTTAGTGGTGTTTGTTGTATTTGGTATTTGTTGGTGTTTTAGTTTTATGCGTTGTTTGTGCAAAAATGGTGTCTTGGAGAATAACATTGGTCAGATTTGTTGTGCAAGAAAAGAAAACAATTTCTAATATTAGGAAGATTTAAGGTTAAAGATGGGATTTGTTTTTGAAACAATTAAAGATGGGATTTTTAACTCAAGGGAACTAGAAAAAGGATGTATAGTTTTTTTTTTTAATTTTTTTTGATGTATAGCTAGGATGTATGTGTGTTTAAAAGTTGAGCATTGTTGTGTGTTGATCTACTGATAACAGTGGTGGAATGAGTTCTCTGTATCTCTTTTCATTGTTTTTCTGTAATGTATTCTTGTATGATTAGTGGATGGTGTTGTGAAGTCGAGAGATCTGGAGTGTTACTTCTTCATCCATGTAGATAGGAAGTATGGCAATGGATCTCGGCTGAACCGTGCCACCAGCCAAGGGTACTGGAAAGCGACTGGCAAAGATCGTGGTGTGCATCACAAAAGCAAAAACATTGGGATGAAGAAGACGCTCTTTTTCCATAGTGGGCAAGCTCTTGATGGGAAACAAAAAAATTGGATAATGCATGAGTATAGGCTTTGCGATTCCGAATTGGAAAGATATGGGGTTTCACAGGTTTGGAAGTTATTTGATTTTAGCTTAGTATCCTAAAAAAGGCTGGTACGGAGTAACGAATCTTAAACGAAGTTCTACGTTGTCGTTTTGCGAGGAAATATGATGCATTTGTGCTTTGTAGAATTATCCAGAAGAGTGGTCTAGGCCCACCCAACGGCGACAGGTATGCCCCTCTTATTGAAGAAGAGTGGGATGAAGATTCAGCGCTCGTAGTTGGATTTTTTTAAATTTTTTGTAATGATTTTTATATATTTTGTTGCATGTGAGATTTTATATTTTTGCTGTAATTTGATGTTTTTTTTGAGGTGTTAGTGGTGTTTGTTGTATTTGGTATTTGTTGGTGTTTAAGTTTTATGTGTTGTCTGTGCAAAAATGGTGCCTTGGAGAATAAAATTTGTCAGATTTGTTGTGCAAGAAAAGAAAACAATTTCTAATGTTATGAAGATTTAAGGCTAACGATGGGAGTTTTTTTGAACAATTAAAGATGGGTTTTATAACTCAAGGGAACTAGAAAAAGGATGTATAGTTTTTTTTTTTTAATTTTTTTAGATGTATAGCTATGGATGTATGTGTGTTTAAAAGTTGAGCATTGTTCTGTATTGATCTACTGCTAACAGTGGTGGAATGAGTTCTCTGTATTTCTTTTCATTGTTTTTCTGTAATGTATTCTTGTATGATTATTGGATGGTGTTGTGATGTGCTTTTTTATCTTGAAAGGCTATTCGTCACTGAAGTCGAGAGACCAGGAGTGTTACTTCTTCAGCCCTGTAGATAGGAAGTATGGCAATGGATCTCGGCTGAACCGTGCCACCAGCCAAGGGTACTGGAAAGCGACTGGCAAAGATCGTGGTGTGCGTCACAAAAGCGAAAACATTGGGATGAAGAAGACGCTCGTTTTCCATAGTGGGCGAGCTCTTGATGGGAAACATACAAATTGGATAATGCATGAGTATAGGCTTTGCGATTCCGAATAGGAAAGATCTGGGGTTTCACAGGTTTGGAAGTTATTTTAGTTTAGTTAAGTTTCCTAAAAAAGGTTGGTACGCAGTAACGAATCTTAAACAAAGCTCAAAGTTGTCGTTTTGCGAGGAAATAGAATGCATTTGTGCTTTTTTGAATTATCCAGAAGAGTGGTCTAGGCCCACCCAATGGCGACAGGTAGGCCCCTATTATTGAAGAAGAGTGGGATGAAGATTCAGCGCTCGTAGTTCCTGGAGCATTTGTTGAAGATGATGCGGCCAATGCTGATGAGTCCGCCGACGTTGATCAGGTCAGTTATGCAACCCTTAAGGTATCATATTTTGCTTCGGATGAGAATATCGACCGAATTCATTTTTTGATAAAATCACCACCAAACATAAATGCACACATTTTCATAACTAGAAACATGCAAAATAATCGATCACAGAGTTATTTTGACAATCAACCTGGTATTTCATTGTTCTATGACAATTTGGAGATTGAAGATTTTTTAGATTGCATCTTAGATGTTGAATGGTTTTATAAATATAATGAGGCTCTCGAATATATACAAGTGAATTTGGTTACATAACCTAAGGACGTTGTTGCTTTTTGGTGGAAAAAGTTACAAATTCAGTGAAGAAATCGAGGAAAAACACCAATACAATCTTTGAAAACAATGAAAAATATGGCGATGGATCGATTCTTACAAACTGACGATGAGTAATTTATTTTCCACACTACCAAAACTATTCTCAAGATAAAATATCATCGGTAGAGAATCCAAATAATGTACGACAAGCTATGACAAACTAATCTACTATCTTGGCAATGAACTTGGTAAATATAATTGATATATGCTTTAAACTAAGTTATTTTAATAACGATTTTGAGGAGGTTTGAGTTGTAATTTTTTTTTGAAGAGGAATGAAAAGAAGCTTTTGAAGTTGTTGAATATGAAGGATAAGTAAAAGGTGTAATGATGGTTGAAAACGAAGAACAAAAATGGAATAAGAACAATTACGAATGGTGGGGGATTTTAGGTGGCCCAGATGTAAATTTGGTCGGCCCAGAAGTAAATTGGGATTAGGTTTCATCCGACAGATAAGGAGTTGGTTAGGTATTATTTGAGGAGGAAGGTTTGTGGGAAGCCTTTTAGGTTTGAGGCTGTGACTGAAATTGATGTGTATAAATTTGAGCCATGGGAGCTTGCTGGTATGAGAATTTGGATTTTTTAATGATTTTTATATATTGTTGCATATGAGATTTTATATTTTTGTTGTAATTTGATGTTTTTTTTTTTGAGGTTTTAGTGGTGTTTGTTGTATTTGGTATTTGTTGGTGTTTATGTTTTATGTGTTGTTTATGTAAAAATTGTGCCTTGGAGAATAAAATTTGTCAGATTTGTTGTGCAAGAAAAGAAAACAGTTTCTAATGTTATGATGATTTAAGGCAAATGATGGGATTTTTTTTTGAACAATTAAAGATGGGGTTTTTAACTCAAGGGAACTAGAAAAAGGATGTATAGTTTTTTTAATTTTTTTAGATGTATAGCTATGGATGTATGTTTGTTTAAAAGTTGAGCATTGTTCTGTATTGATCTACTACTAACAGTGGTGGAATGAGTTCTCTGT
Organism: Linaria vulgaris; assembly: GCA_948329865.1. Classification (NCBI taxonomy): domain Eukaryota; kingdom Viridiplantae; phylum Streptophyta; class Magnoliopsida; order Lamiales; family Plantaginaceae; genus Linaria; species Linaria vulgaris. The sequence goes on along the minus strand of OX415253.1, from coordinate 4,896,686 downwards.
ATTTCTTTTCATTGTTTTTCTGTAATGTATTCTTGTATGATTAGTGGATGGTGTTGTGACGTCGAGAGAGCTGGAGTGTTAGTTCTTCAGCCCTGTAGATAGGAAGTATGGCAATGGATCTCGACTGAACCGTGCCACCAGCCAAGGGTACTGGAAAGCGACTGGCAAAGATCGTGGTGTGCATCACAAAAGCAAAAACATTGGGATGAAGAAGACGATCGTTTTCCATAGTGGGCAAGCTCTTGATGGGAAACAGACAAATTGGATAATGCATGAGTATAGGCTTTGCGATTCCGAATTGGAAAGATATGGGGTTTCACAGGGTTGGAAGTTATTTGATTTTAGCTTAGTATCCTAAAAAAGGCTGGTACGGAGTAACGAATCTTAAACGAAGTTCTACGTTGTCGTTTTGCGAGGAAATAGGATGCATTTGTGCTTTGTAGAATTAACCAGAAGAGTGGTCTAGGCCCACCCAACGGCGACATGTATGCCCCTCTTATTGAAGAAGAGTGGGATGAAGATTCAGCGCTCGTAGTTGGATTTTTTAAAATCTTTTTTAATGATTTTTATATATTGTTGCATGTGGGATTTTGTACTTTTGCTGTAATTTGATGTTTGTTTTTTGAGGTTTTAGTGGTGTTTGTTGTATTTGGTATTTGTTGGTGTTTGAGTTTTATGTGTTGTTTTTGCAAAAATGGTGTCTTGGTTAAAAAAATTTGTCAGACTTGTTGTGCAAGAAAAGAGAACAGTCTCTAATGTTAGGAAGATTTAAGGTTAAAGATGGGATTTTTTTTTTGAACAATGAAAGATGGGATTTTTAACTCAAGGGAACTAGAAAAAGGATTTATAGTTTATTTTTTTAATTTTTTTTAGATGTATAGCTATGGATGTATGTGTGTTTAAAAGTTGAGCATTGTTCTCTGTTGATCTACTGTTAACATTGGTGGAATGAGTTTTCTGTATTTTTTTTCATTGTTTTTCTGTAATGTATTGTTGTATGATTAATGGATGGTGTTGTGATGTGCTTTTTGATCTTGAAAGGCTATTCGTCTATGAAGTCGAGAGATCTAGAGTGGTACTTCTTCAGCCCTGTAGATAGGAAGTATGGCAATGGATCTCGGCTGAACAGTGCCACCGGCCAAGGGTACTGGAAACCAACTCACAAAGATCGTGGTGTGCGTCACAAAAGCGAAACCATTGGGATGAAAAAGACGCTCATTTTTCATAGTGGGCGAGCTCTTGATGGGAAACGGACAAGTTGGGTAATGCATGAGTATAGGCTTTGCGATTCCGAATTGGAAAGATCTGGGGTTTCATAGGTTTGGAAGTTATTTTATTTTAGTTTAGTTTCCTAAAAGAGGTTGGTACATAGTAACGGATCTTAAACGAAGTTCAACGTTGTCGTTTTGCGACGAAATACGATGCATTTGTGCTTTATAGAATCTTCCATAACAGTGGTCGAGGCCCACCCAACGGGGATATGTATGCGCCTTTTATTGAAGAAGTGTGGGATGGAGATCCAGCGCTCGTGATTCCTGGAGCATTTGTTGAAGATGATGCGGCCAATAATGATGATGAGTCCGCCGACGTTGATCAGGTCAGTTATGCACGCTTTATGGTATCATATTTTGCTTCGGATGAAAACATAGACCGAATTCATTTTTTGATAAAATCACGACCAAACATAAATGCGCACATTTTCATAACTAGAATCATGCAAAACAATCGATCATATAGTTATTTTGACAATCAACCTGGTATTTCATTGTTCTATGACAATTTGGAGATTGATGATTTTTTAGATTGCATCTTAGATGTTGAATGGTTTTATAAATTGAATGAGGCTCGCGAATATATACAAGTGAATTTGGTTCACATAACCTAAGGACGTTGTTACTGTTTTGGTGGGAAAAGTTGCAAAGTCAGTGAAGAAATCGAGGAAAAGCACCAATACAATCTTCGAAAATAATGAAAAATGAAGATGGATCGATTCTTACCGCCTGACGATGAGTAATTTATTTTCCAAACTACCAAAAGAATTCTCAAGACAAACTATCATCGGCCGTGAATCCAAACAATGTACGACAAGCTATGACAAAATAATCTCCTATATTGGCAATGAACTTGGTAAATGTAATTGATATATGCTTTAAACTAAGTTATTTTAGTAAAACTTTTGAGGAGGTTCAAGTTGTAAAATTATTGAAGAGGAATGAAAAGAAGCTTTTGAAGTTGTTGAATATGAAGGATTTGTAAAAGGTGTAATGATGGTAGATAAGGAAGAAGAAAAAGTTAACAAGAACAACTACACCTTGTGGGGGGATTTTAGGTGGCCCTCAAGTAAATTTGGTCAGCCCAGAAGTAAATTGGGTTTAGGTATCATATAGTTTAGGTTTCATATGACAGATGAAGAGTTGGTTAGGTATTATTTGAGGAGGAAGGTTTGTGGGAAGCCTTTTAGGTTTGAGGCTGTGACTGAAATTGACGTGTATAAATCTGAGCCATGGGAGTTTGCTGGTATGTGAATTTGGATTTCTTTTAATTTTTTTAATAATTTTTATATATTGTTGCATGTGGGATTTTATATTTCTTCTGTAATTTGATGTTTTTTTTTTTTGAGGTTTTAGTGGTGTTTGTTGTATTTGGTATTTGTTGGTGTTTTAGTTTTATGCGTTGTTTGTGCAAAAATGGTGTCTTGGAGAATAACATTGGTCAGATTTGTTGTGCAAGAAAAGAAAACAGTTTCTAATGTTAGGAAGATTTATGGTTAAAGATAGGATTTGTTTTTGAAACAATTAAAGATGGGATTTTTAACTCAAGGGAACTAGAAAAAGGATGTATAGTTTTTTTTTTAATTTTTTTTGATGTATAGCTATGGATGTATGTGTGTTTAAAAGTTGAGCATTGTTGTGTGTTGATCTACTGATAACAGTGGTGGAATGAGTTCTCTGTATCTCTTTTCATTGTTTTTCTGTATTGTATTCTTGTATGATTAGTGGATGGTGTTGTGCAGTCAAGAGAACTGGAGTGTTACTTCTTCAGCCGTGTAGATAGGAAGTATGGCAATGGATCTCGGCTGAACCGTGCCACCAGCCAAGGGTACTGGAAAGCGACTGGCAAAGATCGTGGTGTGCATCACAAAAGCAAAAACATTGGGATGAAGAAGACGTTCGTTTTCCATAGTGGGCAAGCTCTTGATGGGAAACAGACAAATTGGATAATGCATGAGTATAGGCTTTGCGATTCCGAATTGGAAAGATATGGGGTTTCACAGGTTTGGAAGTTATTTGATTTTAGCTTAGTATCCTAAAAAAGGCTGGTACGGAGTAACGAATCTTAAACGAAGTTCTACATTGTCGTTTTGCGAGGAAATAGGATGCATTTGTGCTTTGTAGAATTATCCAGGAGAGTGGTCTAGGCCCACCCAACGGCGACAAGTATGCCCCTCTTATTGAAGAAGAGTGGGATGAAGATTCAGCGCTCGTAGTTAGATTTTTTTAAATTTTTTTTAATGATTTTTATATATTGTTGCATGTGGGATTTTGTACTTTTGCTGTAATTTGATGTTTTTTTTTTGAGGTTTTAGTGGTGTTTGTTGTATTTGGTATTTGTTGGTGTTTGAGTTTTATGTGTTGTTTTTGCAAAAATGTTGTCTTGGTTAAAAAAATTTGTCAGACTTGTTGTGCAAGAAAAGAGAACAGTCTCTAATGTTAGGAAGATTTAAGGTTAAAGATGGGATTTTTTTTGAACAATGAAAGATGGGATTTTTAACTCAAGGGAACTAGAACAAGGATTTATAGTTTTTTTTTTTTAATTTTTTTAGATGTATAGCTATGGAGGTATGTGTGTTTAAAAGTTGAGCATTGTTCTGTGTTGATCTACTGTTAACATTGGTGGAATGAGTTTTCTGTATTTTTTTCATTGTTTTTCTGTAATGTATTATTGTATGATTAATGGATGGTGTTGTGATGTGCTTTTTGATCTTGAAAGGCTATTCGTCTATGAAGTCGAGAGATCTAGAGTGGTACTTCTTCAGCCCTGTAGATAGGAAGTATGGCAATAGATCTCGGCTGAACAGTGCCACCGACCAAGGGTACTGGAAAGCAACTCACAAAGATCGTGGTGTGCGTCACAAAGGCGAAACCATTGGGATGAAAAAGGCGCTCCTTTTGCATAGTGGGCGAGCTCTTGATGGGAAACGGGCAAATTGGGTAATGCATGAGTATAGGCTTTTTGATTCCGAATTGGAAAGATCTGGGGTTTCATAGGTTTGGAAGTTATTTTATTTTAGTTTAGTTTCCTAAAAGAGGTTGGTATAGACTAACGAATCTTAAATGAAGTTCAACGTTGTCGTTTTGCGAGGAAATATGATGCATTTGTGCTTTATAGAATCTTCCATAACAGTGGTCTAGGCCCACCCAACGGGGACATGTATGCGCCTTTTATTGAAGAAATGTGGGATGGAGATTCAGCGCTCGTGGTTCCTGGAGCATTTGTTGAAGATGATGATGCCAATGCTGATGATGAGTCCGCCGATGTTGATCAGGTCAGTTATGCAACCTTTAAGGTATCATATTTCGCTTCGGATGAAAACATCGAACGAATTCATTTTTTGATAAAATCACCACCAAACATAAATGCGCACATTTTCATAACAATTTGGAGTTTGATGATTTTTTAGATTGCATCTTAGATGTTGAATGGTTTTATATATCGTATGAGTCTCTCGAATATATACAAGTGAATTTGGTTCACATAACCTAAGGACGTTGTTGCTATTTTGGTGGGAAAAGTTGCAAAGTCAGTGAAGAAATCGAGGAAAAGCACCAATACAATCTTCGAAAACGATGAAAAAAATGAAGATGGATCGATTCTTACCACCTGACGATGAGTAATTTATTTTCCAAACTACCAAAACTATTCTCAAGACAAACTATCATCGGTAGAGAATCCAAATAATGTACGACAAGCTATGACAAACTAATCTCCTATCCTGGCAATGAACTTGGTAAATGTAATTGATATATGCTTTAAGCTAAGTTATTTTAATAAAACTTTTAGGTGGTTCAAGTTGTAAAATTTATTGAAGAGGAATGAAAAGAAGCTTTTGAAGTTGTTGAAATTGAAGGAGAAGTAAAAGGTGTAATGATGGTTGAAAAGGAAGAAGAAAAGGTTAACAAGAACAACTACGCCTGATGGGGGGATTTTAGGTGGCCCTGAACTAAATTGGGTCAGCCCAGAAGTAAATGGGGTTTAGGTTTCATCTGACAGATGAAGAGTTGGTTAGGTATTATTTGAGGAGGAAGGTTTGTGGGAAGCCTTTTAGGTTTGAGGCTGTGATTCAAACTGATGTGTATAAATCTGAGCCATGGGAGCCTGCTGGTATGTGAATTTGGATTTTTTTAATATTGTTTAATGATTTTTATATATTGTTGCATGTGGGATTTTATATTTTTGCTGTAATTTGATGTTTTTTTTTGAGATTTTAGTGGTGTTTGTTGTATTTGGTATTTGTTGGTGTTTGAGTTTTATGTGTTGTTTGTGCAAAAATGGTGTCTTGGAGAATAAACTTGGTCAGATTTGTTGTGCAATAAAAGAAAACAGTTTCTAATGTTAGAAAGATTTAAGGTTAAGGATGGGATATGTTTTTGAACAATTAAAGATGGGTTTTTAACTCAAGGGAACTAGAAACAGGATGTATAGTTTTTTTAATTTTTTTTTAGATGTATAGCTATGGTGGTATGTGTGTTTAAAAGTTGAGCATTGTTCTGTGTTGATCTACTGTTAACAGTGGTGGAATGAGTTCTCTGTATTTCTTTTCATTGCTTTTCTGAAATGTATTCTTGTATGATTAGTGGATGGTGTTGTGATGTGTTTATTCATCTTGAAAGGCTATTCGTCTCTGAAATCGAGAGATCTGGAAGTATGGCAATGGATCTCGGCTGCACCGTGCCACTGGGTAAGGGTACTGGAAAGCGAATGGCAAAGATCGTCATGTGCGTCACAAAAGTGAAAACATTGGGATGACGAAGACGCTCGTTTTCCATAGCGGGTGAGCTCTTGATGGGAAACAAACAAATTGGGTAATGCATGAGTATAGGCTTTGCGATTTCGAATTGGAAAGATCTGGGGTTTCACAGGTTTGGAAGTTATTTTAGTTTGGTTTAGTTTCCAAAAAAAGGTAGGTACTGAGTAACGAATCTTAAACGAAGTTAAACGTTGTCGTTTTGCGAGGAAATATGATGCATTTTTGTTTTTTAGAATTAACCAGAAAAGTGGTCTAGGCCCACCCAATGGCGACAATTATGCCCCTATTATTGAAGAAGAGTAGGATGAAGATTCAGTGCTCGTAGTTCCTGGAGCATTTGTTGAAGATGATGTGGCCAATGCTGATGAGTCCGCCGACGTTGATCAGGTCAGTTATGCAACCTTTAAGGTATCGTATTTCGCTTCAGATGAGAACATCGACCGAATTCGTTTTTTGTTAAAATCACCACCAAACATAAATGCGCACCTTTTCATAACTAGAAACATGCAACATAATCGATCACAAAGTTAATTTGACAATCAACCTGGTATTTCATTGTTCTATGACAGTTTGGAGATTGAAGATTTTTAGATTGCATCTTAGATGTTGAATGGTTTTATAAATCGAATGAGGCTCTCGAATATATACAAGTGAATTTGGTTACATAACCTAAGGACGTTGTTACTGTTTTGGTGGAAAAAGTTGCAAAGTCTGTGAAGAAATCGAGGAAAAGCACCAATACAATCTTCGAAAACAATGGAAAATATGAAGATGGGTCGATTCTTACTAACTGACGATGAGTAATTTATTTTCCAAGCTACCAAAACTATTCTCAAGATAAACTATCATCGGTAGAGAATCCAAATAATGTACGACAAGCTATGACAAACTAATCTCCTATCTTGGCAATGAACTTGGTAAATGTAATTGATATATGCTTTAAACTATGTTATTTTAATAAAGATTTTGAGGAGGTTAGAGTTGTAAAATTTATAGGAGAGGAATGAAAAGAAGCTTTTGAAGTTGTTGAATATGAAGGAGAAGTAAAAGGTGTAATGATGGTTGAAAAGGAAGAAGAAAAAATGAATAAGCACAACTACGAATGGTGGGGGGATTTTAGGTGGCCAAGAAGTAAATTTGGTCGGCCCAGAAGTAAATTGGGATTAGGTTTCATCCGACAGATGAGGAGTTGGTTAGGTATTATTTAAGGAGGAAGGTTTGTGGGAAGCCTTTTAGGTTTGAGGCTGTGACTGAAATTGATGTGTATAAATCTAAGCCATGGGAGCTTGCTCGTATGAGAATTTGTATTTTTTTAATGATTTTTATATATTGTTGCATGTGGGATTTTATATTTTTGCTGTAATTTGAGGTTTTTTTGAGGTTTTAGTGGTGTTTGTTGTATTTGGTTTTTGTTGGTGTTTAACTTTTATGTGTTGTCTGTGCAAAAATGGTGTCTTGGAGAATAAAATTTGTCAGATTTGTTGTGCAAGAAAAGAAAACAGTTTCTAATATTAGGAAGATTTAAGGTTAAAGATGGGATTTGTTTTTATACAATTAAAGATGGGTTTTTAAATCAAGGGAACTAGAAGAAGGATGTATAGTTTTTTTAATTATTTTAGATGTATAGCTATGGAGGTATGTGTGTTTAAAAGTTGAGCATTGTTCTGTGTTGATCTACTGTTAACAGTGGTGGAATGAGTTCTCTGTATTTCTTTTCATTGTTTTTCTGAAATGTATTCTTGTATGATTAGTGGATGGTGTTGTGATGTGCTTATTGATCTTGAAAGGCTATTCGTCTCTGAAGTCGAGAGATCTGGAGTGGTACTTCTTCAGCCCTGTTGATAGAAAGTATGGAAATGGATGTCGGCTGCACCGTTCCACCGGGTAAGGGTACTGGAAAGCGAATGGCAAAGATCGTCATGTGCGTCAGAAAAGTGAAAACATTGGGATGAAGAAGACTCTCGTTTTCCATAGCGGGCGAGCTCTTGATGGGAAACAGACAAATTGGGTAATGCATCAGTATAGGCTTTGCGATTCCGAATTGGAAAGATCTGGGATTTAACAGGTTTGGAAGTTATTTTAGTTTAGTTTAGTTTCCAAAAAAATGTTGGTACTGAGTAACGAATCTTAAACGAAGTTCAACGTTGTCGTTTTGCGAGGAAATATGATGCATTTTTGTTTTTTAGAATTAACCCGAAAAGTGGTCTAGGCCCACCCAATGGCGACAATTATGCCCCTATTATTGAAGAAGAGTGGGATGAAGATTCAGTGCTCGTATATCCTGGAGCATTTGTTGAAGATGATGTGGCCAGTGCTGATGAGTCCGCCGACGTTGATCAGGTCAGTTATGCAACCTTTAAGGTATCATATTTCGCTTCAGATGAGAACATCGACCGAATTCATTTTTTGTTAAAATCACCACCGAACATAAATGCGCACCTTTTCATAACTAGAAACATGCAACATAATCGATCATAGAGTTATTTTGACAATCAACCTGGTATTTCATTGTTCTATGACAATTTGGAGATTGTAGATTTTTAGATTGCATCTTAGATGTTGAATGGTTTTATAAATCAAATGAGGCTCTCGAATATATACAAGTGAATTTGGTTACATAACCTAAGGATGTTGTTGCTGTTTTGGTGGAAAAAGCTGCAAAGTCAGTGAAGAAATCGAGGAAAAGCACCAATACAATCTTCGAAAACAATGGAAAATATGAAGATGGATCGATTCTTACCAACTGACGATGAGTAATTTATCTTCCAAACTACCAAAACTATTCTCAAGATAAACTATCATCGGTAGAGAATCCAAATAATGTACGACAAGCTATGACAAACTAATCTCCTATCTTGGCAATGAACTTGGTAAATGTAATTGATATATGCTTTAAACTATGTTATTTTAATAAAGATTTTGAGGAGGTTAGAGTTGTAAAATTTATAGGAGAGGAATGAAAAGAAGCTTTTGAAGTTGTTGAATATGAAGGAGAAGTAAAAGGTGTAATGATGGTTGAAAAGGAAGAAGAAAAAATGAATAAGCACAACTACGAATGGTGGGGGGATTTTAGGTGGCCAAGAAGTAAAATTGGTCGGCCCAGAAGTAAATTGGGATTAGGTTTTATCCGACCGATGAGAAGTTGGTTAGGTATTATTTGAGGAGGAAGGTTTGTGGGAAGCCTTTTAGGTTTGAGGATGTGACTGAAATTGATGTGTATAAATCTGAGCCATGGGAGCTTGCTGGTATGAGAATTTGGATTTTTTTAATGATTTTTATATATTGTTGCATGTGGGATTTTATATTTTTGCTGTAATTTGATGTTTTTTTTGAGGTTTTAGTGGTGTTTGTTGTATTTGGTTTTTGTTGGTGTTTAACTTTTATGTGTTGTCTGTGCAAAAATGGTGTCTTGGAGAATAAAATTTGTCAGATTTGTTGTGCAAGAAAAGAAAACAGTTTCTAATATTAGGAAGATTTAAGGTTAAAGATGGGATTTGTTTTTGAACAATTAAAGATGGGTTTTTAACTCAAGGGAACTAGAAGAAGGATGTATAGTTTTTTTAATTTTTTTAGATGTATAGCTATGGAGGTATGTGTGTTTAAAAGTTGAGCATTGTTCTGTGTTGATCTACTGTTAACAGTGGTGGAATGAGTTCTCTGTATTTCTTTTCATTGTTTTTCTGAAATGTATTCTTGTATGATTAGTGGATAGTGTTGTGATGTGCTTATTGATCTTGAAAGGCTATTCGTCTCTGAAGTCGAGAGATCTTGAGTGGTACTTCTTCAGCCCTGTTGATAGGAAGTATGGCATTGGATGTCGGCTGTACCGTGCCACCGGGTAAGGGTACTGGAAAGCGAATGGCAAAGATCTTGATGTGCGTCACAAAAGTGAAAACATTGGGATGAAGAAGACGCTCGTTTTCCATAGCGGGCGAGCTCTTGATGGGAAACAGACAAATTGGGTAATGCATGAGTATAGGCTTTGCGATTCCGAATTGGAAAGATCTGGGATTTAACAGGTTTGGAAGTTATTTTAGTTTAGTTTAGTTTCCAAAAAAATGTTGGTACTGAGTAACGAATCTTAAACGAAGTTCAACGTTGTCGTTTTGCGAGGAAATATGATGCATTTTTGTTTTTTAGAATTAACCCGAAAAGTGGTCTAGGCCCACCCAATGGCGACAATTATGCCCCTATTATTGAAGAAGAGTGGGATGAAGATTCAGTGCTCGTATATCCTGGAGCATTTGTTGAAGATGATGTGGCCAATGCTGATGAGTCCCCCGGCGTTGATCAGGTCAGTTATGCAACCTTTAAGGTATCATATTTCGCTTCAGATGAGAACATCGACCGAATTCATTTTTTGTTAAAATCACCACCGAACATAAATGCGCACCTTTTCATAACTAGAAACATGCAACATAATCGATCACAGAGTTATTTTGACAATCAACCTGGTATTTCATTGTTCTATGACAATTTGGAGATTGTAGATTTTTAGATTGCATCTTAGATGTTGAATGGTTTTACGGTTTTTAATTTTTTTAGATGTATAGCTATGGAGGTATGTGTGTTTAAAAGTTGAGCATTGTTCTGTGTTGATCTACTGTTAACAGTGGTGGAATGAGTTCTCTGTATTTCTTTTCATTGTTTTTCTGAAATGTATTCTTGTATGATTAGTGGATAGTGTTGTGATGTGCTTATTGATCTTGAAAGGCTATTCGTCTCTGAAGTCGAGAGATCTTGAGTGGTACTTCTTCAGCCCTGTTGATAGGAAGTATGGCATTGGATGTCGGCTGGACCGTGCCACCGGGTAAGGGTACTGGAAAGCGAATGGCAAAGATCTTGATGTGCGTCACAAAAGTGAAAACATTGGGATGAAGAAGACGCTCGTTTTCCATAGCGGGCGAGCTCTTGATGGGAAACAGACAAATTGGGTAATGCATGAGTATAGGCTTTGCGATTCCGAATTGGAAAGATCTGGGATTTAACAGGTTTGGAAGTTATTTTAGTTTAGTTTAGTTTCCAAAAAAATGTTGGTACTGAGTAACGAATCTTAAACGAAGTTCAACGTTGTCGTTTTGCGAGGAAATATGATGCATTTTTGTTTTTTAGAATTAACCCGAAAAGTGGTCTAGGCCCACCCAATGGCGACAATTATGCCCCTATTATTGAAGAAGAGTGGGATGAAGATTCAGTGCTCGTATATCCTGGAGCATTTGTTGAAGATGATGTGGCCAATGCTGATGAGTCCCCCGACGTTGATCAGGTCAGTTATGCAACCTTTAAGGTATCATATTTCGCTTCAGATGAGAACATCGACCGAATTCATTTTTTGTTAAAATCACCACCGAACATAAATGCGCACCTTTTCATAACTAGAAACATGCAACATAATCGATCACAGAGTTATTTTGACAATCAACCTGGTATTTCATTGTTCTATGACAATTTGGAGATTGTAGATTTTTAGATTGCATCTTAGATGTTGAATGGTTTTATAAATCAAATGAGGCTCTCGAATATATACAAGTGAATTTGGTTACATAACCTAAGGATGTTGTTGCTGTTTTGGTGGAAAAAGCTGCAAAGTCAGTGAAGAAATCGAGGAAAAGCACCAATACAATCTTCGAAAACAATGGAAAATATGAAGATGGATCGATTCTTACCAACTGACGATGAGTAATTTATCTTCCAAACTACCAAAACTATTCTCAAGATAAACTATCATCGGTAGAGAATCCAAATAATGTACGACAAGCTATGACAAACTAATCTCCTATCTTGGCAATGAACTTGGTAAATGTAATTGATATATGCTTTAAACTATGTTATTTTAATAAAGATTTTGAGGAGGTTAGAGTTGTAAAATTTATAGGAGAGGAATGAAAAGAAGCTTTTGAAGTTGTTGAATATGAAGGAGAAGTAAAAGGTGTAATGATGGTTGAAAAGGAAGAAGAAAAAATGAATAAGCACAACTACGAATGGTGGGGGGATTTTAGGTGGCCAAGAAGTAAAATTGGTCGGCCCAGAAGTAAATTGGGATTAGGTTTTATCCGACCGATGAGAAGTTGGTTAGGTATTATTTGAGGAGGAAGGTTTGTGGGAAGCCTTTTAGGTTTGAGGATGTGACTGAAATTGATGTGTATAAATCTGAGCCATGGGAGCTTGCTGGTATGAGAATTTGGATTTTTTTAATGATTTTTATATATTGTTGCATGTGGGATTTTATATTTTTGCTGTAATTTGATGTTTTTTTTGAGGTTTTAGTGGTGTTTGTTGTATTTGGTTTTTGTTGGTGTTTAACTTTTATGTGTTGTCTGTGCAAAAATGGTGTCTTGGAGAATAAAATTTGTCAGATTTGTTGTGCAAGAAAAGAAAACAGTTTCTAATATTAGGAAGATTTAAGGTTAAAGATGGGATTTGTTTTTGAACAATTAAAGATGGGTTTTTAACTCAAGGGAACTAGAAGAAGGATGTATAGTTTTTTTAATTTTTTTAGATGTATAGCTATGGAGGTATGTGTGTTTAAAAGTTGAGCATTGTTCTGTGTTGATCTACTGTTAACAGTGGTGGAATGAGTTCTCTGTATTTCTTTTCATTGTTTTTCTGAAATGTATTCTTGTATGATTAGTGGATAGTGTTGTGATGTGCTTATTGATCTTGAAAGGCTATTCGTCTCTGAAGTCGAGAGATCTTGAGTGGTACTTCTTCAGCCCTGTTGATAGGAAGTATGGCATTGGATGTCGGCTGGACCGTGCCACCGGGTAAGGGTACTGGAAAGCGAATGGCAAAGATCTTGATGTGCGTCACAAAAGTGAAAACATTGGGATGAAGAAGACGCTCGTTTTCCATAGCGGGCGAGCTCTTGATGGGAAACAGACAAATTGGGTAATGCATGAGTATAGGCTTTGCGATTCCGAATTGGAAAGATCTGGGATTTAACAGGTTTGGAAGTTATTTTAGTTTAGTTTAGTTTCCAAAAAAATGTTGGTACTGAGTAACGAATCTTAAACGAAGTTCAACGTTGTCGTTTTGCGAGGAAATATGATGCATTTTTGTTTTTTAGAATTAACCCGAAAAGTGGTCTAGGCCCACCCAATGGCGACAATTATGCCCCTATTATTGAAGAAGAGTGGGATGAAGATTCAGTGCTCGTATATCCTGGAGCATTTGTTGAAGATGATGTGGCCAATGCTGATGAGTCCCCCGACGTTGATCAGGTCAGTTATGCAACCTTTAAGGTATCATATTTCGCTTCAGATGAGAACATCGACCGAATTCATTTTTTGTTAAAATCACCACCGAACATAAATGCGCACCTTTTCATAACTAGAAACATGCAACATAATCGATCACAGAGTTATTTTGACAATCAACCTGGTATTTCATTGTTCTATGACAATTTGGAGATTGTAGATTTTTAGATTGCATCTTAGATGTTGAATGGTTTTATAAATCAAATGAGGCTCTCGAATATATACAAGTGAATTTGGTTACATAACCTAAGGATGTTGTTGCTGTTTTGGTGGAAAAAGCTGCAAAGTCAGTGAAGAAATCGAGGAAAAGCACCAATACAATCTTCGAAAACAATGGAAAATATGAAGATGGATCGATTCTTACCAACTGACGATGAGTAATTTATCTTCCAAACTACCAAAACTATTCTCAAGATAAACTATCATCGGTAGAGAATCCAAATAATGTACGACAAGCTATGACAAACTAATCTCCTATCTTGGCAATGAACTTGGTAAATGTAATTGATATATGCTTTAAACTATGTTATTTTAATAAAGATTTTGAGGAGGTTAGAGTTGTAAAATTTATAGGAGAGGAATGAAAAGAAGCTTTTGAAGTTGTTGAATATGAAGGAGAAGTAAAAGGTGTAATGATGGTTGAAAAGGAAGAAGAAAAAATGAATAAGCACAACTACGAATGGTGGGGGGATTTTAGGTGGCCAAGAAGTAAAATTGGTCGGCCCAGAAGTAAATTGGGATTAGGTTTTATCCGACCGATGAGAAGTTGGTTAGGTATTATTTGAGGAGGAAGGTTTGTGGGAAGCCTTTTAGGTTTGAGGATGTGACTGAAATTGATGTGTATAAATCTGAGCCATGGGAGCTTGCTGGTATGAGAATTTGGATTTTTTTAATGATTTTTATATATTGTTGCATGTGGGATTTTATATTTTTGCTGTAATTTGATGTTTTTTTTGAGGTTTTAGTGGTGTTTGTTGTATTTGGTTTTTGTTGGTGTTTAACTTTTATGTGTTGTCTGTGCAAAAATGGTGTCTTGGAGAATAAAATTTGTCAGATTTGTTGTGCAAGAAAAGAAAACAGTTTCTAATATTAGGAAGATTTAAGGTTAAAGATGGGATTTGTTTTTGAACAATTAAAGATGGGTTTTTAACTCAAGGGAACTAGAAGAAGGATGTATAGTTTTTTTAATTTTTTTAGATGTATAGCTATGGAGGTATGTGTGTTTAAAAGTTGAGCATTGTTCTGTGTTGATCTACTGTTAACAGTGGTGGAATGAGTTCTCTGTATTTCTTTTCATTGTTTTTCTGAAATGTATTCTTGTATGATTAGTGGATAGTGTTGTGATGTGCTTATTGATCTTGAAAGGCTATTCGTCTCTGAAGTCGAGAGATCTTGAGTGGTACTTCTTCAGCCCTGTTGATAGGAAGTATGGCATTGGATGTCGGCTGGACCGTGCCACCGGGTAAGGGTACTGGAAAGCGAATGGCAAAGATCTTGATGTGCGTCACAAAAGTGAAAACATTGGGATGAAGAAGACGCTCGTTTTCCATAGCGGGCGAGCTCTTGATGGGAAACAGACAAATTGGGTAATGCATGAGTATAGGCTTTGCGATTCCGAATTGGAAAGATCTGGGATTTAACAGGTTTGGAAGTTATTTTAGTTTAGTTTAGTTTCCAAAAAAATGTTGGTACTGAGTAACGAATCTTAAACGAAGTTCAACGTTGTCGTTTTGCGAGGAAATATGATGCATTTTTGTTTTTTAGAATTAACCCGAAAAGTGGTCTAGGCCCACCCAATGGCGACAATTATGCCCCTATTATTGATGAAGAGTGGGATGAAGATTCAGTGCTCGTATATCCTGGAGCATTTGTTGAAGATGATGTGGCCAATGCTGATGAGTCCCCCGACGTTGATCAGGTCAGTTATGCAACCTTTAAGGTATCATATTTCGCTTCAGATGAGAACATCGACCGAATTCATTTTTTGTTAAAATCACCACCGAACATAAATGCGCACCTTTTCATAACTAGAAACATGCAACATAATCGATCACAGAGTTATTTTGACAATCAACCTGGTATTTCATTGTTCTACGACAATTTGGAGATTGTAGATTTTTAGATTGCATCTTAGATGTTGAATGGTTTTATAAATCAAATGAGGCTCTCGAATATATACAAGTGAATTTGGTTACATAACCTAAGGATGTTGTTGCTGTTTTGGTGGAAAAAGCTGCAAAGTCAGTGAAGAAATCGAGGAAAAGCACCAATACAATCTTCGAAAACAATGGAAAATATGAAGATGGATCGATTCTTACCAACTGACGATGAGTAATTTATCTTCCAAACTACCAAAACTATTCTCAAGATAAACTATCATCGGTAGAGAATCCAAATAATGTACGACAAGCTATGACAAACTAATCTCCTATCTTGGCAATGAACTTGGTAAATGTAATTGATATATGCTTTAAACTATGTTATTTTAATAAAGATTTTGAGGAGGTTAGAGTTGTAAAATTTATAGGAGAGGAATGAAAAGAAGCTTTTGAAGTTGTTGAATATGAAGGAGAAGTAAAAGGTGTAATGATGGTTGAAAAGGAAGAAGAAAAAATGAATAAGCACAACTACGAATGGTGGGGGGATTTTAGGTGGCCAAGAAGTAAAATTGGTCGGCCCAGAAGTAAATTGGGATTAGGTTTTATCCGACCGATGAGAAGTTGGTTAGGTATTATTTGAGGAGGAAGGTTTGTGGGAAGCCTTTTAGGTTTGAGGATGTGACTGAAATTGATGTGTATAAATCTGAGCCATGGGAGCTTGCTGGTATGAGAATTTGGATTTTTTTAATGATTTTTATATATTGTTGCATGTGGGATTTTATATTTTTGCTGTAATTTGATGTTTTTTTTGAGGTTTTAGTGGTGTTTGTTGTATTTGGTTTTTGTTGGTGTTTAACTTTTATGTGTTGTCTGTGCAAAAATGGTGTCTTGGAGAATAAAATTTGTCAGATTTGTTGTGCAAGAAAAGAAAACAGTTTCTAATATTAGGAAGATTTAAGGTTAAAGATGGGATTTGTTTTTGAACAATTAAAGATGGGTTTTTAACTCAAGGGAACTAGAAGAAGGATGTATAGTTTTTTTAATTTTTTTAGATGTATAGCTATGGAGGTATGTGTGTTTAAAAGTTGAGCATTGTTCTGTGTTGATCTACTGTTAACAGTGGTGGAATGAGTTCTCTGTATTTCTTTTCATTGTTTTTCTGAAATGTATTCTTGTATGATTAGTGGATAGTGTTGTGATGTGCTTATTGATCTTGAAAGGCTATTCGTCTCTGAAGTCGAGAGATCTTGAGTGGTACTTCTTCAGCCCTGTTGATAGGAAGTATGGCATTGGATGTCGGCTGGACCGTGCCACCGGGTAAGGGTACTGGAAAGCGAATGGCAAAGATCTTGATGTGCGTCACAAAAGTGAAAACATTGGGATGAAGAAGACGCTCGTTTTCCATAGCGGGCGAGCTCTTGATGGGAAACAGACAAATTGGGTAATGCATGAGTATAGGCTTTGCGATTCCGAATTGGAAAGATCTGGGGTTTCATAGGTTTGGAAGTTATTTTATTTTAGTTTAGTTTCCTAAAAGAGGTTGGTACAGAGTAACGGATCTTAAACGAAGTTGAACGTTGTCGTTTTGCGAGGAAATATGAGGCATTTTGGTTTTTTAGAATTAACCAGAAAAGTGGTCTAGGCCCACCCAATGGCGACAATTATGCCCATATTATTGAAGAAGAGTGGGATGAAGATTCAGTGCTCGTATATCCTGGAGCATTTGTTGAAGATGATGTGGCCAATGCTGATGAGTCCCCCGACGTTGATCATGTCAGTTATGCAACCTTTAAGGTATCATATTTCGCTTCAGATGAGAACATCGACCGAATTCATTTTTTGTTAAAATCACCACCGAACATAAATGCGCACCTTTTCATAACTAGAAACATGCAACATAATCAATCACATAGTTATTTTGACAATCAACCTGGTATTTCATTGTTCTACGACAATTTGGAGATTGAAGATTTTTAGATTGCATCTTAGATGTTGAATGGTTTTATAAATCAAATGAGGCTCTCGAATATATACAAGTGAATTTGGTTACATAACCTAAGGACGTTGTTGCTGTTTTTGTGGAAAAAGCTGCAAAGTCAGTGAAGAAATTGAGGAAAAGCACCAATACAATCTTCGAAAACAATGGAAAATATGAAGATGGATCGATTCTTACCAACTGACGATGAGTAATTTATTTTCCAATCTACAAAAACGATTCTCAAGATAAACTATCATCGATAGAGAATCCAAATAATGTACGACAAGCTATGACAAACTAATCTCCTATCTTGGCAATGAACTTGGTAAATGTAATTGATATATGCTTTAAACTATGTTATTTTAATAAAGATTTTGAGGAGGTTAGAGTTGTAAAATTTATTGAAGAGGAATGAAAAGAAGCTTTTGAAGTTGTTGAATAAGAAGGAGAAGTAAAAGGTGTAATGATGGTTGAAAAGGAAGAAGAAAAAGTGAATAAGCACAACTACGAATGGTGGGGGGGATTTTAGGTGGCCAAGAAGTAAATTTGGTCGGCCCAGAAGTAAATTGGGATTAGGTTTTATCCGACGGATGAGAAGTTGGTTAGGTATTATTTGAGGAGGAAGGTTTGTGGGAAGCCTTTTAGGTTTGAGGCTGTGGCTGAAATTGATGTGCATAAATCTGAGCCATGGGAGCTTGCTGGTATGAGAATTTGGATTTTTTTAATGATTTTTATATATTGTTGCATGTGGGATTTTATATTTTTGCTGTAATTTGATGTTTTTTTTTGAGGTTTTAGCGGTGTTCGCTGTATTTGGTATTTGACGGAGTTTGAGTTTTATGTGTTGTTTGTGCAAAAATGGTGTCTTAGAGAATAAAATTTGTCAGATTTGTTGTGCAAGAAAAGAAAACAGTTTCTAATGTTAGGAAGATTTAAGGTAAAAGATGGGTTTTTTTTTTGAACAATTAAAGATGGGTTTTTAACTCAAGGGAACTAGAAAAAGAATGTATAGTTTTTTTAATTTTTTTTAGATGTATAGCTATGGAGGTATGTGTGTTTAAAAGTTGAGCATTGTTCTGTGTTGATCTACTGTTAACAGTGGTGGAATGAGTTCTCTGTATTTCTTTTCATTGTTTTTCTGAAATGTATTCTTGTATGATTAGTGGATGGTGTTGTGATGTGCTTATTGATCTTGAAAGGCTATTCGTCTCTGAAGTCGAGAGATCTGGAGTGGTACTTCTTCAACCCTGTTGATAGGAAGTATGTCAATGGATGTCGGCTGCACCGTGCCACCGGGTAAGGGTACTGGAAAGCGAATGGCAAAGATCGTGATGTGCATCACAAAAGTGAAAACATTGGGATGAAGAAGATGCTCGTTTTCCATAGCGGCCGAGCTCTTGATGGGAAACAGACAAATTGGGTAATGCATGAGTATAGGCTTTGCGATTCCGAATTAGAAAGATCTGGGATTTCACAGGTTTGGAAGTTATTTTAGTTTAGTTAAGTTTCCTAAAAAAGGTTGGTACGGAGTAACGAATCTTAAACGAAGTTCAATGTTTAAGTTTTGCAAGGAAATAGGATGCATTTGTGCTTTGTAGAAGCTTCCAAAAGAGTGGTATAGGCCCACCCAACGGCGACAGGTATGCCCCTATTATTGAAGAAGAGTGGGATGAAGATTCAGCGCTCGTAGTTCCTGGAGCATTTGTTGAAGATGATGTGGCCAATGCTGATGAGTCCGCCGACGTTGATCATGTCAGTTATGCAACCTTTAAGGTATCATATTTCGCTTCAGATGAGAACATCGACCGAATTCATTTTTTGTTAAAATCACCACCGAACATAAATGCGCACCTTTTCCTAACTAGAAACATACAACATAATCGATCACAGAGTTATTTTGACAATCAACCTGGTATTTCATTGTTCTATGACAATTTGGAGATTGAAGATTTTTAGATTGCATCTTAGATGTTGAATGGTTTTATAAATCAAATGAGGCTCTCGAATATATACAAGTGAATTTGGCTACATAACCTAAGGACGTTG
Organism: Linaria vulgaris; assembly: GCA_948329865.1. Classification (NCBI taxonomy): domain Eukaryota; kingdom Viridiplantae; phylum Streptophyta; class Magnoliopsida; order Lamiales; family Plantaginaceae; genus Linaria; species Linaria vulgaris. The sequence continues at coordinate 4,877,279 of OX415253.1, read as the reverse complement.
TTGCTGTTTTGGTGGAAAAAGCTGCAAAGTCAGTGAAGAAATCGAGGAAAAGCACCAATACAATCTTCGAAAACAATGGAAAATATGAAGATGGATCGATTCTTACCAACTGACGATGAGTAATTTATTTTCCAATCTACAAAAACTATTCTCAAGATAAACTATCATCGGTAGAGAATCCAAATAATGTACGACAAGCTATGACAAACTAATCTCCTATCTTGGCAATGAACTTGGTAAATGTAATTGATATATGCTTTAAACTATGTTATTTTAATAAAGATTTTGAGGAGGTTAGAGTTGTAAAATTTATTGAAGAGGAATGAAAAGAAGCTTTTGAAGTTGTTGAATAAGAAGGAGAAGTAAAAGGTGTAATGATGGTTGAAAAGGAAGAAGAAAAAGTGAATAAGCACAACTACGAATGGTGGGGGGATTTTAGGTGGCCAAGAAGTAAATTTGGTCGGCCCAGAAGTAAATTGGGATTAGGTTTTATCCGACCGATGAGAAGTTGGTTAGGTATTATTTGAGGAGGAAGGTTTGTGGGAAGCCTTTTAGGTTTGAGGCTGTGACTGAAATTGATGTGCATAAATCTGAGCCATGGGAGCTTGCTGGTATGAGAATTTAGATTTTTTTAATGATTTTTATATATTGTTGCATGTGGGATTTTATATTTTTGCTGTAATTTGATGTTTTTTTTTGAGGTTTTAGCGGTGTTCGCTGTATTTGGTATTTGATGGAGTTTGAGTTTTATGTGTTGTTTGTGCAAAAATGGTGTCTTGGAGAATAAAATTTGTCAGATTTGTTGTGCAAGAAAAGAAAACAGTTTCTAATGTTAGGAAGATTTAAGGTTAAAGATGGGTTTTTTTTTTTGAACAATTAGAGATGGGGTTTTAACTCAAGGGAACTAGAAAAAGAATGTATAGTTTTTTTAATTTTTTTTAGATGTATAGCTATGGAGGTATGTGTGTTTAAAAGTTGAGCATTGTTCTGTGTTGATCTACTGTTAACAGTGGTGGAATGAGTTCTCTGTATTTCTTTTCATTGTTTTTCAGAAATGTATTCTTGTATGATTAGTGGATGGTGTTGTGATGTGCTTATTGATCTTGAAAGGCTATTCGTCTCTGAAGTCGAGAGATCTGGAGTGGTACTTCTTCAACCCTGTTGATAGGAAGTATGGCAATGGATGTCGGCTGCACCGTGCCACCGGGTATGGGTACTGGAAAGCGAATGGCAAAGATCGTGATGTGCGTCACAAAAGTGAAAACATTGGGATGAAGAAGACGCTCGTTTTCCATAGCGGCCGAGCTTTTGATGGGAAACAGACAAATTGGGTAATGCATGAGTATAGGCTTTGCGATTCCGAATTAGAAAGATCTGGGATTTCACAGGTTTGGAAGTTATTTTAGTTTAGTTAAGTTTCCTAAAAAAGGTTGGTACGGAGTAACGAATCTTAAACGAAGTTCAACGTTTAAGTTTTGCAAGGAAATAGGATGCATTTGTGCTTTGTAGAAGCTTCCAAAAGAGTGGTATAGGCCCACCCAACGGCGACAGGTATGCCCCTATTATTGAAGAAGAGTGGGATGAAGATTCAGCGCTCGTAGTTCCTGGAGCATTTGTTGAAGATGATGTGGCCAATGCTGATGAGTCCGCCGACGTTGATCATGTCAGTTATGCAACCTTTAAGGTATCATATTTCGCTTCAGATGAGAACATCGACCGAATTCATTTTTTGTTAAAATCACCACCGAACATAAATGCGCACCTTTTCCTAACTAGAAACATACAACATAATCGATCACAGAGTTATTTTGACAATCAACCTGGTATTTCATTGTTCTATGACAATTTGGAGATTGAAGATTTTTAGATTGCATCTTAGATGTTGAATGGTTTTATAAATCAAATGAGGCTCTCGAATATATACAAGTGAATTTGGTTACATAACCTAAGGACGTTGTTGCTGTTTTGGTGGAAACAGCTGCAAAGTCAGTGAAGAAATCGAGGAAAAGCACCAATACAATCTTCGAAAACAATGGAAAATATGAAGATGGATCGATTCTTACCAACTGACGATGAGTAATTTATTTTCCAATCTACAAAAACTATTCTCAAGATAAACTATCATCGGTAGAGAATCCAAATAATGTACGACAAGCTATGACAAACTAATCTCCTATCTTGGCAATGAACTTGGTAAATGTAATTGATATATGCTTTAAACTATGTTATTTTAATAAAGATTTTGAGGAGGTTAGAGTTGTAAAATTTATTGAAGAGGAATGAAAAGAAGCTTTTGAAGTTGTTGAATAAGAAGGAGAAGTAAAAGGTGTAATGATGGTTGAAAAGGAAGAAGAAAAAGTGAATAAGCACAACTACGAATGGTGGGGGGATTTTAGGTGGCCAAGAAGTAAATTTGGTCGGCCCAGAAGTAAATTGGGATTAGGTTTTATCCGACCGATGAGAAGTTGGTTAGGTATTATTTGAGGAGGAAGGTTTGTGGGAAGCCTTTTAGGTTTGAGGCTGTGACTGAAATTGATGTGCATAAATCTGAGCCATGGGAGCTTGCTGGTATGAGAATTTAGATTTTTTTAATGATTTTTATATATTGTTGCATGTGGGATTTTATATTTTTGCTGTAATTTGATGTTTTTTTTTGAGGTTTTAGCGGTGTTCGCTGTATTTGGTATTTGATGGAGTTTGAGTTTTATGTGTTGTTTGTGCAAAAATGGTGTCTTGGAGAATAAAATTTGTCAGATTTGTTGTGCAAGAAAAGAAAACAGTTTCTAATGTTAGGAAGATTTAAGGTTAAAGATGGGTTTTTTTTTTTGAACAATTAAAGATGGATTTTTAACTCAAGGGAACTAGAAAAAGAATGTATAGTTTTTTTAATTTTTTTTAGATGTATAGCTATGGAGGTATGTGTGTTTAAAAGTTGAGCATTGTTATGTGTTGATCTACTGTTAACAGTGGTGGAATGAGTTCTCTGTATTTCTTTTCATTGTTTTTCTGAAATGTATTCTTGTATGATTAGTGGATGGTGTTGTGATGTGCTTATTGATCTTGAAAGGCTATTCGTCTCTGAAGTCGAGAGATCTGGAGTGGTACTTCTTCAACCCTGTTGATAGGAAGTATGGCAATGGATGTCGGCTGCACCGTGCCACCGGGTATGGGTACTGGAAAGCGAATGGCAAAGATCGTGATGTGCGTCACAAAAGTGAAAACATTGGGATGAAGAAGACGCTCGTTTTCCATAGCGGCCGAGCTCTTGATGGGAAACAGACAAATTGGGTAATGCATGAGTATAGGCTTTGCGATTCCGAATTAGAAAGATCTGGGATTTCACAGGTTTGGAAGTTATTTTAGTTTAGTTTAGTTTCCTAAAAAAGGTTGGTACGGAGTAACGAATCTTAAACGAAGTTCAACGTTTTCGTTTTGCAAGGAAATAGGATGCATTTGTGCTTTGTAGAATCTTCCAGAAAAGTGGTCTAGGCCCACCCAACGGCGACAGGTATGCCCCTATTATTGAAGAAGAGTGGGATGAAGATTCAGCGCTCGTAGTTCCTGGAGCATTTGTTGAAGATGATGTGGCCAATGCTGATGAGTCCGCCGACGTTGATCATGTCAGTTATGCAACCTTTAAGGTATCATATTTCGCTTCAGATGAGAACATCGACCGAATTCATTTTTTGTTAAAATCACCACCGAACATAAATGCGCACCTTTTCCTAACTAGAAACATGCAACATAATCGATCACAGAGTTATTTTGACAATCAACCTGGTATTTCATTGTTCTATGACAATTTGGAGATTGAAGATTTTTAGATTGCATCTTAGATGTTGAATGGTTTTATAAATCAAATGAGGCTCTCGAATATATACAAGTGAATTTGGTTACATAACCTAAGGACGTTGTTGCTGTTTTGTTGGAAAAAGCTACAAAGTCAGTGAAGAAATCGAGGAAAAGCACCAATACAATCTTCGAAAACAATGGAAAATATGAAGATGGATCGATTCTTACCAACTGACGATGAGTAATTTATTTTCCAATCTACAAAAACTATTCTCAAGATAAACTATCATCGGTAGAGAATCCAAATAATGTACGACAAGCTATGACAAACTAATCTCCTATCTTGGCAATGAACTTGGTAAATGTAATTGATATATGCTTTAAACTATGTTATTTTAATAAAGATTTTGAGGAGGTTAGAGTTGTAAAATTTATTGAAGAGGAATGAAAAGAAGCTTTTGAAGTTGTTGAATAAGAAGGAGAAGTAAAAGGTGTAATGATGGTTGAAAAGGAAGAAGAAAAAGTGAATAAGCACAACTACGAATGGTGGGGGGATTTTAGGTGGCCAAGAAGTAAATTTGGTCGGCCCAGAGGTAAATTGGGATTAGGTTTTATCCGACCGATGAGAAGTTGGTTAGGTATTATTTGAGGAGGAAGGTTTGTGGGAAGCCTTTTAGGTTTGAGGTTGTGACTGAAATTGATGTGCATAAATCTGAGCCATGGGAGCTTGCTGGTATGAGAATTTGGATTTTTTTAATGATTTTTATATATTGTTGCATGTGGGATTTTATATTTTTGCTGTAATTTGATGTTTTTTTTTGAGGTTTTAGCGGTGTTCGCTGTATTTGGTATTTGATGGAGTTTGAGTTTTATGTGTTGTTTGTGCAAAAATGGTGTCTTGGAGAATAAAATTTGTCAGATTTGTTGTGCAAGAAAAGAAAACAGTTTCTAATGTTAGGAAGATTTAAGGTTAAAGATGGGTTTTTTTTTTGAACAATTAAAGATGGGTTTTTAACTCAAGGGAACTAGAAAAAGAATGTATAGTTTTTTTAATTTTTTTTAGATGTATAGCTATGGAGGTATGTGTGTTTAAAAGTTGAGCATTGTTCTGTGTTGATCTACTGTTAACAGTGGTGGAATGAGTTCTCTGTATTTCTTTTCATTGTTTTTCTGAAATGTATTCTTGTATGATTAGTGGATGGTGTTGTGATGTGCTTATTGATCTTGAAAGGCTATTCGTCTCTGAAGTCGAGAGATCTGGAGTGGTACTTCTTCAACCCTGTTGATAGGAAGTATGTCAATGGATGTCGGCTGCACCGTGCCACCGGGTAAGGGTACTGGAAAGCGAATGGCAAAGATCGTGATGTGCGTCACAAAAGTGAAAACATTGGGATGAAGAAGACGCTCGTTTTCCATAGCGGCCGAGCTCTTGATGGGAAACAGACAAATTGGGTAATGCATGAGTATAGGCTTTGCGATTCCGAATTAGAAAGATCTGGGATTTCACAGGTTTGGAAGTTATTTTAGTTTAGTTTAGTTTCCTAAAAAAGGTTGGTACGGAGTAACGAATCTTTAACGAAGTTCAACGTTTTCGTTTTGCAAGGAAATAGGATGCATTTGTGCTTTATAGAATCTTCCAGAAGAGTGGTCTAGGCCAACCCAACGGCGACAGGTATGCCCCTATTATTGAAGAAGAGTGGGATGAAGATTCAGCGCTCGTAGTTCCTGGAGCATTTGTTGAAGATGATGTGGCCAATGCTGATGAGTCCGCCGACGTTGATCATGTCAGTTATGCAACCTTTAAGGTATCATATTTCGCTTCAGATGAGAACATCGACCGAATTCATTTTTTGTTAAAATCACCCTCGAACATAAATGCGCACCTTTTCATAACTAGAAACATGCAACATAATCGATCACAGAGTTATTTTGACAATCAACCTGGTATTTCATTGTTCTTTGACAATTTGGAGATTGAAGATTTTTAGATTGCATCTTAGATGTTGAATGGTTTTATAAATCAAATGAGGCTCTCGAATATATACAAGTGAATTTGGTTACATAACCTAAGGACGTTGTTGCTGTTTTGGTGGAAAAAGCTGCAAAGTCAGTGAAGAAATCGAGGAAAAGCACCAATACAATCTTCGAAAACAATGGAAAATATGAAGATGGATCGATTCTTACCAACTGACGATGAGTAATTTATTTTCCAAACTACCAAAACTATTCTCAAGATAAACTATCATCAGTAGAGAATCCAAATAATGTACCACAAGCTATGACAAACTAATCTCCTATCTTGGCAATGAACTTGGTAAATGTAATTGATATATGCTTTAAACTATGTTATTTTAATTAAGATTTTGAGGAGGTTAGAGTTGTAAAATTTATTGAAGAGGAATGAAAAGAAGCTTTTGAAGTTGTTGAATATGAAGGAGAAGTAAAAGGTGTAATGATGGTTGAAAAGGAAGAAGAAAAAGTGAATAAGCACAACTACGAATGGTGGGGGGATTTTAGGTGGCCAAGAAGTAAATTTGGTCGGCCCAGAAGTAAATTGGGATTAGGTTTTATCCGACCAATGAGAAGTTGGTTAGGTATTATTTGAGGAGGAAGGTTTGTGGGAAGCCTTTTAGGTTTGAGGCTGTGACTGAAATTGATGTGTATAAATCTGAGCCATGGGAGCTTGCTGGTATGAGAATTTGGATTTTTTTAATGATTTTTATATATTGTTGCATGTGGGATTTTATATTTTTGCTGTAATTTGATGTTTTTTTTTGAGGTTTTAGCGGTGTTCACTGTATTTGGTATTTGATGGAGTTTGAGTTTTATGTGTTGTTTGTGCAAAAATGGTGTCTTGGAGAATAAAATTTGTCAGATTTGTTGTGCAAGAAAAGAAAACAGTTTCTAATGTTAGGAAGATTTAAGGTTAAAGATGGGTTTTTTTTTTGAACAATTAAAGATGGGTTTTTAACTCAAGGGAACTAGAAAAAGAATGTATAGTTTTTTTTTTAATTTTTTTTAGATGTATAGCTATGGAGGTATGTGTGTTTAAAAGTTGAGCATTGTTCTGTGTTGATCTACTGTTAACAGTGGTGGAATGAGTTCTCTGTATTTCTGTTCATTGTTTTTCTGAAATGTATTCTTGTATGATTAGTGGATGGTGTTGTGATGTGCTTATTGATCTTGAAAGGCTATTCGTCTCTAAAGTCGAGAGATCTGGAGTGGTACTTCTTCAACCCTGTTGATAGGAAGTATGGCAATGGATGTCGGCTGCACTGTGCCACCGGGTAAGGGTACTGGAAAACGAATGGCAAAGATCGTGATGTGCGTCACAAAAGTGAAAACATTGGGATGAAGAAGACGCTCGTTTTCCATAGCGGCCGAGCTCTTGATGGGAAACAGACAAATTGGGTAATGCATGAGTATAGGCTTTGCGATTCCGAACTAGAAAGATCTGGGATTTCACAGGTTTGGAAGTTATTTTAGTTTAGTTTGATTTCCAAAAAAAGGTTGATACTGAGTAACGAATCTTAAATGAAGTTCAACGTTGTCGTTTTGCGAGGAAATATGATGCATTTTTGTTTTTTAGAATTAACCAGAAAAGTGGTCTAGGCCCACCCAATGGCGACAATTATGCCCCTATTATTGAAGAAGAGTGAGATGAAGATTCAGTGCTCGTAGTTCCTGGAGCATTTGTTGAAGATGATGCGGCCAATGCTGATGAGTCCGCCGACGTTGATCAGGTCAGTTATGCAACCTTTAAGGCATCATATTTCGTTTCATATGAGAACATCGACCGTATTCATTTTTTGTTAAAATCACCACCGAACATAAATGCGCCCATTTTCATAACTAGAAACATGCAACATAATCGATCACAGAGTTATTTTGACAATCAACCGGGTATTTCATAGTTCTATGACAATTTGGAGATTGAAGATTTTTAGATTGCATCTTAGATGTTGAATGCTTTTATAAATCAAATGAGACTCTCAAAAATATACAAGTGGATTTGGTTACATAACCTAGAGATGTTGTTGCTGTTTTAGTGGAAAAAGCTGCAAAGTCAATGAAGAAATCGAGGAAAAGCACCAATACAATCTTCGAAAACAATGAAAAATATGAAGATGGATCGATTCTTACCAACTGACGATGAGTAATTTATTTTCCACACTACCAAAACCATTCTCAAGATAAAATATCATCGGTAGAGAATCCAAATAATGTACGACAAGCTATGACAAACTAATCTCCTATCTTGGCAATGAACTTGGTAAATGTAATTGATATATGCATTAAACTAAGTTATTTTAATAACGATTTTGAGAAGGTTAGAGTAGTAAATTTTTTTGAAGAGAAATGAAAAGAAGCTTTTGAAGTTGTTGAATATGAAGGAGAAGTAAAAGGTGTAATGATGGTTGAAAAGGAAGAAGAAAAAGTTAATAAGAACAACTACGAATGGTAGGGGGATTTCAGGTGGCCCAGAAGTAAATTTGGTCGGCCCAGAAGTAAATTGGGATTAGGTTTCATCCGACAGATGAAGAGGTGGTTAGGTATTATTTGAGGAGGAAGGTTTCCGGGAAGCCTATTAGGTTTGAGGCTGTGAGTGAAATTGATGTGTATAAATCTGAGCGATGGGAGCTTGCTGGTATGAGAATTTGGATTTTTTTAATGATTTTTATATATTGTTGCATGTGGGATATTATATTTTTGCTGCAATTTGATGTTTTTTTTTTTGAGGTTTTAGTGGTGTTTATTGTATTTGGTATTTGTTGGTGTTTAAGTTTTTTGTGTTGTTTGTGCAAAAATGGTGCCTTGGAGAATAAAATTTGTCAAATTTGTTGTGCAAGAAAAGAAAATAGTTTCTAATGTTAGGAAGATTTAAGGCTAATGATGGGATTTTTTTTTTGAACAATTAAAGATGGGTTTTTTAACTCAATGGAACTAGAAAAAGGATGTATGGTTTTTTTTTTATTTTTTTAGACGTATAGCTATGAATGTATGTGTGTTTGAAAGTTGAGCATTGTTCTGTATTGATCTACTGCTAACAGTGGTGGAATGAGTTATATGTATTTCTTTTCATTGTTTTTCTGTAATGTATTCTTGTATGATTATTGTATGGTGTTGTGATGTGCTTTTTGATATTGAAAGGCTATTCGTCTCTGAAGTCGAGAGATCTGGAGTGTTACTTCTTCAGCCCTGTAGATAGGAAGTATGGCAATGGATTTCGGCTGAACCGTGCTACCAGTCAAGGGTACTGGAAAGCGAATGGCAAAGATTGTGATGTGCGTCACAAAAATGAAAACATTGGGGTGAAGAAGACGCTCGTTTTCCATAGTGGGCGAGCTCTTGATGGGAAACAGACAAATTGGGTAATGCACGAGTATAGGCTTTGCGATTCCGAATTGGAAAGATCTGGGGTTTCACAGGTTTGGAAGTTATTTTAGTTTAGTTTAGTTTCCTAAAAAAGGTTGGTACGGAGTAACGAATCTAAAACGAAGTTCAACGTTGTCGTTTTGCAAGGAAATAGGATGCATTTGTGCTTTGTAGAATCTTCCAGAAGAGTGGTCTAGGCCCACCCAACGGCGACAGGTATGCCCCTATTATTGAAGAAGAGTGGGATGAAGATTCAACGCTCGTAGTTCCTGGAGCATTTGTTGAAGATGATGCGGCCAATGCTGATGAGTCTGCCGATGTTGATCAGGTCAGTTATGCAACCTTTAAGGTATCATATTTTGCTTCGGATGACAACATCGACCGAATTCATTTTTTAGTAAAATCACCACCAAACATAAATGTGCACATTTTAATAACTAGAAACATGCAAAATAATCGATCACAGAGTTATTTTGACAATTAACCTGGTATTTCATTGTTCTATGAAAATTTGGAGATTGAAGATTTTTTAGATTGTGTTTTAGAAGTTGAATTGTTTTATAAATCGAATGAGGCTCTCGAATATATACAAGTGAATTTGGTTACATAACCTAAGGACGTTGTTGCTGTTTTGGTGGAAAAAGTTGTAAAGTCAGTAAAGAAATCGAGGAAAAGCACCAATACAATCTTCGAAAACAATGCAAAATATGAAGATGGATCGATTCTTACCAACTGACGATGAGTAATTTATTTTCCACACTATCAAAACTCTTCTCAAGATAAAATATCATCGGTAGAGAATCCAAATAATGTACGACAAGCTATGACAAACTAATCTTCTATCTTGGCAATGAACCTGGTAAATGTAATTGATATATGCTTTAAACTAAGTTATTTTAATAATGATTTTGAGGAGTTTAGAGTTGTAATTTTTTTTGAAGAGGAATGAAAAGAAGCTTTTGAAATTGTTGAATATGAAGGAGAAGTAAAAGGTGTAATGATGGTTGAAAAGGAAGAAGAAAAGGTTAATAAGAACAACTACGAATGGTGGGGGCATTTTAGGTGGCCCAAGAGTAAATTTGGTCGACCCATAAGTAAATTGGGATTAGGTTTTATCCGACAGATGAAGAGTTGGTTAAGTATTATTTGAGGAGGAAGGTTTGCGGGAAGCCTATTAGGTTGAGGCTGTGACTGAAATTGATGCGTATAAATCTGAGCCATGGGAGCTTGCTGGTATGAGAATTTGGATTTTTTTAATGATTTTTATATATTGTTGCATGTGGGATATTATATTTTTGCTGCAATTTGATTTTTTTTTTTTTGAGGTTTTAGTGGTGTTTGTTGTATTTGGTATTTGTTGGTGTTTATGTTTTTTGTGTTGTTTGTGCAAAAATGGTGCCTTGGAGAATAAAATTTGTCAGATTTGTTGTGCAAGAAAAGAAAACAGTTTCTAATGTAAGGAAGATTTAAGGCTAAAGATGGGATTTTTTTTTTGAACAATTAAAGATGGGTTTTTTAACTCAAGGGAACTAGAAAAAGGATGTATGGTTTTTTTAATTTTTTTAGATGTATAGCTATGAATGTATGTGTGTTTAAAAGTTGAGCATTATTCTGTATTGATCTACTGCTAACAGTGGTGGAATGAGTTCTATGTATTTCTTTTCATTGTTTTTCTGTAATGTATTCTTGTATGATTATTGTATGGTGTTGTGATGTGCTTTTTGATATTGAAAGGCTATTCGTCTCTGAAGTCGAGAGATCTGGAGTGTTACTTCTTCAGCCCTGTAGATAGGAAGTATGGCCATGGATTTCGGCTGAACCGTGCTACCAGTCAAGGGTACTGGAAAGCGAATGGCAAAGATCCTGATGTGAGTCACAAAAATGAAAACATTGGGGTGAAGAAGACGCTCGTTTTCCATAGTGGGCGAGCTCTTGATGGGAAACAGACAAATTGGGTAATGCACGAGTATAGGCTTTGCGATTCCGAATTGGAAAGATCTGGGGTTTCACAGGTTTGGAAGTTATTTTAGTTTAGTTTAGTTTCATAAAAAAGGTTGGTACGGAGTAACGAATCTTAAACGAAGTTCAACGTTGTCGTTTTTCAAGGAAATAGAATCCATTTGTGCTTTGTAGAATCTTCCAGAAGAGTGGTCTAGGCCCACCCAACGGCGACAGGTATACCCCTATTATTGAAGAAGAGTGGGATGAAGATTCAACGCTCGTAGTTCCTGGAGCATTTGTTGAAGATGATGCGGCCAATGCTGATGAGTCTACCGACGTTGATCAGGTCAATTATGCAACCTTTAAGGTATCATATTTCGCTTCGGATGACAACATCGACCGAATTCATTTTTTAGTAAAATCACCACCAAACATAAATGCGCACATTTTCATAACTAGAAACATGCAAAATAATCGATCACAGAGTTATTTTGACAATCAACCTGGTATTTCTTTGTTCTATGAAAATTTGGAGATTGAAGATTTTTTAGATTGCGTTTTAGATGTTGAATGGTTTTATAAATCGAATGAGGCACTCGAATATATACAAGTGAATTTGGTTACATAACCTAAGGACGTTGTTGCTGTTTTGGTGGAAAAAGTTGTAAAGTCAGTAAAGAAATCGAGGAAAAGCACCAATACAATCTTCGAAAACAATGAAAAATATGAAGATGGATCGATTCTTACCAACTGACGATGAGTAATTTATTTTCCACACTATCAAAACTATTCTCAAGATAAAATATCATCGGTAGAGAATCCAAATAATGTACGACAAGCTATGACAAACTAATCTCCTATCTTGGCAATGAACCTGGTAAATGTAATTGATATATGCTTTAAACTAAGTTATTTTAATAACGATTTTGAGGAGTTTAGAGTTGTAAATTTTTTTTGAAGAGGAATGAAAATAAGCTTTTGAAATTGTTGAATATGAAGGAGAAGTAAAAGGTGTAATGATGGTTGAAAAGGAAGAAGAAAAAGTTAATAAGAACAACTACGAATGGTGGGGGCATTTTAGGTGGCCCAGGAGTAAATTTGGTCGGCCCAGAAGTAAATTGGTATTAGGTTTCATCCGACAGATGAAGAGTTGGTTAAGTATTATTTGAGGAGGAAGGTTTGCGGGAAGCCTATTAGGTTGAGGCTGTGACTGAAATTGATGTGTATAAATCTGAGCCATGGGAGCTTGCTGGTATGAGAATTTGGAATTTTTTAATGATTTTTATATATTGTTGCATGTGGGATATTATATTTTTGCTGCAATTTGATTTTTTTTTTTTTAGGTTTTAGTGGTGTTTGTTGTATTTGGTATTTGTTGGTGTTTATGTTTTTTTGTTGTTTATGCAAAAATGGTGCCTTGGAGAATAAAATTTGTCAGATTTGTTGTGCAAGAAAAGAAAACAGTTTCTAATGTAAGGAAGATTTAAGGCTAAAGATGGGATTTTTTTTTGAACAATTAAAGATGGATTTTTTAACTCAGGGGAACTAGAAAAAGGATGTATGGTTATTTTAATTTTTTTAGATGTATAGCTATGAATGTATGTGTGTTTAAAAGTTGAACATTGTTCTGTATTGATCTACTGCTAACAGTGGTGGAATGAGTTCTATGTATTTCTTTTCATTGTTTTTCTGTAATGTATTCTTGTATGATTATTGTATGGTGTTGTGACGTGCTTTTTGATCTTGAAAGGCTATTCGTCTCTGAAGTCGAGAGATCTGGAGTGTTACTTCTTCAGCCCTGTAGATAGGAAGTATGGCAATGGATCTCGGCTGAACCGTGCCACCAGCCAAGGGTACTGGAAAGAGACTGGCGAAGATCGTGGTGTGCGTCACAAAAGCGAAAACATTGGGATGAAGAAGACGCTCGTTTTCCATAGTGGGCGAGCTCTCGATAGGAAACAGACAAATTGGGTAATGCATGAGTAAAGGGTTTGCGATTACGGATTGGAAAGATCTAGGGTTTCACAGGTTTGGAAGTTATTTTAGTTTAGTTTAGTTTCCTAAAAAAGGTTGGTACGGAGTAACGAATCTTAAACGAAGTTCAACGTTGTCGTTTTGCAAGGAAATAGGATGCATGTGTGCTTTGTATAATCTTCCAGAAGAGTGGTCTAGGCCCACCCAACGGCGACAGGTATGCCCCTATTATTGAAGAAGAGTGGGATGAAGATTCAGCGCTCGTAGTTCCTGGAGCATTTGTTGAAGATGATGCGGCCAATGCTGATGACTCCGCCGACGTAGATCAGGTCAATTATGCAACCTTTAAGGTATTATATTTCTCTTCGGATGAGAAGATCCACCAAATTCATTTTTTGATAAAATCACCACCAAACATGCGCACATTTTCATAACTAGAAACATGCAAAATAATCGATCACATAGTTATTTTGACAATAAACCTGGTATTTCATTGTTCTATGACAATTTGGAGATTGAATATTTTTTAGATTGCATCTTAGATGTTGAATGGTTTTATAAATCGAATGAGGCTCTCGAATATATACAAGTGAATTTGGTTACATAACCTAAGGACGTTGTTGCTGTTTTGGTGGAAAAAGTTGCAAAGTCAGTGAAGAAATCGAGGAAAAGCACCAATACAATCTTCAAAAACAATGAAAAATATGAAGATGGATCGATTCTTACCAACTGACGATGAGTAATTTAGTTTCCACACTACCAAAACTATTCTCAAGATAAAATATCATCGGTAGAGAATCCAAATAATGTACGACAAGCTATGACAAACTAATCTCTTATCTTGGCAATGAACTTGGTAAATGTAATTGATATATGCTTTAAACTAAGTTATTTTAATAACGATTTTGATGAGGTTAGAGTTGTAATTTTTTTTGAAGAGGAATGAAAAGAAGCTTTTGAAGTTGTTGAATATGAAGGAGAAGTAAAAGGTGTAATGATGGTTGAAAAGGAAGAAGAAAAAGTTAATAAGAACAACTACGAATGGTGGGGGCATTTTAGGTGGCCCAGGAGTAAATTTGGTCGGCCCAGAAGTAAATTGGGATTAGGTTTCATCCGACAGATGAAGAGTTGGTTAGGTATTATTTGAGGAGGAAGGTTTGCGGGAAGCCTATTAGGTTGAGGCTGTGACTGAAATTGATGTGTATAAATCTGAGCCATGGGAGCTTGCAGGTAAGAGAATTTGGATTTTTTTAATGATTTTTATATATTGTTGCATGTGGGATATTATATTTTTGCTGCAATTTGATGTTTTTTTTTTAGGTTTTAGCGGTGTTTGTTGTATTTGGTGTTTTCTGGTGTTTAAGTTTTATGTGTTGTTTGTGCAAAAATGATGGCTTGGAGAATCAAATTTGTGAGATTTGTTGTGCAAGAAAAGAAAATAGTTTCTAATGTTAGGAAGATTTAAGGTTAAAGATGGGATTATTTTTTGAACAATTAAAGATGGGGTTTTAACTCAAGGGAACTAGAAAAAGGATGTATAGTTTTTTTAATTTTTTTTAGATGTATAGCTATGTAGGTATGTGAGTTTAAAAGTTGAACATTGTTCTGTGTTGATCTACTGTTAACAGTGGTGGAATGAGTTCTCTGTATTTCTTTTCATTGTTTTTCTGTAATCTATTCTTGTATGATTATTGGATGGTCTTGTGACGTGCTTTTTGATCTTGAAAGGCTATTCGTCTCTGAAGTCGAGAGATCTGGAGTGTTACTTCTTCAGCCCTGTAGATAGGAAGTATGGCAATGGATCTCGGCTGAACCGTGCCACCAGCCAAGGGTACTGGAAAGAGACTGGCGAAGATCGTGGTGTGCGTCACAAAAGCGAAAACATTGGGATGAAGAAGACGCTCGTTTTCCATAGTGGGCGAGCTCTCGATAGGAAACAGACAAATTGGGTAATGCATGAGTAAAGAGTTTGCGATTACGGATTGGAAAGATCTAGGGTTTCACAGGTTTGGAAGTTATTTTAGTTTAGTTTAGTTTCCTAAAAAAGGTTGGTACGGAGTAACGAATCTTAAACGAAGTTCAACGTTGTCGTTTTGCAAGGAAATAGGATGCATGTGTGCTTTGTATAATCTTCCAGAAGAGTGGTCTAGGCCCACCCAACGGCGACAGGTATGCCCCTATTATTGAAGAAGAGTGGGATGAAGATTCAGCGCTCGTAGTTCCTGGAGCATTTGTTGAAGATGATGCGGCCAATGCTGATGACTCCGCCGACGTAGATCAGGTCAATTATGCAACCTTTAAGGTATTATATTTCTCTTCGGATGAGAAGATCCACCAAATTCATTTTTTGATAAAATCACCACCAAACATGCGCACATTTTCATAACTAGAAACATGCAAAATAATCGATCACATAGTTATTTTGACAATAAACCTGGTATTTCATTGTTCTATGACAATTTGGAGATTGAATATTTTTTAGATTGCATCTTAGATGTTGAATGGTTTTATAAATCGAATGAGGCTCTCGAATATATACAAGTGAATTTGGTTACATAACCTAAGGACGTTGTTGCTGTTTTGGTGGAAAAAGTTGCAAAGTCAGTGAAGAAATCGAGGAAAAGCACCAATACAATCTTCAAAAACAATGAAAAATATGAAGATGGATCGATTCTTACCAACTGCCGATGAGTAATTTAGTTTCCACACTACCAAAACTATTCTCAAGATAAAATATCATCGGTAGAGAATCCAAATAATGTACGACAAGCTATGACAAACTAATCTCTTATCTTGGCAATGAACTTGGTAAATGTAATTGATATATGCTTTAAACTAAGTTATTTTAATAACGATTTTGATGAGGTTAGAGTTGTAATTTTTTTTGAAGAGGAATGAAAAGAAGCTTTTGAAGTTGTTGAATATGAAGGAGAAGTAAAAGGTGTAATGATGGTTGAAAAGGAAGAAGAAAAAGTTAATAAGAACAACTACGAATGGTGGGGGCATTTTAGGTGGCCCAGGAGTAAATTTGGTCGGCCCAGAAGTAAATTGGGATTAGGTTTCATCCGACAGATGAAGAGTTGGTTAGGTATTATTTGAGGAGGAAGGTTTGCGGGAAGCCTATTAGGTTGAGGCTGTGACTGAAATTGATGTGTATAAATCTGAGCCATGGGAGCTTGCAGGTAAGAGAATTTGGATTTTTTTAATGATTTTTATATATTGTTGCATGTGGGATATTATATTTTTGCTGCAATTTGATGTTTTTTTTTTAGGTTTTAGCGGTGTTTGTTGTATTTGGTGTTTTCTGGTGTTTAAGTTTTATGTGTTGTTTGTGCAAAAATGATGGCTTGGAGAATCAAATTTGTGAGATTTGTTGTGCAAGAAAAGAAAATAGTTTCTAATGTTAGGAAGATTTAAGGTTAAAGATGGGATTATTTTTTGAACAATTAAAGATGGGGTTTTAACTCAAGGGAACTAGAAAAAGGATGTATAGTTTTTTTAATTTTTTTTAGATGTATAGCTATGTAGGTATGTGAGTTTAAAAGTTGAACATTGTTCTGTGTTGATCTACTGTTAACAGTGGTGGAATGAGTTCTCTGTATTTCTTTTCATTGTTTTTCTGTAATCTATTCTTGTATGATTATTGGATGGTCTTGTGACGTGCTTTTTGATCTTGAAAGGCTATTCGTCTCTGAAGTCGAGAGATCTGGAGTGTTACTTCTTCAGCCCTGTAGATAGAAAGTATGGCAATGGATCTCGGCTGGACCGTGCCACCAGCCAAGGGTACTGGAAAGAGACTGACAAAGATCGTGGTGTGCGTCACAAAAGCGAAAACATTGGGATGAAGAAGACGCTCGTTTTCCAAAGTGGGCGAGCTCATGATGGGAAACAGACAAATTGGGTAATGCATGAGTATAGGGTTTGCGATTACGAATTGGAAAGATCTGGGGTTTCACAGATTTGGAAGTTATTTTAGTTTAGTTTAGTTTCCTAAAAAAGGTTGGTACGGAGTAACGATTCTTAAAAGAAGTTCAACGTTGTCGTTTTGCAAGGAAATAGGATGCATTTGTGCTTTGTAGAATCTTCCAGAAGAGTGGTCTAGGCCCACCCAACGGCGACAGGTATGCCCCTATTATTGAAGAAGAGTGGGATGAAGATTCAGCGCTCGTAGTTCCTGGAGCATTTGTTGAAGATGATGCGGCCAATGCTGATGAGTCCGCCGACGTAGATCAGGTCAATTATGCAACCTTTAAGGTATCATGTTTCGCTTCGGATGAGAACATCGACCGAATTCATTTTTTGATAAAATCACCACCAAACATGCGCACATTTTCATAACTAGAAACATGCAAAATAATCGATCACATAGTTATTTTGACAATCAACCTGGTATTTCATTGTTCTATGACAATTTGGAGATTGAATATTTTTTAGATTGCATCTTAGATGTTGAATGGTTTTATAAATCGAATGAGGCTCTCGAATATATACAAGTGAATTTTGTTACATAACCTAAGGACGTTGTTGCTGTTTTGGTGGAAAAGTTGCAAAGTCAGTGAAGAAATCGAGGAAAAGCACCAATACAATCTTCCAAAAAAATGAAAAATATGAAGATGGATCGATTCTTACCAACTAGCGATGAGTAATTTAGTTTCCACACTACCAAAACTATTCTCAAGATAAAATATCATCGGTAGAGAATCCAATTAATGTACGACAAGCTATGACAAACTAATCTCTTATCTTGGCAATGAACTTGGTAAATGTAATTGATATATGCTTTAAACTAAGTTATTTTAATAACGATTTTGATGAGGTTAGAGTTGTAAATTTTTTTGAAGAGGAATGAAAAGAAGCTTTTGAAGTTGTTGAATATGAAGGAGACGTAAAAGGTGTAATGATGGCTGAAAAGGAAGAAGAAAAAGTTAATAAGAACAACTACGAATGGTGGGGGCATTTTAGGTGGCCCAGGAGTAAATTTGGTCGGCTTAGAAGTAAATTGGGATTAGGTTTCATCCGACAGATGAAGAGTTGGTTAGGTATTATTTGAGGAGGAAGGTTTGCGGGGAGCCTATTAGGTTGAGGCTGTGAGTGAAATTGATGTGTATAAATCTGAGCCATGGGAGCTTGCAGGTATGAGAATTTGGATTTTTTTAATGATTTTTATATATTGTTGCATGTGGGATATTATATTTTTGCTGCAATTTGATGTTTTTTTTTAGGTTTTAGCGGTGTTTGTTGTATTTGGTGTTTTCTGGTGTTTAAGTTTTATGTGTTGTTTGTGCAAAAATGATGGCTTGGAGAATCAAATTTGTGAGATTTGTTGTGCAAGAAAAGAAAATAGTTTCTAATGTTAGGAAGATTTAAGGTTAAAGATGGGATTATTTTCTGAACAATTAAAGATGGGGTTTTAACTCAAGGGAACTAGAAAAAGGATGTATAGTTTTTTTAATTTTTTTTAGATGTATAGCTATGTAGGTATTTGAGTTTAAAAGTTGAGCATTGTTCTGTGTTGATCTACTGTTAACAGTGGTGGAATGAGTTCTCTGTATTTCTTTTCATTGTTTTTCTGTAATGTATTCTTGTATGATTATTGGATGGTCTTGTGACGTGCTTTTTGATCTTGAAAGGCTATTCGTCTCTGAAGTCGAGAGATCTGAAGTGTTACTTCTTCAGCCCTGTAGATAGAAAGTATGGCAATGGATCTCGGCTGAACCGTGCCACCAGCCAAGGGTACTGGAAAGAGACTGACAAAGATCGTGGTGTGCGTCACAAAAGCGAAAACATTGGGATGAAGAAGACGATCGTTTTCCAAAGTGGGCGAGCTCATGATGGGAAACAGACAAATTGGGTAATGCATGAGTATAGGGTTTGCGATTACGAATTGGAAAGATCTGGGGTTTCACAGGTTTGGAAGTTATTTTAGTTTAGTTTAGTTTCCTAAAAAAGGTTGGTACGTAGTAACGAATCTTAAAAGAACTTCAACGTTGTCGTTTTGCAAGGAAATAGGATGCATTTGTGCTTTGTAGAATCTTCCAGAAGAGTGGTCTAGGCCCACCCAACGGCGACAGGTATGCCCCTATTATTGAAGAAGAGTGGGATGAAGATTCAGCGCTCATAGTTCCTGGAGCATTTGTTGAAGATGATGCGGCCAATGCTGATGAGTCCGCCGACGTAGATCAGGTCAATTATGCAACCTTTGAGGTATCATGTTTCGCTTCGGATGAGAACATCGACCGAATTCATTTTTTGATAAAATCACCACCAAACATGCGCACATTTTCATAACTATAAACATGCAAAATAATCGATCACATAGTTATTTTGACAATCAACCTGGTATTTCATTGTTCTATGACAATTTGGAGATTGAATATTTTTTAGATTGCATCTTAGATGTTGAATGGTTTTATAAATCGAATGAGGCTCTCGAATATATACAAGTGAATTTGGTTACATAACCTAAGGACGTTGTTGCTGTTTTGGTGGAAAAGTTGCAAAGTCAGTGAAGAAATCGAGGAAAAGCACCAATACAATCTTCAAAAAAAATGAAAAATATGAAGATGAATCGATTCTTACCAACTGGCGATGAGTAATTTAGTTTCCACACTACCAAAACTATTCTCAAGATAAAATATCATCGGTAGAGAATCCAAATAATGTACGACAAGCTATGACAAACTAATCTCTTATCTTGGCAATGAACTTGGTAAATGTAATTGATATATGCTTTAAACTAAGTTATTTTAATAACGATTTTGATGAGGTTAGAGTTGTAAATTTTTTTGAAGAGGAATGAAAAGAAGCTTTTGAAGTTGTGGAATATGAAGGAGAAGTAAAAGGTGTAATGATGGTTGAAAAGGAAGAAGAAAAAGTTAATAAGAACAACTACGAATGGTGGGGGCATTTTAGGTGGCCCAGGAGTAAATTTGGTCGGCCCAGAAGTAAATTGGGATTAGGTTTCATCCGACAGATGAAGAGTTGGTTAGGTATTATTTTAGGAGGAAGGTTTGCGGGGAGCCTATTAGGTTGAGGCTGTGACTGAAATTGATGTGTATAAATCTGAGCCATGGGAGCTTGCAGGTATGAGAATTTGGATTTTTTTAATGATTTTTATATATTGTTGCATGTGGGATATTATATTTTTGCTGCAATTTGATGTTTTTTTTGAGGTTTTAGCGGTGTTTGTTGTATTTGGTGTTTTCTGGTGTTTGAGTTTTATGTGTTGTTTGTGCAAAAATGATGTCTTGGAGAATCAAATTTGTGAGATTTGTTGTGCAAGAAAAGAAAATAGTTTCTAATGTTAGGAAGATTTAAGGTTAAAGATGGGATTATTTTTTGAACAATTAAAGATGGGGTTTTAACTCAAGGGAACTAGAAAAAGGATGTATAGTTTTTTTAATTTTTTTTAGATGTATAGCTATGTAGGTATGTGAGTTTAAAAGTTGAGCATTGTTCTGTGTTGATCTACTGTTAACAGTGGTGGAATGAGTTCTCTGTATTTCTTTTCATTGTTTTTCTGTAATGTATTCTTGTATGATTATTGGATGGTCTTGTGACGTGCTTTTTGATCTTGAAAGGCTATTCGTCTCTGAAGTCGAGAGATCTGGAGTGTTACTTCTTCAGCCCTGTAGATAGGAAGTATGGCAATGGATCTCGGCTGAACCGTGCCACCAGCCAAGGGTACTGGAAAGAGACTGACAAAGATCGTGGTGTGCGTCACAAAAGCGAAAACATTGGGATGAAGAAGACGCTCGTTTTCCAAAGTGGGCGAGCTCATGATGGGAAACAGACAAATTGGGTAATGCATGAGTATAGGGTTTGTGATTACGAATTGGAAAGATCTGGGGTTTCACAGGTTTGGAAGTTATTTTAGTTTAGTTTAGTTTCCTAAAAATGGTTGGTACGGAGTAACGAATCTTAAACGAAGTTCAACGTTTTCGTTTTGCAAGGAAATAGGATGCATTTGTGCTTTGTAGAATCTTCCAAAAGAGTGGTCTAGGCCCACCCAACGGCGACAGGTATGCCCCTATTATTGAAAAAGAGTGGGATGAAGATTCAGCGCTCGTAGTTCCTGGAGCATTTGTTGAAGATGATGCGGCCAATGCTGATGAGTCCGCCGACGTAGATCAGGTCAATTATGCAACCTTTAAGGTATCATATTTCGCTTCGGATGAGAACATCGACCGAATTCATTTTTTGATAAAATCACCACCAAACATGCGCACATTTTCATAACTAGAAACATGCAAAATAATCGATCACATAGTTATTTTGACAATCAACCTGGTATTTCATTGTTCTATGACATTTTGGAGATTGAATATTTTTTAGATTGCATCTTAGATGTTGAATGGTTTTATAAATCGAATGAGGCTCTCGAATATATACAAGTGAATTTGGTTACATAACCTAAGGACGTTGTTGCTGTTTTGGTGGAAAAAGTTGCAAAGTCAGTGAAGAAATCGAGGAAAAGCACCAATACAATCTTCAAAAACAATGAAAAATATGAAGATGGATCGATTCTTACCAACTGGCGATGAGTAATTTAGTTTCCACACTACCAAAACTATTCTCAAGATAAAATATCATCGGTAGAGAATCCAAATAATGTACGACAAGCTATGACAAACTAATCTCTTATCTTGGCAATGAACTTGGTAAATGTAATTGAGATATGCTTTAAACTAAGTTATTTTAATAACGATTTTGATGAGGTTAGAGTTGATTTTTTTTTTGAAGAGGAATGAAAAGAAGCTTTTGAAGTTGTTGAATATGAAGGAGAAGTAAAAGGTGTAATAATGGTTGAAAAGGAAGAAGAAAAAGTTAATAAGAACAACTACGAATGGTGGAGGCATTTTAGGTGGCCCAGGAGTAAATTTGGTCGGCCCAGAAGTAAATTGGGATTAGGTTTCATCCGACAGATGAAGAGTTGGTTATGTATTATTTGAGGAGGAAGGTTTGCGGGAAGCCTATTAGGTTGAGGCTGTGACTGAAATTGATGTGTATAAATCTGAGCCATGGGAGCTTGCAGGTATGAGAATTTGGATTTTTTTAATGACTTTTATATATTGTTGCATGTGGGATATTATATTTTTGCTGCAATTTAATGTTTTTTTTTTAGGTTTTAGCGGTGTTTGTTATATTTGGTGTTTTCTGGTGTTAAAGTTTTATGTGTTGTTTGTGCAAAAATGATGTCTTGGAGAATCAAATTTGTGAGATTTGTTGTGCAAGAAAAGAAAATAGTTTCTAATGTTAGGAAGATTTAAGGTTAAAGATGGGATTATTTTTTGAACAATTAAAGATGGGGTTTTAACTCAAGGGAACTAGAAAAAGGATGTATAGTTTTTTTAATTTTTTTTAGATGTATAGCTTTGTAGGTATGTGAGTTTAAAAGTTGAGCATTGTTCTGTGTTGATCTACTGTTAACAATGGTGGAATGAGTTCTCTGTATTGCTTTTCATTGTTTTTCTGTAATGTATTCTTGTATGATTATTGGATGGTCTTGTGACGTGCTTTTTGATCTTGAAAGGCTATTCGTCTCTGAAGTCGAGAGATCTGGAGTGTTACTTCTTTAGCCCTGTAGATAGGAAGTATGGCAATGGATCTCGGCTGAACCGTGCCACCAGCCAAGGGTACTGGAAAGAGACTGACAAAGATCGTGGTGTGCGTCACAAAAGCGAAAACATTGGGATGAAGAAGACGCTCGTTTTCCAAAGTGGGCGAGCTCATGATGGGAAACAGACAAATTGGGTAATGCATGAGTATAGGGTTTGCGATTACGAATTGGAAAGATCTGGGGTTTCACAGGTTTGGAAGTTATTTTAGTTTAGTTTAGTTTCCTAAAAAAGGTTGGTACGGAGTAACGAATCTTAAACGAAGTTCAACGTTGTCGTTTTGCAAGGAAATAGGATGCATTTGTGCTTTGTAGAATCTTCCAGAAGAGTGGTCTAGGCCCACCCAACGGCGACAGGTATGCCCCTATTATTGAAGAACTGTGGGATGAAGATTCAGCGCTCGTAGTTCCTGGAGCATTTGTTGAAGATGATGCGGCCAATGCTGATGAGTCCGCCGACGTAGATCAGGTCAATTATGCAACCTTTAAGGTATCATATTTCGCTTCGGATGAGAACATCGACCGAATTCATTTTTTGATAAAATCACCCCCAAACATGCGCACATTTTCATAACTAGAAACATGCAAAATAATCGATCACATAGTTATTTTGACAATGAACCTGGTATTTCATTGTTCTATGACAATTTGGAGATTGAATATTTTTTAGATTGCATCTTAGATGTTGAATGGTTTTATAAATGGAATGAGGCTCTCGAATATATACAAGTGAATTTGGTTACATAACCTAAGGACGTTGTTGCTGTTTTGGTGGAAAAAGTTGCAAAGTCAGTGAAGAAATCGAGGAAAAGCACCAATACAATCTTCAAAAACAATGAAAAATATGAAGATGGATCGATTCTTACCAACTGGCGATGAGTAATTTAGTTTCCACACTACAAAAACTATTCTCAAGATAAAATATCATCGGTAGAGAATCCAAATAATGTACGACAAGCTATGACAAACTAATCTCTTATCTTGGCAATGAACTTGGTAAATGTAATTGATATATTCTTTAAACTAAGTTATTTTAATAACGATTTTGATGAGGTTAGAGTTGTAAATTTTTTTGAAGAGGAATGAAAAGAAGCTTTTGAAGTTGTTGAATATGAAGGAGAAGTAAAAGGTGTAATGATGGTTGAAAAGGAAGACGAAAAGTTAATAAGAAAAACTACGAATGGTGGGGGCATTTTAGGTGGCCCAGGAGTAAATTTGGTCGGCCCAGAAGTAAATTGGGATTAGGTTTCATCCAACAGATGAAGAGTTGGTTAGGTATTATTTGAGGAGGAAGGTTTGCGGGGAGCCTATTAGGTTGAGACTGTGACTGAAATTGATGTGTATAAATCTGAGCCATGGGAGCTTGCAGGTATGAGAATTTGGATTTTTTTAATGATTTTTATATATTGTTGCATGTGGGATATTATATTTTTGCTGCAATTTGATGTTTTTTTTTGAGGTTTTAGCGGTGGTTGTTGTATTTGGTGTTTTCTGGTGTTTAAGTTTTATGTGTTGTTTGTGCAAAAATGATGTCTTGGAGAATCAAATTTGTGAGATTTGTTGTGCAAGAAAAGAAAATAGTTTCTAATGTTAGGAAGATTTAAGGTTAAAGATGGGATTATTTTTTGAACAATTAAAGATGGGGTTTTAACTCAAGGGAACTAGAAAAAGGATGTATAGTTTTTTTAATTTTTTTTAGATGTATAGCTTTGTAGGTATGTGAGTTTAAAAGTTGAGCATTGTTCTGTGTTGATCTACTGTTAACAATGGTGGAATGAGTTCTCTGTATTGCTTTTCATTGTTTTTCTGTAATGTATTCTTGTATGATTATTGGATGGTCTTGTGACGTGCTTTTTGATCTTGAAAGGCTATTCGTCTCTGAAGTCGAGAGATCTGGAGTGTTACTTCTTTAGCCCTGTAGATAGGAAGTATGGCAATGGATCTCGGCTGAACCGTGCCACCAGCCAAGGGTACTGGAAAGAGACTGACAAAGATCGTGGTGTGCGTCACAAAAGCGAAAACATTGGGATGAAGAAGACGCTCGTTTTCCAAAGTGGGCGAGCTCATGATGGGAAACAGACAAATTGGGTAATGCATGAGTATAGGGTTTGCGATTACGAATTGGAAAGATCTGGGGTTTCACAGGTTTGGAAGTTATTTTAGTTTAGTTTAGTTTCCTAAAAAAGGTTGGTACGGAGTAACGAATCTTAAACGAAGTTCAACGTTGTCGTTTTGCAAGGAAATAGGATGCATTTGTGCTTTGTAGAATCTTCCAGAAGAGTGGTCTAGGCCCACCCAACGGCGACAGGTATGCCCCTATTATTGAAGAACTGTGGGATGAAGATTCAGCGCTCGTAGTTCCTGGAGCATTTGTTGAAGATGATGCGGCCAATGCTGATGAGTCCGCCGACGTAGATCAGGTCAATTATGCAACCTTTAAGGTATCATATTTCGCTTCGGATGAGAACATCGACCGAATTCATTTTTTGATAAAATCACCCCCAAACATGCGCACATTTTCATAACTAGAAACATGCAAAATAATCGATCACATAGTTATTTTGACAATGAACCTGGTATTTCATTGTTCTATGACAATTTGGAGATTGAATATTTTTTAGATTGCATCTTAGATGTTGAATGGTTTTATAAATGGAATGAGGCTCTCGAATATATACAAGTGAATTTGGTTACATAACCTAAGGACGTTGTTGCTGTTTTGGTGGAAAAAGTTGCAAAGTCAGTGAAGAAATCGAGGAAAAGCACCAATACAATCTTCAAAAACAATGAAAAATATGAAGATGGATCGATTCTTACCAACTGGCGATGAGTAATTTAGTTTCCACACTACAAAAACTATTCTCAAGATAAAATATCATCGGTAGAGAATCCAAATAATGTACGACAAGCTATGACAAACTAATCTCTTATCTTGGCAATGAACTTGGTAAATGTAATTGATATATTCTTTAAACTAAGTTATTTTAATAACGATTTTGATGAGGTTAGAGTTGTAAATTTTTTTGAAGAGGAATGAAAAGAAGCTTTTGAAGTTGTTGAATATGAAGGAGAAGTAAAAGGTGTAATGATGGTTGAAAAGGAAGACGAAAAAGTTAATAAGAACAACTACGAATGGTGGGGGCATTTTAGGTGGCCCATGAGTAAATTTGGTCGGCCCAGAAGTAAATTGGGATTAGGTTTCATCCAACAGATGAAGAGTTGGTTAGGTATTATTTGAGGAGGAAGGTTTGCGGGGAGCCTATTAGGTTGAGACTGTGACTGAAATTGATGTGTATAAATCTGAGCCATGGGAGCTTGCAGGTATGAGAATTTGGATTTTTTTAATGATTTTTATATATTGTTGCATGTGGGATATTATATTTTTGCTGCAATTTGATGTTTTTTTTTGAGGTTTTAGCGGTGGTTGTTGTATTTGGTGTTTTCTGGTGTTTAAGTTTTATGTGTTGTTTGTGCAAAAATGATGTCTTGGAGAATCAAATTTGTGAGATTTGTTGTGCAAGAAAAGAAAATAGTTTCTAATGTTAGGAAGATTTAAGGTTAAAGATGGGATTATTTTTTGAACAATTAAAGATGGGGTTTTAACTCAAGGGAACTAGAAAAAGGATGTATAGTTTTTTTAATTTTTTTTAGATGTATAGCTTTGTAGGTATGTGAGTTTAAAAGTTGAGCATTGTTCTGTGTTGATCTACTGTTAACAATGGTGGAATGAGTTCTCTGTATTGCTTTTCATTGTTTTTCTGTAATGTATTCTTGTATGATTATTGGATGGTCTTGTGACGTGCTTTTTGATCTTGAAAGGCTATTCGTCTCTGAAGTCGAGAGATCTGGAGTGTTACTTCTTTAGCCCTGTAGATAGGAAGTATGGCAATGGATCTCGGCTGAACCGTGCCACCAGCCAAGGGTACTGGAAAGAGACTGACAAAGATCGTGGTGTGCGTCACAAAAGCGAAAACATTGGGATGAAGAAGACGCTCGTTTTCCAAAGTGGGCGAGCTCATGATGGGAAACAGACAAATTGGGTAATGCATGAGTATAGGGTTTGCGATTACGAATTGGAAAGATCTGGGGTTTCACAGGTTTGGAAGTTATTTTAGTTTAGTTTAGTTTCCTAAAAAAGGTTGGTACGGAGTAACGAATCTTAAACGAAGTTCAACGTTGTCGTTTTGCAAGGAAATAGGATGCATTTGTGCTTTGTAGAATCTTCCAAAAGAGTGGTCTAGGCCCACCCAACGGCGACAGGTATGCCCCTATTATTGAAGAAGAGTGGGATGAAGATTCAGCGCTCGTAGTTCCTGTAGCATTTGTTGAAGATGATGCGGCCAATGCTGATGAGTCCGCCGACGTAGATCAGGTCAATTATGCAACCTTTAAGGTATCATATTTCGCTTCGGATGAGAACATCGACCGAATTCATTTTTTGATAAAATCACCACCAAACATGCGCACATTTTCATAACTAGAAACATGCAAAATAATCGATCACATAGTTATTTTGACAATGAACCTGGTATTTCCTTGTTCTATGACAATTTGGAGATTGAATATTTTTTAGATTGCATCTTAGATGTTGAATGGTTTTATAAATGGAATGAGGCTCTCGAATATATACAAGTGAATTTGGTTACATAACCTAAGGACGTTGTTGCTGTTTTGGTGGAAAAAGTTGCAAAGTCAGTGAAGAAATCGAGGAAAAGCACCAATACAATCTTCAAAAACAATGAAAAATATGAAGATGGATCGATTCTTACCAACTGGCGATGAGTAATTTAGTTTCCACACTACAAAAACTATTCTCAAGATAAAATATCATCGGTAGAGAATCCAAATAATGTACGACAAGCTATGACAAACTAATCTCTTATCTTGGCAATGAACTTGGTAAATGTAATTGATATATTCTTTAAACTAAGTTATTTTAATAACGATTTTGATGAGGTTAGAGTTGTAAATTTTTTTGAAGAGGAATGAAAAGAAGCTTTTGAAGTTGTTGAATATGAAGGAGAAGTAAAAGGTGTAATGATGGTTGAAAAGGAAGACGAAAAAGTTAATAAGAACAACTACGAATGGTGGGGGCATTTTAGGTGGCCCAGGAGTAAATTTGGTCGGCCCAGAAGTAAATTGGGATTAGGTTTCATCCAACAGATGAAGAGTTGGTTAGGTATTATTTGAGGAGGAAGGTTTGCGGGGAGCCTATTAGGTTGAGACTGTGACTGAAATTGATGTGTATAAATCTGAGCCATGGGAGCTTGCAGGTATGAGAATTTGGATTTTTTTAATGATTTTTATATATTGTTGCATGTGGGATATTATATTTTTGCTGCAATTTGATGTTTTTTTTTTGAGGTTTTAGCGGTGGTTGTTGTATTTGGTGTTTTCTGGTGTTTAAGTTTTATGTGTTGTTTGTGCAAAAATGATGTCTTGGAGAATCAAATTTGTGAGATTTGTTGTGCAAGAAAAGAAAATAGTTTCTAATGTTAGGAAGATTTAAGGTTAAAGATGGGATTATTTTTTGAACAATTAAAGATGGGGTTTTAACTCAAGGGAACTAGAAAAAGGATGTATAGTTTTTTTAATTTTTTTTAGATGTATAGCTTTGTAGGTATGTGAGTTTAAAAGTTGAGCATTGTTCTGTGTTGATCTACTGTTAACAATGGTGGAATGAGTTCTCTGTATTGCTTTTCATTGTTTTTCTGTAATGTATTCTTGTATGATTATTGGATGGTCTTGTGACGTGCTTTTTGATCTTGAAAGGCTATTCGTCTCTGAAGTCGAGAGATCTGGAGTGTTACTTCTTTAGCCCTGTAGATAGGAAGTATGGCAATGGATCTCGGCTGAACCGTGCCACCAGCCAAGGGTACTGGAAAGAGACTGACAAAGATCGTGGTGTGCGTCACAAAAGCGAAAACATTGGGATGAAGAAGACGCTCGTTTTCCAAAGTGGGCGAGCTCATGATGGGAAACAGACAAATTGGGTAATGCATGAGTATAGGGTTTGCGATTACGAATTGGAAAGATCTGGGGTTTCACAGGTTTGGAAGTTATTTTAGTTTAGTTTAGTTTCCTAAAAAAGGTTGGTACGGAGTAACGAATCTTAAACGAAGTTCAACGTTGTCGTTTTGCAAGGAAATATGATGCATTTGTGCTTTGTAGAATCTTCCAAAAGAGTGGTCTAGGCCCACCCAACGGCGACAGGTATGCCCCTATTATTGAAGAAGAGTGGGATGAAGATTCAGCGCTCGTAGTTCCTGTAGCATTTGTTGAAGATGATGCGGCCAATGCTGATGAGTCCGCCGACGTAGATCAGGTCAATTATGCAACCTTTAAGGTATCATATTTCGCTTCGGATGAGAACATCGACCGAATTCATTTTTTGATAAAATCACCACCAAACATGCGCACATTTTCATAACTAGAAACATGCAAAATAATCGATCACATAGTTATTTTGACAATGAACCTGGTATTTCCTTGTTCTATGACAATTTGGAGATTGAATATTTTTTAGATTGCATCTTAGATGTTGAATGGTTTTATAAATGGAATGAGGCTCTCGAATATATACAAGTGAATTTGGTTACATAACCTAAGGACGTTGTTGCTGTTTTGGTGGAAAAAGTTGCAAAGTCAGTGAAGAAATCGAGGAAAAGCACCAATACAATCTTCAAAAACAATGAAAAATATGAAGATGGATCGATTCTTACCAACTGGCGATGAGTAATTTAGTTTCCACACTACAAAAACTATTCTCAAGATAAAATATCATCGGTAGAGAATCCAAATAATGTACGACAAGCTATGACAAACTAATCTCTTATCTTGGCAATGAACTTGGTAAATGTAATTGATATATTCTTTAAACTAAGTTATTTTAATAACGATTTTGATGAGGTTAGAGTTGTAAATTTTTTTGAAGAGGAATAAAAAGAAGCTTTTGAAGTTGTTGAATATGAAGGAGAAGTAAAAGGTGTAATGATGGTTGAAAAGGAAGACGAAAAAGTTAATAAGAACAACTACGAATGGTGGGGGCATTTTAGGTGGCCCAGGAGTAAATTTGGTCGGCCCAGAAGTAAATTGGGATTAGGTTTCATCCAACAGATGAAGAGTTGGTTAGGTATTATTTGAGGAGGAAGGTTTGCGGGGAGCCTATTAGGTTGAGACTGTGACTGAAATTGATGTGTATAAATCTGAGCCATGGGAGCTTGCAGGTATGAGAATTTGGATTTTTTTAATGATTTTTATATATTGTTGCATGTGGGATATTATATTTTTGCTGCAATTTGATGTTTTTTTTTTAGGTTTTAGCGGTGGTTGTTGTATTTGGTGTTTTCTGGTGTTTAAGTTTTATGTGTTGTTTGTGCAAAAATGATGTCTTGGAGAATCAAATTTG
The DNA here is from genome assembly GCA_948329865.1 of Linaria vulgaris. Taxonomy (NCBI): domain Eukaryota; kingdom Viridiplantae; phylum Streptophyta; class Magnoliopsida; order Lamiales; family Plantaginaceae; genus Linaria; species Linaria vulgaris. The sequence continues at coordinate 4,847,172 of OX415253.1, read as the reverse complement.
TGAGATTTGTTGTGCAAGAAAAGAAAATAGTTTCTAATGTTAGGAAGATTTAAGGTTAAAGATGGGATTATTTTTTGAACAATTAAAGATGGGGTTTTAACTCAAGGGAACTAGAAAAAGGATGTATAGTTTTTTTAATTTTTTTTAGATGTATAGCTTTGTAGGTATGTGAGTTTAAAAGTTGAGCATTGTTCTGTGTTGATCTACTGTTAACAATGGTGGAATGAGTTCTCTGTATTGCTTTTCATTGTTTTTCTGTAATGTATTCTTGTATGATTATTGGATGGTCTTGTGACGTGCTTTTTGATCTTGAAAGGCTATTCGTCTCTGAAGTCGAGAGATCTGGAGTGTTACTTCTTTAGCCCTGTAGATAGGAAGTATGGCAATGGATCTCGGCTGAACCGTGCCACCAGCCAAGGGTACTGGAAAGAGACTGACAAAGATCGTGGTGTGCGTCACAAAAGCGAAAACATTGGGATGAAGAAGACGCTCGTTTTCCAAAGTGGGCGAGCTCATGATGGGAAACAGACAAATTGGGTAATGCATGAGTATAGGGTTTGCGATTACGAATTGGAAAGATCTGGGGTTTCACAGGTTTGGAAGTTATTTTAGTTTAGTTTAGTTTCCTAAAAAAGGTTGGTACGGAGTAACGAATCTTAAACGAAGTTCAACGTTGTCGTTTTGCAAGGAAATAGGATGCATTTGTGCTTTGTAGAATCTTCCAAAAGAGTGGTCTAGGCCCACCCAACGGCGACAGGTATGCCCCTATTATTGAAGAAGAGTGGGATGAAGATTCAGCGCTCGTAGTTCCTGTAGCATTTGTTGAAGATGATGCGGCCAATGCTGATGAGTCCGCCGACGTAGATCAGGTCAATTATGCAACCTTTAAGGTATCATATTTCGCTTCGGATGAGAACATCGACCGAATTCATTTTTTGATAAAATCACCACCAAACATGCGCACATTTTCATAACTAGAAACATGCAAAATAATCGATCACATAGTTATTTTGACAATGAACCTGGTATTTCATTGTTCTATGACAATTTGGAGATTGAATATTTTTTAGATTGCATCTTAGATGTTGAATGGTTTTATAAATGGAATGAGGCTCTCGAATATATACAAGTGAATTTGGTTACATAACCTAAGGACGTTGTTGCTGCTTTGGTGGAAAAAGTTGCAAAGTCAGTGAAGAAATCGAGGAAAAGCACCAATACAATCTTCAAAAACAATGAAAAATATGAAGATGGATCGATTCTTACCAACTGGCGATGAGTAATTTAGTTTCCACACTACAAAAACTATTCTCAAGATAAAATATCATCGGTAGAGAATCCAAATAATGTACGACAAGCTATGACAAACTAATCTCTTATCTTGGCAATGAACTTGGTAAATGTAATTGATATATGCTTTAAACTAAGTTATTTTAATAACGATTTTGATGAGGTTAGAGTTGTAAATTTTTTTGAAGAGGAATGAAAAGAAGCTTTTGAAGTTGTTGAATATGAAGGAGAAGTAAAAGGTGTAATGATGGTTGAAAAGGAAGACGAAAAAGTTAATAAGAACAACTACGAATGGTGGGGGCATTTTAGGTGGCCCAGGAGTAAATTTGGTCGGCCCAGAAGTAAATTGGGATTAGGTTTCATCCAACAGATGAAGAGTTGGTTAGGTATTATTTGAGGAGGAAGGTTTGCGGGGAGCCTATTAGGTTGAGACTGTGACTGAAATTGATGTGTATAAATCTGAGCCATGGGAGCTTGCAGGTAGGAGAATTTGGATTTTTTTAATGATTTTTATATATTGTTGCATGTGGGATATTATATTTTTGCTGCAATTTGATGTTTTTTTTTGAGGTTTTAGCGGTGGTTGTTGTATTTGGTGTTTTCTGGTGTTTAAGTTTTATGTGTTGTTTGTGCAAAAATGATGTCTTGGAGAATCAAATTTGTGAGATTTGTTGTGCAAGAAAAGAAAATAGTTTCTAATGTTAGGAAGATTTAAGGTTAAAGATGGGATTATTTTTTGAACAATTAAAGATGGGGTTTTAACTCAAGGGAACTAGAAAAGGGATGTATAGTTTTTTTAATTTTTTTTAGATGTATAGCTTTGTAGGTATGTGAGTTTAAAAGTTGAGCATTGTTCTGTGTTGATCTACTGTTAACAGTGGTGGAATGAGTTCTCTGTATTGCTTTTCATTGTTTTTCTGTAATGTATTCTTGTATGATTATTGGATGGTCTTGTGACGTGCTTTTTGATCTTGAAAGGCTATTCGTCTCTGAAGTCGAGAGATCTGGAGTGTTACTTCTTTAGCCCTGTAGATAGGAAGTATGGCAATGGATCTCGGCTGAACCGTGCCACCAGCCAAGGGTACTGGAAAGAGACTGACAAAGATCGTGGTGTGCGTCACAAAAGCGAAAACATTGGGATGAAGAAGACGCTCGTTTTCCAAAGTGGGCGAGCTCATGATGGGAAACAGACAAATTGGGTAATGCATGAGTATAGGGTTTGCGATTACGAATTGGAAAGATCTGGGGTTTCACAGGTTTGGAAGTTATTTTAGTTTAGTTTAGTTTCCTAAAAAAGGTTGGTACGGAGTAACGAATCTTAAACGAAGTTCAACGTTGTCGTTTTGCAAGGAAATAGGATGCATTTGTGCTTTGTAGAATCTTCCAAAAGAGTGGTCTAGGCCCACCCAACGGCGACAGGTATGCCCCTATTATTGAAGAAGAGTGGGATGAAGATTCAGCGCTCGTAGTTCCTGGAGCATTTATTGAAGATGATGCGGCCAATGCTGATGAGTCCGCCGACGTAGATCAGGTCAATTATGCAACCTTTAAGGTATCATATTTCGCTTCGGATGAGAACATCGACCGAATTCATTTTTTGATAAAATCACCACCAAACATGCGCACATTTTCATAACTAGAAACATGCAAAATAATCGATCACATAGTTATTTTGACAATGAACCTGGTATTTCATTGTTCTATGACAATTTGGAGATTGAATATTTTTTAGATTGCATCTTAGATGTTGAATGGTTTTATAAATCGAATGAGGCTCTCGAATATATACAAGTGAATTTGGTTACATAACCTAAGGACGTTGTTGCTGTTTTGGTGGAAAAAGTTGCAAAGTCAGTGAAGAAATCGAGGAAAAGCACCAATACAATCTTCAAAAACAATGAAAAATATGAAGATGGATCGATTCTTACCAACTGACGATGAGTAATTTAGTTTCCACACTACCAAAACTATTCTCAAGATAAAATATCATCGGTAGAGAATCCAAATAATGTACGACAAGCTATGACAAACTAATGAACTTGGTAAATGTAATTGATATATGCCTTAATCTAAGTTATTTTAATAACGATTTTGATGAGGTTAGAGTTGTAATTTTTTTTGAAGAGGAATGAAAAGAAGCTTTTGAAGTTGTTGAATATGAAGGAGAAGTAAAAGGTGTAATGATGGTTGAAAAGGAAGAAGAAAAAGTTAATAAGAACAACTACGAATGGTGGGGGCAATTTAGGTGGCCCAGGAGTAAATTTGGTCGGCCCAGAAGTAAATTGGGATTAGGTTTCATCCGACAGATGAAGAGTGGGTTAGGTATTATTTGAGGAGGAAGGTTTGCGGGGAGCCTATTAGGTTGAGACTGTGACTGAAATTGATGTGTATAAATCTGAGCCATGGGAGCTTGCATGTATGAGAATTTGGATTTTTTTAATGATTTTTATATATTGTTGCATGTGGGATATTATATTTTTGCTGCAATTTGATGTTTTTTTTGAGGTTTTAGCGGTGGTTGTTGTATTTGGTGTTTTCTGGTGTTTAAGTTTTATGTGTTGTTTGTGCAAAAATGATGTCTTGGAGAATCAAATTTGTGAGATTTGTTGTGCAAGAAAAGAAAATAGTTTCTAATGTTAGGAAGATTTAAGGTTAAAGATGGGATTATTTTTTGAACAATTAAAGATGGGGTTTTAACTCAAGGGAACTAGAAAAAGGATGTATAGTTTTTTTAATTTTTTTTAGATGTATAGATTTGTAGGTATGTGAGTTTAAAAGTTGAGCATTGTTCTGTGTTGATCTACTGTTAACAGTGGTGGAATGAGTTCTCTGTATTGCTTTTCATTGTTTTTCTGTAATGTATTCTTGTATGATTATTGGATGGTCTTGTGACGTGCTTTTTGATCTTGAAAGGCTATTCGTCTCTGAAGTCGAGAGATCTGGAGTGTTACTTCTTTAGCCCTGTAGATAGGAAGTATGGCAATGGATCTCGGCTGAACCGTGCCACCAGCCAAGGGTACTGGAAAGAGACTGACAAAGATCGTGGTGTGCGTCACAAAAGCGAAAACATTGGGATGAAGAAGACGCTCGTTTTCCAAAGTGGGCGAGCTCATGATGGGAAACAGACAAATTGGGTAATGCATGAGTATAGGGTTTGCGATTACGAATTGGAAAGATCTGGGGTTTCACAGGTTTGGAAGTTATTTTAGTTTATTTTAGTTTCCTAAAAAAGGTTGGTACGGAGTAACGAATCTTAAACGAAGTTCAACGTTGTCGTTTTGCAAGGAAATAGGATGCATTTGTGCTTTGTAGAATCTTCCAAAAGAGTGGTCTAGGCCCACCCAACGGCGACAGGTATGCCCCTATTATTGAAGAAGAGTGGGATGAAGATTCAGCGCTCGTAGTTCCTGGAGCATTTGTTGAAGATGATGCGGCCAATGCTGATGAGTCCGCCGACGTAGATCAGGTCAATTATGCAACCTTTAAGGTATCATATTTCGCTTCGGATGAGAACATCGACCGAATTCATTTTTTGATAAAATCACCACCAAACATGCGCACATTTTCATAACTAGAAACATGCAAAATAATCGATCACATAGTTATTTTGACAATGAACCTGGTATTTCATTGTTCTATGACAATTTGGAGATTGAATATTTTTTAGATTGCATCTTAGATGTTGAATGGTTTTATAAATCGAATGAGGCTCTCGAATATATACAAGTGAATTTGGTTACATAACCTAAGGACGTTGTTGCTGTTTTGGTGGAAAAAGTTGCAAAGTCAGTGAAGAAATCGAGGAAAAGCACCAATACAATCTTCAAAAACAATGAAAAATATGAAGATGGATCGATTCTTACCAACTGACGATGAGTAATTTAGTTTCCACACTACCAAAACTATTCTCAAGATAAAATATCATCGGTAGAGAATCCAAATAATGTACGACAAGCTATGACAAACTAATGAACTTGGTAAATGTAATTGATATATGCCTTAATCTAAGTTATTTTAATAACGATTTTGATGAGGTTAGAGTTGTAATTTTTTTTGAAGAGGAATGAAAAGAAGCTTTTGAAGTTGTTGAATATGAAGGAGAAGTAAAATGTGTAATGATGGTTGAAAAGGAAGAAGAAAAAGTTAATAAGAACAACTACGAATGGTGGGGGCAATTTAGGTGGCCCAGGAGTAAATTTGGTCGGCCCAGAAGTAAATTGGGATTAGGTTTCATCCGACAGATGAAGAGTGGGTTAGGTATTATTTGAGGAGGAAGGTTTGCGGGGAGCCTATTAGGTTGAGACTGTGACTGAAATTGATGTGTATAAATCTGAGCCATGGGAGCTTGCAGGTATGAGAATTTGGATTTTTTTAATGATTTTTATATATTGTTGCATGTGGGATATTATATTTTTGCTGCAATTTGATGTTTTTTTTGAGGTTTTAGCGGTGGTTGTTGTATTTGGTGTTTTCTGGTGTTTAAGTTTTATGTGTTGTTTGTGCAAAAATGATGTCTTGGAGAATCAAATTTGTGAGATTTGTTGTCCAAGAAAAGAAAATAGTTTCTAATGTTAGGAAGATTTAAGGTTAAAGATGGGATTATTTTTTGAACAATTAAAGATGGGGTTTTAACTCAAGGGAACTAGAAAAAGGATGTATAGTTTTTTTAATTTTTTTTAGATGTATAGCTTTGTAGGTATGTGAGTTTAAAAGTTGAGCATTGTTCTGTGTTGATCTACTGTTAACAGTGGTGGAATGAGTTCTCTGTATTGCTTTTCATTGTTTTTCTGTAATGTATTCTTGTATGATTATTGGATGGTCTTGTGACGTGCTTTTTGATCTTGAAAGGCTATTCGTCTCTGAAGTCGAGAGATCTGGAGTGTTACTTCTTCAGCCCTGTAGATAGGAAGTATGGCAATGGATCTCGGCTGAACCGTGCCACCAGCCAAGGGTACTGGAAAGAGACTGACAAAGATCGTGGTGTGCGTCACAAAAGCGAAAACATTGGGATGAAGAAGACGCTCGTTCTCCAAAGTGGGCGAGCTCATGATGGGAAACAGACAAATTGGGTAATGCATGAGTATAGGGTTTGCGATTACGAATTGGAAAGATCTGGGGTTTCACAGGTTTGGAAGTTATTTTAGTTTAGTTTAGTTTCCTAAAAAAGGTTGGTACGGAGTAACGAATCTTAAACGAAGTTCAACGTTGTCGTTTTGCAAGGAAATAGGATGCATTTGTGCTTTGTAGAATCTTCCAAAAGAGTGGTCTAGGCCCACCCAACGGCGACAGGTATGCCCCTATTATTGAAGAAGAGTGGGATGAAGATTCAGCGCTCGTAGTTCCTGGAGCATTTGTTGAAGATGATGCGGCCAATGCTGATTAGTCCGCCGACGTAGATCAGGTCAATTATGCAACATTTAAGGTATCATATTTCGCTTCGGATGAGAACATCGACAGAATTCATTTTTTGATAAAATCACCACCAAACATGCGCACATTTTCATAACTAGAAACATGCAAAATAATCGATCACATAGTTATTTTGACAATGAACCTGGTATTTCATTGTTCTATGACAATTTGGAGATTGAATATTTTTTAGATTGCATCTTAGATGTTGAATGGTTTTATAAATCTAATGAGGCTCTCGAATCTATACAAGTGAATTTGGTTACATAACCTAAGGACGTTGTTGCTGTTTTGGTGGAAAAAGTTGCAAAGTCAGTGAAGAAATCGAGGAAAAGCACCAATACAATCTTCAAAAACAATGAAAAATATGAAGATGGATCGATTCTTACCAACTGACGATGAGTAATTTAGTTTCCACACTACCAAAACTATTCTCAAGATAAAATATCATCGGTAGAGAATCCAAATAATGTACGACAAGCTATGACAAACTAATCTCTTATCTTGGCAATGAACTTGGTAAATGTAATTGATATATGCTTTAATCTAAGTTATTTTAATAACGATTTTGATGAGGTTAGAGTTGTAATTTTTTTTGAAGAGGAATGAAAAGAAGCTTTTGAAGTTGTTGAATATGAAGGAGAAGTAAAAGGTGTAATGATGGTTGAAAAGGAAGAAGAAAAAGTTAATAAGAACAACTACGAATGGTGGGGGCAATTTAGGTGGCCCAGGAGTAAATTTGGTCGGCCCAGAAGTAAATTGGGATTAGGTTTCATCCGACAGATGAAGAGTGGGTTAGGTATTATTTGAGGAGGAAGGTTTGCGGGGAGCCTATTAGGTTGAGGCTGTGACTGAAATTGATGTGTATAAATCTGAGCCATTGGAGCTTGCAGGTATGAAAATTTGGATTTTTTTAATGATTTTTATATATTGTTGCATGTGGGATATTATATTTTTGCTGCAATTTGATGTTTTTTTTGAGGTTTTAGCGGTGGTTGTTGTATTTGGTGTTTTCTGGTGTTTAAGTTTTATGTGTTGTTTGTGCAAAAATGATGTCTTGGAGAATCAAATTTGTGAGATTTGTTGTGCAAGAAAAGAAAATAGTTTCTAATGTTAGGAAGATTTAAGGTTAAAGATGGGATTATTTTTTGAACAATTAAAGATGGGGTTTTAACTCAAGGGAACTAGAAAAAGGATGTATAGTTTTTTTAATTTTTTTTAGATGTATAGCTTTGTAGGTATGTGAGTTTAAAAGTTGAGCATTGTTCTGTGTTGATCTACTGTTAACAGTGGTGGAATGAGTTCTCTGTATTGCTTTTCATTGTTTTTCTGTAATGTATTCTTGTATGATTATTGGATGGTCTTGTGACGTGCTTTTTGATCTTGAAAGGCTATTCGTCTCTGAAGTCGAGAGATCTGGAGTGTTACTTCTTTAGCCCTGTAGATAGGAAGTATGGCAATGGATCTCGGCTGAACCGTGCCACCAGCCAAGGGTACTGGAAAGAGACTGACAAAGATCGTGGTGTGCGTCACAAAAGCGAAAACATTGGGATGAAGAAGACGCTCGTTTTCCAAAGTGGGCGAGCTCATGATGGGAAACAGACAAATTGGGTAATGCATGAGTATAGGGTTTGCGATTACGAATTGGAAAGATCTGGGGTTTCACAGGTTTGGAAGTTATTTTAGTTTAGTTTAGTTTCCTAAAAAAGGTTGGTACGGAGTAACGAATCTTAAACGAAGTTCAACGTTGTCGTTTTGCAAGGAAATAGGATGCATTTGTGCTTTGTAGAATCTTCCAAAAGAGTGGTCTAGGCCCACCCAACGGCGACAGGTATGCCCCTATTATTGAAGAAGAGTGGGATGAAGATTCAGCGCTCGTAGTTCCTGGAGCATTTGTTGAAGATGATGCGGCCAATGCTGATGAGTCCGCCGACGTAGATCAGGTCAATTATGCAACCTTTAAGGTATCATATTTCACTTCGGATGAGAACATCGACCGAATTCATTTTTTGATAAAATCACCACCAAACATGCGCACATTTTCATAACTAGAAACATGCAAAATAATCGATCACATAGTTATTTTGATAATGAACCTGGTATTTCATTGTTCTATGACAATTTGGAGATTGAATATTTTTTAGATTGCATCTTAGATGTTGAATGGTTTTATAAATGGAATGAGGCTCTCGAATATATACAAGTGAATTTGGTTACATAACCTAAGGACGTTGTTGCTGTTTTGGTGGAAAAAGTTGCAAAGTCAGTGAAGAAATCGAGGAAAAGCACCAATACAATCTTCAAAAACAATGAAAAATATGAAGATGGATCGATTCTTACCAACTGGCGATGAGTAATTTAGTTTCCACACTACAAAAACTATTCTCAAGATAAAATATCATCGGTAGAGAATCCAAATAATGTACGACAAGCTATGACAAACTAATCTCTTATCTTGGCAATGAACTTGGTAAATGTAATTGATATATGCTTTAAACTAAGTTATTTTAATAACGATTTTGATGAGGTTAGAGTTGTAAATTTTTTTGAAGAGGAATGAAAAGAAGCTTTTGAAGTTGTTGAATATGAAGGAGAAGTAAAAGGTGTAATGATGGTTGAAAAGGAAGACGAAAAAGTTAATAAGAACAACTACGAATGGTGGGGGCATTTTAGGTGGCCCAGGAGTAAATTTGGTCGGCCCAGAAGTAAATTGGGATTAGGTTTCATCCAACAGATGAAGAGTTGGTTAGGTATTATTTGAGGAGGAAGGTTTGCGGGGAGCCTATTAGGTTGAGACTGTGACTGAAATTGATGTGTATAAATCTGAGCCATGGGAGCTTGCAGGTATGAGAATTTGGATTTTTTTAATGATTTTTATATATTGTTGCATGTGGGATATTATATTTTTGCTGCAATTTGATGTTTTTTTTTTGAGGTTTTAGCGGTGGTTGTTGTATTTGGTGTTTTTTGGTGTTTAAGTTTTATGTGTTGTTTGTGCAAAAATGATGTCTTGGAGAATCAAATTTGTGAGATTTGTTGTGCAAGAAAAGAAAATAGTTTCTAATGTTAGGAAGATTTAAGGTTAAAGATGGGATTATTTTTTGAACAATTAAAGATGGGGTTTTAACTCAAGGGAACTAGAAAAAGGATGTATAGTTTTTTTAATTTTTTTTAGATGTATAGCTTTGTAGGTATGTGAGTTTAAAAGTTGAGCATTGTTCTGTGTTGATCTACTGTTAACAGTGGTGGAATGAGTTCTCTGTATTGCTTTTCATTGTTTTTCTGTAATGTATTCTTGTATGATTATTGGATGGTCTTGTGACGTGCTTTTTGATCTTGAAAGGCTATTCGTCTCTGAAGTCGAGAGATCTGGAGTGTTACTTCTTTAGCCCTGTAGATAGGAAGTATGGCAATGGATCTCGGCTGAACCGTGCCACCAGCCAAGGGTACTGGAAAGAGACTGACAAAGATCGTGGTGTGCGTCACAAAAGCGAAAACATTGGGATGAAGAAGACGCTCGTTTTCCAAAGTGGGCGAGCTCATGATGGGAAACAGACAAATTGGGTAATGCATGAGTATAGGGTTTGCGATTACGAATTGGAAAGATCTGGGGTTTCACAGGTTTGGAAGTTATTTTAGTTTAGTTTAGTTTCCTAAAAAAGGTTGGTACGGAGTAACGAATCTTAAACGAAGTTCAACGTTGTCGTTTTGCAAGGAAATAGGATGCATTTGTGCTTTGTAGAATCTTCCAAAAGAGTGGTCTAGGCCCACCCAACGGCGACAGGTATGCCCCTATTATTGAAGAAGAGTGGGATGAAGATTCAGCGCTCGTAGTTCCTGGAGCATTTGTTGAAGATGATGCGGCCAATGCTGATGAGTCCGCCGACGTAGATCAGGTCAATTATGCAACCTTTAAGGTATCATATTTCGCTTCGGATGAGAACATCGACCGAATTCATTTTTTGATAAAATCACCACCAAACATGCGCACATTTTCATAACTAGAAACATGCAAAATAAACGATCACATAGTTATTTTGACAATGAACCTGGTATTTCATTGTTCTATGACAATTTGGAGATTGAATATTTTTTAGATTGCATCTTAGATGTTGAATGGTTTTATAAATCGAATGAGGCTCTCGAATATATACAAGTGAATTTGGTTACATAACCTAAGGACGTTGTTGCTGTTTTGGTGGAAAAAGTTGCAAAGTCAGTGAAGAAATCGAGGAAAAGCACCAATACAATCTTCAAAAACAATGAAAAATATGAAGATGGATCGATTCTTACCAACTGACGATGAGTAATTTAGTTTCCACACTACCAAAACTATTCTCAAGATAAAATATCATCGGTAGAGAATCCAAATAATGTACGACAAGCTATGACAAACTAATCTCTTATCTTGGCAATGAACTTGGTAAATGTAATTGATATATGCTTTAATCTAAGTTATTTTAATAACGATTTTGATGAGGTTAGAGTTGTAATTTTTTTTGAAGAGGAATGAAAAGAAGCTTTTGAAGTTGTTGAATATGAAGGAGAAGTAAAAGGTGTAATGATGGTTGAAAAGGAAGAAGAAAAAGTTAATAAGAACAACTACGAATGGTGGGGGCAATTTAGGTGGCCCAGGAGTAAATTTGGTCGGCCCAGAAGTAAATTGGGATTAGGTTTCATCCGACAGATAAAGAGTGGGGTTAGGTATTATTTGAGGAGGAAGGTTTGCGGGGAGCCTATTAGGTTGAGACTGTGACTGAAATTGATGTGTATAAATCTGAGCCATGGGAGCTTGCAGGTATGAGAATTTGGATTTTTTAATGATTTTTATATATTGTTGCATGTGGGATATTATATTTTTGCTGCAATTTGATGTTTTTTTTGAGGTTTTAGCGGTGGTTGTTGTATTTGGTGTTTTCTGGTGTTTAAGTTTTATGTGTTGTTTGTGCAAAAATGATGTCTTGGAGAATCAAATTTGTGAGATTTGTTGTGCAAGAAAAGAAAATAGTTTCTAATGTTAGGAAGATTTAAGGTTAAAGATGGGATTATTTTTTGAACAATTAAAGATGGGGTTTTAACTCAAGGGAACTAGAAAAAGGATGTATAGTTTTTTTAATTTTTTTTAGATGTATAGCTTTGTAGGTATGTGAGTTTAAAAGTTGAGCATTGTTCTGTGTTGATCTACTGTTAACAGTGGTGGAATGAGTTCTCTGTATTGCTTTTCATTGTTTTTCTGTAATGTATTCTTGTATGATTATTGGATGGTCTTGTGACGTGCTTTTTGATCTTGAAAGGCTATTCATCTCTGAAGTCGAGAGATCTGGAGTGTTACTTCTTCAGCCCTGTAGATAGGAAGTATGGCAATGGATCTCGGCTGAACCGTGCCACCAGCCAAGGGTACTGGAAAGAGACTGACAAAGATCGTGGTGTGCGTCACAAAAGCGAAAACATTGGGATGAAGAAGACGCTCGTTCTCCAAAGTGGGCGAGCTCATGATGGGAAACAGACAAATTGGGTAATGCATGAGTATAGGGTTTGCGATTACGAATTGGAAAGATCTGGGGTTTCACAGGTTTGGAAGTTATTTTAGTTTAGTTTAGTTTCCTAAAAAAGGTTGGTACGGAGTAACGAATCTTAAACGAAGTTCAACGTTGTCGTTTTGCAAGGAAATAGGATGCATTTGTGCTTTGTAGAATCTTCCAAAAGAGTGGTCTAGGCCCACCCAACGGCGACAGGTATGCCCCTATTATTGAAGAAGAGTGGGATGAAGATTCAGCGCTCGTAGTTCCTGGAGCATTTGTTGAAGATGATGCGGCCAATGCTGATGAGTCCGCCGACGTAGATCAGGTCAATTATGCAACATTTAAGGTATCATATTTCGCTTCGGATGAGAACATCGACATAATTCATTTTTTGATAAAATCACCACCAAACATGCGCACATTTTCATAACTAGAAACATGCAAAATAATCGATCACATAGTTATTTTGACAATGAACCTGGTATTTCATTGTTCTATGACAATTTGGAGATTGAATATTTTTTAGATTGCATCTTAGATGTTGAATGGTTTTATAAATCGAATGAGGCTGTCGAATATATACAAGTGAATTTGGTTACATAACCTAAGGACGTTGTTGCTGTTTTGGTGGAAAAAGTTGCAAAGTCAGTGAAGAAATCGAGGAAAAGCACCAATACAATCTTCAAAAACAATGAAAAATATGAAGATGGATCGATTCTTACCAACTGACGATGAGTAATTTTGTTTCCACACTACCAAAACTATTCTCAAGATAAAATATCATCGGTAGAGAATCGAAATAATGTACGACAAGCTATGACAAACTAATCTCTTATCTTGGCAATGAACTTGGTAAATGTAATTGATATATGCTTTAATCTAAGTTATTTTAATAACGATTTTGATGAGGTTAGAGTTGTAATTTTTTTTGAAGAGGAATGAAAAGAAGCTTTTGAAGTTGTTGAATATGAAGGAGAAGTAAAAGGTGTAATGATGGCTGAAAAGGAAGAAGAAAAAGTTAATAAGAACAACTACGAATGGTGGGGGCATTTTAGGTGGCCCATGAGTAAATTTGGTCGGCCCAGAAGTAAATTGGGATTAGGTTTCATCCGACAGATGAAGAGTTGGTTAGGTATTATTTGAGGAGGAAGGTTTGCGGGGAGCCTATTAGGTTGAGGCTGTGAGTGAAATTGATGTGTATAAATCTGAGCCATGGGAGCTTGCAGGTATGAGAATTTGGATTTTTTTAATGATTTTTATATATTGTTGCATGTGGGATATTATATTTTTGCTGCAATTTGATGTTTTTTTTTTAGGTTTTAGCGGTGTTTGTTGTATTTGGTGTTTTCTGGTGTTTAAGTTTTATGTGTTGTTTGTGCAAAAATGATGGCTTGGAGAATCAAATTTGTGAGATTTGTTGTGCAAGAAAAGAAAATAGTTTCTAATGTTAGGAAGATTTAAGGTTAAAGATGGGATTATTTTCTGAACAATTAAAGATGGGGTTTTAACTCAAGGGAACTAGAAAAAGGATGTATAGTTTTTTTAATTTTTTTTAGATGTATAGCTATGTAGGTATGTGAGTTTAAAAGTTGAGCATTGTTCTGTGTTGATCTACAGTTAACAGTGGTGGAATGAGTTCTCTGTATTTCTTTTCATTGTTTTTCTGTAATGTATTCTTGTATGATTATTGGATGGTCTTGTGACGTGCTTTTTGATCTTGAAAGGCTATTCGTCTCTGAAGTCGAGAGATCTGGAGTGTTACTTCTTCAGCCCTGTAGATAGAAAGTATGGCAATGGATCTCGGCTGAACCGTGCCACCAGCCAAGGGTGCTGGAAAGAGACTGACAAAGATCGTGGTGTGCGTCACAAAAGCGAAAACATTGGGATGAAGAAGACGCTCGTTTTCCAAAGTGGGCGAGCTCATGATGGGAAACAGACAAATTGGGTAATGCATGAGTATAGGGTTTGCGATTACGAATTGGAAAGATCTGGGGTTTCACAGGTTTGGAAGTAATTTTAGTTTAGTTTAGTTTCCTAAAAAAGGTTGGTACGGAGTAACGAATCTTAAACGAAGTTCAACGTTGTCGTTTTGCAAGGAAATAGGATGCATTTGTGCTTTGTAGAATCTTCCAAAAGAGTGGTCTAGGCCCACCCAACGGCGACAGGTATGCCCCTATTATTGAAGAAGAGTGGGATGAAGATTCAGCGCTCGTAGTTCCTGGAGCATTTGTTGAAGATGATGCGGCCAATGCTGATGAGTCCGCCGACGTAGATCAGGTCAATTATGCAACATTTAAGGTATCATATTTCGCTTCGGATGAGAACATCGACATAATTCATTTTTTGATAAAATCACCACCAAACATGCGCACATTTTCATAACTAGAAACATGCAAAATAATCGATCACATAGTTATTTTGACAATGAACCTGGTATTTCATTGTTCTATGACAATTTGGAGATTGAATATTTTTTAGATTGCATCTTAGATGTTGAATGGTTTTATAAATCGAATGAGGCTGTCGAATATATACAAGTGAATTTGGTTACATAACCTAAGGACGTTGTTGCTGTTTTGGTGGAAAAAGTTGCAAAGTCAGTGAAGAAATCGAGGAAAAGCACCAATACAATCTTCAAAAACAATGAAAAATATGAAGATGGATCGATTCTTACCAACTGACGATGAGTAATTTTGTTTCCACACTACCAAAACTATTCTCAAGATAAAATATCATCGGTAGAGAATCGAAATAATGTACGACAAGCTATGACAAACTAATCTTTTATCTTGGCAATGAACTTGGTAAATGTAATTGATATATGCTTTAATCTAAGTTATTTTAATAACGATTTTGATGAGGTTAGAGTTGTAATTTTTTTTGAAGAGGAATGAAAAGAAGCTTTTGAAGTTGTTGAATATGAAGGAGAAGTAAAAGGTGTAATGATGGCTGAAAAGGAAGAAGAAAAAGTTAATAAGAACAACTACGAATGGTGGGGGCATTTTAGGTGGCCCATGAGTAAATTTGGTCGGCCCAGAAGTAAATTGGGATTAGGTTTCATCCGACAGATGAAGAGTTGGTTAGCTATTATTTGAGGAGGAAGGTTTGCGGGGAGCCTATTAGGTTGAGGCTGTGAGTGAAATTGATGTGTATAAATCTGAGCCATGGGAGCTTGCAGGTATGAGAATTTGGATTTTTTTAATGATTTTTATATATTGTTGCATGTGGGATATTATATTTTTGCTGCAATTTGATGTTTTTTTTTTAGGTTTTAGCGGTGTTTGTTGTATTTGGTGTTTTCTGGTGTTTAAGTTTTATGTGTTGTTTGTGCAAAAATGATGGCTTGGAGAATCAAATTTGTGAGATTTGTTGTGCAAGAAAAGAAAATAGTTTCTAATGTTAGGAAGATTTAAGGTTAAAGATGGGATTATTTTCTGAACAATTAAAGATGGGGTTTTAACTCAAGGGAACTAGAAAAAGGATGTATAGTTTTTTTAATTTTTTTTAGATGTATAGCTATGTAGGTATGTGAGTTTAAAAGTTGAGCATTGTTCTGTGTTGATCTACAGTTAACAGTGGTGGAATGAGTTCTCTGTATTTCTTTTCATTGTTTTTCTGTAATGTATTCTTGTATGATTATTGGATGGTCTTGTGACGTGCTTTTTGATCTTGAAAGGCTATTCGTCTCTGAAGTCGAGAGATCTGGAGTGTTACTTCTTCAGCCCTGTAGATAGAAAGTATGGCAATGGATCTCGGCTGAACCGTGCCACCAGCCAAGGGTGCTGGAAAGAGACTGACAAAGATCGTGGTGTGCGTCACAAAAGCGAAAACATTGGGATGAAGAAGACGCTCGTTTTCCAAAGTGGGCGAGCTCATGATGGGAAACAGACAAATTGGGTAATGCATGAGTATAGGGTTTGCGATTACGAATTGGAAAGATCTGGGGTTTCACAGGTTTGGAAGTAATTTTAGTTTAGTTTAGTTTCCTAAAAAAGGTTGGTACGTAGTAACGAATCTTAAAAGAACTTCAACGTTGTCGTTTTGCAAGGAAATAGGATGCATTTGTGCTTTGTAGAATCTTCCAGAAGAGTGGTCTAGGCCCACCCAACGGCGACAGGTATGCCCCTATTATTGAAGAAGAGTGGGATGAAGATTCAGCGCTCGTAGTTCCTGGAGCATTTGTTGAAGATGATGCGGCCAATGCTGATGAGTCCGCCGACGTAGATCAGGTCAATTATGCAACCTTTGAGGTATCATGTTTCGCTTCGGATGAGAACATCGACCGAATTCATTTTTTGATAAAATCACCACCAAACATGCGCACATTTTCATAACTATAAACATGCAAAATAATCGATCACATAGTTATTTTGACAATCAACCTGGTATTTCATTGTTCTATGACAATTTGGAGATTGAATATTTTTTAGATTGCATCTTAGATGTTGAATGGTTTTATAAATCGAATGAGGCTCTCGAATATATACAAGTGAATTTGGTTACATAACCTAAGGACGTTGTTGCTGTTTTGGTGGAAAAGTTGCAAAGTCAGTGAAGAAATCGAGGAAAAGCACCAATACAATCTTCAAAAAAAATGAAAAATATGAAGATGAATCGATTCTTACCAACTGGCGATGAGTAATTTAGTTTCCACACTACCAAAACTATTCTCAAGATAAAATATCATCGGTAGAGAATCCAAATAATGTACGACAAGCTATGACAAACTAATCTCTTATCTTGGCAATGAACTTGGTAAATGTAATTGATATATGCTTTAAACTAAGTTATTTTAATAATGATTTTGATGAG
The DNA here is from genome assembly GCA_948329865.1 of Linaria vulgaris. Classification (NCBI taxonomy): domain Eukaryota; kingdom Viridiplantae; phylum Streptophyta; class Magnoliopsida; order Lamiales; family Plantaginaceae; genus Linaria; species Linaria vulgaris. Next base: position 4,830,139 of record OX415253.1, on the reverse strand, counting down.
GTTAGAGTTGTAAATTTTTTTGAAGAGGAATGAAAAGAAGCTTTTGAAGTTGTTGAATATGAAGGAGAAGTAAAAGGTGTAATGATGGTTGAAAAGGAAGAAGAAAAAGTTAATAAGAACAACTACGAATGGTGGGGGCATTTTAGGTGGCCCAGGAGTAAATTTGGTCGGCCCAGAAGTAAATTGGGATTAGGTTTCATCCGACAGATGAAGAGTTGGTTAGGTATTATTTTAGGAGGAAGGTTTGCGGGGAGCCTATTAGGTTGAGGCTGTGACTGAAATTGATGTGTATAAATCGGAGCCATGGGAGCTTGCAGGTATGAGAATTTGGATTTTTTTAATGATTTTTATATATTGTTGCATGTGGGATATTATATTTTTGCTGCAATTTGATGTTTTTTTTGAGGTTTTAGCGGTGTTTGTTGTATTTGGTGTTTTCTGGTGTTTGAGTTTTATGTGTTGTTTGTGCAAAAATGATGTCTTGGAGAATCAAATTTGTGAGATTTGTTGTGCAAGAAAAGAAAATAGTTTCTAATGTTAGGAAGATTTAAGGTTAAAGATGGGATTATTTTTTGAACAATTAAAGATGGGGTTTTAACTCAAGGGAACTAGAAAAAGGATGTATAGTTTTTTTAATTTTTTTTACATGTATAGCTATGTAGGTATGTGAGTTTAAAAGTTGATCATTGTTCTGTGTTGATCTACTGTTAACAGTGGTGGAATGAGTTCTCTGTATTTCTTTTCATTGTTTTTCTGTAATGTATTCTTGTATGATTATTGGATGGTCTTGTGACGTGCTTTTTGATCTTGAAAGGCTATTCGTCTCTGAAGTCGAGAGATCTGGAGTGTTACTTCTTCAGCCCTGTAGATAGGAAGTATGGCAATGGATCTCGGCTGAACCGTGCCACCAGCCAAGGGTACTGGAAAGAGACTGACAAAGATCGTGGTGTGCGTCACAAAAGCGAAAACATTGGGATGAAGAAGACGCTCGTTTTCCAAAGTGGGCAAGCTCATGATGGGAAACAGACAAATTGGGTAATGCATGAGTATAGGGTTTGCGATTACGAATTGGAAAGATCTGGGGTTTCACAGGTTTGGAAGTTATTTTAGTTTAGTTTAGTTTCCTAAAAAAGGTTGGTACGGAGTAACGAATCTTAAACGAAGTTCAACGTTGTCGTTTTGCAAGGAAATAGGATGCATTTGTGCTTTGTAGAATCTTCCAAAAGAGTGGTCTAGGCCCACCCAACGGCGACAGGTATGCCCCTATTATTGAAGAAGAGTGGGATGAAGATTCAGCGCTCGTAGTTCCTGGAGCATTTGTTGAAGATGATGCGGCCAATGCTGATGAGTCCGCCGACGTAGATCAGGTCAATTATGCAACATTTAAGGTATCATATTTCGCTTCGGATGAGAACATCGACATAATTCATTTTTTGATAAAATCACCACCAAACATGCGCACATTTTCATAACTAGAAACATGCAAAATAATCGATCACATAGTTATTTTGACAATGAACCTGGTATTTCATTGTTCTATGACAATTTGGAGATTGAATATTTTTTAGATTGCATCTTAGATGTTGAATGGTTTTATAAATCGAATGAGGCTGTCGAATATATACAAGTGAATTTGGTTACATAACCTAAGGACGTTGTTGCTGTTTTGGTGGAAAAAGTTGCAAAGTCAGTGAAGAAATCGAGGAAAAGCACCAATACAATCTTCAAAAACAATGAAAAATATGAAGATGGATCGATTCTTACCAACTGACGATGAGTAATTTAGTTTCCACACTACCAAAACTATTCTCAAGATAAAATATCATCGGTAGAGAATCGAAATAATGTACGACAAGCTATGACAAACTAATCTCTTATCTTGGCAATGAACTTGGTAAATGTAATTGATATATGCTTTAATCTAAGTTATTTTAATAACGATTTTGATGAGGTTAGAGTTGTAATTTTTTTTGAAGAGGAATGAAAAGAAGCTTTTGAAGTTGTTGAATATGAAGGAGAAGTAAAAGGTGTAATGATGGCTGAAAAGGAAGAAGAAAAAGTTAATAAGAACAACTACGAATGGTGGGGGCATTTTAGGTGGCCCAGGAGTAAATTTGGTCGGCCCAGAAGTAAATTGGGATTAGGTTTCATCCGACAGATGAAGAGTTGGTTAGGTATTATTTTAGGAGGAAGGTTTGCGGGGAGCCTATTAGGTTGAGGCTGTGACTGAAATTGATGTGTATAAATCGGAGCCATGGGAGCTTGCAGGTATGAGAATTTGGATTTTTTTAATGATTTTTATATATTGTTGCATGTGGGATATTATATTTTTGCTGCAATTTGATGTTTTTTTTGAGGTTTTAGCGGTGTTTGTTGTATTTGGTGTTTTCTGGTGTTTGAGTTTTATGTGTTGTTTGTGCAAAAATGATGTCTTGGAGAATCAAATTTGTGAGATTTGTTGTGCAAGAAAAGAAAATAGTTTCTAATGTTAGGAAGATTTAAGGTTAAAGATGGGATTATTTTTTGAACAATTAAAGATGGGGTTTTAACTCAAGGGAACTAGAAAAAGGATGTATAGTTTTTTTAATTTTTTTTACATGTATAGCTATGTAGGTATGTGAGTTTAAAAGTTGATCATTGTTCTGTGTTGATCTACTGTTAACAGTGGTGGAATGAGTTCTCTGTATTTCTTTTCATTGTTTTTCTGTAATGTATTCTTGTATGATTATTGGATGGTCTTGTGACGTGCTTTTTGATCTTGAAAGGCTATTCGTCTCTGAAGTCGAGAGATCTGGAGTGTTACTTCTTCAGCCCTGTAGATAGGAAGTATGGCAATGGATCTCGGCTGAACCGTGCCACCAGCCAAGGGTACTGGAAAGAGACTGACAAAGATCGTGGTGTGCGTCACAAAAGCGAAAACATTGGGATGAAGAAGACGCTCGTTTTCCAAAGTGGGCAAGCTCATGATGGGAAACAGACAAATTGGGTAATGCATGAGTATAGGGTTTGCGATTACGAATTGGAAAGATCTGGGGTTTCACAGGTTTGGAAGTTATTTTAGTTTAGTTTAGTTTCCTAAAAAAGGTTGGTACGGAGTAACGAATCTTAAACGAAGTTCAACGTTGTCGTTTTGCAAGGAAATAGGATGCATTTGTGCTTTGTAGAATCTTCCAAAAGAGTGGTCTAGGCCCACCCAACGGCGACAGGTATGCCCCTATTATTGAAGAAGAGTGGGATGAAGATTCAGCGCTCGTAGTTCCTGGAGCATTTGTTGAAGATGATGCGGCCAATGCTGATGAGTCCGCCGACGTAGATCAGGTCAATTATGCAACATTTAAGGTATCATATTTCGCTTCGGATGAGAACATCGACATAATTCATTTTTTGATAAAATCACCACCAAACATGCGCACATTTTCATAACTAGAAACATGCAAAATAATCGATCACATAGTTATTTTGACAATGAACCTGGTATTTCATTGTTCTATGACAATTTGGAGATTGAATATTTTTTAGATTGCATCTTAGATGTTGAATGGTTTTATAAATCGAATGAGGCTGTCGAATATATACAAGTGAATTTGGTTACATAACCTAAGGACGTTGTTGCTGTTTTGGTGGAAAAAGTTGCAAAGTCAGTGAAGAAATCGAGGAAAAGCACCAATACAATCTTCAAAAACAATGAAAAATATGAAGATGGATCGATTCTTACCAACTGACGATGAGTAATTTAGTTTCCACACTACCAAAACTATTCTCAAGATAAAATATCATCGGTAGAGAATCGAAATAATGTACGACAAGCTATGACAAACTAATCTCTTATCTTGGCAATGAACTTGGTAAATGTAATTGATATATGCTTTAATCTAAGTTATTTTAATAACGATTTTGATGAGGTTAGAGTTGTAATTTTTTTTGAAGAGGAATGAAAAGAAGCTTTTGAAGTTGTTGAATATGAAGGAGAAGTAAAAGGTGTAATGATGGCTGAAAAGGAAGAAGAAAAAGTTAATAAGAACAACTACGAATGGTGGGGGCATTTTAGGTGGCCCATGAGTAAATTTGGTCGGCCCAGAAGTAAATTGGGATTAGGTTTCATCCGACAGATGAAGAGTTGGTTAGGTATTATTTGAGGAGGAAGGTTTGCGGGGAGCCTATTAGGTTGAGGCTGTGAGTGAAATTGATGTGTATAAATCTGAGCCATGGGAGCTTGCAGGTATGAGAATTTGGATTTTTTTAATGATTTTTATATATTGTTGCATGTGGGATATTATATTTTTGCTGCAATTTGATGTTTTTTTTTTAGGTTTTAGCGGTGTTTGTTGTATTTGGTGTTTTCTGGTGTTTAAGTTTTATGTGTTGTTTGTGCAAAAATGATGGCTTGGAGAATCAAATTTGTGAGATTTGTTGTGCAAGAAAAGAAAATAGTTTCTAATGTTAGGAAGATTTAAGGTTAAAGATGGGATTATTTTCTGAACAATTAAAGATGGGGTTTTAACTCAAGGGAACTAGAAAAAGGATGTATAGTTTTTTTAATTTTTTTTAGATGTATAGCTATGTAGGTATGTGAGTTTAAAAGTTGAGCATTGTTCTGTGTTGATCTACAGTTAACAGTGGTGGAATGAGTTCTCTGTATTTCTTTTCATTGTTTTTCTGTAATGTATTCTTGTATGATTATTGGATGGTCTTGTGACGTGCTTTTTGATCTTGAAAGGCTATTCGTCTCTGAAGTCGAGAGATCTGGAGTGTTACTTCTTCAGCCCTGTAGATAGAAAGTATGGCAATGGATCTCGGCTGAACCGTGCCACCAGCCAAGGGTGCTGGAAAGAGACTGACAAAGATCGTGGTGTGCGTCACAAAAGCGAAAACATTGGGATGAAGAAGACGCTCGTTTTCCAAAGTGGGCGAGCTCATGATGGGAAACAGACAAATTGGGTAATGCATGAGTATAGGGTTTGCGATTACGAATTGGAAAGATCTGGGGTTTCACAGGTTTGGAAGTAATTTTAGTTTAGTTTAGTTTCCTAAAAAAGGTTGGTACGTAGTAACGAATCTTAAAAGAACTTCAACGTTGTCGTTTTGCAAGGAAATAGGATGCATTTGTGCTTTGTAGAATCTTCCAGAAGAGTGGTCTAGGCCCACCCAACGGCGACAGGTATGCCCCTATTATTGAAGAAGAGTGGGATGAAGATTCAGCGCTCGTAGTTCCTGGAGCATTTGTTGAAGATGATGCGGCCAATGCTGATGAGTCCGCCGACGTAGATCAGGTCAATTATGCAACCTTTGAGGTATCATGTTTCGCTTCGGATGAGAACATCGACCGAATTCATTTTTTGATAAAATCACCACCAAACATGCGCACATTTTCATAACTATAAACATGCAAAATAATCGATCACATAGTTATTTTGACAATCAACCTGGTATTTCATTGTTCTATGACAATTTGGAGATTGAATATTTTTTAGATTGCATCTTAGATGTTGAATGGTTTTATAAATCGAATGAGGCTCTCGAATATATACAAGTGAATTTGGTTACATAACCTAAGGACGTTGTTGCTGTTTTGGTGGAAAAGTTGCAAAGTCAGTGAAGAAATCGAGGAAAAGCACCAATACAATCTTCAAAAAAAATGAAAAATATGAAGATGAATCGATTCTTACCAACTGGCGATGAGTAATTTAGTTTCCACACTACCAAAACTATTCTCAAGATAAAATATCATCGGTAGAGAATCCAAATAATGTACGACAAGCTATGACAAACTAATCTCTTATCTTGGCAATGAACTTGGTAAATGTAATTGATATATGCTTTAAACTAAGTTATTTTAATAATGATTTTGATGAGGTTAGAGTTGTAAATTTTTTTGAAGAGGAATGAAAAGAAGCTTTTGAAGTTGTTGAATATGAAGGAGAAGTAAAAGGTGTAATGATGGTTGAAAAGGAAGAAGAAAAAGTTAATAAGAACAACTACGAATGGTGGGGGCATTTTAGGTGGCCCAGGAGTAAATTTGGTCGGCCCAGAAGTAAATTGGGATTAGGTTTCATCCGACAGATGAAGAGTTGGTTAGGTATTATTTTAGGAGGAAGGTTTGCGGGGAGCCTATTAGGTTGAGGCTGTGACTGAAATTGATGTGTATAAATCTGAGCCATGGGAGCTTGCAGGTATGAGAATTTGGATTTTTTTAATGATTTTTATATATTGTTGCATGTGGGATATTATATTTTTGCTGCAATTTGATGTTTTTTTTGAGGTTTTAGCGGTGTTTGTTGTATTTGGTGTTTTCTGGTGTTTGAGTTTTATGTGTTGTTTGTGCAAAAATGATGTCTTGGAGAATCAAATTTGTGAGATTTGTTGTGCAAGAAAAGAAAATAGTTTCTAATGTTAGGAAGATTTAAGGTTAAAGATGGGATTATTTTTTGAACAATTAAAGATGGGGTTTTAACTCAAGGGAACTAGAAAAAGGATGTATAGTTTTTTTAATTTTTTTTAGATGTATAGCTATGTAGGTATGTGAGTTTAAAAGTTGATCATTGTTCTGTGTTGATCTACTGTTAACAGTGGTGGAATGAGTTCTCTGTATTTCTTTTCATTGTTTTTCTGTAATGTATTCTTGTATGATTATTGGATGGTCTTGTGACGTGCTTTTTGATCTTGAAAGGCTATTCGTCTCTGAAGTCGAGAGATCTGGAGTGTTACTTCTTCAGCCCTGTAGATAGGAAGTATGGCAATGGATCTCGGCTGAACCGTGCCACCAGCCAAGGGTACTGGAAAGAGACTGACAAAGATCGTGGTGTGCGTCACAAAAGCGAAAACATTGGGATGAAGAAGACGCTCGTTTTCCAAAGTGGGCGAGCTCATGATGGGAAACAGACAAATTGGGTAATGCATGAGTATAGGGTTTGCGATTATGAATTGGAAAGATCTGGGGTTTCACAGGTTTGGAAGTTATTTTAGTTTAGTTTAGTTTCCTAAAAAAGGTTGGTACGGAGTAACGAATCTTAAACGAAGTTCAACGTTGTCGTTTTGTAAGGAAATATGATGCATTTGTGCTTTGTAGAATCTTCCAGAAGAGTGGTCTAGGCCCACCCAACGGCGACAGGTATGCCCCTATTATTGAAGAACAGTGGGATGAAGATTTAGCGCTCGTAGTTCCTGGAGCATTTGTTGAAGATGATGCGGCCAATGCTGATGAGTCCGCCGACGTAGATCAGGTCAATTTTGCAACCTTTAAGGTATCATATTTCGCTTCGGATGAGAACATCGACCGAATTCATTTTTTGATAAAATCACCACCAAACATGCGCACATTTTCATAACTATAAACATGCAAAATAATCGATCTCATAGTTATTTTGACAATCAACCTGGTATTTCATTGTTCTATGACAATTTGGAGATTGAATATTTTTTAGATTGCATCTTAGATGTTGAATGGTTTTATAAATCGAATGAGGCTCTCGAATATATACAAGTGAATTTGGTTACATAACCTAAGGACGTTGTTGCTGTTTTGGTGGAAAAGTTGCAAAGTCAGTGAAGAAATCGAGGAAAAGCACCAATACAATCTTCAAAAAAAATGAAAAATATGAAGATGAATCGATTCTTACCAACTGGCGATGAGTAATTTAGTTTCCACACTACCAAAACTATTCTCAAGATAAAATATCATCGGTAGAGAATCCAAATAATGTACGACAAGCTATGACAAACTAATCTCTTATCTTGGCAATGAACTTGGTAAATGTAATTGATATATGCTTTAAACTAAGTTATTTTAATAACGATTTTGATGAGGTTAGAGTTGTAAATTTTTTTGAAGAGGAATGAAAAGAAGCTTTTGAAGTTGTTGAATATGAAGGAGAAGTAAAAGGTGTAATGATGGTTGAAAAGGAAGAAGAAAAAGTTAATAAGAACAACTACGAATGGTGGGGGCATTTTAGGTGGCCCAGGAGTAAATTTGGTCGGCCCAGAAGTAAATTGGGATTAGGTTTCATCCGACAGATGAAGAGTTGGTTAGGTATTATTTTAGGAGGAAGGTTTGCGGGGAGCCTATTAGGTTGAGGCTGTGACTGAAATTGATGTGTATAAATCTGAGCCATGGGAGCTTGCAGGTATGAGAATTTGGATTTTTTTAATGATTTTTATATATTGTTGCATGTGGGATATTATATTTTTGCTGCAATTTGATGTTTTTTTTGAGGTTTTAGCGGTGTTTGTTGTATTTGGTGTTTTCTGGTGTTTGAGTTTTATGTGTTGTTTGTGCAAAAATGATGTCTTGGAGAATCAAATTTGTGAGATTTGTTGTGCAAGAAAAGAAAATAGTTTCTAATGTTAGGAAGATTTAAGGTTAAAGATGGGATTATTTTTTGAACAATTAAAGATGGGGTTTTAACTCAAGGGAACTAGAAAAAGGATGTATAGTTTTTTTAATTTTTTTTAGATGTATAGCTATGTAGGTATGTGAGTTTAAAAGTTGAGCATTGTTCTGTGTTGATCTACTGTTAACAGTGGTGGAATGAGTTCTCTGTATTTCTTTTCATTGTTTTTCTGTAATGTATTCTTGTATGATTATTGGATGGTCTTGTGACGTACTTTTTGATCTTGAAAGGCTATTCGTCTCTGAAGTCGAGAGATCTGGAGTGTTACTTCTTCAGCCCTGTAGATAGGAAGTATGGCAATGGATCTCGGCTGAACCGTGCCACCAGCCAAGGGTACTGGAAAGAGACTGACAAAGATCGTGGTGTGCGTCACAAAAGCGAAAACATTGGGATGAAGAAGACGCTCGTTTTCCAAAGTGGGCGAGCTCATGATGGGAAACAGACAAATTGGGTAATGCATGAGTATAGGGTTTGTGATTACGAATTGGAAAGATCTGGGGTTTCACAGGTTTGGAAGTTATTTTAGTTTAGTTTAGTTTCCTAAAAATGGTTGGTACGGAGTAACGAATCTTAAACGAAGTTCAACGTTTTCGTTTTGCAAGGAAATAGGATGCATTTGTGCTTTGTAGAATCTTCCAGAAGAGTGGTCTAGGCCCACCCAACGGCGACAGGTATGCCCCTATTATTGAAAAAGAGTGGGATGAAGATTCAGCGCTCGTAGTTCCTGGAGCATTTGTTGAAGATGATGCGGCCAATGCTGATGAGTCCGCCGACGTAGATCAGGTCAATTATGCAACCTTTAAGGTATCATATTTCGCTTCGGATGAGAACATCGACCGAATTCATTTTTTGATAAAATCACCACCAAACATGCGCACATTTTCATAACTAGAAACATGCAAAATAATCGATCACATAGTTATTTTGACAATCAACCTGGTATTTCATTGTTCTATGACAATTTGGAGATTGAATATTTTTTAGATTGCATCTTAGATGTTGAATGGTTTTATAAATCGAATGAGGCTCTCGAATATATACAAGTGAATTTGGTTACATAACCTAAGGACGTTGTTGCTGTTTTGGTGGAAAAAGTTGCAAAGTCAGTGAAGAAATCGAGGAAAAGCACCAATACAATCTTCAAAAACAATGAAAAATATGAAGATGGATCGATTCTTACCAACTGGCGATGAGTAATTTAGTTTCCACACTACCAAAACTATTCTCAAGATAAAATATCATCGGTAGAGAATCCAAATAATGTACGACAAGCTATGACAAACTAATCTCTTATCTTGGCAATGAACTTGGTAAATGTAATTGAGATATGCTTTAAACTAAGTTATTTTAATAACGATTTTGATGAGGTTAGAGTTGAATTTTTTTTTGAAGAGGAATGAAAAGAAGCTTTTGAAGTTGTTGAGTATGAAGGAGAAGTAAAAGGTGTAATAATGGTTGAAAAGGAAGAAGAAAAAGTTAATAAGAACAACTACGAATGGTGGAGGCATTTTAGGTGGCCCAGGAGTAAATTTGGTCGGCCCAGAAGTAAATTGGGATTAGGTTTCATCCGACAGATGAAGAGTGGGTTTGGTATTATTTGAGGAGGAAGGTTTGCGGGGAGCCTATTAGGTTGAGACTGTGACTGAAATTGATGTGTATAAATCTGAGCCATGGGAGCTTGCAGGTATGAGAATTTGGATTTTTTTAATGATTTTTATATATTGTTGCATGTGGGATATTATATTTTTGCTGCAATTTGATGTTTTTTTTTGAGGTTTTAGCGGTGGTTGTTGTATTTGGTGTTTTCTGGTGTTTAAGTTTTATGTGTTGTTTGTGCAAAAATGATGTCTTGGAGAATCAAATTTGTGAGATTTGTTGTGCAAGAAAAGAAAATAGTTTCTAATGTTAGGAAGATTTAAGGTTAAAGATGGGATTATTTTTTGAACAATTAAAGATGGGGTTTTAACTTAAGGGAACTAGAAAAAGGATGTATAGTTTTTTTAATTTTTTTTAGATGTATAGCTTTGTAGGTATGTGAGTTTAAAAGTTGAGCATTGTTCTGTGTTGATCTACTGTTAACAGTGGTGGAATGAATTCTCTGTATTGCTTTTCATTGTTTTTCTGTAATGTATTCTTGTATGATTATTGGATGGTCTTGTGACGTGCTTTTTGATCTTGAAAGGCTATTCGTCTCTGAAGTCGAGAGATCTGGAGTGTTACTTCTTTAGCCCTGTAGATAGGAAGTATGGCAATGGATCTCGGCTGAACCGTGCCACCAGCCAAGGGTACTGGAAAGAGACTGACAAAGATCGTGGTGTGCGTCACAAAAGCGAAAACATTAGGATGAAGAAGACGCTCGTTTTCCAAAGTGGGCGAGCTCATGATGGGAAACAGACAAATTGGGTAATGCATGAGTATAGGGTTTGCGATTACGAATTGGAAAGATCTGGGGTTTCACAGGTTTGGAAGTTATTTTAGTTTAGTTTAGTTTCCTAAAAAAGGTTGGTACGGAGTAACGAATCTTAAACGAAGTTCAACGTTGTCGTTTTGCAAGGAAATATGATGCATTTGTGCTTTGTAGAATCTTCCAAAAGAGTGGTCTAGGCCCACCCAACGGCGACAGGTATGCCCCTATTATTGAAGAAGAGTGGGATGAAGATTCAGCGCTCGTAGTTCCTGGAGCATTTGTTGAAGATGATGCGGCCAATGCTGATGAGTCCGCCGACGTAGATCAGGTCAATTATGCAACCTTTAAGGTATCATATTTCGCTTCGGATGAGAACATCGACCGAATTCATTTTTTGATAAAATCACCACCAAACATGCGCACATTTTCATAACTAGAAACATGCAAAATAATCGATCACATAGTTATTTTGACAATGAACCTGGTATTTCATTGTTCTATGACAATTTGGAGATTGAATATTTTTTAGATTGCATCTTAGATGTTGAATGGTTTTATAAATGGAATGAGGCTCTCGAATATATACAAGTGAATTTGGTTACATAACCTAAGGACGTTGTTGCTGTTTTGGTGGAAAAAGTTGCAAAGTCAGTGAAGAAATCGAGGAAAAGCACCAATACAATCTTCAAAAACAATGAAAAATATGAAGATGGATCGATTCTTACCAACTGGCGATGAGTAATTTAGTTTCCACACTACAAAAACTATTCTCAAGATAAAATATCATCGGTAGAGAATCCAAATAATGTACGACAAGCTATGACAAACTAATCTCTTATCTTGGCAATGAACTTGGTAAATGTAATTGATATATGCTTTAAACTAAGTTATTTTAATAACGATTTTGATGAGGTTAGAGTTGTAAATTTTTTTGAAGAGGAATGAAAAGAAGCTTTTGAAGTTGTTGAATATGAAGGAGAAGTAAAAGGTGTAATGATGGTTGAAAAGGAAGACGAAAAAGTTAATAAGAACAACTACGAATGGTGGGGGCATTTTAGGTGGCCCAGGAGTAAATTTGGTCGGCCCAGAAGTAAATTGGGATTAGGTTTCATCCAACAGATGAAGAGTTGGTTAGGTATTATTTGAGGAGGAAGGTTTGCGGGGAGCCTATTAGGTTGAGACTGTGACTGAAATTGATGTGTATAAATCTGAGCCATGGGAGCTTGCAGGTATGAGAATTTGGATTTTTTTAATGATTTTTATATATTGTTGCATGTGGGATATTATATTTTTGCTGCAATTTGATGTTTTTTTTTGAGGTTTTAGCGGTGGTTGTTGTATTTGGTGTTTTCTGGTGTTTAAGTTTTATGTGTTGTTTGTGCAAAAATGATGTCTTGGAGAATCAAATTTGTGAGATTTGTTGTGCAAGAAAAGAAAATAGTTTCTAATGTTAGGAAGATTTAACGTTAAAGATGGGATTATTTTTTGAACAATTAAAGATGGGGTTTTAACTCAAGGGAACTAGAAAAAGGATGTATAGTTTTTTTAATTTTTTTTAGATGTATAGCTTTGTAGGTATGTGAGTTTAAAAGTTGAGCATTGTTCTGTGTTGATCTACTGTTAACAGTGGTGGAATGAGTTCTCTGTATTGCTTTTCATTGTTTTTCTGTAATGTATTCTTGTATGATTATTGGATGGTCTTGTGACGTGCTTTTTGATCTTGAAAGGCTATTCGTCTCTGAAGTCGAGAGATCTGGAGTGTTACTTCTTTAGCCCTGTAGATAGGAAGTATGGCAATGGATCTCGGCTGAACCGTGCCACCAGCCAAGGGTACTGGAAAGAGACTGACAAAGATCGTGGTGTGCGTCACAAAAGCGAAAACATTGGGATGAAGAAGACGCTCGTTTTCCAAAGTGGGCGAGCTCATGATGGGAAACAGACAAATTGGGTAATGCATGAGTATAGGGTTTGCGATTACGAATTGGAAAGATCTGGGGTTTCACAGGTTTGGAAGTTATTTTAGTTTAGTTTAGTTTCCTAAAAAAGGTTGGTACGGAGTAACGAATCTTAAACGAAGTTCAACGTTGTCGTTTTGCAAGGAAATAGGATGCATTTGTGCTTTGTAGAATCTTCCAAAAGAGTGGTCTAGGCCCACCCAACGGCGACAGGTATGCCCCTATTATTGAAGAAGAGTGGGATGAAGATTCAGCGCTCGTAGTTCCTGGAGCATTTGTTGAAGATGATGCGGCCAATGCTGATGAGTCCGCCGACGTAGATCAGGTCAATTATGCAAAATTTAAGGTATCATATTTCGCTTCGGATGAGAACATCGACAGAATTCATTTTTTGATAAAATCACCACCAAACATGCGCACATTTTCATAACTAGAAACATGCAAAATAATCGATCACATAGTTATTTTGACAATGAACCTGGTATTTCATTGTTCTATGACAATTTGGAGATTGAATATTTTTTAGATTGCATCTTAGATGTTGAATGGTTTTATAAATCGAATGAGGCTCTCGAATATATACAAGTGAATTTGGTTACATAACCTAAGGACGTTGTTGCTGTTTTGGTGGAAAAAGTTGCAAAGTCAGTGAAGAAATCGAGGAAAAGCACCAATACAATCTTCAAAAACAATGAAAAATATGAAGATGGATCGATTCTTACCAACTGACGATGAGTAATTTAGTTTCCACACTACCAAAACTATTCTCAAGATAAAATATCATCGGTAGAGAATCCAAATAATGTACGACAAGCTATGACAAACTAATCTCTTATCTTCGCAATGAACTTGGTAAATGTAATTGATATATGCTTTAATCTAAGTTATTTTAATAACTATTTTGATGAGGTTAGAGTTGTAATTTTTTTTGAAGAGGAATGAAAAGAAGCTTTTGAAGTTGTTGAATATGAAGGAGAAGTAAAAGGTGTAATGATGGTTGAAAAGGAAGAAGAAAAAGTTAATAAGAACAACTACGAATGGTGGGGGCAATTTAGGTGGCCCAGGAGTAAATTTGGTCGGCCCAGAAGTAAATTGGGATTAGGTTTCATCCGACAGATGAAGAGTGGGTTAGGTATTATTTGAGGAGGAAGGTTTGCGGGGAGCCTATTAGGTTGAGACTGTGACTGAAATTGATGTGTATAAATCTGAGCCATGGGAGCTTGCAGGTATGAGAATTTGGATTTTTTTAATGATTTTTATATATTGTTGCATGTGGGATATTATATTTTTGCTGCAATTTGATGTTTTTTTTGAGGTTTTAGCGGTGGTTGTTGTATTTGGTGTTTTCTGGTGTTTAAGTTTTATGTGTTGTTTGTGCAAAAATGATGTCTTGGAGAATCAAATTTGTGAGATTTGTTGTGCAAGAAAAGAAAATAGTTTCTAATGTTAGGAAGATTTAAGGTTAAAGATGGGATTATTTTTTGAACAATTAAAGATGGGGTTTTAACTCAAGGGAACTAGAAAAAGGATGTATAGTTTTTTTAATTTTTTTTAGATGTATAGCTTTGTAGGTATGTGAGTTTAAAAGTTGAGCATTGTTCTGTGTTGATCTACTGTTAACAGTGGTGGAATGAGTTCTCTGTATTTCTTTTCATTGTTTTTCTGTAATGTATTCTTGTATGATTATTGGATGGTCTTGTGACGTGCTTTTTGATCTTGAAAGGCTATTCGTCTCTGAAGTCGAGAGATCTGGAGTGTTACTTCTTCAGCCCTGTAGATAAGAAGTATGGCAATGGATCTCGGCTGAACCGTGCCACCAGCCAAGGGTACTGGAAAGAGACTGACAAAGATCGTGGTGTGCGTCACAAAAGCGAAAACATTGGGATGAAGAAGACGCTCGTTCTCCAAAGTGGGCGAGCTCATGATGGGAAACAGACAAATTGGGTAATGCATGAGTATAGGGTTTGCGATTACGAATTGGAAAGATCTGGGGTTTCACAGGTTTGGAAGTTATTTTAGTTTAGTTTAGTTTCCTAAAAAAGGTTGGTACGGAGTAACGAATCTTAAACGAAGTTCAACGTTGTCGTTTTGCAAGGAAATAGGATGCATTTGTGCTTTGTAGAATCTTCCAAAAGAGTGGTCTAGGCCCACCCAACGGGGACAGGTATGCCCCTATTATTGAAGAAGAGTGGGATGAAGATTCAGCGCTCGTAGTTCCTGGAGCATTTGTTGAAGATGATGCGACCAATGCTGATGAGTCCGCCGACGTAGATCAGGTCAATTATGCAACATTTAAGGTATCATATTTCGCTTCGGATGAGAACATCGACATAATTCATTTTTTGATAAAATCACCACCAAACATGCGCACATTTTCATAACTAGAAACATGCAAAATAATCGATCACATAGTTATTTTGACAATGAACCTGGTATTTCATTGTTCTATGACAATTTGGAGATTGAATATTTTTTAGATTGCATCTTAGATGTTGAATGGTTTTATAAATCGAATGAGGCTCTCGAATATATACAAGTGAATTTGGTTACATAACCTAAGGACGTTGTTGCTGTTTTGGTGGAAAAAGTTGCAAAGTCAGTGAAGAAATCGAGGAAAAGCACCAATACAATCTTCAAAAACAATGAAAAATATGAAGATGGATCGATTCTTACCAACTAACGATGAGTAATTTAGTTTCCACACTACCAAAACTATTCTCAAGATAAAATATCATCGGTAGAGAATCCAAATAATGTACGACAAGCTATGACAAACTAATCTCTTATCTTGGCAATGAACTTGGTAAATGTAATTGATATATGCTTTAATCTAAGTTATTTTAATAACGATTTTGATGAGGTTAGAGTTGTAATTTTTTTTGAAGAGGAATGAAAAAAAGCTTTTGAAGTTGTTGAATATGAAGGAGAAGTAAAAGGTGTAATGATGGTTGAAAAGGAAGAAGAAAAAGTTAATAAGAACAACTACGAATGGTGGGGGCAATTTAGGTGGCCCAGGAGTAAATTTGGTCGGCCCAGAAGTAAATTGGGATTAGGTTTCATCCGACAGATGAAGAGTGGGTTAGGTATTATTTGAGGAGGAAGGTTTGCGGGGAGCCTATTAGGTTGAGGCTGTGACTGAAATTGATGTGTATAAATCTGAGCCATTGGAGCTTGCAGGTATGAA
The DNA here is from genome assembly GCA_948329865.1 of Linaria vulgaris. Lineage (NCBI taxonomy): Eukaryota > Viridiplantae > Streptophyta > Magnoliopsida > Lamiales > Plantaginaceae > Linaria > Linaria vulgaris. Next base: position 4,814,206 of record OX415253.1, on the reverse strand, counting down.
AATTTGGATTTTTTTAATGATTTTTATATATTGTTGCATGTGGGATATTATATTTTTGCTGCAATTTGATGTTTTTTTTGAGGTTTTAGCGGTGGTTGTTGTATTTGGTGTTTTCTGGTGTTTAAGTTTTATGTGTTGTTTGTGCAAAAATGATGTCTTGGAGAATCAAATTTGTGAGATTTGTTGTGCAAGAAAAGAAAATAGTTTCTAATGTTAGGAAGATTTAAGGTTAAAGATGGGATTATTTTTTGAACAATTAAAGATGGGGTTTTAACTCAAGGGAACTAGAAAAAGGATGTATACTTTTTTTAATTTTTTTTAGATGTATAGCTTTGTAGGTATGTGAGTTTAAAAGTTGAGCATTGTTCTGTGTTGATCTACTGTTAACAGTGGTGGAATGAGTTCTCTGTATTGCTTTTCATTGTTTTTCTGTAATGTATTCTTGTATGATTATTGGATGGTCTTGTGACGTGCTTTTTGATCTTGAAAGGCTATTCGTCTCTGAAGTCGAGAGATCTGGAGTGTTACTTCTTCAGCCCTGTAGATAGGAAGTACGGCAATGGATCTCGGCTGAACCGTGCCACCAGCCAAGGGTACTGGAAAGACACTGACAAAGATCGTGGTGTGCGTCACAAAAGCGAAAACATTGGGATGAAGAAGACGCTCGTTTTCCAAAGTTGGCGAGCTCATGATGGGAAACAGACAAATTGGGTAATGCATGAGTATAGGGTTTGCGATTGCGAATTGAAAAGATATGGGGTTTCACAGGTTTGGAAGTTATTTTAGTTTAGTTTAGTTTCCTAAAAAAGGTTGGTACGGAGTAACGAATCTTAAACGAAGTTCAACGTTGTCGTTTTGCAAGGAAATAGGATGCATTTGTGCTTTGTAGAATCTTCCAGAAGAGTGGTCTAGGCCCACCCAACGGCGACATGTATGCCCCTATTATTGAAGAAGAGTGGGATGAAGATTCAGCGCTCGTAGTTCCTGGAGCATTTGTTGAAGATGATGCGGCCAATGCTGATGAGTCCGCCGACGTAGATCAGGTCAATTATGCAACCTTTAAGGTGTCATATTTCGCTTCGGATGAGAACATCGACCGAATTCATTTTTTGATAAAATCACCACCAAACATGCGCACATTTTCATAACTAGAAACATGCAAAATAATCGATCACATAGTTATTTTGACAATGAACCTGGTATTTCATTGTTCTATGACAATTTGGAGATTGACTATTTTTTAGATTGCATCTTAGATGTTGAATGGTTTTATAAATCGAATGAGGCTCTCGAATATATACAAGTGAATTTGGTTACATAACCTAAGGACGTTGTTGCTGTTTTGGTGGAAAAAGTTGCAAAGTCAGTGAAGAAATCGAGGAAAAGCACCAATACAATCTTCAAAAACAATGAAAAATATGAAGATGGATCGATTCTTACCAACTGACGATGAGTAATTTAGTTTCCACACTACCAAAACTATTCTCAAGATAAAATATCATCGGTAGAGAATCCAAATAATGTACGACAAGCTATGACAAACTAATCTCTTATCTTGGCAATGAACTTGGTAAATGTAATTGATATATGCTTTAATCTAAGTTATTTTAATAACAATTTTGATGAGGTTAGAGTTGTAATTTTTTTTGAAGAGGAATGAAAATAAGCTTTTGAAGTTGTTGAATATGAAGGAGAAGTAAAAGGTGTAATGATGGTTGAAAAGGAAGAAGAAAAAGTTAATAAGAACAACTACGAATGGTGGGGGCAATTTAGGTGGCCCAGGAGTAAATTTGGTCGGCCCAGAAGTAAATTGGGATTAGGTTTCATCCGACAGATGAAGAGTGGGTTAGGTATTATTTGAGGAGGAAGGTTTGCGGGGAGCCTATTAGGTTGAGGCTGTGACTGAAATTGATGTGTATAAATCTGAGCCATTGGAGCTTGCAGGTATGAAAATTTGGATTTTTTTAATGATTTTTATATATTGTTGCATGTGGGATATTATATTTTTGCTGCAATTTGATGTTTTTTTTGAGGTTTTAGCGGTGGTTGTTGTATTTGGTGTTTTCTGGTGTTTAAGTTTTATGTGTTGTTTGTGCAAAAATGATGTCTTGGAGAATCAAATTTGTGAGATTTGTTGTGCAAGAAAAGAAAATAGTTTCTAATGTTAGGAAGATTTAAGGTTAAAGATGGGATTATTTTTTGAACAATTAAAGATGGGGTTTTACCTCAAGGGAACTAGAAAAAGGATGTATACTTTTTTTAATTTTTTTTAGATGTATAGCTTTGTAGGTATGTGAGTTTAAAAGTTGAGCATTGTTCTGTGTTGATCTACTGTTAACAGTGGTGGAATGAGTTCTCTGTATTGCTTTTCATTGTTTTTCTGTAATGTATTCTTGTATGATTATTGGATGGTCTTGTGACGTGCTTTTTGATCTTGAAAGGCTATTCGTCTCTGAAGTCGAGAGATCTGGAGTGTTACTTCTTCAGCCCTGTAGATAGGAAGTACGGCAATGGATCTCGGCTGAACCGTGCCACCAGCCAAGGGTATTGGAAAGACACTGACAAAGATCGTGGTGTGCGTCACAAAAGCGAAAACATTGGGATGAAGAAGACGCTCGTTTTCCAAAGTTGGCGAGCTCATGATGGGAAACAGACAAATTGGGTAATGCATGAGTATAGGGTTTGCGATTGCGAATTGAAAAGATATGGGGTTTCACAGGTTTGGAAGTTATTTTAGTTTAGTTTAGTTTCCTAAAAAAGGTTGGTACGGAGTAACGAATCTTAAACGAAGTTCAACGTTGTCGTTTTGCAAGGAAATAGGATGCATTTGTGCTTTGTAGAATCTTCCAGAAGAGTGGTCTAGGCCCACCCAACGGCGACAGGTATGCCCCTATTATTGAAGAAGAGTGGGATGAAGATTCAGCGCTCGTAGTTCCTGGAGCATTTGTTGAAGATGATGCAGCCAATGCTGATGAGTCCGCCGACGTAGATCAGGTCAATTATGCAACCTTTAAGGTATCATATTTCGCTTCGGATGAGAACATCGACCGAATTCATTTTTTGATAAAATCACCACCAAACATGCGCACATTTTCATAACTAGAAACATGCAAAATAATCGATCACATAGTTATTTTGACAATGAACCTGGTATTTCATTGTTCTATGACAATTTGGAGATTGAATATTTTTTAGATTGCATCTTAGATGTTGAATGGTTTTATAAATCGAATGAGGCTCTCGAATATATACAAGTGAATTTGGTTACATAACCTAAGGACGTTGTTGCTGTTTTGGTGGAAAAAGTTGCAAAGTCAGTGAAGAAATCGAGGAAAAGCACCAATACAATCTTCAAAAACAATGAAAAATATGAAGATGGATCGATTCTTACCAACTGACGATGAGTAATTTAGTTTCCACACTACCAAAACTATTCTCAAGATAAAATATCATCGGTAGAGAATCCAAATAATGTACGACAAGCTATGACAAACTAATCTCTTATCTTGGCAATGAACTTGGTAAATGTAATTGATATATGCTTTAATCTAAGTTATTTTAATAACGATTTTGATGAGGTTAGAGTTGTAATTTTTTTTGAAGAGGAATGAAAAGAAGCTTTTGAAGTTGTTGAATATGAAGGAGAAGTAAAAGGTGTAATGATGGTTGAAAAGGAAGAAGAAAAAGTTAATAAGAACAACTACGAATGGTGGGGGCAATTTAGGTGGCCCAGGAGTAAATTTGGTCGGCCCAGAAGTAAATTGGGATTAGGTTTCATCCGACAGATGAAGAGTGGGTTAGGTATTATTTGAGGAGGAAGGTTTGCGGGGAGCCTATTAGGTTGAGGCTGTGACTGAAATTGATGTGTATAAATCTGAGCCATTGGAGCTTGCAGGTATGAAAATTTGGATTTTTTTAATGATTTTTATATATTGTTGCATGTGGGATATTATATTTTTGCTGCAATTTGATGTTTTTTTTGAGGTTTTAGCGGTGGTTGTTGTATTTGGTGTTTTCTGGTGTTTAAGTTTTATGTGTTGTTTGTGCAAAAATGATGTCTTGGAGAATCAAATTTGTGAGATTTGTTGTGCAAGAAAAGAAAATAGTTTCTAATGTTAGGAAGATTTAAGGTTAAAGATGGGATTATTTTTTGAACAATTAAAGATGGGGTTTTAACTCAAGGGAACTAGAAAAAGGATGTATACTTTTTTTAATTTTTTTTAGATGTATAGCTTTGTAGGTATGTGAGTTTAAAAGTTGAGCATTGTTCTGTGTTGATCTACTGTTAACAGTGGTGGAATGAGTTCTCTGTATTGCTTTTCATTGTTTTTCTGTAATGTATTCTTGTATGATTATTGGATGGTCTTGTGACGTGCTTTTTGATCTTGAAAGGCTATTCGTCTCTGAAGTCGAGAGATCTGGAGTGTTACTTCTTCAGCCCTGTAGATAGGAAGTACGACAATGGATCTCGGCTGAACCGTGCCACCAGCCAAGGGTACTGGAAAGACACTGACAAAGATCGTGGTGTGCGTCACAAAAGCGAAAACATTGGGATGAAGAAGACGCTCGTTTTCCAAAGTTGGCGAGCTCATGATGGGAAACAGACAAATTGGGTAATGCATGAGTATAGGGTTTGCGATTGCGAATTGAAAAGATATGGGGTTTCACAGGTTTGGAAGTTATTTTAGTTTAGTTTAGTTTCCTAAAAAAGGTTGGTACGGAGTAACGAATCTTAAACGAAGTTCAACGTTGTCGTTTTGCAAGGAAATAGGATGCATTTGTGCTTTGTAGAATCTTCCAGAAGAGTGGTCTAGGCCCACCCAACGGCGACAGGTATGCCCCTATTATTGAAGAAGAGTGGGATGAAGATTCAGCGCTCGTAGTTCCTGGAGCATTTGTTGAAGATGATGCAGCCAATGCTGATGAGTCCGCCGACGTAGATCAGGTCAATTATGCAACCTTTAAGGTATCATATTTCGCTTCGGATGAGAACATCGACCGAATTCATTTTTTGATAAAATCACCACCAAACATGCGCACATTTTCATAACTAGAAACATGCAAAATAATCGATCACATAGTTATTTTGACAATGAACCTGGTATTTCATTGTTCTATGACAATTTGGAGATTGAATATTTTTTAGATTGCATCTTAGATGTTGAATGGTTTTATAAATCGAATGAGGCTCTCGAATATATACAAGTGAATTTGGTTACATAACCTAAGGACGTTGTTGCTGTTTTGGTGGAAAAAGTTGCAAAGTCAGTGAAGAAATCGAGGAAAAGCACCAATACAATCTTCAAAAACAATGAAAAATATGAAGATGGATCGATTCTTACCAACTGACGATGAGTAATTTAGTTTCCACACTACCAAAACTATTCTCAAGATAAAATATCATCGGTAGAGAATCCAAATAATGTACGACAAGCTATGACAAACTAATCTCTTATCTTGGCAATGAACTTGGTAAATGTAATTGATATATGCTTTAATCTAAGTTATTTTAATAACGATTTTGATGAGGTTAGAGTTGTAATTTTTTTTGAAGAGGAATGAAAAGAAGCTTTTGAAGTTGTTGAATATGAAGGAGAAGTAAAAGGTGTAATGATGGTTGAAAAGGAAGAAGAAAAAGTTAATAAGAACAACTACGAATGGTGGGGGCAATTTAGGTGGCCCAGGAGTAAATTTGGTCGGCCCAGAAGTAAATTGGGATTAGGTTTCATCCGACAGATGAAGAGTGGGTTAGGTATTATTTGAGGAGGAAGGTTTGCGGGGAGCCTATTAGGTTGAGGCTGTGACTGAAATTGATGTGTATAAATCTGAGCCATTGGAGCTTGCAGGTATGAAAATTTGGATTTTTTTAATGATTTTTATATATTGTTGCATGTGGGATATTATATTTTTGCTGCAATTTGATGTTTTTTTTGAGGTTTTAGCGGTGGTTGTTGTATTTGGTGTTTTCTGGTGTTTAAGTTTTATGTGTTGTTTGTGCAAAAATGATGTCTTGGAGAATCAAATTTGTGAGATTTGTTGTGCAAGAAAAGAAAATAGTTTCTAATGTTAGGAAGATTTAAGGTTAAAGATGGGATTATTTTTTGAACAATTAAAGATGGGGTTTTAACTCAAGGGAACTAGAAAAAGGATGTATACTTTTTTTAATTTTTTTTAGATGTATAGCTTTGTAGGTATGTGAGTTTAAAAGTTGAGCATTGTTCTGTGTTGATCTACTGTTAACAGTGGTGGAATGAGTTCTCTGTATTGCTTTTCATTGTTTTTCTGTAATGTATTCTTGTATGATTATTGGATGGTCTTGTGACGTGCTTTTTGATCTTGAAAGGCTATTCGTCTCTGAAGTCGAGAGATCTGGAGTGTTACTTCTTCAGCCCTGTAGAAAGGAAGTACGGCAATGGATCTCGGCTGAACCGTGCCACCAGCCAAGGGTACTGGAAAGACACTGACAAAGCTCGTGGTGTGCGTCACAAAAGCGAAAACATTGGGATGAAGAAGACGCTCGTTTTCCAAAGTTGGCGAGCTCATGATGGGAAACAGACAAATTGGGTAATGCATGAGTATAGGGTTTGCGATTGCGAATTGAAAAGATATGGGGTTTCACAGGTTTGGAAGTTATTTTAGTTTAGTTTAGTTTCCTAAAAAAGGTTGGTACGGAGTAACGAATCTTAAACGAAGTTCAACGTTGTCGTTTTGCAAGGAAATAGGATGCATTTGTGCTTTGTAGAATCTTCCAGAAGAGTGGTCTAGGCCCACCCAACGGCGACAGGTATGCCCCTATTATTGAAGAAGAGTGGGATGAAGATTCAGCGCTCGTAGTTCCTGGAGCATTTGTTGAAGATGATGCAGCCAATGCTGATGAGTCCGCCGACGTAGATCAGGTCAATTATGCAACCTTTAAGGTATCATATTTCGCTTCGGATGAGAACATCGACCGAATTCATTTTTTGATAAAATCACCACCAAACATGCGCACATTTTCATAACTAGAAACATGCAAAATAATCGATCACATAGTTATTTTGACAATGAACCTGGTATTTCATTGTTCTATGACAATTTGGAGATTGAATATTTTTTAGATTGCATCTTAGATGTTGAATGGTTTTATAAATCGAATGAGGCTCTCGAATATATACAAGTGAATTTGGTTACATAACCTAAGGACGTTGTTGCTGTTTTGGTGGAAAAAGTTGCAAAGTCAGTGAAGAAATCGAGGAAAAGCACCAATACAATCTTCAAAAACAATGAAAAATATGAAGATGGATCGATTCTTACCAACTGACGATGAGTAATTTAGTTTCCACACTACCAAAACTATTCTCAAGATAAAATATCATCGGTAGAGAATCCAAATAATGTACGACAAGCTATGACAAACTAATCTCTTATCTTGGCAATGAACTTGGTAAATGTAATTGATATATGCTTTAATCTAAGTTATTTTAATAACGATTTTGATGAGGTTAGAGTTGTAATTTTTTTTGAAGAGGAATGAAAAGAAGCTTTTGAAGTTGTTGAATATGAAGGAGAAGTAAAAGGTGTAACGATGGTTGAAAAGGAAGAAGAAAAAGTTAATAAGAACAACTTCGAATGGTGGGGGCAATTTAGGTGGCCCAGGAGTAAATTTGGTCGGCCCAGAAGTAAATTGGGATTAGGTTTCATCCGACAGATGAAGAGTGGGTTAGGTATTATTTGAGGAGGAAGGTTTGCGGGGAGCCTATTAGGTTGAGACTGTGACTGAAATTGATGTGTATAAATCTGAGCCATGGGAGCTTGCAGGTATGAGAATTTGGATTTTTTTAATGATTTTTATATATTGTTGCATGTGAAATTTTATATTTTTGCTGTAATTTGATGTTTTTTTTGAGGTTTTAGCGGTGGTTGTTGTATTTGGTGTTTTCTGGTGTTTAAGTTTTATGTGTTGTTTGTGCAAAAATGATGTCTTGGAGAATCAAATTTGTGAGATTTGTTGTGCAAGAAAAGAAAATAGTTTCTAATGTTAGGAAGATTTAAGGTTAAAGATGGGATTATTTTTTGAACAATTAAAGATGGGGTTTTAACTCAAGGGAACTAGAAAAAGGATGTATAGTTTTTTTAATTTTTTTTAGATGTATAGCTTTGTAGGTATGTGAGTTTAAAAGTTGAGCATTGTTCTGTGTTGATCTACTGTTAACAGTGGTGGAATGAGTTCTCTGTATTGCTTTTCATTGTTTTTCTGTAATGTATTCTTGTATGATTATTGGATGGTCTTGTGACGTGCTTTTTGATCTTGAAAGGCTATTCGTCTCTGAAGTCGAGAGATCTGGAGTGTTACTTCTTCAGCCCTGTAGATAGGAAGTATGGCAATGGATCTCGGCTGAACCGTGCCACCAGCCAAGGGTACTGGAAAGAGACTAACAAAGATCGTGGTGTGCGTCACAAAAGCAAAAACATTCGGATGAAGAAGACGCTCGTTCTCCAAAGTGGGCGAGCTCATGATGGGAAACAGACAAATTGGGTAATGCATGAGTATAGGCTTTGCGATTACGAATTGGAAAGATCTGGGGTTTCACAGGTTTGGAAGTTATTTTAGTTTAGTTTAGTTTCCTAAAAAAGGTTGGTACGGAGTAACGAATCTTAAACGAAGTTCAACGTTGTCGTTTTGCAAGGAAATAGGATGCATTTGTGCTTTGTAGAATCTTCCAGAAGAGTGATCTAGGCCCACCCAACGGCGACAGGTATGCCCCTATTATTGAAGAAGAGTGGGATGAAGATTCAGCGCTCGTAGTTCCTGGAGCATTGGTTGAAGATGATGCGGCCAATGCTGATGAGTCCGCCGACGTAGATCAGGTCAATTATGCAACCTTTAAGGTATCATATTTCGCTTCGGATGAGAACATCGACCGAATTCATTTTTTGATAAAATCACCACCAAACATGCGCACATTTTCACAACTAGAAACATGCAAAATAATCGATCACATAGTTATTTTGACAATGAACCTGGTATTTCATTGTTCTATGACAATATGGAGATTGAATATTTTTTAGATTGCATCTTAGATGTTGAATGGTTTTATAAATCGAATGAGGCTCTCGAATATATACAAGTGAATTTGGTTACATGACCTAAGGACGTTGTTGCTGTTTTGGTGGAAAAAGTTGCAAAGTCAGTGAAGAAATCGAGGAAAAGCACCAATACAATCTTCAAAAACAATGAAAAATATGAAGATGGATCGATTCTTACCAACTGGCGATGAGTAATTTAGTTTCCACACTTTCCAAACTAACAAAACTATTCTCAAGATAAAATATCATCGGTACAGAATCCAAATAATGTACGACAAGCTATGACAAACTAATCTCTTATCTTGGCAATGAACTTGGTAAATGTAATTGATATATGCTTTAAACTAAGTTATTTTAATAACGATTTTGATGAGGTTAGAGTTGTAATTTTTTTTGAAGAGGAATGAAAAGAAGCTTTTGAAGTTGTTGAATATGAAGGAGAAGTAAAAGTTGTAATGATGGTTGAAAAGGAAGAAGAAAAACTGAATAAGAACAACTTCGAATGATGGGGGGATTTTAGGTGGCCCAGATGTAAATTTGGTCGGCCCAGAAGTAAATTGGGATTAGGTTTCATCCGACATATGAAGACTTGGTCAAGTATTATTTGAGGAGGAAGGTTTGAGGGAAGCCTTTTAGGTTTGAGGCTGTGACTGAAATTGATGTGTATAAATCTGAGCCATGGGAGCTTGCTGGTATGAGTATTTGGATTTCTTTTAATGATTTTTATATATTGTTGCATGTGAAATTTTATATTTTTGCTGTAATTTGATGTTTTTTTTTTGAGGTTTTAGTGGCGTTTGTTGTATTTGGTATTTGTTGGTGTTTTAGTTTTATGTGTTGTTTGTGCAAAAATGGTACCTTGGAGAATAAAATTTGTCAGATTTGTTGTGCAAGAAAAGAAAACAGTTTCTAATGTTATGAAGATTTAAGGCTAAATATGGGATTTTTTTTTGAACAATTAAAGATGAGTTTTTTAACTCAAGGGAACTAGAAAAAGGATGTATGGTTTTTTTAATTTTTTAGATGTATAGCTATGTAGGTATGTGAGTTTAAAAGTTGAGCATTGTTCTGTGTTGATCTACTGTTAACAGTGGTGGAATGAGTTCTCTGTATTTCTTTTCATTGTTTTTCTGTAATGTATTCTTGTATGATTATTGGATGGTCTTGTGACGTGCTTTTTGATCTTGAAAGGCTATTCGTCTCTGAAGTCGAGAGATCTGGAGTGTTACTTCTTCAGCCCTGTAGATAGGAAGTATGGCAATGGATCTCGGCTGAACCGTGCCACCAGCCAAGGGTACTGCAAAGAGACTGGCAAAGATCGTGGTGTGCGTCACAAAAGCAAAAACATTGGGATGAAGAAGACGCTCGTTTTCCATAGTGGGCGAGCTCATGATGGGAAACAGACAAATTGGGTAATGCATGAGTATAGGCTTTGCGATTACGAATTGGAAAGATCTGGGGTTTCACAGGTTTGGAAGTTATTTTAGTTTAGTTTAGTTTCCTAAAAAAGGTTGGTACGGAGTAACGAATCTTAAACGAAGTTCAACGTTGTCGTTTTGCAAGGAAATAGGATGCATTTGTGCTTTGTAGAATCTTCCAGAAGAGTGGTCTAGGCCCACCCAACGGCGACAGGTATGCCCCTATTATTGAAGAAGAGTGGGATGAAGATTCAGCGCTTGTAGTTCCTGGAGCATTTGTTGAAGATGATGCGGCCAATGCTGATGAGTCCGCCGACGTAGATCAGGTCAATTATGCAACCTTTAAGGTATCATATTTCGCTTCGGATGAGAACATCGACCGAATTCATTTTTTGATAAAATCACCACCAAACATGCGCACATTTTCACAACTAGAAACATGCAAAATAATCGATCACATAGTTATTTTGACAATCAACCTGGTATTTCATTGTTCTATGACAATATGGAGATTGAATATTTTTTAGATTGCATCTTAGATATTGAATGGTTTTATAAATCGAATGAGGCTCTCGAATATATACAAGTGAATTTGGTTACATGACCTAAGGACGTTGTTGCTGTTTTGGTGGAAAAAGTTGCAAAGTCAGTGAAGAAATCGAGGAAAAGCACCAATACAATCTTCAAAAACAATGAAAAATATGAAGATGGATCGATTATTACCAACTGGCGATGAGTAATTTAGTTTCCACACTTTCCACACTAACAAAACTATTCTCAAGATAAAATATCATCGGTACAGAATCCAAATAATGTACGACAAGCTATGACAAACTAATCTCTTATCTTGGCAATGAACTTGGTAAATGTAATTGATATATGCTTTAAACTAAGTTATTTTAATAACGATTTTGAGGAGGTTAGAGTTGTAAATGTTTTTGAAGAGGAATGAAAAGAAGCTTTTGAAGTTGTTGAATATGAAGGAGAAGTAAAAGGTGTAATGATGGTTGAAAAGGAAGACGAAAAACTGAATAAGAACAACTACAAATGGTGGGGGGATTTTAGGTGTCCCAGATGTAAATTTGGTCGGCCCAGAAGTAAATTGGGATTAAGTTTCATCCGACAGATGAAGAGTTGGTCAGGTATTATTTGAGGAGGAAGGTTTGAGGGAAGCCTTTTAGGTTTGAGGCTGTGACTGAAATTGATGTGTATAAATCTGAGCCATGGGAGCTTGCTGGTATGAGAATTTGGATTTTTTTTAATGATTTTTATATATTGTTGCATGTGAAATTTTATATTTTTGCTGTAATTCGATGTTTTTTTTTGGGGTTTTAGTGGTGTTTGTTGTATTTGGTATTTGTTGGTGTTTAAGTTTTATGTGTTGTTTGTGCAAAAATGGTACCTTGGAGAATAAAATTTGTCAGATTTGTTGTGCAAGAAAAGAAAACAGTTTCTAATGTTATGAAGATTTAAGGCTAAATATGGGATTTTTTTTTTAACAATTAAAGACGGGGTTTTTAACTCAAGGGAACTAGAAAAAGAATGTATTGTTTTTTTAATTTTTTAGATGTATAGCTATGAATGTATGTGTGTTTAAAAGTTGAGCATTGTTCTGTATTGATCTACTGTTAACAGTGGTGGAATGAGTTCTATGTATTTCTTTTCATTGTTTTTCTGTAATGTATTCTTGTATGATTATTGGATGGTGTTGTGATGTGCTTTTTGATCTTGAAAGGCTACTCGTCTCTGAAGTCGAGAGATCTGGAGTGTTACTTCTTCAGCCTTGTAGATAGGAAGTATGGCAATGGATCTCGGCTGAACCGTGCCACCAGCCAAGGGTACTGGAAAGAGACTGGCAAAGATCGTGGTGTGCGTCACAAAAACGAAACCATTGGGATGAAGAAGACGCTCGTTTTCCATAGTGGGCGATCTCTTGATGAGAAACGGACAAATCGGCTAATGCATGAGTATTGGCTTTGCTATTCCGAATTGGAAAGATCTGGGGTTTCACAGGTTTGGAAGTTATTTTCTTTTAGTTTAGTTTCCTAAAAATGGTTGGTACGAAGCAACGAATCTTTAACGAAGTTCAACGTTGTTGTTTTGCGAGGAAATTGGATGCATTTGTGCCTTGTAGAATCTTCTAGAATAGTGGTCTAGGCCCACCCAGCGGGGACCTGTATGCCCCTTTTATTAAAGAAGAGTGGGATGAAGATTCAGCGCTCGTTGTTCCTGGAGCATTTCTTGAAGGTGATGCGGCCAATGCTGATGAGTCTGCCGTCATTGATCAGGTCAGTTATGCAACCTTTAAGGTATCATATTTCGCTTCGGATGAAAACATCGACCGAATACCTTTTTGATAAAATCACCACCAAACATAAATGCGCACATTTCATAACTAGAAACATGCAGAATAATCGATGACAGAGTTATTTTGACAATCAACCTGGTATTTCATTGTTCCATGACAATTTGGAGATTGGAGATTTTTTAGATTGCATCTTAGATGTTGAATGGTTTTATAAATCGAATGAGGCTCTCGAATATATACAAGTGAATTTGGTTCACATAACCTAAGGACGTTGTTGCTGTTTTGGTGGGAAAAGTTGCAAAGTCAGTGAAGAAATCGAGGAAATGCACCAATACAATCTTCGAAAATAATGAAAAAAATGAAGGTGGATCGATTCTTACCGCCTGACGATGAGTAATGTATTTTCCAAACTACCAAAACTATTCTCAAGACAAACTATCATCGGTAGAGAATCCAAATAATGTACGACAAGCTATGACAAACTAATCTCCTATCCTGGCAATGAACTTGGTAAATGTAATTGATATATGCTTTAAACTAAGTTATTTTAATAAAATTTTTGAGGAGGTTCAAGTTGTAAAATTTATTGAAGAGGAGTGAAAAGAAGCTTTTGAAGTGGTTGAAGATGAAGGAGAAGTAAAAGGTGTAATGACGGTTGAAAAGGAAGAAGAAAAAGTTAACAAGAACAACTACGCCTGTTGGGAGGATTTTATCAAAAATGGAAGTTATTTTCTTTTAGTTTAGTTTCCTAAAAATGGTTGGTACGGAGTAACGAATCTTAAACGAAGTTCAACGTCGTCGTTTTGCGAGGAAATATGATGCATTTGTGCCTTGTAGAATCTTATAGAAGAGTGGTCTAGGCCCACCCAACGGGGACAGGTAAGCCCATTTTATTGAAGATGAGCGGGATGATGATTCAGCACTCGTAGTTATTGGAGCATTTGTTGAAGATGATGCGGCCAATGCTGATAAGTCCGCCGACGTTGATCAGATCAGTTATGCAACCTTTAAGGTATCATATTTCGCTTCGGATGAAAATATCGACCGAATTAATTTTTGATAAAATCACCACCAAACATAAATGCGCACATTTTCATAACTAGGAACATGCAAAATAATCGATCACAGAGTTATTTTGAGAATCAACCTGGTATTTAATTGTTATATGACAATTTGAGATTGAAGATTTTTTATATTGCATCTTAGATGTTGAATGGTCTTATAATTCGAGTGAGGCTCTCGAATATATACAAGTGAATTTTGTTCAAATAACCTAAGTGAAAGTGCAGGTATTCTGGCAGTTAGACTAACATTGTGAAGTCAATGTTAGAGTAACATTGCTGAGCAGAATCTGATTTATAATCCTGTTGTCATTATAGTTTTGCCTTATTCATTTAACTAATTGAGTTCCACAGTTGTTGAGTGTTGTCTTGCTTTAGCAAAGTTTGTGAGTTGTTAGAATGATCTAAGAGTGAGGAGCTTTTAGAGTTAGTCGAAGTAATTCTTGTCTGCTTTGCTTAGTTCGATTAATTTGATAGCGAGGAGCTTGAAAATTGAGAGAACGACTTTAGTTAAAACCTTAACGGGTTATTTTGCCTACGGCTCGGAAGTTAACATAATCTTATATTCACTTCTTAAACTTGGTGTTTGTTTATTTCGCTGCACTATTACTCTGGTCTGTTGTTAAAGTAACATCGTTGGGTTAACAACATACCAAACTGTTGTTAACTCTCCAGTGTTAAGTTAACAATAACAACGTATCAACCCGATTCGCAATTTCAATTGGTATCAGAGCCAAACACCAACCTCACCGGCGTTTGCCGTTGATACGCCAAGATGGACAACTCCAACCCCAAAACTAGCAGGTTGGCAGTATTGGAGGGTCCCAAAAACTATGCCTACTGGAAGATCGGACTCAGAGTCCACATCAAATCCATCGACCTAAGAGCTTGGGACGCAATACTAAAAGGCTACACCATCAGTTACTTGCCAAGAGATGGAGATGCTGATCTGGTACCTAAGCCAAGAGGACAATGGACAACCGATGAGATTGCTCTTTGCAACTTCAATGAAAAGGCTCTCAATGCTATTTTTAGCTGGGTAGGTAACCATATGTTCAAACTTATTCAATCTTGTACAACTGCTAAAACTGCTTGGGAAGTTCTTGAACTACATTGTGAGGGTGATGTGGCTATGAGGGACTCTAAATATAGAAAACCTTTGAGGGACTTTGAGAAGACAGAGATGAGTGAGGATGAAAGCATTGATAGTTATTTTGAGAAACTTCTTGATATTGCTAACAGTGTCAACTTAGGTTTTACCATCCCAAATCAAACCATGGTCTATAAAGCTTGTAGAACATTATCTTCTAACTTCACTGTCAAAAGAATTGCTATGAATGAGTCTAGAGATCTTGCCAACATAGACTTCCAAACATTAATGAACACTTTAAAAGAGTTTGAACTAGAATTCCTATGAAAGTCCAGTAAACAACTTGCTTTAGCGTTACTAGGAACTAGCTCAGATTCTATAGGAAGATGAGGATGAATATGAGTTTATCTCTTCTAACTATGGAAACATTACCAAGAAGTTTAGTAAATTAGGCTACAAAGATAAAAATAAAGAAAAACAATCTGGTAATGCTGCCCTTGGTTATAAGAAATTGCCCCCAAAGTTTGTAACGTACGTGGAATCTAAGAGCGCGCCTCATGATGCTGAGAAACTGAAGGATGTCCAGTGCTATGAATGTAAGGCGTATGGTCACTTTAAACATGAATGTGCTAGCACCATCAGACCAAGAGGGAATTCTTATTGGGTGTGTGTAGATGACTTCAATGATGCTGACTTCGAATATGGAACAAGTGCCGATGAATAATCAGAAGAAATCAACACTACTGCGCCTGATCCCGATCACCTGGTCCGGAGAAGACTCCAGAAACTGCCAAAAATCTCAATGTTACACTAATATTGGAGAACCAACAGCAAAGCCGGAAATCTTCTTTGGAGACTGGAACAACAATGATACACAGGTTATCTATAATGCGCTCACTGATTGTGATGATACTAACTACGATTGTTTTCATGGCTCAGTTGACCTAGAAGAAGAATACTTCAATAAAGAAGAACTGTCCCAGGAGAAAATCCTAGACAATCTACATACAACTTTTCTCAGACTTAAAAGAGAGAATGTCAAACTCATAAATAGTAACAAAGCAGTGAAGCATGACATTGAATGTTTGAAGAACATGTTGAAACTCTATGAGAAAGACCTTGACAAAGCTGAAGCTGGGCTGAAAGAGGTATAGGAAAAACTCAAAAAGGACTCACAGAACATAGCCAAATGGAATGGAGGTACTTCTAAACTTGATGAGGTACTAAACATGAGTAATACAGGTACATATGGTATGGGATTTGTTGAGAAACCTTCCTCCTAACGATAATTCTACCTATTTAACTACAAGCTTTGTTAAAGAATCTGGTAATATGAGTTCTGGTACCATCAACACTGTAAATAGCAAACCCACTTTTATCTGTCAGTACTATTTTCAACCAGGCCACATTAATCCATTCTATAGAAAATTCATAAAAGAATGTGGTAAGAAAACTGCCTCTGTGCCCAATGCTAAAACTACAACAGGTTCTGATGTTAGACCAACATTAGGTGCATGACAGAAAAGTAGAACTTGGGTAGAAAAAGCTAAAACTCCTAAGATTAAAATTGTATGCAATGTTGTTTTCTCTGTTGTGTACTCTAAATTTCAGGTATGTGGTACTTCGACAGTGGATGCTCAAGACACATGACCGGCAGCAAAGAGAATCTTAAGCAAATGATACCTTTAAGTGCTGGAACAGTGACCTATGAAGGTGGCACCAAAGGAAATATCATTGGCAAGGGGATACTAAATGTTGATGGATTCCCACCCATGAAAGATGCGTTGTTGGTAGATGGGTTAAAGGCAAATCTAATCAGTATGAGTCAGCTGTGTGATGATGACTTACTGGTTACATTTGACAAAGTTTCTTATGATGTTTATGATAGTGATAATGTTCTTGTTATGATAGGTACTAGATCCAAAGATAACTGCTACCTAGCCCAAGAGGAAGTACAGCGTTTCCATGCCGAAATAGATGAGGCTTCTATATGGCATAGGAAACCTGGACATATTGACTACAGAAACCTTGAGAAACTGCAGAAAGTTGATGTTGTAAGAGGCTTACCTAAGCTGTCTTGTCCATGTAAGCTTGTGTGTGGTGATTGCCTCAAGGGTAAGCAAACCAGAGCTGTTCATACACCCCTACAGGTACAGAATGCTAATCCTAGATCTAGTAGATGTTTTGAATTGCTGCACATGGACTTAATGGGTCCAATTGAGGTAAGTAGTCTCAGTGCTAAGCAATATGCCTTTGTGATTGTAGATGACTTCTCTAGATACACCTGGGTAAAATTTCTTAAAGAAAAGTCAGAAGCTTTTGATCAGTTCAAAATACTTTGTGCTAGTATTAAAAACTCGTATGGCCCCACTCTGACTAAGATTAGGTCTGATCATGGTAAAGAATTTGAAAATGCTAGTTTTGATAACTATTGCAATGCTAAAGGTATTTTCCATGAATATTTAGCTCCTAAAACTCCTCAGCAGAATGGGAGTGCTGAGAGAAAGAACAGGACTCTTCAAGAGATGGCCAGAGTTATGCTCAATGCTAAACATTTATCCAAAAGACTCTCGGCTGAAGCTTTAAATACTGCTTATCACATTAGTAACAGGGTGTATCTTAGACCTGGAACTAACATGACTCCTTGTGAAACCAAATATTGCATATTTTCCTGAATTTGGATGTGATTTTTATCTGCTTAATGACAGGGATTATCTGAGTAAATTTGATCCTAAAAGTGAAAAATGCATCTTTGTAGGATACTCTGCCAATAGTGCTTCCTTTAGAGTCTACAATCTTAGATTGAACAGAATTCAGGAATCAGTGAATGTTGTGTTTGATGAGTTCACTCTTGATACATGTACTGATGACATCTCAGTTCCAAATGTTGAACCAACAGTGGAAACCGAGAATGTTACTTCTGGCAATGTTACACCAACATTGGAACTGGAAGCTGGAAACACTGAACAGGAGTCAGGGAACGATGTTAGACTAACACCGGTGAGATCTGATGTTAGACTAACAGCAGAGGACTCTGACTCAGAACATGAAGTTGCCTCTGAACCTAGAAGAGATCCCCCAACTAGGATTCAGAAATATCATCCAGCATCCCAGGTAAAAGGTGAACTCACTGAATGGGTAAGGACACACAATAGAGAAAGACTTGATTATAGAGATATGGTAAAATTGTGTGTCTGTATGAACTTCACTTGTACTGTTGATAATGCCTCGTGTTTTGTCTCCTCCATAGAACCTAAGAATGTGATTGAAGCCCTCCTTGATAACTTTTGGATTAATGCCATGCAGGATGAACTATTACAGTTTACTAAGAACAATGTCTGGATACTGGTGCCTAGACCACCTAATGTTAATGTAATAAGGACAAAGTGGATATTTATAAACAAGAGTAATGAGGAAGGGGTCATAGTTAGGAACAAAGCTAGACTAGTTGCTCAGGGATACACACAGGGTGAAGGTGTAGATTTTGATGAGACCTTTCCCCAGTTGCTATGATTGAACCTATTAGGTTACTTCTAGCCATATCATGTTGTCTTAAGATGAAACTATACCAAATGGATGTAAAGGGTGCGTTCCTGAATGGGCTAATTGATAAGGAAGTATATGTTGAACAACCTAAGAGATTCACAGATCCTAAGTACCCCAACCATGTGTAAAAGCTTGAAAAAGCCCTGTATGGACTTAAACAAGCACCTAGAGCATGGTATGAAAGACTTACAGAATTCCTCTTAAGTCTTGGCTTTGTTAGAGGTGAAGGAGATATGACACTGTTTGTTTTAAAGAAAGGTTCTCAGGTCTGTATAGCTCAAATTTATGTGGATGACATTGTTTTTGGCTCAACTAACAACTCTATTTTAGAAAATTTGTTGAATCAATGACATGGCAGTTTGAGATGAGTATGATAGGAGAATTAAATTTCTTCCTTGATCTCCAAGTAAAACAAACAGGTAATGGGATACTCCTAAGTCAGGAAAAGTATGCAAAGAATTTGGTGAAAAGGGTTGAATTGGCAGATTCAAAGCCTTGCAAGACTCCCATGTCTTCATCAGTGAAGATATCCAGGGATGTTACTAGTGCAAATGTTGATCCAACATTGTACCATTCAATGATAGGAAGCTTACTCTACTTGCCTGCTTCAAGACCTGATATAATGTTCTCTGTTTGTGTGTGTGCTAGGTACCAGGCATGTCCAAAGCAGTCACATCTGATTGCTATGAAGAGAATCCTTAGATATATATCCGGCACTTTGACCCTTGGGATCTGGTACTCTTATGACAGTAACACAAATATTGTAGGTTTCAGTGACTCAGACTGGGCAGGTGACACTGATGATAGAAAGTCTACGAGTGGAGGATGTTTATATATGGGAAACAACTTGGTCTCATGGTACAGTAGAAAGCAAAATTGTGTGTCACTCTGCACTGCTGAATCTGAATACATAGCAGCAGACAGCTGTGTCACCCAGCTAGTATGGCTTAAACACATGCTACTGGATTATGGGTTACACAGTGATACCTTACTTATGTTCTGTGATAATCTTAGTGCTATAAGCATCTCTAAGAACCCTGTGCAACACTCTAGAACTAAACATATTGATATAAGGCATCACTTTCTTAGAGACATGGTAGAAGATAAGCTCATTGACATTGAACACATTAAAACTAACAATCAGCATTGTCTTGGCATGTGCATTGTCTAGGGATGTTTGTACACCAGTGTTGACATAACACCATTGTCTAGCACTGGTTATTGGTTGTGGTGTATCTGTAATTCTTTTATGTTTATTTTCTACATTCTTCTTTCGTGCATATTACTTCTTTGTAGAGATTTTGTTGGGTTGTGTGTGTATCTGTATAAATAGCTGAGTTGACTGGTTAGACAGGAACATAACAAGAGTTTTGTAAAGTAAGAACTCTGTTGTTAGTCTGTGAATGTTAACCTAACATCTGGGAGAAGCTGGGGTACACAGAGCTCACTACTCTGATGTTATTCAGTTGTGACTTATCCATGTTAGGTTAGACAGAGCATGAAGAGAAGCTGGGGTACATGATGTTGAGAGCTTCATTGTCATTCAGTTGTGCTTATTTTTGTGTTTTTGTCTATGGCCAAGGTTATGCATGATAGTGATCCTCACTACTGGGGTGCTTTGAGTTTCGACTGCTTGCATTCAGTAGCATTGTTCACTTGGTATTTCTCTTGTAAACAGGTTGGTAAACAAGTATGCATGAGGAGTTAGGGTGAAGAAGTATATGATAAATGTATTGTCTTCATTCTGTTCCTTTGTACTTGCCTAATTTGTAGTTGATGCTTAAGTTGCTGGGGTGTGTGGAGTCTTGTACTGCCCACATTCAGTGATGAAACTATCCTTTAACCTTCACCAGTTTTTGTTCAAAAGAGTTCATGATATTAGTAAAAGATAAATTGATATGTCCTGATCCGAGTCAGTAAAGCTGTGTGTACTTGGTTACCATCTCCCAATGTTGATCTAACATGCTTGCATTCTTTCTAGTTCTGCATTATTTCCTTATCTCGATTTGGGCTTTGGGGGAGTAGTAATCCTAGGAATCATGTGTTGAGGCATACTTCGTGGGTGACCAACTGCAGGTAAAACACTATGTTTTGTGATCTTCTATGCTATAGGAACATCTTTTCCCTGGATATGTACATCCACTTTGTGTTTTTCTGTCTGATGTGTTACTTATTCATACTGATGATCTTAAAATATGTCTTTGTACCTGTTACTTGGTTGAGGTTTCAGATCAGTATACAGGAATATCTCACGCTCTCACATGATGTTGCTTTGCATGAAGCCCTGCACCTACAACTTCCCTCCCTGATGTTAACTTGCCAATGTTAGTTCAACATTGTAACATTGTAACTTATAAGTTTTCAGGTTTGGAGACTGCTCTGGTTACGTGTTAATCTAACACTGACACGTGGTAAGTTAAACATGGGTATGATCGCGTGACAATGGTCCGATTATTTTGGTAACATGGTACAACACCACTATCACTATTCTTCAGCTGATTATCTATATAATTTGCCCTAATCTCTTCTTACTATTTACACGTTCAAAATTCTTGTGTAATCAACATTCTCTGCAAATCAAGTTTCTTCTTTTCTTCTTTAAATTGCTCTAACAATGGCACGCAAGTATTCCATTGATGCTCTTGTAGATGATGCTGAGAAGATTGAACTACCAGTATGCCGCAGTACCAGACGAGCAACCACTGAAGCCGTCGCCACCGCCGCACCTAAGAGGAAATCCACTTATCAACGGCGCAAGGGCAAGAAATCCGCAAAGGGTGATGTTGGTTCAACATCAAAATACTGCTGAGCAAACCTCCACTCCCACCAACGATGAAAACGAGGTAATGATGGCTAACCCTACTCAAGATATTACTACTAAAATTGGTATTGAGGGGGAGAAAAAGGCCCCTGTTGTTGCTGTGGGTGAGTCTGAGGTATTGCATGAGGTCCCTGAGGGTAATTGAGTGGTTTCAGGGTAATGCTGTTGAGCATGCTGCTGCTGCTGAGATGGATACTCTTCTTGAGGAAGATGATCAGGTTGAGGAGACTGTGGCTGAAGATGTTACTACTGAGGGTGACCAAGATGTCGATGATGAGGGTTAACAATAAACTTGGAGACGTTGAGAGAGGAGAAGAAGAGAGTCTGACTCTCTCTGCCTTAGCTACTGTTGCTAAGAAAAGAAAGGGGAAACATGTGGTTGTTGAATCTTCTTAGTAGCTGATGACCCTACTGATGTTACTCCAACATCAAGCAGTGATGAGTATTTTGATGTGCTTGATGAAGAGTACCCCAAGAAGCCTTATTCTGGCCTTTATGTGTTAGCTGAGGCAGAAGAACAGTGGGAGGCTTATCAAGCCATGGTTATTCACAAGGAGCAGAACATTGATGAGGAAATGTTCAAGGAAAATAGGTTGTATGAGTTTCTTGAAGCTAGGGGTGTGTTGGGCCATGTGATGAACCAGGAATCATATGTCCCTGATGTGATCAGAGAGTTCTACATGAACCTATCTCAGTGGGTGTGCCACTAGAGCTCTCTCAAGTCTGGTAAAGCTTGGGTAAGGATGAATGTCTATGACATTAGTCCTTCTGTGATCAATGAAGCTTGGGAACTTCTTGATCCTGAGGAGACTGAGGATCCTAGCACGGATGAGGTGATTACTGACCGCACTGGTGGACTCACAAGGAAGTGGAATGATAGTTTTTCAACTACAAAGCTGACCTCCTTAAATGATGTACTTCACAAGCTCTCTACCTACAACTGACTGCCTTCTTCCAACACCGCAGTTATGACAAAAGAATCTGCAAAGTTGGTGTATAAACTGAAGAATGGGCCGAGTGTGAACATAGGGGAGAAAGTTTTAAGGCACATGAGGGAGGTCACAACAAAGGCAAAGGGAATCATTCCATATCCCTCTCTGATATCCAGCATTCTGGTGAAGCAAGGCTTCAAGACCAAGAAGACATAGGGCTGGATCAAGAACAAGCCAAGATTATCATCACCAAGAGCTACTTCACTCAAGTCAGGATTCAAGACTTGCCCTGGAATCCCAATGCAGAAGCTGGTCCAAGGAGGAAAAAGAAGAAGAAGAGTCTCAACTTTGCCGCTTCTTCTGTTCCAGTTTCAAGTGGTGATAGTTACTCTGTGAATGCTGATGCATTTGTGGAGGAGACTCTGGTTTGGCTTAACAGAGAGTATAAAGATACCCAAAGAGAGCTAGCAGACAAGCAAGTGAGGTTGCAGGAGATTGACAGCCTCAGGAAGCATTTGAAGGATCTGCCTTCCTCACAAAAAGGGGAAGAGTAGATCAAATTCAAAATTTCTGAGTTCTTTTAATTTTTGGTTTTAGATTGAAGTATGAACAATTCTATTTTCTTTGCATTTTTCTGTTTCATCAAGGAGTGTGTTCCTTGCTACTAAGTTTGGTCTGTAATTAAATACTTTTCTATATTGGTACTTAGTGTTTCTGCTTATGCTATTTGAACTGTGGTTACAAAGTACTAACTCTATTTTGCAGGTGTTAATTATTCTCTGATGTTAAGTTAACATTGAGATGTTCAATGTTAGAACTTTGGTCTGGACTCAATGTTAATCCATCATTGACAAAGATGGATGTTATGCCAACATTGAAAGTATCACTGTTAGAATAACATTGAGTTGGCCCCTTCTGATATTCAGGGGGAGTGTACTTAGTTTTCCATTGTATAAGATAGTGAAGTTTGTCTGAATAATTTGATCTGATTAGAACAGGTTCTTAGGTTTTGTGATTAAGGCCAAAAGGGGGAGATTGAAAGTGCATGTATTCTGGCAATGTTAGACTAACATTGAGAAGTCAATGTTAGAGTAACATTGCTGACCAGAATCCGATTTATAATCTTGTTGTCATTATAGTTTTGCCTTATTCATTTAACTAATTGAGTTCTACAGTTGTGATTGTCTTTGATTATTATTCAGGAAACAAACTTGTCATAGGTTGGACGCTCAAGTTTCCAAGAAGCAAAGTTTCCTTAATTAAGCAAACCGCTCTACAAGGAAAGAAGAGTTCGAGTGCAACTAGGAAAGCTTTCCAAGTTGAGTCCTTATTTGAAGAAGGATTCTATCCTTAGTTAGATCACTAATGAAGGAACTATTATTCAAGAAGGACTGCGAGAACAATGAAGAGGAGTTCTAGAAGGAAACAAGGAGAATTACCAACCGTGTACAACACACCTCGAAGTCCAAGAACCTATATATAGGTGTGAAGTACATCAAGACAAACACAAGACAAGAGCCAATCAATCCGAGAGATTAATTTACAGTTGTTGAGAGTTGTCTTGCTTTAGCAAGTTTGTGAGTTGTTTGAATAGATCTAAGAGTGAGGAGCTTTTAGAGATAGTCTAAGCAATTCTTGTGTGCTTTGCTTAGTTTGATTATTTTGAGAGTGAGGAGCTTGAAAATTGAGAGAACGAATTTTGTTAAAACTTTAATGGGTTATGTTGCCTACGGCTCAGAAGTTAATATAATCTTATATTCACTTCTTAAACTTGGTTTTTGCTTATTCCGCTGCACTTTTACTCTGGTCTGTTGTTAAAGTAACATCGTTGGGTTAACAACATACCAAACCGCTGTTAACTCTCCAGTGTTAAGTTAACAACAACAACGTATCAACCCAATCCGCAAAATCAATTGGTATCAGAGCCAAGCACCAACCTCACCGGCGTTTGGCATTGATACGACAAGATGGACAACTCCAACCCCAATACCAAGAGGTTACCAATGTTGGAGGGTCCCAACAACTATGCATACTAGAAGATCAGACTCAGCGTCCACATCAAATCCATCGACCTGAGAGCTTGGGACGTAGTACTAGAAGGCTACACCATCCCTTACTTGCCAAGAGATGGAGATGCTGATCTGGTACATATGCCAAGAGGACAATGGACAGCCAATGAGATTGCTTTCTACAACTTCAATGAAAAGGCTCTCAATGCTATTTTGAGATGGGTAGGTAACCATATGTTCAAACTTATTCAAACTTGCACAACTGCTAAAACTGCTTGGGAAGTTATTGAACAACATTGTGAGGGTGATGTGGCTGTGAGGGACTCTAAATATAGAAAACTTTTGAGGGACTTTGAGAAGATAGAGATGAGCGAGGATGAAAGCAATGATAGTTGTTTTGAGAAACTTCTTGATATTGCTAACGAGTGTCAAAATTTAGGTTTTACCATCCCAAATCATAGCATGGTCTATAAAGGTTTTAGAATATTATCTTCTAAGGTCACTGTCAAAAGAATTCCTATGAATGAGTCTAGAGATCTTGCCAACATGGACTTCCAAACATTAATGATCTACTGTTAACAGTGGTGGAATGAGTTCTCTATATTTATTTTCATTGTTTTTCTGTAATGTATTCTTGTATGATTAGTGGATGGTGTTGTGATGTGATTTTTGATCTTGAAAGGTTATTCGTCTCTGAAGTCGAGAGATTTGGAGTGGTACTTCTTCAGCCCTATAGATAGGAAGTATGGCAATGGATCCCGACTGAACCGTGCCACCGACCAAGGGTAATGGAAAGCGACTGGCAAAGATCGTGGTATGTGTCACAAAAGCAAAACCATTGGGATGAAGAAGACGCTCGTTTTCCATAGTGGGCGAGCGCTTGATAGGAAACGAACAAATTGGGTAATGCATGAGTATAGGCTTTGCGATTCCGAATTGGAAAGATCTGGGGTTTCACAGGTTTGGAAATTATTTTATTTTAGTTTAGTTCCCTAAAAAATGTTGGTACGGAGTAACGAATCTTAGACGAAGTTCAACGTTGTCGTTTTGCGAGGAAATAGGATGCATTTGTGCCTTGTAGAGTCATCCAGAAGAGTGGCCTAGGCCCACCCAACGGGGACATGTACGCCCCTTTTATTGAAGAAGAGTGGGATGAAGATTCAGCGCTCGTAGTTCCTAAAGCATTTGTTGAAGATGAAGTGGCCAATGCTGATGAGTCCGCCGACGTTGATCAGGCCAGTTATGCAACCTTTAAGGCATCATATTTCACTTCGGATGAAAACATCGACCGAATTCATTTTTAATAAAATCACCACCAAACATAAATGCGCACATTTTCATAACTAGAAACATGCAAAATAATCGATCACAGAGTTATTTTGACAATCAACCTGGTATTTCATTGTTCTGTGACAATTTGTAGATTGAAGATTTTTTAGATTGCATCTTAGATGTTTAATGGTTTTATAAATCGAATGAGGCTCTCGAATATATACAAGTAAATTTGGTTCTCATAACCTAAGGACGTTGTTGCTGTCTTGGCGGGAAAAGTTGCGAAGTGAGTGAAGGAATCTAAGAAAAGCACCAATACAATCTTCGAAACCAATGACAAAAATGAAGATGGATCGATTCTTACCGCCTAACAATGAGTAATTTATTTTCCAAACTACCAAAACTATTCTCATTGCAAACTATCATCGGCAGAGAATCCAAATAATGTACGACAAGCTATGACAAACTAATCTCCTATCTTGGCAATGAAGTTGGTAAATGTCATTGATATTTGCTTTAAACTAAGTTATTTTAATAAAAAAATTGAGGAGGTTCAAGTTGTAAAATTTATTGAAGAGTAACGAAAAGAATCTTTTGAAGTTATTGAAGATGAAAGAGAAGTAAAAGGTGTAATGATGGTTGAAAATGAAGAAGAAAAAGTTAACAAGAACAACTACGCCCGGTGGGGGGATTTTAGGTGGCCCAGAACTAAATTGGGTCGGCCCAGAAGTAAACTGGGTTTAGGTTTCATCCGACTGATGAAGAGTTGGTTAGGTATTATTTGAGGAGGAAGGTTTGTGCGAAGCCTTTTAGGTTTGAGGCTGTGTGTAATACCTCGATACTTTCAAATGAATAAAGTTGATATATTTAATTTAATACACACATTTGTTGATAATTAGTAGAAGACTAAATTTTATTATAGCTACATTAATTAAACAAAATGTAGTAAAAAGTGATTGGGCCTTAAGTAATTATTTTTGTTAATTTGCCCAACCCCTCTCCAAGCCCAGTGTAAGCCCAATAACTTGATAAACTAAATACATCATATTATATATATATATACATATATATATATATATTATACATACGGTTGATAGTTGATACTTGATATATATCAAGTGAGGGTTTTCTCTTTCTAGTTCTTTCCTTTCTCTCTTTTTATTCTGTAGCGGTCTTCATCAGGTATGAGAAGTACTAGTTTTCAATTCCTTTAATTATGTATGGTTTATATTTTAGATAGGTAATGATTCTTGTACCTTATGATACTACATGGTTGAAAAGTACCTAATAGTAAAAGTGGCTAGATGTTTTATTATATTATGATGAGGCTTCTTACATAAAGGGATTGAAAAATGATAAAATGGGTGATTGGAAAATGATAATATGGGTGATGACTATTGAAATTGGTATTCATACGTAAACCGGGAATTGATATGTACATATAATTATTCTAATATGCTCCTTTCATGTATATAAAGTCATATATGTACGTAACACATGTTGCTGTCAAGATTTCCATTTATAATTAGAGAGTAGTATTAGTTATAGCCTTCATTAAAGTACGGATTAAGGTTGAATGCTAGTTAGTGCAACTATTAAGACAAAAGCCTACTGTAATTTTTATGGAAAATAATAATTGCCTTTATTAATCAAACACTCACGAATAAATTAAATTTTTATTAGACAAAAATTTGGAACTAATCGAACTTGCATGCGGCATGTTGTTAGTACCACTAGAAGAAGGGATTTGTTTGAATTATATTAGGGGTTAAAATTTGAATAAAATCCAGTGATAAAACTTTGGCTTCTTAGGTGATTACAACTAGACGTCGTCGTGTATTTGCTCTCCCGCTCTTTACAGTCGAGTTCCAGGTGAGTGTTCCTAAGCTCTATTATTTTCAAAACTGAAAGGAATGCGTGCATGTATATCTATACCTATATATATATATACGTATTCATGACTCTCTGCATATTGAACTCTGCACATCGAACTGGCACTTTTCAACGAAAGTTGTTTTGTAAATGTTTATTTCCACAAAGAAAGTTTCTGTAAATTAGGTATTTAAACTGTTCAGTTTTATCAAAGCAAGTTAACCGCGCATTGGTTAATTGCCGTAAATGATTGGAATCGATATGATGAATGGTGTCCCGTAGGATTGTATTCAGAATTGATTAGACTAGATCCAGTGTTTGGCGTGGGAGTGCAGGGGGCACCGCCGGGCGGCGGCGGGCTTGCCGGTAGGACCTTTTGTCCCCATGTGCCTATTCCCTCTCAGACATAACAGGAGAGGGTTGTGTCTTTGTTGGGTCGTAGGATTTCCGTATGTACCATGGCATACGTTGTTTGATTCCAAGGTCGCTCCTTGGATGGAGAGATAGAGAACTGTTATGAGGTGATAAGGTGGGGCTGCATCAGCAGTAGAATAACGTGGACATTGATCATCAAACGTGGATTCGTTCTTTTGTTAAAGGATTTTTGTTAAATCATGAATGCTTTTGATTCACCATTCTATTGCATGGCATTTGTATGCGTTAAAGTTCCTTTTATTAAACTGTTTTCAAAAGAAAGTTATGGAAAGAAAACGCTACACTTGCACACACCCATGAACACTCACATAGTATCTCACGTAAAAGTTTGTTTTTCCTTTCCTTCCTTCCAGATTAAGACGAACAAGGTTACTACCATGTCAGGACCTGGGAGCCTTTGGCATTGGGGAGCGTTCAAAGTTTAGTTGGGTGTTGAGTTAGTTGAGTTTCTATTTCTTTTAATTAAATTAGTACTTTCGGTGTATTTTATTCAGATATTTGTAAGTTTGACATATAATAGTTGCTCTGATATCGTTCTGTTTATCTCAAAAACACCGGGCCGTTACAGTTGGTATCAGAGCTTAGGTTAGGGTACCTAAGCTATGCTGGGATAAGTTCTTCGAACCGTAAGACTAGTTGAGGTGATGGTATGTGATCTCGCTTATGCGCTAAAGTTGTGATGAATTACTCTCGGGCAGTCGACCGATGTGTAATTCCTCACATACTAATGTTTCTCTTTGCTAAGGTTGTTACGCATTACTGTCGGCCTGGCAAAGCATCGAGTCAAGGGTCAGGGATGAGAGCGCGTATGGTGTGCCACTTGTTCGTCATTGTTTGTGATAGTGTTATTTCCTAATGTCTTAGATGTCATCAAACCTACGTCTAGTTCTTTATGATGCGGTACATGTGCATCTTATTCTCATCTAGTTCTTTGGTTTAACTCTCGATTATCTACTTAAAATGTAACTTACCTTATAATTCATAGTCAATCAATTCTTATCCAATATTTCAATACGTTAGGAAACATAATTTATCAGCAGACTAATTGTTACATCTCACAATCATGTCTTAAATTGGTTTTGCGTTTAGTTTGGTGGCACTTTTTTGGTCTACAAAATGTGATGTTTCGCGACAAGACTACTGACTCATTGACTTGCAGAATTTCCTAACATTCATCCATGCACATAAGACTTTGTTCACCCCACAATTCCAAAATATTTCTAACTCTAGAAAGTCTTTTGAATTCGGCTCTTATGTTCGTACTTTCCAACAAAACATGATTTTGTTGACATTAAACCTTTTCATGATCATTGCCCATAATTGTCTTTGATATGGGCATTTCTCGCATATTGGGCTTGGCCTAAACCAGGCCCATATTTAATCATATCAGGGATCACTTTCGATATGATATCGGTGATTACCACCGATATGGTACTGTGGTCCCCAGATCCCGAGTTCTATAAATACGCGATACCCGGATCCCATAGCAAGCAATTATTATCCCTCATCTACCACGCATCACATCAAAAGAAATCCCCGATCTCACTCTCGATATCGTATTCGATATCGAGATAACCCTCGTGCTCCAATGATACGTCATACCACCATACTACCAATACCATATCGAGGGTGTTCATCGACATCACATCGAAGATGATCACTGATATACGACCGACCTAATTACCGATATGCCCCTGTCATCCAAGCATCAATGCGTTAGTTCGAGGTGTTCCGGACCAAGCCTAATCGAGACACCTAGATTAGGCCTAGTTTGTTAAGATAGATTCGTTGTATTTCCTTTGTACTCTATTGTAACCAACCCATACTTATATAAACGATATATTGTCAGACTAGTGGCGCCGTCTGTGGGAACACCAGTTCCCGCACAAGGACGTCAATATGCAAGGAAGGAGGACCCAATCCAAATTTAACAGAGTTGTGACTAGAAACACGAGGATTGAGGACACACCACTCCCTCAATAGCCAACTGACCAAGAACAGACAATGATCCAAGCTGAGATGGAGCTTCCTTCAGCACAGAATGAACCGCGACGTGGGCGCGGGCCCGGGAGGCCATCGCGAGGCACGAATACAGGTCTAACCACTGCCGCACCAAATACGGCGGAACCTGCTACTGAGGGCCCGACCATTAAAACCCAACGGCGGGTCGAAGGGAGAACATTGGAAGAGGGCATTTGACAAGGGCCAGAAGTGAAGAGAGGGCAGGAGTAAGGGATGAGACAGAGAGTGGCCAGAGAGCCAGGACGTTGGAGGAAGACAGACGTAACATGATAGGGGAGATAGCTAAAATGACGAAGGACATGGAAGCCAAGAGAAGGAACGCAAATCGTGGAACGACAACAGTTGGATACCGACGGCCGTTGACTCCCTTCTGTCGTGAAATCGAGAAAGAAGTGTTGTGCAGAGGAGACAAGATTCCAACTATAAAACCATATGATGGGAAGAGTGACTCAAGGGTTCACATCCACGCCGTGGTGAGTCTCTTGAACTTACAAGACTTTTTTCCAAAGGCATTAAGGGAAAAATAATAGCAACAACACTAATAGGAGCGGCGTTAGACTGGTTTAACAGAATCAAAGCGGGATCTATCTCTAGCTTCGAGCAGATGAAGGAGAGGTTGTGGAACCACTTTTCCAATCAGAAGTGAATGAAGACAAGAATGTACCATCCGAAAGCGTTAAAACAGAGAGAGAGGGAAACTCTCGGGGAATTCATGAACAGATTCAATGAGGAGCTACTGAAGGTGGACAACCCCTACGGAGGACAAGTGTTACAGACGTTATTCAGGGCAACGACACACAACAGATTTGCCAAATAACTGATCAAGCTCACATAACCTACCATAAATTGGATAAACGAGTTGGCACATACCGTGATTTATGAAGACGCAATGATGGTAGCTAATCTTAGACCCCAGGAATCCGGGAGGGAAAGGGGTAGAGAGGCATGGAACAGGAGCAGGGGAGGAAGAGACAGGTCGCCAAAGAGATATACTCCCCTCAACCAGGACATCCACACTATCTTGGCCATCGCACAAAGCAAGAATTGGTTAAATGCGCCTCAGAAAATCAAGGAGATGGATTTTGCCAAGAAATCTAGGTGCTATTGTGAGTACCACCGCCAGAAGGGCCACGACACGAATGATTGCTATGACCTGAAGGATGAGATCGAGAGGTTGATTAAAGACGTGAGGTTAATAGAGTTCGTTAAGGCGAGCGGGCAGTATGTCGAATCGAGAGAGCGGTCCCAATCCCCAAGAAGGGAGGGTCTTAAGACAATAGAGAGTGGTCAAGAACACAATACAATAAATAACGCACCTTCAAGGGGGGTGATTAATGTGATAAGTGGCGGGACTCCGAGAGCAGATTCCACCAACCAGAGGAAGAAGATAACCCGTGGACTGAATGAGAACTGTTTCGTCGGATTCACAACGCTAATTGAGGAGCTTCCAGACAAGATTATTACATTTTCCAGCAGGAACCTCTTGGATCTCAACCCCGAAGCCATCCAGGCAGGCAAGATCGACTGCCCCTTGGTTGTTAAGCTTGATATCGCTAACTACGCTGTACATAAAGTACTCATAGACAATGGTAGTTCCACTAATGTTATATTTGCACATACGTTGGAGAAGATGGCACTCGGCCACCATGTAATTGAACAGGTACATACGCCACTGGTGGGATTCGGTGGAGTAGAAACAATCCCCCTAGGGCAAGTGAAGCTTCCCACATCATTTGGACAAGAACCGCACATGCGAACTATCAATGTTCAATATACGATGGTGGACCAACCATTCGCATACAATGTCATAATCGGCAGGCCGGCCCTGAACGCGATAAGAGCGGTGGTGTCCACATTCCATCAGAAGGTGAAATTCCCAGCAAGAGGAAGGGTCGGAGAAGTGGTCGCTAACTAGGAAGAGGCTTGGTTCTACTACATCACTTCTCTTACGTTGCCAAGAATCAGAGAAGCGGAGGAAGAAGCAATCGAGCCACATCAGGATCAACAAGCTATGGAGTAATTACCATGAGAAACAACGAGTACAATCGTTGAAGTTTCCTTAGTTTTTAAAATCATGCTTGAACAATTAGAACTTTGCCCCATCGTGGGCCGGTTTGTAACTTAAAACAGGGGGAACTACGCCGGTCTGATTCCCCACTCAACGGGATACGTAGGCGGGCTAGGATTACCTGGCCCATTATCTGTCATTACTTTTTATTTTCTCAGCGATATTACTGTATCGTTAAATCTCCCATTTCATGCAAGGGCACATCCTGATCGGATATCATGAAAGTGCAAATTATGGCACATAGAATCGGGAAATTTCCGCACAAATATGTATTTGATATATCACCTTCTTACAAAGCCACATCATTTCATACTTTGACATAAGACGGTACAGTGCAAAACCTTTCTTGTCTTTGTTATTTTACAGGTTCCTAACGACCTATCATCGTGACAACCACAAAGTTATCGAAGGGCGCAGACAAAGGGCAGGCTCCTACCCATGAGCGGTAATGGGTCCTTCTGTGATAACGGGTGGGGCACCTACCCATGAGTGGTAATGGGTTCCCTGTGATAACAGGCGGGCTCCTACCCATGAGCGGTAACGGGTCACCTACAAAGAAAAGGCTCTTACCCATGAGCGGTAACGGGATCCCCTGTGTTAACGGGCGGGCTCCTACCCATGAGTGGTAACGGGTCACCTACAAAGAGAAAAATACCCCTTGTGATAACGGGGTTGATCCTAAACATTTGAACGGTAGCGAGATCCATGTGATAACGGGATGGGCCCCTACCCACAAGAAAAATATGCCTTGTGATAACGGGGTCGATCCTAAACATTTGAATGGTAGCGGTTTCCATGTGATAACGGGATGGGCCCCTACCCACAAGAAAAATATCTCCTATGATAACGGGGTCGATCCTAAACATTTGAACGGTAGCGGATCCCCTATGATAACGGGATGGGCCCCTACCCACAAGAAAAATATCCCCTGTGATAACGGGGCTGATCCTAAACATTTGAACGGTAGCGGGTTCCCTGTGATAACGGGATGGGCCCCTACCTACAAGAAAAATATGCCCTGTGATAACGGGGTCGATCCTAAACACTTGAGCGATAGCGGTTTTCCTGTGATAACGGGATGGGCCCCTACCCACAAGAAAAAATATCCCCTATGATAACGGGGTCGATCCTAAACATTTGAACGGTAGCAACTTCCTTGTGATGACGGGGTCGGACTCTAAAGAACAGAAACAGAAGCACCTCCTAGTGATTAGAGGGATTAGCTAATATAATCCGGTATAACCTGATAGGTGACACAACAAGGAGGCGTAATAATAAGACAAGCAAACACACCATTGAACACGTACGAATGAATATAAATCAGGACATGCAAAAGGATTGATTGAATTAACGGGTAAGCTATCAAGTTATATACAGAGGCAATTGTGCCAAAAGGAAAATTACAAATCCCTAAATATGGATTAACGCCACACTCTTCTGGTCGATAATCTCACGATACTCCACTTCCAGCTCCAGGTCTTCGTCATCACCGTCAAAATCTTCAGGAAATTTTACGTCCGGCCCCTTCAACGGATTTATGACTGAAGGATCATAACTGTCCTTAAAACCACCTTCCACCTGAATTTGACCTATAACGGAGGCTTTGGCCTCCTCCCGCTCGAGCAAGCCCCGCTCAGCACATATTGTCTTATAAAACCGACTTAGAAGGAATTGTTTGGCCGCACTAGTCAATTGGCTCTGGCTCAGCGTCATGCACCGCATG
The DNA here is from genome assembly GCA_948329865.1 of Linaria vulgaris. Classification (NCBI taxonomy): domain Eukaryota; kingdom Viridiplantae; phylum Streptophyta; class Magnoliopsida; order Lamiales; family Plantaginaceae; genus Linaria; species Linaria vulgaris. The sequence goes on along the minus strand of OX415253.1, from coordinate 4,780,563 downwards.
TGCCTTTCAGCCTGGGCTAATCGGTCCTTCAGAATTGCGGCCTCGGCCTCAACTGCCTCCCGTCGGGACGCCTCACTACCAGCAATAAGTCGAGCCTCATCGAGCTCTGCGATTAGCCTTTTATTATCTATATACAGGCCTCTCACATTACTCTCGCTGGTTTTCAAAATATCCAGGGCCTGGTCTCTCTCGTGCTGGAGCTGCACGGTAGCAACGGCATCGTATTCACCCAGTTTCTCGAGCAAACCGTTGGTAACCCAGAGCGATTCCGCGTGATCCGATTGGCCCTTAACAGCCATCTCCAAGAAACCTTTCAAAAATCTCGCCACCTCCACATTCACAATAAGGAATTGGCTGCTCAAATGAATAAAAACCCAAAAGAAATACGCATCCAATAGACACAAAGATTACTTACAGATCGGAATAGACCGTTGTGATCCCTGCTTGAACTACCCTCCTCCCTCCTTCTTTTTGGCCCCGTCGACGTCCCAACATTAACGTCATTTTGAGATTGCGAGGCGCCACCCACGCCTGCAGTATTTCCACTCGATGAGGGAGCAGTTTTCTTCGCATTCTTGCGTACGCCCTCACGGCCCCTCTTCTTGACGAGTGGAGGTGCATCTTCCGCAGTGGCGTCGGCCCCAAGCTGTCTACGTTCCGCTATCACGTCTAGACTACAGTACTCTACCAAATTGGCTGCAAGATACATGAAACATAAGGTCAAGAGATAAATCGGGGGAAAACTATCGATTTGTAAAGATATAACACTTACCGAGAGTAGAGGGACCGTTATAACATACGGGAGATATCCCACTTTTTCGCAAGACTATGTCACTGCAAAGCAGGGTACCGTCATACGAATGATTAATCAGATTTCCCAGAAATTCGATGCTATGTGCAGTTGTCCCGACAGCGGCTCGTCTCTCATATTTGGTGTCTTCGCACCACACACTAGGAAGCACATCAAATTCACCAGTCGTCCTCTCCTGGATGTACATATACTCACACTTATTACCAAATCCATAACCGGATTGAGTATATTGCACGAACCTAAGACCCCCCTGGGCCCGCACACGAAAGAACCCTTTGTCACCGCCCTTCTTGTTGACCATGACACTAAAGAGGTGCCAGAACTCATTAACCCCACAAGGGGCACCCAAGGCTCTCATGACACAAATGAAGGCCACGATGTACCCCAGAGAATTGGGGGATAGCTGCCCAAAGCAGAGCCCGATGCTCGCTATAATAGCACTAACCGCATGATCAATTGGAAAGCGCAGTCCGTTCTTAAAATGCTTGGCATTAACAGTGATGCAACCCTTTGGTGGGTATGCATTCGTTGATCCGCGCTAGGGAATATAATCTTATACCTCTCGGGGATGTCATACTCGTCGGAGTAATGAACAGCACATGATGAGGAACGCGAGACGTCATATCCTCGTACTTCTTCGAGGTCTAATATTTCGGGGGGCTGATCCCCAAGCCCCATTCATCTACATTGGGGCCGTCAGCTTCCGGCGGAGCTGATAACTCAACGCCAGATTGGTCACCAATCAACTGGTCAGACCCAAACCTCTCATTTTCAGAAAATCCCACTACGATCTCTTCGAAATCCATCTCGGGCAAACCTGAGCCAACATTGTTCCCGGCAAACGACATACTGAGGCGCTAAGTGAGAAAAATCAAATTAAAGGCTAAAGCCTCAAATGAATAAACATGTCAACGTTAGTATTTAACTTAAAATATCTAGGCACATATATATATACATATGGAAATAACTTTAGGACCAAATCGAAAAATAAATCGGAAAACAGATCGATAGAGATATCGAAAAACGATATCGAAAGAGATATCGAAAACGATATCGAAAGTAAAATTCGATGTACTTTTCGGAGGAACAACGAATTTTTGCTAAAAGCCAAAGTGAGTTTCACTTTCCTGGAAGCCCTATTTATAGACATTGGAGATGCTAGATCGAAACAAAGTTTCGATCTCACATCGGTGCTGGTATTCGATATAGATAAAAGGACAGGGACAAAGACAGGCGCACCGGGGGGTTCACCAAAGTTTATCAAAGAGTGCAATCCCGATATATGCGAGGAATTCAAAATCTCGTACGGCGAATGAAGAGTTCAAATGAGGACCTCAAATTATACATCCATTGCACTGGGGAGTCCAGCGAAATTTATCACAAAGTGCATTCCCCGCAAATTTTATCTCCGTCATTTTGACTGGCGGGACGAAGGGTACAGGTAACCCAAAAATTTAAAATTAAATTTGCGAATTCTTATCTCTAAGATAAGAATCCCCAAATTGGGGGACTACATGATATGGTCATTTCCCGCATATTAGGCCTGGCCCAAACCAGGCCCACATTTAATCATATCGGGGATCACTTTCGATATGATATCGGTGATTACCACCGATATAGTACTGTGGTCTCCGGATCCCGAGGTCTATAAATACGCGATACCCGGATCCCAAAGCAAACAGTTATTATCCCTCAGGTACTACGCATCACACCGAAAGAAATCCCCGATCTCACTCTCGATATCGTATTCGATATCGAGATAACCGTCGTTCTCCACTGATACGTCATACCACCACACTACCGATACCATATCGAGGGTGGTCATTGATATCACATCGAAGATGATCACCGATATACGTCCGACCTAATTACCGATATGCCCCTGCCATCCAAGCATCAAGGCGTTAGTTCGAGGTGTTCCAGACCAAGCCTAATCGAGACACATAGATTAGGCCTAGTTTGTTGAGATAGATTCGTTGTATTTCCCTTGTACTCTATTGTAACCGTCCCATACTTATATAAACGATCTATTGTCAAACTAGTCTTGTTACTCCTTTGCGTGACAAAGTATACGAGCGTATCTATATCTTGGTATAATTTAATACATCATTACAAGTTCCATTTCATCTAGACTCGTAGACATTATTCATTGTCTCGTGCATTTCAAGATTTTGATGGAGTAGGCATAGTGCACCAAAGTAGAAAATTTATTTATGTGATCCGTGAGATGAGCAATAACATTTTGAAGTCCTTTTCTAACATAGAAACATATATTGATATCGTTCTTGTCAAAAATATGAATTTGGGGATCAAATTATTTTAAGGGGGATGGAGTGTAATACCTTGATACTTTGAAATGAATAAAGTGGATATATTTAATTTAATACACACATTTGTTCATAATTAGTAGAAGACTAAATTTTATTATAGCTACATTAATCAAACAAAATGTAGTAAAAAGTGATTGGGCCTTAAGAAATTATTTTTGTTAATTTGCCCAACCCATGTCCAAGGCCAAAGTAAGCCTAATAACTTAATAAACTAAATACATCATATTATATATAGGGATAAATGCATCTAACCCCCTGAACTATGCACATTTTTACGAAATCATCATTAAACTGAATAAATAACCTGTTTGACCTTAAACTATACCATTCTGTTCGATTTTCCCCCTGTTCGGGTTTTTGGCTATTTTTGGGAGGAATATTCCTCGTTCGAGGTATTTTTTCACCTACTTTTTGTCATAAACTACCAAAATACATCTAGTACAACACATGTAAGTCGTGTAGGAGGAATATTCTAGCCAAAAATGGCCGAAAATACATTGAAGAGGAAATCACATTTTAGCCGGAATATGTCCCGTTCGAGGTGCCTTTTTGCCTATATTTTGTCATCAACTACTAAAATACATCTAGTACAACGCATATGTGTCGGGTAAGGGGAAACATTCCGGCCAGTAATAGCCAAAAATAGCCGAAAACCCGGCCAGGGGACAAATAGAATAGAATTGTATAGTTTAAGGGGCAAACTGCTTATTTATTTAGTTTAAGGATGATTTTGAAATTTGAAAGAGCATGCATAGTTCAGGGGGTTTGATGCATTTATTCCTTATATATATATATATATATATATATATATATATATATATATATGTTATACATGCGGTTGATAGTTGATACTTGATATATATCAAGTGAGGGTTTTCTTTTTCTAGTTCTTTCCTTTCTCTCTTTCTATTCTGTAGCGGTCTTCATCAGGTATGAGAAGTACTAGTTTTCAATTCCTTTAATTATGTATGGTTTATATTTTAGATAGGTAATTAGGCAATGATTCTTGTACCTTATCATACTACATGGTTGAAAAGTACCTAATAGTAAAAGTGGCTAGATGTTTTATTATATTATGATGAGGTTTCTTACATAAAGGGATTGAAAAATGATAAAATGGGTGATGACTATTGAAATTGGTATTCATAGGTAAAACGGGAATTGATATGTACATATAATTATTCCAATATGCTCCTTTCATGTATATATAGTCATATATGTACGTTACACAGGTTGCTGTCAAGATTTCCATTTATAATTAAAGAGTAGTATTAGTTATAGGCTTCATTAAAGTACGGATTAAGGTTCAATGGTAGTTAGTGCAACTATTAAGACAAAAGCCTAGTGTAATTTTTATGGAAAATATTAATTGCCTTTATTATACTGTCCTGTGTGTTAATCAAACACTCACGAATAAATTATATCTTGATTAGACAAAAAATTGGAACTAATCGAACTTGCATGCCGCATGTGGTTAGTACCACTAGAAGAATGGATTTGTTTGAATTATATTAGGGGTTAAAATTTGGATTTGTTTGAATTATATTAGGGGTTAAAATTTGAGTAGCATCCATTGATAAAACTTTGGCTTCTTAGGTGATTACAATTAGACGTCGTCACGAATTTGCTCTCCCGTTCTTTATAGTCGAGTTTCAGGTTAGTGTTCCTAAACTCTATTATTTTCAAAACTAAAAGGAATGCGTGCATGTATAACTATATCTATATATATACGTATTCATGACTCTCTGTATATTGAACTCTGCACATTGAACTGACACTATTCAAAAAAAGTTGTTTTGGAAATGTTTATTTCCTGAAAGAAAGTTTATGTAAATTGGGTATTTAAACTGTTCAGGTTTATCAAAGCAAGTTAACCGCACATTGGTTAATTGCCGTAAATGATTGGAATCGATATGATGAATGGTGTCCCGTTGTATTGTATTCGGAATTGATTAGACTAGATCCAGTGTTTGGCGTGGGAGTGCAAGGGGTACCGCCGGGCGGCCGTGGGCTTGCCGGTAGGACCTTTTGTCCCCATGTGCATATTCACTCTCAGACATAATAGGAGGAGGTTGTGTGTTTGTTGGGTCGTAGGTTTTCCGTATGTACCATGGCATATGTTATTTGATTCCAATGTCGCTCCTTCGATGGAGAGATAGAGAACTGTTATGAGGTGATAAGGTGGGGCTGCATCAGCAGCAAAATAACTTGGACACTGATCGTCAAACGTGAATTCGTTCTTTTGTTAAAGGATTTTTGTTTAATCATGAATGCTTTTGATTCACCATTCTATTGCATGGCATTTGTATGCGTTAAAGTTTCTTTTATTAAACTGTTTTCAAAAGAAAGTTATGCAAAGAAAACGCTACACTTGCACACACCCATGAACACTCACTGAGTATCTCACGTAAAATTTTGTTTTTCCTTTCCTTCCTTCCAGATTAAGACAAACTAGGTTACTACCATGTCAGGACCTGGGAGCCTTTGGCATTGGGGAGCGTTCAAAGTTTACTTGGGTATTGAGTTAGTTGAGTTTCTGTTTCTTTAATTAAATTAGTACTTTCGGTGTATTTGATTTAGATATTTGTAAGTTTGACATATAATAGTTGCTCCGATATCGTTCTGTTTATCTCAAAAACATTGGACCGTTAGAGTTGGTATCAGAGCTTAGGTTAGGGTACCTAAGCTATGCTGGGATAAGTTCTTCGGACCGTAGGACTAGTTGAGGTGATGGTACGTGATCTCGCTTAGGCGCTAAAGTTGTGATGCATTACTCTCGGGCGGTCGACCGATGTGTAATTCCTCACATACTAATGTTTCTCTTTGCTGAAGTTGTTACGCATTACTGTCGGCCTGGCCAACTATTAGTAATTCGATACATACTAAAGCATCGAGTCAAGGGTCGGGGATGAGAATGCGTATGGTGTGCCCCTTGTTTGTCATTTTTTATTATAGTGTTATTTTCTAGTGTCTTAGATGTCGTCAAACCTACGTCTAGTTCTTTATGATGCGGTACATGCGCATCTTATTCTCATCTAGAGAATGAGAAAGCCTAGTGTTTGTTTATATTTGGTTTAACTCTTGATTATCTACTTAAAATGTAACTTACCTTATAATTCATAGATAATCAATTCTTATCCAATATTTCAATACGCTAGGAAACATAATTTATCAGCAGACTAATTGTTACATCTCACAATCATGTCTCAAATTGGTTTTACGTTTAGTTTGGTGTCACTTTCTTGGTCTACAAAATGTGATGTTTCGCGACAAGAATGGTGACTCGTTGACTTTCATAATTTCCTAGCGTTCAACCATGCACATAAGACTTTGTTCACCCCACAATTCCAAAATATTTCTAACTCTAGAAAGTCTTTTGAATTCGTCTCTTATGTTCATTCTTTCCAAACAAAACATGATTTTGTTGACATTAAACATTTTCATGATCATTGTCCATAATTGTCTTGTTGCTCCTTTGCGTGACAAAGTATGCGAGTGTATCAATATCTTGGTACAATTTAATACATCATTACAAGTTCCATTTCATCTAGACTCGTAGACATTATTCATTGTCTCGTGCATTTCAAGATTTTGATGGAGTAGGCATAGTGCACCAAATAGAAGATTTATTTATGTGAACCGTGAGATGAGCAATAACATTTTGAATTCCTATTCCAACATAGAAACATATATTGATATCGTTCTTGTAAAAAATATGAATTTGGGGACCAAATTCTTTTAAGGGAGATGGAGTGTAATACCTCGATACTCTTAAATGAATAAAGTGGATATATTTAATTTAATACACACATTTGTTCATAATTAGTAGAAGACTAAATTTTATTATAGCTACAATAATCAAATAAAATGTAGTAAAAAGTGATTGGGCCTTAAGAAATTATTTTTGTTAATTTCCCAACCCATGTCCAAGCCCAAATTAAGCCCAATAACTTAATAAACTATATACATCATATTATATATAGCGCTAAATGCATCAAATCCCTGAACTATGCACATTTTTGTGAAATCATCCTTAAACTAAATAAAAAAACAATTTGACCATTAAACTATACCATTCTGTTCGATTTGCTCCCTGACCGGGTTTTTTGCTATTTTTGGGCGGAATATTCCTCGTTTGAGGTATTTTTTCACCTACTTTTTGTCATAAACTACCAAAATACATCTAGTACAACACCTATGAGTCGTGTAGGGGGAATATTCTGGCAAAAAATGGCCGAAAATACATTGAAGAGGAAATCACATTTTAGCCAGAATATGTCCCGTTCGAGATGCTTTTTCGCCTATATTTTGTCATCAACTACTAAAATACATATAGTACAACACATATGTGTCGGGTAAGTGGAAACATTCCGGCCAAGAATTGCCAACAATAGCCGAAAACCCGGCCAGGGGCAAATAGAACTGAATGGTATAGTTTTAGGGGCAATCTAATTATTTATTTAGTTTAAGGACGATTTCACAAAAACATACATAGTTCAGGGGGGTTTGATGAATTTATCCCATATATATATATATATATATATATATATATATATATTATACATATGGTTGATAGTTGATACTTGATATATATAAGGTGAGGCTTTTCTCTTTCTAGTTCCTTCCTTTCTCACTTTCTATTATGTAGCGGTCTTCATCAGGTATGAGAAGTACTAGTTTTCAATTCCTTTAATTATATATGGTTTATATTTTAGATAGGTAATTAGGTAATGATTCTTGTACCTTATGATACTACATGGTTGAAAAGTAACTACATGGTTGAAAAGTAACTAATAGTAAAAGTGGCTAGATGTTTTATTATATTACGATGAGGTTTCTTACATAAAGGGATTGAAAAATGATAAAATGGGTGATTGAAAAATGATAAAATGGATGATGACTATTGAAATTGGTATTCATACGGTAAACGGGAATTGATATGTACATATAATTATTCTAATATGCTCCTTTCATGTATATGTATATATAGTCATATATGTACGTAACACGTGTTGCTGTCAAGATTTCCATTTATAATTAGAGAGTAGTATTAGTTATAGCCTTCATTAAAGTATGGATTAAGGTTGAATGGTAGTTAGTGCAACTATTAAGACTAAAGCCTACTGTAATTTTTATGGAAAATAATAATTGCCTTTATTATACTGTCCTGTGTGTTAATCAAACACTCACGAATAAATTATATCTTGATTAGACAAAAAATTGGAACTAATCAAACTTGCATGCCGCATGTTGTTAGTACCACTAGAAAAAGGGATTTGTTTGAATTATATTAGGGGTTAAAATCTGAGTAGCATCCATTGATAAAACGTTGGCTTCTTAGGTGGTTACAACTAGACGTCGTCGCGTATTTGCTCTCCCGCTCTTTATAGTCGAGTTCCGGGTGAGTGTTTCTAAACTCTATTATTTTCAAAACTGAAAGGAATGCGTGCATGTATATCTATCTATCTATATATATATATATATATATATATATATATATATATATATATATATATATATATACGTATTCATGACTCTCTGCATATTGAACTCTGCACATTGAACTGGCACTTTTCAAAAAAAGTTGTTTTGGAAATGTTTATTTCCTAAAAGAAAGTTTTTGTAAATTGGGTATTTAAACTGTTCAGTTTTATCAAAGCAAGTTAACCGCACATTGGTTAATTGCCGTAAATGATTGGAATCGATATGATGAATGGTGTCCCGTTGGGTTGTATTTGGAATTAATTAGACTGGATCCAGTGTTTGGCGTGGGAGTGCAGGGGGTACCGCCGGGCGGCGGCGGGCTTGCCGGTAGGACCTTTTGTCTCCATGTGCCTTTTTCTCTCAGACATAACAGAAGGAGGTTGTGTCTTTGTTGGATCGTTTGGATACGTTATTTGATTCCAAGGTCGCTCCTTGGATGGAGTGATAGAGAACTGTTATGAGGTGATAAGGTGTGGCTGCATCAGCAGCATAATAACGTGGACACCGATCATCAAAGGTGAATTCGTTCTTTTGTTAAAGGGTTTTTGTTAAATCATGAATGCTTTTGATTCACCATTCTATTGCATGGCATTTGTATGCGTTAAAGTTCCTTTCATTAAACTGTTTTCAAAAGAAAGTTGTGGAAAGAAAACGCTACAGTTGCACGCACGCATGAACACACACTGAGATTTTTATCTCACGTCAAATTTTATTTTTCCTTTCCTCACTTCCAGATTAAGACGAACTAGGTTACTACCATATCAGGACCTGGGACCTTTGGCATTGGGAAGCGTGCAAAGTTTAGTTGGGTATTGAGTTAGTTGAGTTTCTGTTTCTTTTGATTAAATTAGTACTTTCGGTGTATTTGATTTGTAAGTTTGACATATAATAGTTGCTCTGATCGGGCCGTTACACTGTGACTGAAATTGATGTGTATAAATCGGAGCCATGGGAGCTTGCTGGTATGTGAATTTGGATTTTTTTTAATTTTTTAATGATTTTTATATATTGTTGCATGTGGGATTTTATATTTTTGCTGGAATTTGATGTTTTTTTTGAGGTTTTAGTGGTGTTTCTTGTATTTGGTATTTGTTGGTCTTTAAGTTTTATGTGTTGTTTGTGCAAAAATGGTGTCTTGAAGAATAAAATTTGTCAGATTTGTTGTGCAAGAAAAGAAAACAGTTTCTAATGTTATGAAGATTTAAGGTTAAAGATGGGATTTTTTTTTTTGAACAATTAAAGATGGGCCTTTAACTCAAGGGAACTAGAAAAGGATGTATAGTTTTTTTTTTTTTTTTTTTAAATGTATAGCTATGGATGCATGTGTGTTTAAAAGTTGAGCATTGATCTGTGTTGATCTACTGTTAACAGTGGTGGAATGAGTTCTCTGTATTTCTTTTCATTGTTTTTCTGTAATATATTCTTGTATGATTAGTGGATGGTGTTGTGATGTGATTTTTGATCTTGAAAGGCTATTCGTCTCAGAAGTCGAGAGATCTGGAGTGGTACTTCTTCAGCCGTGTAGATATGAAGTATGGCAATGGATCTCGACTGAACTGTGCCACCAGCCAAGGGTAGTGGAAAGCGACTGGGAAAGATCGTGGTGTGCGTCACAAAAGCGAAACAATTGAGAAGAAGAAGACGCTCGTTTTCCATAGTGGGCGTGCTCTTGATGGGAAACAGACAAATTGGGTAATGCATGAGTATAGGCTTTGCGATTTCGAATTGGAAAGATCTGGGGTTTCACAGGTTTGGAAGTTATTTTATTTTAATTTAGTTTCCTAAAAAAGCTTGGTACGGAGTAACCAATCTTAAACGAAGTTCAACGTTGTCGTTTTGCGAGGAAATAGGATGCATTTGTGCCTTGTAGAATCTTCTAGAAGAGTGGTCTAGGGACACCCAACGGGAACAGGTATGCCTCTTTTATGGAAGAAAAGTGGGATGAAGATTAAGCGCTCGTAGTTCCTGGAGCATTTGTTGAAGATGATGCGGCCAATGCTGATGAGTCCGCCGACCTTGATCAGGTCAGTTATGCAACCTTTAAGGTATCATATTTCGCTTCGGATGAAAACATCGACCGAATTCATTTTTGATAAAATCACCCAAAAACATAAATGTGCACATTTTCATAACTAGAAACATGCAAAATAATCGATCACAGAGTTATTTTGACAATCAACCTGGTATTTCATTATTCTATGACAATTTGGAGACTGAAGATTTTTTAGATTGCATCTTAGATGATGAATTATTTTATAAATCGAATGAGGCTCTCGAATATATACAAGTGAATTTGGTTCACATAACCTAAGGACGTTGTTGTTGTTTTGGTGGGAAAAGTTGCAAAGTCAGTGAAGAAATCGAGGAAGAGCACAAATACAATCTTCGAAAATAATGAAAAAAATGAAGATGGATCGATTCTTGCCACCTGACAATGAGTAATTTATTTTCCAAATTGCCAAAACTATTCTCAAGACAAACTATCATCGGCAGAGAATCCAAATAATGTACGCCAAGCTATGACAAACTAATCTTCTATCCTGGCAATGACCTTGGTAAATGTAATTGATATATGTTTTAAACTAAGTTATTTTAATACAGAATTTGAGGAGGTTCAAGTTGTAAAATTTATTGAAGAGGAATGAAAAGAAACTTTTGAAGTTGTTGAAGATGAAGGAGAAGTAAAAGGTGTAATGATGGTTGAAAAGGAAGAAGAAAAAGTTAAAAAGAACAACTACGCCTGGTGGGAAAGTTTAGGCGGCCCAGAAATAAATTGGGTCGGCCCATAAGTAAATTGGGTTTACGTTTCATCCGTCAGATGAAGAGTTGGTTACGTATTATTTGAGGGGGAAGGTTTGTGGGAAGCCTTTTGGGTTTGAGGCTGTGATTGAAATTGATGTGTATAAATCTGAGCCATGGGAGCCTGTTGGTATGTGAATTTGGATTTTTGTTTAATTTTTTTAATGATTTTTATAAATTGTTGCATGTGGGATTTTATATTTTTGCTGGAATTTGATGTTTTATTTTGAGGTTTTAGTGGTGTTTGTTGTATTTGGTATTTGTTGGTCTTTAAGTTTTATGTGTTGTTTGTGCAAAAATAGTGTCTTGGAGAATAAAATTTATCACATTTGTTGTGCAAGAAAAGAAAACAGTTTCTAATGTTATGGAGATTTAAGGTTAAAGATGGGATTTTTTCTTTTTGAACAATTAAAGATGGGTCTTTAACTCAAGGGAACTAGAAAAAGGATGTATAGTTTATTTTTTATTTTTTTAAAATGTATAGCTATGGATGCATGTGTGTTTAAAAGTTGATCATTGATCTGTGTTAATCTACTGTTAACAGTGGTGGAATGAGTTCTCTGTATTTCTTTTCATTGTTTTTCTATAATATATTCTTGTATGATTAGTGGATGGTGTTGTGATGTGATTTTTGATCTTGAAAGGCTATTCGTCTCTGAAGTCGAGAGATCTGGAGTGGTACTTCTTCAGCCCTGTAGATATGAAGTATGGCAATAGATCTCGGTTGAACCGTGCCACCGGCCAAGGGTACTGGAAAGCGACTGGCAAAGATCGTGGTGTGCGTCACAAAAGCGAAACAATTGAGAAGAAGAAGACGCTCGTTTTCCATAGTGGGCGTGCTATTGATGGGAAACAGACAAATTGGGTAATGCATGAGTATATGCTTTGCGATTCCGAATTGGAAAGATCTGGGGTTTCACAGGTTTGGAAGTTATTTTATTTTAATTTAGTTTCCTAAAAAAGGTTGGTACGGAGTAACGAATCTTAAACGAAGTTCAACGTTGTCGTTTTTCGAGGAAATAGGATGTATTTGTGCCTTGTAGAATCTTCCAAAAGAGTGGTCTAGGCACACCCAACGGGGACAGGTATGCCCCTTTTATGGAAGAAGAGTGGGATGAAGATTCAGCGCTCGTAGTTCCTGGAGCATTTGTTGAAGATTATGTGGCCAATGCTGATGAGTCCGCCGACGTTGATCAGGTCAGTTATGCAACCTTTAAAGAATCATATTTCGCTTCGGATGAAAACATCGACCGAATTCATTTATGATAAAATCACCAAAAAACATAAATGCGCACATTTTCATAACTAGAAACATGCAAAATAATCGAACACATAGTTATTTTGACAATCAACCTGGTATTTCATTATTCTATGACAATTTGGAGATTGAAGATTTTTTAGATTGCATCTTAGATGATGAATGGTTTTATAAATCGAATGAGGCTCTCGAATATATACAAGTGAATTTGGTTCACATAACCTAAGGACGTTCTTGCTGTTTTGGTGGGAAAAGTTGCAAAGTCAGTGAAGAAATCGAGGAAAAGCACAAATACAATCTTTGAAAATAATGAAAAAAATGAAGATGGATCGATTCTTGCCGCCTGACGATGAGTAATTTATTTTCCAAACTGCCAAAACTATTCTCAAGACAAACTATCAACGGCAGAGAATCCAAATAATGTACGACAAGCTATGACAAACTAATCTCCTATCCTGGCAATGACCTTGGTACATGTAATTGATATATGTTTTAAACTAAGTTATTTTAATAAAAAATTTGAGGAGGTTCAAGTTGTAAAATTTATGGAAGAGGAATATACAGAAACTTTTGAAGTTGTTGAAGATGAAGGAGAAGTAAAAGGTATAATGATGGTTGAAAAGGAAGAAGAAAAAGTTAAAAAAGAACAACTCTGCCTGGTGGGGGATTTTAGGCGCCCCATAAATAAATTGGGTCGGCCCATAAGTAAATTGGGTTTAGGTTTCAACCGTCAGATGAAGAGTTGGATACGTATTATTTGAGAGGGAAGGTTTGTCGGAAGCCTTTTAGGTTTGAGGCTATGACTGAAATTGATATGTGTAAATCTGAGCCATGGGAGCTTGCTGGTATGTGAATTTGGATTTTTTAAATTTTTTTTAATGATTTTTATATATTGTTGCATGTGGAATTTTATATTTTTGCCGTAATTTGATGTTTTTTTTTTGAGGTTTTAGTGGTGTTTGTTGTATTTGGTATTTGATAGTGTTTGAGTTTTATGTGTTGTTTGTGCAAAAATGGTGTATTGGAGAATAAAATTTGTCAGATTTGTTGTGTAAGAAAAGAGAACAGTATCTAATGTTAGGAAGATTTTAGGTTAAAGATGGGATTTTTTATTGCACAATTAAAGATGGGATTTTTAACTCAAGGGAACTAGAAAAAGGATGTATATTTTTTATTTTTATTTTTTTTAGATGTATAGCTATGGATGCATGTGTGTTTAAAAGTTGAGCATTGTTCTGTGTTGATCTACTGTTAACAGTGGTGGAATGAGTTCCTTGTATTTCTTTTCATTGTATTTCTGTAATGTATTCTTGTATGATTAATGGATGGGGTTGTGATGTGCTTTTTGATCTTGAAAGGCTATTCGTCTCTGAAGCCGAGACATCTGGAGTGGTACTTTCTCAGCCCTGTAGATATGAAGTATGGAAGTGGATCTCGGCTGAACCGTGCTACCGGCCAAAGGTACTGGAAAGCGACTGGCAAAGATCGTGGTGTGAGTCATAAAAACGAAACCATTGGGTAATACATGAGTATAGTCTTTGCGATTCCGAATTGGAAAAGATATGGGGTTTCACAGGTTTGGAAGTTATTTTATTTTAGTTTAGTTTCCTAAAAAAGGTTGGTACGTATTAACGAATCTTAAACGAAGTTCAACGTTGTCGTTTTGCGAGGAAATATGATGCATTTGTGCTTTGCAGAATCTTCCAGAAGCGTGGTCTAGCCCCACCCAACGGCGACAGGTATGCCCCTCTTATTGAAGAAGAGTGGGATGAAGATTCAGTGCTCGTAGTTCTTGGAGCATTTGTTGAAGATGATGCGGCCAATGCTGATGAGTCGGCCAACGTTGATCATGTCAGTTATGCAACCTTTAAGGTACCATATTTCGCTTCGGATAAAAACATCGACCGAATTCATTTTTTGATAAAATCACCACCAAACTTAAATGCGCACATATTCATAACTTCAAAAATGCAAAATAGTCGATCACAAAGTTATTTTGACAATCAACATGGTATTTCATTGTTCTGTGACAATTTGGAGATTGAAGAATTTTTAGATTTCATCTTAGATGTTGAATTGTTTTATAAATCGAATGAGGCTCTCGAATATATACAAGTTAATTTGGTTCACATAACCTAAGGACGTTGTTGCTGTTTTGGTAGAAAAAGTTGCAAAGTCAGTGAAGAAATAGAGGAAAAGCACCAATACAATCTTCGAAAACAATGAAAAAAATGAAGATGGATCGATTCTTACCGCCTGACGATGAGTAATTTATTTTTCAAACTACCAAAACTATTCTCAAGACAATCTATCATCGGCAGAGAATCCAAACAATGTACGACAAGCTATGACAAACTAATCTCCTATCCTGGCAATGAACTTGGTAAATGTAATTGATATATGCTTTAAACTAAGTTATTTTAATAAAATTTTTGAGGATGTTCGAGTTGTAAAATTGATTGAAGAGGAATGAAAAGAAGATTTTGAAGTTGTTGAGTGTGAATGAGAAGTAAAAGGTGTAATGATGGTTGAAAAGGAAGAAGAAAATGTTAATAAGAACAACTACGCCTGGTGGGGGAATTTTAGGCGGCCCATAAGTAAATTGGGTCGGCCCAGAAGTAAATTGGGTTTAGGTATCATCCGTCATATGAAGAGTTTGTTAGGTATTATTTGAGGGGGAATGTTTGTGGGAAGCCTTTTAGGTTTGACGCTGTGACTGAAATTGATATGTATAAATCTTAGCCATGGGAGCTTGCTTTTATGTGAATTTGGGTTTTTTTTTTTTTTTTAATGATATTTATATATTCTTGCATGTGGAATTTTATATTTTTGCCGTAATTTAATGTTTTTTTTTTGAGGTTTTAGTGGTGTTTGTTGTATTTGGTATTTGATAGTGTTTGAGTTTTATGTGTTGTTTGTGCAAAAATGGTGTATTGGAGAATAAAATTTGTCAGATTTGTTGCGTAAGAAAAGAGAACAATTTCTAATGTTAGGAAGATTTAAGGTTAAAGATGGGATTTTTTATTGCAAAATTAAAGATGGGATTTTTAACTCAAGGGAACTAGAAAAAAGGATGTATACTTTTTTTTTATTTTTTTTAGATGTATAACTATGGATGCATGTGTGTTTAAAAGTTGAGCATTGTTCTGTGTTGATCTACTGTTAACAGTGGTGGAATGAGTTCTCTGTATTTCTTTTCATTGTGTTTCTGTAATGTATTCTTGTATGATTAATGGATGGGGTTGTGATGTGCTTTTTGATCTTGAGTGCTTTTTGATCTTGAAAGGCTATTCGTCTCTGAAGCCGAGACATTTGGAGTGGTACTTTCTCAGCCCTGTAGATATGAAGTATGGAAATGGATCTCGGCTGAACCGTGCTACCGGCCAAGGGTACTGGAAAGCGAGTGGCAAAGATCGTGGTGTGAGTCATAAAAGCGAAACCATTGGGATGAAGAAGACGCTCGTTTTCCATAGTGGGCGAGCTCTTGATAGGAAACAGACAAATTGGGTAATACATGAGTATAGGCTTTGCGATTCCGAATTGGAAAAGATCTGGGGTTTCACGGGTTTGGAAGTTATTTTATTTTAGTTTAGTTTCCTAGAAAAGGTTGGTACGGAGTAACGAATCTTAAACGAAGTTCAACGTTGTCGTTTTGCGAGGAAATAGGATGCATTTGGGCTCTGAAGAATCTTCCCGAAGTGTGGTCTAGGCCCACCCAACGGCGACAGGTATGCCCCTCTTATTGAAGAAGAGTGGGATGAAGATTAAGCGCTCGTAGTTCCTGGAGCATTTGTTGAAGATGATGCGGCCAATGCTGATGAGTCCGCCAACGTTGATCAGGCCAGTTATGCAACCTTTATGGTACCATATTTCGCTTCGCATAAAAACATCGACCGAATTCATTTTTTTATAAAATCACCACCAAACTTAAATGCGCACATTTTCATAACTAGAAACATGCAAAATAATCGATCACATAATTATTTTGACAATCAACCTGGTATTTCATTGTTCTGTGACAATTTGGAGATTGAAGAATTTTTAGATTTCATCTTAGATGTTGAATGGTTTTATAAATCGAATGAGGCTCTCGAATATATACAAGTTAATTTGGTTCAAGTAACCTAAGGACGTTGTTGCTGTTTTGGTAGAAAAAGTTGCAAAGTAAATGAAGAAAAAGAGGAAAAGCACCAATACAATCTTCGAAAACAACGAAAAAAAGAAAGATGGATCGATTCTTACCACCTGACGATGAGTAATTTATTTTTCAAACTATCAATACTATTCTCAAGACAAACTATCATCGGCAGAGAATCCAAACAATGTACGACAAGCTATGACAAACTAATCTCCTATCCTGGCAATGAACTTGGTAAATGTAATTGATATATGCTTTAAACTAAGTTATTTTAATAAAACTTTTGAGGATGTTCGAGTTTTAAAATTTATTGAAGAGGAATGAAAAGAAGATTTTGAAGTTGTTGAATATGAAGGAGAAGTAAAAGGTGTAATGATGGTTGAAAAGGAAGAAGAAAAAGTTAATAAGAACAACTACTCCTGGTGGGGGGATTTTAGGCGGCCCATAAGTAAATTGGGTTTAGGTTTCATCCGTCAGATGAAGAGTTGGTTAGGTATTATTTGAGGGGGAATGTTTGTGGGAAGCCTTTTAGGTTTGAGGCTGTGACTGAAATTGATATGTGTAAATGTGAGCCATGGGAGCTTGCTGGTATGTGAATTTGGATTTTTTTTTATTTTTTTTAAGGATTTTTATATATTGTTGCATGTGGGATTTTATATTTTTGCATGTAATTTGATGTTTTTTTTTAAGGTTTTAGTGGTGTTTGTTGTATTTGGTATTTGATGGTGTTTGAGTTTTATGTGTTGTTTGTGCAAAGATGGTGTCTTGAAGAATAAAATTTCTCAGATTTGTTGTGCAAGAAAAGAGAACAATTTCTAATGTTAGGAAGATTTAAGGTTAAAGATGGGATTTTTCATTGAACAATTAAAGATGGGATTTTTAACTCAAGGGAACTAGAAAAAGGATGTATACTTTTTTTTTTTTTTAGATGTATAGCTATGGATGCATGTGTGTTTAAAAGTGGAGCATTGTTTTCTGTTGATCTACTGTTAACAGTGGTGGAATGAGTTATCTGTATTTATTTTCATTATTTTTCTGTAAAGTATTCTTTTATGATTAATGGATGGGGTTGTGATGTGCTTTTTTATCTTGAAATGCTATTCGTCTCTGAAGTCGAGAGATCTGGAGTGGTACTTCTTCAGCCCTGTAGATATGAAGTATGGAAATGGATCTCGGGTGAACCGTGCCACCGGCCAAGGGTACTGGAAAGCGACTGGCAAAGATGGTGGTGTGCGTCATAAAAACAAAACCATTGGGATGAAGAAGATGCCCGTTTTCCATAGTGGGCGAGCTCTTGATGGGAAACGGACAAATTGGATAATGCATGATTATAGGCTTTGCGATTCCGAATTGGAAAAGATATGGAGTTTCACAGGTTTGGAAGTTATATTATTTTAGTTTAGTTTCTTAAAAGGTTGGTACGGAGTATCGATTCTTAAACGAAGTTCAACGTTGTCGTTTTGCGAGGAAGTAGGATGCATTTGTGCTTTGTAGAATCTTCCAGAAGTGTGGTCTAGGCCCGCCCAACGGCGACAGTTATGACCCTCTTATTGAAGAATAGTGGTATGAAGATTCGGTGCTCGTAGTTCCTGGAGCATTTGTTGAAGATGATGCGGCCAATGCTGATGAGTCCGCCAACGTTGATCAGGTCGGTTATGCATCCTTTAAGGTATCATATTTCGCTTTAGATGTATCCTTTTGATATATGCTTTAAACTAAGTTATTTTAATAAAAAATTTTAGGATGTTCGAGTTGTAAAATTTATTGAAGAGGAATGAAAAGAAGATTTTGAAGTTGTTGAATAGGAAGGAGAAGTAAAAGGTGTAATGATGGTTGAAAAGGAAGAAGAAAAAGTAATTAGAACAACTACGCCTGGTGGGGGTATTTTAGGCGGCCCATAAGTAAATTGGGTCGGCCCAGAAGTAAGTTGGGTTTAGGTTTCATCCGTCAGATGAAGAGTTGGTTAGGTATTATTTGAGGGGGAATGTTTGTGGGAAGCCTTTTAGGTTTGAGGCTGCGACTGAAATTGATATGTGTAAATCTGAGCCATGGGAGCATGCTCGTATGTGAATTTGGATTTTTTTTAATTTTTTCTAATGATTTTTATATATTGTTGCATGTGGGATTTTATATTTTTGCTGTAATTTGATGTTTTTTTTTTTTTAGGTTTTAGTGGTGTTTGTTGTATTTGGTATTTGATGGTGTTTAACTTTTATGTGTTGTTTGTGCAAAAATGGTGTCTTGGAGAATAAAATTTGTCAGATTTGTTGTGCAAGAAAAGAGAATAGTTTCTAATGTTAGGAAGATTTAAGGTTAAAGATGGGATTTTTTATTGAACAATTAAAGATGGGATTTTTAACTCAAGGGAACTATTTTATTTTTATTTTTTTTAGATGTACAGCTATGGATGCATATGTGTGTAAAAGTTGAGCATTGTTCTGTGTTGATCTACCGTTAACACTGGTGGAATGAGTTCTCTATATTTATTTTCATTGTTTTCCTGTGTAAATGTGTAAATGTGAGCCATTTTAGGTTTGAGGCTGCGACTGAAATTGATATGTGTAAATCTGAGCCATGGGAGCATGCTCGTATGTGAATTTGGATTTTTTTTAATTTTTTCTAATGATTTTTATATATTGTTGCATGTGGGATTTTATATTTTTGCTGTAATTTGATGTTTTTTTTTTTAGGTTTTAGTGGTGTTTGTTGTATTTGGTATTTGATGGTGTTTAACTTTTATGTGTTGTTTGTGCAAAAATGGTGTCTTGGAGAATAAAATTTGTCAGATTTGTTGTGCAAGAAAAGAGAATAGTTTCTAATGTTAGGAAGATTTAAGGTTAAAGATGGGATTTTTTATTGAACAATTAAAGATGGGATTTTTAACTAAAAGGAACTAGAAAAAGGATGTATACTTGTTTTTTATTTTAATTAGATGTATAGCTATGGATGCATGTGTGTTAAAAAGTTAAGCATTGTTCTGTGTTGATCTACTGTTAACAGTGGTGGAATGAGTTTTATGTATTTCTTTTCATTGTTTTTGTGTAATGTATTCTTGTATGATTAATGGATGGGGTTGTGATGTGCTTTTTGATCTTGAAAGGCTATTCGTCTCTGAAGTCGAGAGATCTGGAGTGGTACTTCTTCAGCCCTGTAGATATGGAGTACTTCTTCCAAGGTACTGGAAAGCGACTGGCAAAGATCGTGGTGTGCGTCATAAAAGCGAACCCATTGGGACGAAAAAGACATTAGTTTTCCATAGTGGGCGAGCTCTTGATGGGAAACGGACAAATTGGGTAATGCATGAGTATTTGCTTTGCGATTCCGAATTGGAAAAGATCTGGGGTTTCACAGGTTTGGAAGTTATTTTATTTTAGTTTAGTTTCGTAAAGAAGGTTGGTACGGAGAAACGAATCTTAAACGAAGTTCAACGTTGTCGTTTTACGAGGAAATATGATGCATTTGTGCTTTGTAGAATCTTCCAGAAGTGTGGTCTAGGCCCACCCAACGGCGACAGGTATGCCCCTCTTATTGAAGAAGAGTGGGATGAAGATTCAGCGCTCGTAGTTCCTGGAGCATTTGTTGAAGATGATGCGGCCAATGCTGATGAGTCCGCCAACGTTGATCAGGTCGGTTATGCATCCTTTAAGGTATCATATTTCGCTTCAGATGAAAACATCGACCGAATTCATTTTTTTATAAAATCACCACCAAACATAAATGCGCATATTTTCATAACTAGAAACATGCAAAATAATCGATCACAGAGTTATTTTGACAATCAACTTGGTATTTCATTGTTCTATGCCAATTTGGAGATTGAAGAATTTTTATATTTCATCTTAGATATTGAATGGTTTTATAAATCGAATGAGGCTCTCGAATATATACTAGTGAATTTGGTTCACATATCCTAAGGACGTTGTTGCTGTTTTGGTAGAAAAAGTTGCAAAGTCAGTGAAGAAATAGAGGGAAAGCACCAATACAATCTTCGAAAATAATGAAAAAAATGAAGATGGATCGATTCTTACCGCGTGATGATGAGTAATTTATTTTTCAAACTACCAAAACTATTCTCAAGACAAACTATCATCGGCAGACAATCCAAACAATGTACGACAAGCTATGACAAACTAACCTCCTATCCTGGCAATGAACTTGGTAAATGTAATTGATATATGCTTTAGACTAAGTTATTTTAATAAAAATTTTCAGGATGTTTGAGTTGTAAAATTTATTGAAGAGGAATGAAAAGAAGATTTTGAAGTTGTTGAATATGAAGGAGAAGTAAAAGGCGTAATGATGGTTGAAAAGGAAGAAGAAAAAGTTAATAAGAACAACTACGCCTGGTGGGGGGATTTTAGGCGACCCACAAGTAAATTAGGATGGCCTAGAAGTAAATTGGGTTTAGATTACATCCGTCAAATGAAGAGTTGGTTAGGTATTGTATGAGGGGGAATGTTTGTGGGAAGCCTTTTAGGTTTGAGGCTGCGAGTAAAATTGATATATGTAAATCTGAGCCATGGGAGCTTGCTCGTATGTGAATTTGGATTTTTTTTTATTTTTTTTTTATTTTTTTAATGATTTATATATATTGTTGCATGTGGGATTTTATATTTTTTCTGTAATTTGATTTTTTTTTTGAAGTTTTAGTGGTGTTTGTTGTATTTGGTATTTGATGGTGTTTGAGTTTTATGTGTTGTTTGTGCAAAAATGGTGTCTTGGAGAATAAAATTTGTCAGATTTGTTGTGCAAGAAAAGAGAATAGTTTCTAATGTTAGGAAGATTTAGGGTTAAAGATGGGATTTTTTATTGACCAATTCAAGATGGGATTTTTAACTCAAGGGAACTAGAAAAAAGATGTATACTTTTATTTTTATTTTTTTTAGATGTACAGCTATGGATGCATGTGTGTGTAAAAGTTGAGCATTGTTCTGTGTTGATCTACCGTTAACACTGGTGGAATGAGTTCTCTATATTTATTTTCATTGTTTTCCTGTAATGTATTCTTGTATGATTAATGGATGGGGTTGTGATGTGCTTTTTGATCTTGAAATGCCATTCGTCTCCGAAGTCGAGAGATCTGGAGTGGTACTTCTTCAGCCTTGTAGATATGAAGTATGGAAATGGATCTTGGCTGAACCGTGCCACTGGCCAAGGGTACTGGAAAGCGACTGGCAAAGATCGTGGTGTGCGTAATAAAAGCGAAACCATTGGGATGAAAAAGACGCTCGTTTTCCATAGTGGGCGAGCTCTTGATGGGAAACGGACAAATTTGGTAATGCATGAGTATAGGCTTTGCGATTCCGAATTGGAAAAGATATGGGGTTTCACAGGTGTGGAAGTTATTTTATTTTAGTTTAGTTCCGTAAAAAAGGTTGGTACGGAGTAACGAATCTTAAGCGAAGTTCAACGTTGTCATTTTGCGAGGAAATATGATGCATTTGTGCTTTGTAGAATCTTCCAGAAGCGTGGTCTAGGCCCACCCAACGGCGACAAGTATGCCCCTCTTATAGAAGAAGAGTGGAATGAAGATTCGGCGCTAGTAGTTCCTGGAGCATTTGTTGAAGATGATGCGGCCAATGCTGATGAGTCCGCCAACGTTGATTAGGTCAGTTATGCAACCTTTAAGGTATCATATTTCGCTTCGGACGAAAACATCGACCGAATTCATTTGTTGATAAAATCACCACCAAACATAAATGCGCACATTTTCATAACTAGAAACATGCAAAATAATCGATTACAGAGTTATTTTGACAATCAACTTGGTATTTCATTGTTCTGTGACAATTTGGAGATTGGAGAATTTTTAGATTTCATCTTCGATGTTGAATGGTTTTACAAATCGAATGAGGCTCTCGAATATATACAAGTGAATTTGGTTCACATAACCTAAGGACGTTGTTGCTGTTTTGGTAGAAAAAGTTGCAAAGTCAGTGAAGAAATAGAGGGAAAGCACCAATACAATCTTCGAAAATAATGAAAAAAATGAAGATGGATCGATTCTTACCGCGTGATGATGAGTAATTTATTTTTCAAACTACCAAAACTATTCTCAAGACAAACTATCATCGGCAGACAATCCAAACAATGTACGACAAGCTATGACAAACTAACCTCCTATCCTGGCAATGAACTTGGTAAATGTAATTGATATATGCTTTAAACTAAGTTATTTTAATAAAAATTTTCAGGATGTTTGAGTTGTAAAATTTATTGAAGAGGAATGAAAAGAAGATTTTGAAGTTGTTGAATATGAAGGAGAAGTAAAAGGCGTAATGATGATTGAAAAGGAAGAAGAAAAAGTTAATAAGAACAACTACGCCTGGTGGGGGGATTTTAGGCGACCCATAAGTAAATTAGGATGGCCTAGAAGTAAATTGGGTTTAGATTACATCCGTCAAATGAAGAGTTGGTTAGGTATTGTATGAGGGGGAATGTTTGTGGGAAGCCTTTTAGGTTTGAGGCTGCGAGTAAAATTGATATGTGTAAATCTGAGCCATGGGAGCTTGCTCGTATGTGAATTTGGATTTTTTTTAATTTTTTTTTAATTTTTTTAATGATATTTATATATTGTTGCATGTGGGATTTTATATTTTTGCTGTAATTTGATATTTTGTTTTTTGAGGTTTTAGCGGTGTTCGCTATATTTGGTATTTGATGGAGTTTAAGTTTTATGTATTGTTTGAGTAAAAATGGTGTCTTGGAGAATAAAATTTTTCAAATTTGTTGTGCAAGAAAAGAGAACAGTTTCTAATGTTAGGAAGATTTATGGTTAAAGATGGGATTTTTTATTGAACAATTAAAGATGGGATTTTTAATTCAAGGGAACTAGAAAAGGATGTATAATTTTTTTTTAGATGTATAGCTATGGATGCATGTGTGTTTAAAAGTTGAGCATGGTTTTGTGTTGATCTACTGTTAACAGTGGTGGAATGAGTTCTCTGTATTTCTTTTCATTGTTTTTTTGTAATGTATTCTTGTATGATTAATGGATGGGGTTGTGATGAGCTTTTTGATCTTGAAAGGCTATTCGTCTCTGAAGTCGATAGATCTGGAGTGGTACTTCTTCAGCCCTGTAGATATGAAGTATGGAAATGGATCTAGGCTGAACCGTGCCACCGGCCAAGGGTACTGGAAAGCGACTGGCAAAGATTGTGGTGTGCGTAATAAAAGCGAATCCATTGGGATGAAAAAGACGCTCTCTTTCCATAGTGGGCGAGCTCTTGATGGGAAACGGACAAATTGGGTAATGCATGAATATAGGCTTTGCGATTCCGAATTGCAAAAGATATGGGGTTTCACAGGTGTGGAAGTTATTTTATTTTAGTTTAGTTCCCTAAAATAGGTTGGTACGGAGTAACGAATCTTAAGCGAAGTTTAACGTTGTCATTTTGCGAGGAAATAGGATGCATTTGTGCTTTGTAGAATCTTCCAGAAGCGTGGTCTAGGCCCACCCAACGGCGACAAGTATGCCCCTCTTATAGAAGAAGAGTGGGATGAAGATTCGGCGCTAGTAGTTCCTGGAGCATTTGTTGAAGATGATGCGGCCAATGCTGATGAGTCCGCCAACGTTGATTAGGTCAATTATGCAACCTTTAAGGTATCATATTTCGCTTCGGACGAAAACATCGACCGAATTCATTTGTTGATAAAATCACCACCAAACATAAATGCGCACATTTTCGTAACTAGAAACATGCAAAATAATCGATTACAGAGTTATTTTGACAATCAACCTTGTATTTCATTGTTCTGTGACAATTTGGAGATTGAAGAATATTTAGATTTCATCTTCGATGTTGAATGGTTTTATAAATCGAATGAGGCTCTCGAATATATACAAGTGAATTTGGTTCACATAACCTAAGGACGTTGTTGCTATTTTGGTAGAAAAAGTTGCAAAGTCAGTGAAGAAGTAGAGGAAAAGCACCAATACGATCTTCGAAAACAATGAAAAAAATGAAGATGGATCGATTCTTACCGCCTGACGATGAGTAATTTATTCTTCAAACTACCAAAACTATTCCCAAGAAAAACTATCATAGGCAGAGAATCCAAACAATGTACGACAAGCCATGACAAACTAATCTCTTATCCTGGCAATGAACTTGGTAAATGTAATTGATATATGCTTTAAACTAAGTTATTTTACTAAAAATTTTGAGGATGTTTGAGTTGTAAAATTTATTGAAAAGGAATAAAAAGAAGATTCTGAAGTTGTGAATATGAAGAAGAAGTAAAAGGTGTAATGATGGTTGAAAAGGAAGAAAAAAAGTTAATAAGAACAACTACGCCTGGTGGGGGGATTTAGGCGGCCCATAAGTAAATTGGGTCGGCCAAGAAGTAAATTAGGTTCAGGTTTCATCCGTCAGATGAAGAGTTGGTTAGGTATTATTTGAAGGGGAATGTTTGTGGGAAGCCTTTTAGGTTTGAGGCTGCGACTGAAATTGATATGTGTAAATCTGAGCCATGGGTGCTTGCTCGTATGTGAATTGGGATTTTTTTTTAATTTTTTTTAATGATATTTATGTATTATTGCATGTGGGATTTTATATTTTTGCTGTAATTTGATATTGTTTTTTTGAGGTTTTAGCGGTGTTCGCTGTATTTGGTATTTGATGGAGTTTGAGTTTTATGTATTGTTTGTGCAAAAATGGTGTCTTGGAGAATAAAATTTTTCAAATTTGTTGTGCAAGAAAAGAGAACAGTTTCTAATGTTAGGAAGATTTATGGTTAAAGATGGGATTTTTTATTGAACAATTAAAGATGGGATTTTTAACTCAAGGGAACCAGAAAAGGATGTATAATTTTTATTTATTTTTAGATGTATAGCTATGGATGCATGTGTGTTTAAAAGTTGAGCATGGTTTTGTGTTGATCTACTGTTAACAGTGGTGGAATGAGTTCTCTGTATTTCTTTTCATTGTTTTTTTGTAATGTATTCTTGTATGATTAATGGATGGGGTTATGATGAGCTTTTTGATCTTGAAAGGCTATTCGTCTCTGAAGTCTATAGATCTGGAGTGGTACTTCTTCAGCCCTATAGATATGAAGTATGGAAATGGATCTAGGCTGAACCGTGCCACCGGCCAAGGGTACTGGAAAGCGACTGGCAAAGATTGTGGTGTGCGTAATAAAAGCGAAACCATTGGGATGAAAAAGACGCTCTCTTTCCATAGTGGGCGAGCTCTTGATGGGAAACAGACAAATTGGGTAATGCATGAGTATAGGCTTTGCGATTCCGAATTGGAAATGATATGGGGTTTCACAGGTGTGGAAGTTATTTTATTTTAGTTTAGTTCCCTAAAAAAGGTTGGTACGGAGTAACGAATCTTAAACGAAGTTCAACGTTGTCATTTTGCGAGGAAATAGGATGCATTTGTGCTTTGTAGAATCTTTCAGAAGCGTGGTCTATGCCCACCCAACGGCGACAAGTATACCCCTCTTATTGAAGAAGAGTGGGATGAAGATTCGGCGCTAGTAGTTCCTGAAGCATTTGTTGAAGATGATGCGACCAATGCTGATGAGTCCGCCAACGTTGATTAGGTCAGTTATGCAACGTTTAAGGTATCATATTTTGCTTCGGACGAAAACATCGACCGAATTCATTTGTACATATATGCGGACATTTTCATAAATAGAAACATGCAAAATAATCGATTTCAGAGTTATTTTGACAATCAACCTGGTATTTCATTGTTCTGTGTCAATTTGGAGATTGAAGAATTTTTAGATTTCATCTTCGATGTTGAATGGTTTTATAAATCGAATTTGGCTCTCGAATATATACAAGTGAAATTGGTTCACATAACCTAAGGACGTTGTTGCTGTTTTGGTAGAAAAAGTTGCAAAGTCAGTGATGAAGTAGAGGAAAAGCACCAATACAATCTTCGAAAACAATGAAAAAAATGAAGATGGATCGATTCTTACCGCCTGACGATGAGTAATTTATTTTTCAAACTACCAAAACTATTCCCAAGAAAACCTATCATCGGCAGAGAATCCAAACAATGTACGACAAGCTATGACAAACTAATCTCCTATCCTGGCAATGAACTTGGTAAATGTAATTGATATATGCTTTAAACTAAGTTATTTTACTAAAACTTTTGAGGATGTTCGAGTTGTAAAATTTATTGAAGAGGAATAAAAAGAAGATTTTGAAGTTGTGAATATGAACAAGAAGTAAAAGGTGTAATGATGGTTGAAAAGGAAGAAAAAAAAGTTAATAATAACAACTACGCCTGGTGGGGGGATTTTAGGCGGCCCATAAGTAAATTGGGTCGGCCAAGAAGTAAATTGGGTTCAGGTTTCATCCGCCAGATGAAGAGTTGGTTAGGTATTATTTGAGGGAGAATGTTTGTGGGAAGCCTTTTAGGTTTGAGGCTGCTACTGAAATTAATATGTGTAAATCCGAGCCATGGGAGCTTGCTCGTATGTGAATTTGGATTTTTTTTAATTTTTTTTAATGATATTTATATATTGTTGCATGTGGGATTTTATATTTTTGCTGTAATTTGATATTTTTTTTTGAGGTTTTAGCGGTGTTCGTTGTATTTGGTATTTGATGGAGTTTGAGTTTTATGTGTTGTTTGTGCAAAAATGGTGTCTTGGAGAATAAATTTTTTCAAACTTGTTGTGCAAGAAAAGAGAACAGTTTCTAATGTTTGGAAGATTTATGGTTAAAGATGGGATTTTTTATTGAACAATTAATGATGGGATTTTTAACTCAAGGGAACCAGAAAAGGATGTATAATTTATTTTTAGATGTATAGCTATGGATGCATGTGTGTTTAAAAGTTGAGCATGGTTTTGTGTTGATCTACTGTTAACAGTGGTGGAATGAGTTCTCTGTATTTCTTTTCATTGTTTTTTTGTAATGTATTCTTGTATGATTAATGGATGGGGTTGTGATGAGCTTTTTGATCTTGAAAGGCTATTCGTCTCTGAAGTCGATAGATCTGGAGTGGTACTTCTTCAGCCTTGTAGATATGAAGTATGGAAATGGTTCTTGGCTGAACCGTGCCACTGGCCAAGGGTACTGGAAAGCGACTGGCAAAGATCGTGGTGTGCGTAATAAAAGAGAAACCATTGGGATGAAAAAGACGCTCGTTTTCCATAGTAGGCGAGCACTTGATGGGAAACGGACAAATTTGGTAATGCATGAGTATAGGCTTTGCGATTCCGAATTGGAAAAGATATGGGGTTTCACAGGTGTGGAAGTTATTTTATTTTAGTTTAGTTCCCTAAAAAAGGTTGGTACGGAGTAACGAATCTTAAGCGAAGTTCAACGTTGTCATTTTGCGAGGAAATATGATGCATTTGTGCTTTGTAGAATCTTCCAGAAGCGTGGTCTAGGCCCACCCAACGGCGACAAGTATGCCCCTCTTATAGAAGAAGAGTGGAATGAAGATTCGGCGCTAGTAGTTCCTGGAGCATTTGTTGAAGATGATGCGGCCAATGCTGATGAGTCCGCCAACGTTGATTAGGTCAGTTATGCAACCTTTATGGTATCATATTTCGCTTCGGATGAAAACATCGACCGAATTCATTTGTTGATAAAATCACCACCAAACATAAATGCGCACATTTTCATAACTAGAAACATGCAAAATAATCGATTACAGAGTTATTTTGACAATCAACCTGGTATTTCATTGTTCTGTGACAATTTGGAGATTGAAGAATTTTTAGATTTCATCTTCGATGTTGAATGGTTTTACAAATCGAATGAGGCTCTCGAATATATACAAGTGAATTTGGTTCACATAACCTAAGGACGTTGTTGCTATTTTGGTAGAAAAAGTTGCAAAGTCAGTGAAGAAGTAGATGAAAAGCACCAATACAATCTTCGAAAACAATGAAAAAAATGAAGATGGATCGATTCTTACCGCCTGACGATGAGTAATTTATTTTTCAAACTACCAAAACTATTCCCAAGAAAAACTATCATAGGCAGAGAATCCAAACAATGTACGACAAGCTATGACAAACTAATCTCCTATCCTGGCAATGAACTTGGTAAATGTAATTGATATAGGCTTTAAACTAAGTTATTTTACTAAAACTTTTGAGGATGTTCGAGTTGTAAAATTTATTGAAGAGGAATAAAAAGAAGATTTTGAAGTTGTGAATATGAACAAGAAGTAAAAGGTGTAATGATGGTTGAAAAGGAAGAAAAAAAAGTTAATAATAACAACTACGCCTGGTGGGGGGATTTTAGGCGGCCCATAAGTAAATTGGGTCGGCCAAGAAGTAAATTGGGTTCAGGTTTCATCCGCCAGATGAAGAGTTGGTTAGGTATTATTTGAGGGGGAATGTTTGTGGGAAGCCTTTTAGGTTTGAGGCTGCGACTGAAATTAATATGTGTAAATCTGAGCCATGGGAGCTTGCTCGTATGTGAATTTGGATTTTTTTTTAAGTTTTTTTAATGATATTTATATATTGTTGCATGTGGGATTTTATATTTTTGCTGTAATTTGATATTTTTTTTTGAGGTTTTAGCGGTGTTCGCTGTATTTGGTATTTGATGGAGTTTGAGTTTTATGTGTTGTTTGTGCAAAAATGGTGTCTTGGAGAATAAAATTTTTCAAATTTGTTGTGCAAGAAAAGAGAACAGTTTCTAATGTTAGGAAGATTTATGGTTAAAGATGGGATTTTTTATTGAACAATTAATGATGGGATTTTTAACTCAAGGGAACCAGAAAAGGATGTATAATTTTTTTTTAGATGTATAGCTATGGATGCATGTGTGTTTAAAAGTTGAGCATGGTTTTGTGTTGATCTACTGTTAACAGTGGTGGAATGAGTTCTCTGTATTTCTTTTCATTGTTTTTTTGTAATGTATTCTTGTATGATTAATGGATGGGGTTGTGATGAGCTTTTTGATCTTGAAAGGCTATTCGTCTCTGAAGTCGATAGATCTGGAGTGGTACTTCTTCAGCCTTGTAGATATGAAGTATGGAAATGGTTCTTGGCTGAACCGTGCCACTGGCCAAGGGTACTGGAAAGCGACTGGCAAAGATCGTGGTGTGCGTAATAAAAGAGAAACCATTGGGATGAAAAAGACGCTCGTTTTCCATAGTAGGCGAGCACTTGATGGGAAACGGACAAATTTGGTAATGCATGAGTATAGGCTTTGCGATTCCGAATTGGAAAAGATATGGGGTTTCACAGGTGTGGAAGTTATTTTATTTTAGTTTAGTTCCCTAAAAAAGGTTGGTACGGAGTAACGAATCTTAAGCGAAGTTCAACGTTGTCATTTTGCGAGGAAATATGATGCATTTGTGCTTTGTAGAATCTTCCAGAAGCGTGGTCTAGGCCCACCCAACGGCGACAAGTATGCCCCTCTTATAGAAGAAGAGTGGAATGAAGATTCGGCGCTAGTAGTTCCTGGAGCATTTGTTGAAGATGATGCGGCCAATGCTGATGAGTCCGCCAACGTTGATTAGGTCAGTTATGCAACCTTTATGGTATCATATTTCGCTTCGGACGAAAACATCGACCGAATTCATTTGTTGATAAAATCACCACCAAACATAAATGCGCACATTTTCATAACTAGAAACATGCAAAATAATCGATTACAGAGTTATTTTGACAATCAACCTTGTATTTCATTGTTCTGTGACAATTTGTAGATTGAAGAATTTTTAGGGCCTGTTTGGATGTCTTTTGGCCCGCCCATTTCATGATTTCATTTTTTCAAAATGGTTTGGATCTCATTTGAAACTTTGGACAGCCCAAATCCGTTTGGCTCATCTTTTTCAACAAGTCATTGTCTTAGACTTTTTGGCATGACATCCCATCCAGTTTCTTTTTTATTAATATTTTTTTATGAATTATTTGATAAAGTAATTCTGACTTTCTCGGTTTCTCCAGCCTTCTATTTTGTTTTTTCTTCATATTTTATTAAAGGGGGAACCCATCTTGATAATTAAAAAAATCAATTAATAAACAGTGAATTTAATTATTAGATCCTAACAGTTGAGAGAGTTTTTCTAT
Organism: Linaria vulgaris; assembly: GCA_948329865.1. Lineage (NCBI taxonomy): Eukaryota > Viridiplantae > Streptophyta > Magnoliopsida > Lamiales > Plantaginaceae > Linaria > Linaria vulgaris. The sequence goes on along the minus strand of OX415253.1, from coordinate 4,749,736 downwards.
AAATAATGTGATTTTCTTAGTTAACAACACGCCTTCTAAGATAATCCTAAAGGTGTGTACATTTTTTTCTTTCTCAATTATGCTTTTTTATTATTATTCTAAGTGCTAACGTTCTAAACATTTTTTTATCTTTTTTACAGGTGATCTTTTTGCAAAATAGGAGGAAATTCTGGTAACTAATTAGTTTCTCTTTAATTTTAGTCTTGGAAATATATGTTTGTTAGTCAATATCCCTTAATTGTTGCAACTACTTTAAATACAAAAATATAGATGTGCACATACGGGAAGAAAAAGATCCACGGAGATATAAAATAATTAATTTTGGTAGGAAAAATATTAGATGTCTAAGAAGCAAACTTTTAGATTATATCAAATCCCGGATTAAATATGTGGATAATATTTGTAGAAATTAGTCATTTTGAATTATGCAAATAAACCTTCTACTATTAAGGGCTATGCAAATAAACCTTCTTTTAGCAAGCTGTCCAATAAATTAGGGGAATAAAATTGTATTTGCATTTCTCCATTTTTCCATGTAACATGATTACTACGAATTTACACTTCAGAATTTAATTATATATGATCTACAAGTATCAATTTAAAAAGATGATGAGATACGCCCCATACAAATAAAATATTGTATTGATCGAAAATGTGTTAATCTTTGCTAATTGTGACTAAATAAAAACTATTGAGTATGTTAATAGCTTATATATTCATAATAACTGTTATTATAAAAGTGATCTTTGCTAACTGTGACTAAATAAAAACTTTTGAGTATGTTAATAGCTTATATATTCATAACAATTGTTATTATAAAAGTGATATTTGTCTATATAAAAATTATATAAAGTAGAACTAAGATTTCTTTCTAATATATGCGAAGGAGTTAGCAAATTTTTTCCTTTCTCTCAAAATCAGAAGTCCTTTATTTTGGAACAACTAAATATTGTTGGTGATATGAAGTTTTGTAATTAAAAAATTGGAAAAAAAATCGATATTAATCTATTCCATTAATACTGAAGCATTAAAAATAAGAATGCATACCAACATTTACATGTACATTTAATATTTAATTGAAGGCATTTGAAATTATTTTAGAGACTCAATTTGTATTAAGATAATACGCGGGAAATCCAAGTCAGTTAAAATATCTTTTTTTGCAAAAATATTTATTAAACCTAATGAGCAGATTGCGAGTTTGTTCAAATATGTTTTTTTACCTATAGAAAGGGGCATACAGTCCTGTGAGGAAACAATTTTCCTATTATTAATGATACAACAAAGGTATATTGAATTTCATACTAAAATAGGATTTAATTTTTGCCTATCTTATTCAAATTACATTTGGTAGAACTGTATAAGATATAAACTAGTGATAAATCTTTTCCTTATTAGACATCTCTTATCTATAGGAAATATTTTCTAAATTCCATAATTAGATAATAAATTATTTCAAAAAACTAGAAACAAATAAGGGCATTATATTATAGTATAAGTAATTTTGTAATCATACTCTCGTTAGTATCTTGTTGATTGAAAGAATCATGTTTTATAATAGCCTGAAACAAAAGTAATGTAGTAATAATAATAATACTATGTACGAAAAGTAATATATAGTAATAATAATGAATGTTATAGTTAAAAAAAAAAAGCGTAATATCTTACTCTTCAAATGTCATAAGCCTCTTCAAATGTCATAAGCCTGACATACTAATAGATATGCAAAGAGGTGTATGTGGTTTGATAATGAGAAGACTAATGTATACTCATGAATGTACATAGATGGCTAATACCGGTGGTTCAAGGTCAAGGTCTTTTGCTCATGGGGATGGACAATCCCGTAATAGGTCTGACATAGCAAGTTGGCCTGTTGAAAATGTCGAAACCTTTATCGATATAATGCATGATGAATTCTTAAAAGGTCGACTTATTGGGCAGAACTTCCATACAGATGTATGGAAAGACATAGTTGATCGTATGCAAATTGAGGCTCCGATCCCCCATCCTCGACCATACACAGTGGCTGAGCTTAAGGGAAAATGTGGGAGGATAAAGAGACAATGGAGAAGGATGTATGATCTGTTTACAGTTCAAACAGGGTGGGGATGGCATCCCGTTACACACACTATCGATGCTCCACCGGCGGCTTGGGCTGATCATGTTAGGGTAATACGCGTCATAGGATATTCTAACATTTCCTAGGCTTGTCATAATATTTTTTTTCCACTAACAACCACAACAATGAACTTGTCTAGGTCCACCCAGATGATGCTAGCTTGATGAGTAAAGGACTGCCACGGTACCCATATTGTACTGAAATGTGGGCTACGCGTACCGCAACGGGACGTTATGCTAGATCTTCGTCTAACCCGCGAAATGTTGGGGAAGGAGAAGGTCATACAGAGCCCGTAGAGCAAGACGAATCTAATGAAAATTCATCCCAGTCTGGTTGGCCTCGGTTTCCAGGAGCCGGTCCACCCGGCACAACTCCACCACCATATGGGACATCGCGTGCCTCATCGAGCACTAGTAGTTCGAAGAGGTCAAGGAGTGGTGGAAGTAGGAGTAGCATGGATCGAGGAATGGAAATGTGGGCTGATCTAAATGAAGCCAAGCTCAGAAGGCTTGCCGATGTTCCAGTCGTGTCTATGCAAGAGGCATTTGACGCACTTGAGTCAATTGAGGATTTGGAGACTGGTCTATACTTCAAAGCTAAAAAAGTTTTAACCGATGACCATGCGGAACGTTGGTGGTTCGTTAACATGAATCTAGAGAAAAAGAGACAATGGATAGAAAGGCTACCATGATTGGTCTTTTATCATCTACCGTGAGATGCCTAGTGAACCTATAAAATGTTAATATGTACTTAGTATGCTACGATTTGTTTTTTAATCTATATTTGGCTGTCGTTAGGGGAACTAGGATTTAATCTATGTAATGTTGTATTCCTAAGCACTTTATTAGGTGCTTCCATGTGTGTGCTATGTTTGTCAAATGATATCTAAAAAGTATTTGTGCGTGAATACTATCTCAGTTGAAGTATCACGTCTCAACTCCTACTCCTAGTGTAATAATTCTCAATTCTGTTGTAATTAATTCATTGCTCTTAATCTCGTAGTGTTTTAATTTTCAGTGGCTGTTATAATTAATTCATTCCTCTTAATCTCGTAGTGTTTAATTCTTAAAACATGGCACACGATCAGAATTGGACACCTCAACAGGTTGATGATGATAGTGATGATGAAGGACTACTTATTCATTGTCTTTCACAAGCAAACCCGGGATATTTCTGTCCACCGGTACCGCGAAACACTAGTAGATTGCAAGGTGCCGAATGGATTGAAGAGTTGATGTTAGGAACCCCTGAACGCTTTCGTGATGCAATGAGAATGAATAGAGATACTTTTATTGATCTTTGTGATGAGCTTGTTAATCGCGGCTTAATTGTGGAAGATCCTAGTGCAAGAGTTTCAACACTGGAGTCTGTTGGCATATTTATGCGTACTGTGGGATTAAGCCATCGTTGTCGTGACTCCCAAGAAAGATTTCAACATTCAAATGAAACCATATCTACACACTTTCATAGAGTGTTAAATGCCTTAGTTCAATTTGGAAAAATAGTCATCACCCCGCCCGACTTCAATAGAGTACCAGATTGCATTCTCAACAACCCCCAATTTTATCCTTATTTCGAGGTATCAATTCGCGCACACGTTATGAAGATTAAGTCAATCTTTGTCAATATCGTCAAGTCTTTTTAGTTACGTGGGTATTATTAGTATATTCTAACGTTAAAATCCATGTAGGGGTGCGTTGGAGCTATCGATGGCACTCACGTTAATGCGTGTATAGCGAAGAACGACCAACTTGCGTGGGGTAATAGAAAAAGAGAGATTACGCAGAATATCATGTGCATATGCGATTTTGATATGATGTTCACGTACGTGTATCCTGGATTTGAAGGTTCTGCGCATGATAATAGGGTCTTACTGCATGCAATCGAGACAGATCCTACCTATCCTAACCCTCCATCTGGTGAGGTTGTGGTACAATTTCATTCATCGTAGTACTTTGGCTCTAATCTTAATGAAATCAATTTTCTCGATTTTAGGAAAATATTATCTTGTCGATTCGGGCTACACCAACTGTCCAGGTTATCTAGCGCCATACAAGAACTATCGCTACCACATTCCCGAGTGGGAGCTTGGTGATCCTATAGGCCCAAATGAATTGTTCAACAAACGACACGCAAAGTTGCGAAATGTGATCGAAAGAGTTTTTGGAGTTTTAAAAGCCAGGTTTCCCATATTGACAGGACGGATGCCACGATTTAGCGTTGATACACAAGCTAATATAGTAGTTGCGTGTTGTGCACTGCACAATTGGGTTCGCAAACACGACCAAGATGATTATTTTTTTAATTTGCCAACTAATGAACCCATAGTTGAAGATGATGAAGATTTAAATGAAGATTTCCATGAAGCGCCCCGTGCTCCGACACAACAAGAGATTAATCTCATGTACGCATTTAGGGATTCACTAAGACATGCTATATGGGCTAATCATAATTAGCATAAAATAATTACATGCTTTTAAAGTATCTTATTTTGGTTTTCAAAATATGGTTGGTTTGTTTACTTTTGTTGATGTTGTAATAAGCAGCATATATGTTTGAGGCATAAAATATTTGTAAAAAGAATGTATTATTTATGACGTTATACGTTATATTGTGTATAAATAAACAAGTTGTTGTTTAATGTTAACGAAAATTGTATGTTATATATCCTCATTTTTTTTTGCAATAGAAATGAGTCGTCGAAACGCAACGCTTAAGGAATTGTGGGAACGTATCAAATGGGGAGATGAAGAAGAAAATATGTTTATCGATGGTTTGGTCAGCCACAGGTCAATTCGACCATTTACTGACGAGTCGATAATAGATTCTTGCTTAGAAATAATTGCACGAAACATGTCCATACGCTTGCAACGCCACATTACTCCAACATTCTTAAGAAGAAAGATGGAAAAGTTGTCCCAAAGGTATAATTTGTTCTCTCAGTTGTTACGTTATCAGGGAGTTCGGCATGACCCAGAAAACAATCGCATGGAGGTTTGTGAATTATCGCACCATTACATTCTTCAGGCACGTATATAAATTGTACTAATAAATATCTTATTTAGAATATTAAATACTTCATTCTTATCACTTTCAAGTGGACATAAGTTGCACATTACTTGGTACAGAACATTCCGGAGGCACAAAGGTATTTTCATTTAGGAGAGCCTCGTTGGGGTGAATTGAAATACATATTCGACAATTCACAACATGAGGACATTCATTCATTTGGTAGTGCTCCCGATCCAGTAGTAAGCGACAACAATTCATCTGTTGGCAGCAATTGGGGACAACAACCTGAACATGCTCGAGGAGTCACACAACAAAATGTGGTTAATCGCAATGACCATCTTGATACCTCTGATAGAGGTTCAAGGGTTTCACGTGTCAACCCTTGGTTACGCTCTGTAGATTTTCGGGCACGACGTGATCGAAGCACAGAAACTACTTTCGGCAAAGGGGAGAGTAGCACATGTCGATCACCAAGATCTTAGTTAATATTTAATGTTTAAAATGCATATTATATGTTGTCTATGGCCTATCCAATATTCCACGCACCAATTATGTACTATATGTGATACTTTAAGTGTGTTATTGTTAAGTATGTCGCGACTTACGCACTTTTGAGAAACATGTATTTTATAAATTATTTTGTTATTTAGTGATTTAGATAACGTGTGTATTTGTAATAATTATGAAGTGTTTAGTCATGTGTATAGAAATACAGTAAACTAAATTAATAAAATATATAATTTATGTAATTATTTATTTTTAATTTAGGCGAGTGGTGAATTTTTTTCACAAAGAATAATAAATTATAGTTTTAGTTCAAAATAATTATATAGACAATGAATCATGATTTTTTAAGCACATTTTTTTTAAGGATATAGCTGTTCACGGTTTTTCAAGGTCTGTACAAGTAATTACATTTTGTGAATAATAATATTTATAATATTTTAATTAACCAAAATCATCTCTAATTAAAATATTACTTTTACCCATACTAATCATATTGATGTGATGTTTTAATACATACTTTTCTTCCAACACTCAAACACTCAAAATACATCCAAATTATATTTCAGCTTTTTCACACGTTTTTCAAAATATTTTCCAAACACCTTTTTCCAAAATGAACCAAACCAAACCAACGAAAATACATCCAAACGGGCCCTTAGATTTCATCTTCGATGTTGAATGGTTTTACAAATCGAATGAGGCTCTCGAATATATACAAGTGAATTTGGTTCACATAACCTAAGGACGTTGTTGCTATTTTGGTAGAAAAAGTTGCAAAGTCAGTGAAGAAGTACATGAAAAGCACCAATACAATCTTCGAAAACAATGAAAAAAATGAAGATGGATCGATTCTTACCGCCTGACGATGAGTAATTTATTCTTCAAACTACCAAAACTATTCCCAAGAAAAACTATCATAGGCAGAGAATCCAAACAATGTACGACAAGCTATGACAAACTAATCTCCTATCCTGGCAATGAACTTGGTAAATGTAATTGATATAGGCTTTAAACTAAGTTATTTTACTAAAACTTTTGAGGATGTTCGAGTTGTAAAATTTATTGAAGAGGAATAAAAAGAAGATTTTGATGTTGTGAATATGAACAAGAAGTAAAAGGTGTAATGATGGTTGAAAAGGAAGAAAAAAAAGTTAATAATAACAACTACGCCTGGTGGGGGGATGTTAGGCGGCCCATAAGTAAATTGGGTCGGCCAAGAAGTAAATTGGGTTCAGGTTTCATCCGCCAGATGAAGAGTTGGTTAGGTATTATTTGAGGGGGAATGTTTGTGGGAAGCCTTTTAGGTTTGAGGCTGCGACTGAAATTAATATGTGTAAATCTGAGCCATGGGAGCTTGCTCGTATGTGAATTTGGATTTTTTTTAAGTTTTTTTAATGATATTTATATATTGTTGCATGTGGGATTTTATATTTTTGCTGTAATTTGATATTTGTTTTTTGAGGTTTTAGCGGTGTTCGCTGTATTTGGTATTTGATGGAGTTTGAGTTTTATGTGTTGTTTGTGCAAAAATGATGTCTTGGAGAATAAAATTTTTCAAATTTGTTGTGCAAGAAAAGAGAACAGTTTCTAATGTTAGGAAGATTTATGGTTAAAGATGGGATTTTTTATTGACCAATTAATGATGGGATTTTTAACTCAAGGGAACGAGAAAAGGATGTATATTTTTTTTTAGATGTATAGCTATGGATGCATGTGTGTTTAAAAGTTGAGCATGGTTTTGTGTTGATCTACTGTTAACAGTGGTGGAATGAGTTCTCTGTATTTCTTTTCATTGTTTTTTTGTAATGTATTCTTGTATGATTAATGGATGGGGTTGTGATGAGCTCTTTGATCTTGAAAGGCTATTCGTCTCTGAAGTCGATAGATCTGGAGTGGTACTTCTTCAGCCTTGTAGATATGAAGTATGGAAATGGATCTTGGCTGAACCGTGCCACTGGCCAAGGGTACTGGAAAGCGACTAGCAAAGTTCGTGGTGTGCGTAATAAAAGAGAAACCATTGGGATGAAAAAGACGCTCGTTTTCCATAGTGGGCGAGCTCTTGATGGGAAACGGACAAATTTGGTAATGCATGAGTATAGGCTTTGCGATTCCGAATTGGAAAAGATATGGGGTTTCACAGGTGTGGAAGTTATTTTATTTTAGTTTAGTTCCCTAAAAAAGGTTGGTACGGAGTAACGAATCTTAAGCGAAGTTCAACGTTGTCATTTTGCGAGGAAATAGGATGCATTTGTGCTTTGTAGAATCTTCCAGAAGCGTGGTCTAGGCCCACCCAACGGCGACAAGTATGCCCCTCTTATAGAAGAAGAGTGGAATGAAGATTCGGCGCTAGTAGTTCCTGGAGCATTTGTTGAAGATGATGCGGCCAATGCTGATGAGTCCGCCAACGTTGATTAGGTCAGTTATGCAACCTTTAAGGTATCATATTTCGCTTCGGACGAAAACATCGACCGAATTCATTTGTTGATAAAATCACCACCAAACATAAATGCGCACATTTTCATAACTAGAAACATGCAAAATAATCGATTACAGAGTTATTTTGATAATCAACCTGGTATTTCATTGTTCTGTGACAATTTGGAGATTGAAGAATTTTTAGATTTCATCTTCGATGTTGAATGGTTTTACAAATCGAATGAGGCTCTCGAATATATACAAGTGAATTTGGTTCACATAACCTAAGGACGTTGTTGCTGTTTTGGTAGAAAAAGTTGCAAAGTCAGTGATGAAGTAGAGGAAAAGCACCAATACAATCTTCGAAAACAATGAAAAAAATAAAGATGGATCGATTCTTACCGCCTGACGATGAGTAATTTATTTTTCAAACTACCAAAACTATTCCCAAGAAAACCTATCATCGGCAGAGAATCCAAACAATGTACGACAAGCTATGATAAACTAATCTCCTATCATGGCAATGAACTTGGTAAATGTAATTGATATATGCTTTAAACTAAGTTATTTTACTAAAACTTTTGAGGATGTTCGAGTTGTAAAATTTATTGAAGAGGAATAAAAAGAAGATTTTGAAGTTGTGAATATGAACAAGAAGTAAAAGGTGTAATGATGGTTGAAAAGGAAGAAAAAAAAGTTAATAATAACAACTACGCCTGGTGGGGGGATTTTAGGCGGCTCATAAGTAAATTGGGTCGGCCAAGAAGTAAATTGGGTTCAGGTTTCATCCGCCAGATGAAGAGTTGGTTAGGTATTATTTGAGGGGGAATGTTTGTGGGAAGCCTTTTAGGTTTGAGGCTGCGACTGAAATTGATATGTGTAAATCTGAGCCATGGGTGCTTGCTCGTATGTGAATTTGGATTTTTTTTAATTTTTTTTAATGATATTTATATATTGTTGCATGTGGGATTTTATATTTTTGCTGTAATTTGATTTTTTTTTTTTTGAGGTTTTAGCGGTGTTCGCTGTATTTGGTATTTGATGGGGTTTGAGTTTTATGTGTTGTTTGTGCAAAAATGGTGTCTTGGAGAATAAAATTTTTCAAATTTGTTGTGCAAGAAAAGATAACAGTTTCTAATGTTAGGAAGATTTATGGTTAAAGATGGGATTGTTTATTGAACAATTAATGATGGGATTTTTAACTCAAGGGAACCAGAAAAGGATGTATAATTTATTTTTAGATGTATAGCTATGGATGCATGTGTGTTTAAAAGTTGAGCATGGTTTTGTGTTGATCTACTGTTAACAGTGGTGGAATGAGTTCTCTGTATTTCTTTTCATTGTTTTTTTGTAATGTATTCTTGTATGATTAATGGATGGGGTTGTGATGAGCTTTTTGATCTTGAAAGGCTATTCGTCTCTGGAGTGGTACTTCTTCAGCCCTGTAGATATGAAGTATGGAAATGGATCTAGGCTGAACCGTGCCACCGGCCAAGGGTACTGGAAAGCGACTGGCAAAGATTGTGGTGTGCGTAATAAAAGTGAAACCATTGGGATGAAAAAGACGCTCTCTTTCCATAGTGGGCGAGCTCTTGATGGGAAACGGACAAATTGGGTAATGCATGAGTATAGGCTTTGCGATTCCGAATTGGAAATGATATGGGGTTTCACAGGTGTGGAAGTTATTTTATTTTAGTTTAGTTCCCTAAAAAAGGTTGGTACGGAGTAACGAATCTTAAACGAAGTTCAACGTTGTCATTTTGCGAGGAAATAAGATGCATTTGTGCTTTGTAGAATCTTTCAGAAGCGTGGTCTATGCCCACCCAACGGCGACAAGTATACCCCTCTTATTGTAGAAGAGTGGGATGAAGATTCGGCGCTAGTAGTTCTTGAAGCATTTGTTGAAGATGATGCGACCAATGCTGATGAGTCCGCCAACGTTGATTAGGTCAGTTATGCAACCTTTAAGGTATCATATTTTGCTTCGGACGAAAACATCGACCGAATTCATTTGTTGATAAAATCACCACCAAACATATATGCGCACATTTTCATAAATAGAAACATGCAAAATAATCGATTTCAGAGTTATTTTGACAATCAACCTGGTATTTCATTGTTATGTGACAATTTGGAGATTGAAGAATTTTTAGATTTCATCTTCGATGTTGAATGGTTTTATAAATCGAATGTGGCTCTCGAATATATACAAGTTAATTTGGTTCACATAACCTAAGGACGTTGTTGCTGTTTTGGTAGAAAAAGTTGCAAAGTCAGCGATGAAGTAGAGGAAAAGCACCAATACAATCTTCGAAAACAATGAAAAAAATAAAGATTGATCGATTCTTACCGCCTGACGATGAGTAATTTTTTTTCAAACTACCAAAACTATTCCCAAGAAAACCTATCATCGGCAGAGAATCCAAACAATGTACGACAAGCTATGACAAACTAATCTCCTATCCTGGCAATGAACTTGGTAAATGTAATTGATATATGCTTTAAACTAAGTTATTTTACTAAAACTTTTGAGGATGTTCGAGTTGTAAAATTTATTGAAGAGGAATAAAAAGAAGATTTTGAAGTTGTGAATATGAACAAGAAGTAAAAGGTGTAATGATGGTTGAAAAGGAAGAAAAAAAAGTTAATAATAACAACTACGCCTGGTGGGGGTATTTTAGGCGGCTCATAAGTAAATTGGGTCGGCCAAGAAGTAAATTGGGTTCAGGTTTCATCCGCCAGATGAAGAGTTGGTTAGGTATTATTTGAGGGGGAATGTTTGTGGGAAGCCTTTTAGGTTTGAGGCTGCGACTGAAATTGATATGTGTAAATCTGAGCCATGGGTGCTTGCTCGTATGTGAATTTGGATTTTTTTTAATTTTTTTTAATGATATTTATATATTGTTGCATGTGGGATTTTATATTTTTGCTGTAATTTGATTTTTTTTTTTGAGGTTTTAGCGGTGTTCGCTGTATTTGGTATTTGATGGGGTTTGAGTTTTATGTGTTGTTTGTGCAAAAATGGTGTCTTGGAGAATAAAATTTTTCAAATTTGTTGTGCAAGAAAAGAGAACAGTTTCTAATGTTAGGAAGATTTATGGTTAAAGATGGGATTTTTTATTGAACAATTAATGATGGGATTTTTAACTCAAGGGAACCAGAAAAGGATGTATAATTTATTTTTAGATGTATAGCTATGGATGCATGTGTGTTTAAAAGTTGAGCATGGTTTTGTGTTGATCTACTGTTAACAGTGGTGGAATGAGTTCTCTGTATTTCTTTTCATTGTTTTTTTGTAATGTATTCTTGTATGATTAATGGATGGGGTTGTGATGAGCTTTTTGATCTTGAAAGGCTATTCGTCTCTGGAGTGGTACTTCTTCAGCCCTGTAGATATGAAGTATGGAAATGGATCTAGGCTGAACCGTGCCACCGGCCAAGGGTACTGGAAAGCGACTGGCAAAGATTGTGGTGTGCGTAATAAAAGTGAAACCATTGGGATGAAAAAGACGCTCTCTTTCCATAGTGGGCGAGCTCTTGATGGGAAACGGACAAATTGGGTAATGCATGAGTATAGGCTTTGCGATTCCGAATTGGAAATGATATGGGGTTTCACAGGTGTGGAAGTTATTTTATTTTAGTTTAGTTCCCTAAAAAAGGTTGGTACGGAGTAACGAATCTTAAACGAAGTTCAACGTTGTCATTTTGCGAGGAAATAAGATGCATTTGTGCTTTGTAGAATCTTTCAGAAGCGTGGTCTATGCCCACCCAACGGCGACAAGTATACCCCTCTTATTGTAGAAGAGTGGGATGAAGATTCGGCGCTAGTAGTTCTTGAAGCATTTGTTGAAGATGATGCGACCAATGCTGATGAGTCCGCCAACGTTGATTAGGTCAGTTATGCAACCTTTAAGGTATCATATTTTGCTTCGGACGAAAACATCGACCGAATTCATTTGTTGATAAAATCACCACCAAACATATATGCGCACATTTTCATAAATAGAAACATGCAAAATAATCGATTTCAGAGTTATTTTGACAATCAACCTGGTATTTCATTGTTATGTGACAATTTGGAGATTGAAGAATTTTTAGATTTCATCTTCGATGTTGAATGGTTTTATAAATCGAATGTGGCTCTCGAATATATACAAGTTAATTTGGTTCACATAACCTAAGGACGTTGTTGCTGTTTTGGTAGAAAAAGTTGCAAAGTCAGCGATGAAGTAGAGGAAAAGCACCAATACAATCTTCGAAAACAATGAAAAAAATAAAGATTGATCGATTCTTACCGCCTGACGATGAGTAATTTTTTTTCAAACTACCAAAACTATTCCCAAGAAAACCTATCATCGGCAGAGAATCCAAACAATGTACGACAAGCTATGACAAACTAATCTCCTATCCTGGCAATGAACTTGGTAAATGTAATTGATATATACTTTAAACTAAGTTATTTTACTAAAACTTTTGAGGATGTTCGAGTTGTAAAATTTATTGAAGAGGAATAAAAAGAAGATTTTGAAGTTGTGAATATGAACAAGAAGTAAAAGGTGTAATGATGGTTGAAAAGGAAGAAAAAAAAGTTAATAATAACAACTACGCCTTTTGGGGGGATTTTAGGCGGCCCATAAGTAAATTGGGTCGGCCAAGAAGTAAATTGGGTTCAGGTTTCATCCGCCAGATGAAGAGTTGGTTAGGTATTATTTGAGGGGGAATGTTTGTGGGGAGCCTTTTAGGTTTGAGGCTGCGACTGAAATTAATATGTGTAAATCTGAGCCATGGGAGCTTGCTCGTATGTGAATTTGGATTTTTTTTAATTTTTTTTAATGATATTTATATATTGTTGCATGTGGGATTTATATTTTTGCTATCATTTGATATTTTTTTTTGAGGTTTTAGCGGTGTTCGCTGTATTTGGTATTTGATGGAGTTTGACTTTTATGTGTTGTTTGTGCAAAAATGGTGTCTTGGAGAATAAAATTTTTCAAATTTGTTGTGCAAGAAAAGAGAACAGTTTCTAATGTTAGGAAGATTTATGGTTAAAGATGGGATTTTTTATTGAACAATTAAAGATGGGATTTTTAACTCAAGGGAACCAGAAAAGGATGTATAATTTTTATTTTTTTTTAGATGTATAGGTATGGATGCATGTGTGTTTAAAAGTTGAGCATGGTTTTGTGTTGATCTACTGTTAACAGTGGTGGAATGAGTTCTTTGTATTTCTTTTCATTGTTTTTTTGTAATGTATTCTTGTATGATTAATGGATGGGGTTGTGATGAGCTTTTTGATCTTGAAAGGCTATTCGTCTCTGAAGTCGATAGATCTGGAGTGGTACTTTTTCAACCCTGTAGATATGAAGTATGGAAATGGATCTAGGCTGAACCGTGCCACCGGCCAAGGGTACTGGAAAGCGACTGGCAAAGATTGTGGTGTGCGTAATAAAAGCGAATCCATTGGGATGAAAAAGATGCTCTCTTTCCATAGTGGGCGAGCTCTTGATGGGAAACGGACAAATTGGGTAATGCATGAGTATAGGCTTTGCGATTCCGAATTGGAAAAGATATGGGGTTTCACAGGTGTGGAAGTTATTTTATTTTAGTTTAGTTCCCTAAAATAGGTTGGTACGGAGTAACGAATCTTAAGCAAAGTTCAACGTTGTCATTTTGCGAGGAAATAGGATGCATTTGTGCTTTGTAGAATCTTCCAGAAGCGTGGTCTAGGCCCACCCAACGGCGATAAGTATGCCCCTCTTATAGAAGAGGAGCGGGATGAAGATTCGGCGCTAGTAGTTCCTTGAGCATTTGTTGAAGATGATGCGGCCAATGCTGATGAGTCCGCCAACGTTGATTAGGTCAGTTATGCAACCTTTAAGGTATCATATTTCGCTTCGGACGAAAACATCGACCGAATTCATTTGTTGATAAAATCACCACCAAACATAAATGCGCACATTTTCGTAACTAGAAACATGCAAAATAATCGATTACAGAGTTATTTTGATAATCAACCTAGTATTTCATTGTTCTGTGACAATTTGGAGATTGAAGAATTTTTAGATTTCATCTTCGATGTTGAATGGTTTTATAAATCGAATGAGGCTCTCGAATATATACAAGTGAATTTGGTTCACATAACCTAAGGACGTTGTTGCTATTTTGGTAGAAAAAGTTGCAAAGTCAGTGAAGAAGTAGAGGAAAAGCACCAATACGATCTTCGAAAACAATGAAAAAAATGAAGATGGATCGATTCTTACCGCCTGACGATGAGTAATTTATTCTTCAAACTACCAAAACTATTCCCAAGAAAAACTATCATAGGCAGAGAATCCAAACAATGTACGACAAGCTATGACAAACTAATCTCCTATCCTGGCAATGAACTTGGTAAATGTAATTGATATATTCTTTAAACTAAGTTATTTTACTAAAAATTTTGAGGATGTTTGAGTTGTAAAATTTATTGAAGAGGAATAAAAAGAAGATTTTGAAGTTGTGAATATGAAGAAGAAGTAAAAGGTGTAATGATGGTTGAAAAGGAAGAAAAAAAAGTTAATAAGAACAACTACGCCTGGTGGGGGGATTTTAGGCGGCCCATAAGTAAATTGGGTCGGCCAAGAAGTAAATTAGGTTCAAGTTTCATCCGCCAGGTGAAGAGTTGGTTAGGTATTATTTGAGGGGGAATGTTTGTGGGAAGCCTTTTAGGTTTGAGGCTGCGACTGAAATTGATATGTGTAAATCTGAGCCATGGGTGCTTGCTCGTATGTGAATTTGGATTTTTTTTTTAATTTTTTTTAATGATATTTATATATTATTGCATGTGGGATTTTATATTTTTGCTGTAATTTGATATTTTTTTTTTGAGGTTTTAGCGGTGTTCGCTGTATTTGGTATTTGATGGAGTTTGAGTTTTATGTATTGTTTGTGCAAAAATGGTGTCTTGGAGAATAAAATTTTTCAAATTTGTTGTGCAAGAAAAGAGAACAGTTTCTAATGTTAGGAAGATTTATGGTTAAAGATGGGATTTTTTATTGAACAATTAAAGATGGGATTTCTAACTCAAGGGAACCAGAAAAGGATGTATAATTTTTATTTTTTTTTAGATGTATAGGTATGGATGCATGTGTGTTTAAAAGTTGAGCATGGTTTTGTGTTGATCTACTGTTAACAGTGGTGGAATGAGTTCTCTGTATTTCTTTTCATTGTTTTTTTGTAATGTATTCTTGTATGATTAATGGATGGGGTTGTGATGAGCTTTTTGACCTTGAAAGGCTATTCGTCTCTGAAGTCGATAGATCTGGAGTGGTACTTTTTCAACCTTGTAGATATGAAGTATGGAAATGGATCTAGGCTGAACCGTGCCACCGGCCAAGGGTACTGGAAAGCGACTGGCAAAGATTGTGGTGTGCGTAATAAAAGCGAATCCATTGGGATGAGCTCTTGATGGGAAACGGACAAATTGGGTAATGCATGAGTATAGGCTTTGCGATTCCGAATTGGAAAAGATATGGGGTTTCACAGGTGTGGAAGTTATTTTATTTTAGTTTAGTTCCCTAAAATAGGTTGGTACGGAGTAACGAATCTTAAGCAAAGTTCAACGTTGTCATTTTGCGAGGAAATATGATGCATTTGTGCTTTGTAGAATCTTCCAGAAGCGTGGTCTAGGCCCACCCAACGGCGATAAGTATGCCCCTCTTATAGAAGAGGAGCGGGATGAAGATTCGGCGCTAGTTGTTCCTGGAGCATTTGTTGAAGATGATGCGGCCAATGCTGATGAGTCCGCCAACGTTGATTAGGTCAGTTATGCAACCTTTAAGGTATCATATTTCGCTTCGGACGAAAACGTCGACCGAATTCATTTGTTGATAAAATCACCACCAAACATAAATGCGCACATTTTCGTAACTAGAAACATGCAAAATAATCGATTACAGAGTTATTTTGACAATCAACCTAGTATTTCATTGTTCTGTGACAATTTGGAGATTGAAGAATTTTTAGATTTCATCTTCGATGTTGAATGGTTTTATAAATCGAATGAGGCTCTCGAATATATACAAGTGAATTTGGTTCACATAACCTAAGGACGTTGTTGCTATTTTGGTAGAAAAGGTTGCAAAGTCAGTGAAGAAGTAGAGGAAAAGCACCAATACGATCTTCGAAAACAATGAAAAAAATGAAGATGGATCGATTCTTACCGCCTGACGATGAGTAATTTATTCTTCAAACTACCAAAACTATTCCCAAGAAAAACTATCATAGGCAGAGAATCCAAACAATGTACGACAAGCTATGACAAACTAATCTCCTATCCTGGCAATGAACTTGGTAAATGTAATTGATATATTCTTTAAACTAAGTTATTTTACTAAAAATTTTGAGGATGTTTGAGTTGTAAAATTTATTGAAGAGGAATAAAAAGAAGATTTTGAAGTTGTGAATATGAAGAAGAAGTAAAAGGTGTAATGATGGTTGAAAAGGAAGAAAAAAAAGTTAATAAGAACAACTACGCCTGGTGGGCGGATTTTAGGCGGCCCATAAGTAAATTGGGTCGGCCAAGAAGTAAATTAGGTTCAGGTTTCATCCGCCAGGTGAAGAGTTGGTTAGGTATTATTTGAGGGGGAATGTTTGTGGGAAGCCTTTTAGGTTTGAGGCTGCGACTGAAATTGATATGTGTAAATCTGAGCCATGGGTGCTTGCTCGTATGTGAATTTGGATTTTTTTTTAATTTTTTTTAATGATATTTATATATTATTGCATGTGGGATTTTATATTTTTGCTGTAATTTGATATTTTTTTTTTGAGGTTTTAGCGGTGTTCGCTGTATTTGGTATTTGATGGAGTTTGAGTTTTATGAATTGTTTGTGCAAAAATGGTGTCTTGGAGAATAAAATTTTTCAAATTTGTTGTGCAAGAAAAGAGAACAGTTTCTAATGTTAGGAAGATTTATGGTTAAAGATGGGATTTTTTATTGAACAATTAAAGATGGGATTTTTAACTCAAGGGAACCAGAAAAGGATGTATAATTTTTATTTTTTTTTAGATGTATAGGTATGGATGCATGTGTGTTTAAAAGTTGAGCATGGTTTTGTGTTGATCTACTGTTAACAGTGGTGGAATGAGTTCTCTGTATTTCTTTTCATTGTTTTTTTGTAATGTATTCTTGTATGATTAATGGATGGGGTTGTGATGAGCTTTTTGATCTTGAAAGGCTATTCGTCTCTGAAGTCGATAGATCTGGAGTGGTACTTTTTCAACCTTGTAGATATGAAGTATGGAAATGGATCTAGGCTGAACCGTGCCACCGGCCAAGGGTACTGGAAAGCGACTGGCAAAGATTGTGGTGTGCGTAATAAAAGCGAATCCATTGGGATGAAAAAGACGCTCTCTTTCCATAGTGGGCGAGCTCTTGATGGGAAACGGACAAATTGGGTAATGCATGAGTACAGGCTTTGCGATTCCGAATTGGAAAAGATATGGGGTTTCACAGGTGTGGAAGTTATTTTATTTTAGTTTAGTTCCCTAAAATAGGTTGGTACGGAGTAACGAATCTTAAGCAAAGTTCAACGTTGTCATTTTGCGAGGAAATAGGATGCATTTGTGCTTTGTAGAATCTTCCAGAAGCGTGGTCTAGGCCCACCCAACGGCGATAAGTATGCCCCTCTTATAGAAGAGGAGCGGGATGAAGATTCGGCGCTAGTTGTTCCTGGAGCATTTGTTGAAGATGATGCGGCCAATGCTGATGAGTCCGCCAACGTTGATTAGGTCAGTTATGCAACCTTTAAGGTATCATATTTCGCTTCGGACGAAAACGTCGACCGAATTCATTTGTTGATAAAATCACCACCAAACATAAATGCGCACATTTTCGTAACTAGAAACATGCAAAATAATCGATTACAGAGTTATTTTGACAATCAACCTAGTATTTCATTGTTCTGTGACAATTTGGAGATTGAAGAATTTTTAGATTTCATCTTCGATGTTGAATGGTTTTATAAATCGAATGAGGCTCTCGAATATATACAAGTGAATTTGGTTCACATAACCTAAGGACGTTGTTGCTATTTTGGTAGAAAAGGTTGCAAAGTCAGTGAAGAAGTAGAGGAAAAGCACCAATACGATCTTCGAAAACAATGAAAAAAATGAAGATGGATCGATTCTTACCGCCTGACGATGAGTAATTTATTCTTCAAACTACCAAAACTATTCCCAAGAAAAACTATCATAGGCAGAGAATCCAAACAATGTACGACAAGCTATGACAAACTAATCTCCTATCCTGGCAATGAACTTGGTAAATGTAATTGATATATTATTTAAACTAAGTTATTTTACTAAAAATTTTGAGGATGTTTGAGTTGTAAAATTTATTGAAGAGGAATAAAAAGAAGATTTTGAAGTTGTGAATATGAAGAAGAAGTAAAAGGTGTAATGATGGTTGAAAAGGAAGAAAAAAAAGTTAATAAGAACAACTACGCCTGGTGGGCGGATTTTAGGCGGCCCATAAGTAAATTGGGTCGGCCAAGAAGTAAATTAGGTTCAGGTTTCATCCGCCAGGTGAAGAGTTGGTTAGGTATTATTTGAGGGGGAATGTTTGTGGGAAGCCTTTTAGGTTTGAGGCTGCGACTGAAATTGATATGTGTAAATCTGAGCCATGGGTGCTTGCTCGTATGTGAATTTGGATTTTTTTTTAATTTTTTTTAATGATATTTATATATTATTGCATGTGGGATTTTATATTTTTGCTGTAATTTGATATTTTTTTTTTGAGGTTTTAGCGGTGTTCGCTGTATTTGGTATTTGATGGAGTTTGAGTTTTATGAATTGTTTGTGCAAAAATGGTGTCTTGGAGAATAAAATTTTTCAAATTTGTTGTGCAAGAAAAGAGAACAGTTTCTAATGTTAGGAAGATTTATGGTTAAAGATGGGATTTTTTATTGAACAATTAAAGATGGGATTTTTAACTCAAGGGAACCAGAAAAGGATGTATAATTTTTATTTTTTTTTAGATGTATAGGTATGGATGCATGTGTGTTTAAAAGTTGAGCATGGTTTTGTGTTGATCTACTGTTAACAGTGGTGGAATGAGTTCTCTGTATTTCTTTTCATTGTTTTTTTGTAATGTATTCTTGTATGATTAATGGATGGGGTTGTGATGAGCTTTTTGATCTTGAAAGGCTATTCGTCTCTGAAGTCGATAGATCTGGAGTGGTACTTTTTCAACCTTGTAGATATGAAGTATGGAAATGGATCTAGGCTGAACCGTGCCACCGGCCAAGGGTACTGGAAAGCGACTGGCAAAGATTGTGGTGTGCGTAATAAAAGCGAATCCATTGGGATGAAAAAGACGCTCTCTTTCCATAGTGGGCGAGCTCTTGATGGGAAACGGACAAATTGGGTAATGCATGAGTATAGGCTTTGCGATTCCGAATTGGAAAAGATATGGGGTTTCACAGGTGTGGAAGTTATTTTATTTTAGTTTAGTTCCCTAAAATAGGTTGGTACGGAGTAACGAATCTTAAGCAAAGTTCAACGTTGTCATTTTGCGAGGAAATAGGATGCATTTGTGCTTTGTAGAATCTTCTAGAAGCGTGGTCTAGGCCCACCCAACGGCGATAAGTATGCCCCTCTTATAGAAGAGGAGCGGGATGAAGATTCGGCGCTAGTAGTTCCTGGAGCATTTGTTGAAGATGATGCGGCCAATGCTGATGAGTCCGCCAACGTTGATTAGGTCAGTTATGCAACCTTTAAGGTATCATATTTCGCTTCGGACGAAAACGTCGACCGAATTCATTTGTTGATAAAATCACCACCAAACATAAATGCGCACATTTTCGTAACTAGAAACATGCAAAATAATCGATTACAGAGTTATTTTGACAATCAACCTAGTATTTCATTGTTCTGTGACAATTTGGAGATTGAAGAATTTTTAGATTTCATCTTCGATGTTGAATGGTTTTATAAATCGAATGAGGCTCTCGAATATATACAAGTGAATTTGGTTCACATAACCTAAGGACGTTGTTGCTATTTTGGTAGAAAAAATTGCAAAGTCAGTGAAGAAGTAGAGGAAAAGCACCAATACGATCTTCGAAAACAATGAAAAAAATGAAGATGGATCGATTCTTACCGCCTGACGATGAGTAATTTATTCTTCAAACTACCAAAACTATTCCCAAGAAAAACTATCATAGGCAGAGAATCCAAACAATGTACGACAAGCTATTACAAACTAATCTCCTATCCTGGCAATGAACTTGGTAAATGTAATTGATATATTCTTTAAACTAAGTTATTTTACTAAAAATTTTGAGGATGTTTGAGTTGTAAAATTTATTGAAGAGGAATAAAAAGAAGATTTTGAAGTTGTGAATATGAAGAAGAAGTAAAAGGTGTAATGATGGTTGAAAAGGAAGAAAAAAAAGTTAATAAGAACAACTACGCCTGGTGGGGGGATTTTAGGCGGCCCATAAGTAAATTGGGTCGGCCAAGAAGTAAATTAGGTTCAAGTTTCATCCGCCAGGTGAAGAGTTGGTTAGGTATTATTTGAGGGGGAATGTTTGTGGGAAGCCTTTTAGGTTTGAGGCTGCGACTGAAATTGATATGTGTAAATCTGAGCCATGGGTGCTTGCTCGTATGTGAATTTGGATTTTTTTTTTAATTTTTTTTAATGATATTTATATATTATTGCATGTGGGATTTTATATTTTTGCTGTAATTTGATATTTTTTTTTTGAGGTTTTAGCGGTGTTCGCTGTATTTGGTATTTGATGGAGTTTGAGTTTTATGTATTGTTTGTGCAAAAATGGTGTCTTGGAGAATAAAATTTTTCAAATTTGTTGTGCAAGAAAAGAGAACAGTTTCTAATGTTAGGAAGATTTATGGTTAAAGATGGGATTTTTTATTGAACAATTAAAGATGGGATTTCTAACTCAAGGGAACCAGAAAAGGATGTATAATTTTTATTTTTTTTTAGATGTATAGGTATGGATGCATGTGTGTTTAAAAGTTGAGCATGGTTTTGTGTTGATCTACTGTTAACAGTGGTGGAATGAGTTCTCTGTATTTCTTTTCATTGTTTTTTTGTAATGTATTCTTGTATGATTAATGGATGGGGTTGTGATGAGCTTTTTGACCTTGAAAGGCTATTCGTCTCTGAAGTCGATAGATCTGGAGTGGTACTTTTTCAACCTTGTAGATATGAAGTATGGAAATGGATCTAGGCTGAACCGTGCCACCGGCCAAGGGTACTGGAAAGCAACTGGCAAAGATTGTGGTGTGCGTAATAAAAGCGAATCCATTGGGATGAAAAAGACGCTCTCTTTCCATAGTGGGCGAGCTCTTGATGGGAAACGGACAAATTGGGTAATGCATGAGTATAGGCTTTGCGATTCCGAATTGGAAAAGATATGGGGTTTCACAGGTGTGGAAGTTATTTTATTTTAGTTTAGTTCCCTAAAATAGGTTGGTACGGAGTAACGAACCTTAAGCAAAGTTCAACGTTGTCATTTTGCGAGGAAATAGGATGCATTTGTGCTTTGTAGAATCTTCCAGAAGCGTGGTCTAGGCCCACCCAACGGCGATAAGTATGCCCCTCTTATAGAAGAGGAGCGGGATGAAGATTCGGCGCTAGTTGTTCCTGGAGCATTTGTTGAAGATGATGCGGCCAATGCTGATGAGTCCGCCAACGTTGATTAGGTCAGTTATGCAACCTTTAAGGTATCATATTTCGCTTCGGACGAAAACGTCGACCAAATTCATTTGTTGATAAAATCACCACCAAACATAAATGCGCACATTTTCGTAACTAGAAACATGCAAAATAATCGATTACAGAGTTATTTTGACAATCAACCTAGTATTTCATTGTTCTGTGACAATTTGGAGATTGAAGAATTTTTAGATTTCATCTTCGATGTTGAATGGTTTTATAAATCGAATGAGGCTCTCGAATATATACAAGTGAATTTGGTTCACATAACCTAAGGACGTTGTTGCTATTTTGGTAGAAAAGGTTGCAAAGTCAGTGAAGAAGTAGAGGAAAAGCACCAATACGATCTTCGAAAACAATGAAAAAAATGAAGATGGATCGATTCTTACCGCCTGACGATGAGTAATTTATTCTTCAAACTACCAAAACTATTCCCAAGAAAAACTATCATAGGCAGAGAATCCAAACAATGTACGACAAGCTATGACAAACTAATCTCCTATCCTGGCAATGAACTTGGTAAATGTAATTGATATATTCTTTAAACTAAGTTATTTTACTAAAAATTTTGAGGATGTTTGAGTTGTAAAATTTATTGAAGAGGAATAAAAAGAAGATTTTGAAGTTGTGAATATGAAGAAGAAGTAAAAGGTGTAATGATGGTTGAAAAGGAAGAAAAAAAAGTTAATAAGAACAACTACGCCTGGTGGGGGGATTTTAGGCGGCCCATAAGTAAATTGGGTCGGCCAAGAAGTAAATTAGGTTCAGGTTTCATCCGCCAGGTGAAGAGTTGGTTAGGTATTATTTGAGGGGGAATGTTTGTGGGAAGCCTTTTAGGTTTGAGGCTGCGACTGAAATTGATATGTGTAAATCTGAGCCATGGGTGCTTGCTCGTATGTGAATTTGGATTTTTTTTTAATTTTTTTTAATGATATTTATATATTATTGCATGTGGGATTTTATATTTTTGTTGTAATTTGATATTTTTTTTTTGAGGTTTTAGCGGTGTTCGCTGTATTTGGTATTTGATGGAGTTTGAGTTTTATGTATTGTTTGTGCAAAAATGGTGTCTTGGAGAATAAAATTTTTCAAATTTGTTGTGCAAGAAAAGAGAACAGTTTCTAATGTTAGGAAGATTTATGGTTAAAGATGGGATTTTTTATTGAACAATTAAAGATGGGATTTCTAACTCAAGGGAACCAGAAAAGGATGTATAATTTTTATTTTTTTGTAGATGTATAGGTATGGATGCATGTGTGTTTAAAAGTTGAGCATGGTTTTGTGTTGATCTACTGTTAACAGTGGTGGAATGAGTTCTCTGTATTTCTTTTCATTGTTTTTTTGTAATGTATTCTTGTATGATTAATGGATGGGGTTGTGATGAGCTTTTTGATCTTGAAAGGCTATTCGTCTCTGAAGTCGATAGATCTGGAGTGGTACTTTTTCAGCCCTGTAGATATGAAGTATGGAAATGGATCTAGGCTGAACCATGCCACCGGCCAAGGGTACTGGAAAGCGACTGGCAAAGATTGTGGTGTGCGTAATGAAAGCGAAACCATTGGGATGAAAAAGACGCTCGTTTTCCATAGTGGGCGAGCTCTTGATGAGAAACGGACAAATTGGGTAATGCATGAGTATAGGCTTTGCGATTCCGAATTGGAAAAGATCTGGGGTTTCACAGGTGTGGAAGTTTTTTTTATTTTAGTTTAGTTCCCTAAAAAAGGTTAGTACAGAGAAACGAATCTTAAACGAAGTTCAACGTTTTCGTTTTGCGAGGAAATAGGATGCATTTGTGCTTTGTAGAATCTTCCAGAAGCGTGGTCTAGGCCCGCCCAACGGCAACATGTATGTCCCTCCTATAGAAGAAGAGTGGGATGAAGCTAGCAGTTCCTGGAGCATTTGTTGAAGATGATGCGGCCAATGCTGATGAGTTCGCCAACGTTGATTAGGTCAGTTATGCAACCTTGAAGGTATCATATTTCGCTTCGGACGAAAACATCGACTGAATTCATTTTTTGATAAAATCACCACCAAACATAAATGCGCACATTTTCATGACTAGAAACATGCAAAACAATCGATTACAGAGTTATTTTCACAATCAACCTGGGATTTCATTGTTCTGTGACAATTTGGAGATTGAAGAATTTTTAGGTTTCATCTTCGATGTTGAATGGTTTTATAAATTGAATGAGGCTCTCGAATATATACAAGTGAATTTGGTTCACATAACCTAAGGAAGTTGTTGCTGTTTTGGTAGAAAAGGTTGCAAAGTCAGTGAAGAAATAGAGGAAAAACATCAATACAATCTTCGAAAACAATGAAAAAAATGAAGATGGATCGATTCTTACCGCGTGACGATGAGTAATTTATTTTTCAAACTACCAAAACTATTCTCAAGACAAACTATCATCGGCGGAGAATCCAATCAATGTACGACAAGTTATGACAAACTAATCTCCTATCCTGGCAATGAACTTGGTAAATGTAATTGATATATGTTTTAAACTAAGTTATTTTAATAAAAAAATTTAGGATGTTCGAGTTGTAAAATTTATTGAAGAGGAATGAAAAGAAGATTTTGAAGTTGTTCAATATGAAGGAGAAGTAAAAGGTGTAATGATGGTTGAAAAGGAAGAAGAAAAAGTTAATAAGAACAACTTCGCCTGGTGGGGGGATTTTAGGCGGCCCAGAAGTAAATTGGGTCGGCCCAGAAGTAAATTGGATTTAGGTTTTATCCGTCAAATGAAGAGTTGGTTAGGTATTATTTGAGGGGGAATGTTTGTGGGAAGCCTTTTAGATTTGAGGCTGTGACTGAAATTTGTATGTGTAAATCTGAGCCATGGGAGCTTGCTGGTATGTGAATTTGGATTTTTTCTGAGGTTTTAGTGGTGTTTGTTGTATTTGGTATTTGTTGGTGTTTGAGTTTTATGTGTTGTTTGTGCAAAAATGGTGTCTTGAAGAATAAATTTTGTCAGATTTGTTGTGCAAGAAAAGAGAACAGTTTCTAATGTTAGGAAGATTTAATGTTAAAGATGGGATTTTTTATTGAACAATTAAACATGGGATTTTTAACTCAAGGGAACTAGAAAAAGGATGTATACTTTTTTATTTTTTTTAGATGTATAGCTATGGATGCATGTGTGTTTAAAAGTTGAGCATTGTTCTGTGTTGATCTACTGATAACAGTGGTGGAATGAGTTCTCCATATTTATTTTCATTGTTTTTCTGTAATGTAATCGTGTATGATTAGTGGATGGTGTTGTGATGTGCTTTTTGATCTTGAAAGGCTATTCGCCTCTGAAGTCGAAAGATCTGGAGTGGTACTTCTTCAACCCTGTAGATATGAAGTATGGCAATGGATCTCGGCTGAACCGTGCCATCGACCAAGGGTACTGGAAAGCGACTGGCAATGATCGTGGTGTGCGTCGGGTCAAAAATCCATTTTGTCCTTTAATTTGGCACCATCACCAAAATGGTCCCTAACTAGTAACCTCGCCGAAATGGTCCCTTAATTTGGTTTTTTTGTCCATTCACTGACCCAAAATTAAAATGGCTCAGAAAATGCTTATGTGGCCACCGGTTGACCACACCCGACCCGGTTTGACCCACTAAATTATGTTTTTAACACCTGGAATATCCACATATTAAAAAAAACAAAATGAAGGAAATATAACATTACCTAATAACGCGGAAATTATGGTAAGGGGTGAAGAATTTTACCTTAAAAGAGGGAGCTTGACCGGATTAGGCGGGAGATGAAGCGGAGCGGTTTGGCGTGTGGTGAGGGTGACGATTGTTCGCTCGCGGGTTAAGCAGATTTATAATTCATCATTTGATTGTTTTTGAATATGTGGATATTCCAGGTGTTAAAAATATAATTTAGTGGGTCAAACCGGGCCGGGTGTGGTCAACCGGTGGCCACGTAAGCATTTTTCGAGCCATTTTAATTTTGGGCCAGTAAGGGACAAAAAACCAAATTAAGGGACTATTTCGGCGATGTGACTAGTTAGGGGACCATTTTGGTGATGGTGTCAAATTAAAGGACAAAATGGATTTTTGACCCGGTGTGCGTCATAAAAGCGAAATCATTGGGATGAAGAAGACGCTCGTTTTCCATAGTGGGCGAGCTCTTGATGGGAACCGGAAAAATTGGGTAATGCATGAGTATAGGCTTAGCGATTCCGAATTGGAAAAGATCTGGGGTTTCACAGGTTTAGAAGTTATATTATTTTAGTTTAGTTTCCAAAAAAAGGTTGGTACGGAGTATCAAATCTTAAACGAAGTTCAACGTTGTCGTTTTACGAGGAAATTGGATGCATTTGTGCTTTGTTGAATCTTCCAGAAGAGTGGTCTAGGCCCACCCAACGGCAACAGGTATGCCCCTCTTATTGAAGAAGAACGGGATGAAGATTCAACGCTCGTAGTTCCTGGAGCATTTGTTGAAGATGATGCAGCCAATGCTGATGAGTCCGCCAACGTTGATCAGGTTAGTTATGCAACCTTTAAGGTATCATATTTCGCTTCGGATGAAAACATCGACGAATTCATTTTTTGATAAAATCACCACCAACCATAAATGCGCACATTTTCATAACTAGAAACATGCAAAATAATCGATCACAGAGTTATTTTGACAATCAACCTGGTATTTCATTGTTCTATGACAATTTGGAGATTGAAGATTTTTTAGATTGCATCTTAGATGTTGAATGGTTTTATAAATCGAATGAGGCTCTCGAATATATACAAGTGAATTTGGTTCACATAACCTAAGGACGTTGTTGCTGTTTTGGTAGAAAAAGTTGCAAAGTCAGTGAAGAAATAGAGGAAATGCACCAATACAATCTTCGAAAACAATGAAAAAAATAAAGATGGATCGTTTCTTACCGCCTGATGATGAGTAATTTATTTTTCAAACTACCAAAATTATTCTCAAGACAAACTATCATCGGCGGAGAATCCAATCAATGTACGACAAGCTATGACAAACTAATCTTCTATCTTGGCAATGAACTTGGTAAATGTAATTGATATATGCTTTAAACTAAGTTATTTTAATAAAAATTTTGAGGATGTTCGAGTTGTAAAATTTATTGAAGAGGAATGAAAAGAAGCTTTTGATGTTGTTGAATATGAAGGAGAAGTAAAAGGTGTAATGATGGTTGAAAAAGAAGAAGAAAAATTTAATAAGAAGAACTATGAATGGTGGGGGAATTTTAGGTGGGCCAGAAATTAATAACACCCGATCCCTCGTGCCTTGATGCTGGAGTACAGGCGTGTATAGAACAAAGCTGATTGTAACACAACAATGAAGCAGTCTGTTGTAGAGTGTCTTATCAACTTGCCAAGTGAGCAGATGAAAACATCGATCGAATTTATTTTTGATAAAATCACCATTGAACATACATGCGCATATTTTCATAACTAGAAACATGCAAAATAATCGATAACAGAGTTATTTTGACAATCAACCTGGTATTTCATTGTTCTATGAGAATTTGGAGATTGAAGATTTTTTAGATTGCATCTTAGATGTTGAATGGTTCTTTAAATCGAATGAGGCTCTCGAATATAAATAAGTGAATTTGGTTCACATAAGCCAAGGATGTTGTTGCTGTTTTGGTGGGAAATGTTGCAAAGTCAGTGAAGAAATCGAGGAAAACTACCCATACAATCTTCCTAAAACAATGAAAAAAATAAAGATGGATCGATTCTTACGGCCTGACTATGACTAATTTATTTTTCCAAACAACCAAAACTATTCTCAAGACAAACTGTCATCGGCACAGAATGCAAATAATGTACGACAAGCTATGACAAACTAATCTCCTATCATGGCAATGAACTTGGTAAATGTAATTGATATATGCTTTGAACTAAGTTATATTAATAAAAATATCGAGGAGGTTCAAGTTGTAAAAGTTATTGAAGAGGAATGAAAAAAAGCTTTTGAAGTTGTTGAAGATGAAGGAGAAGTAAAAGGTGTAATGGTGGTTGAAAAGGAAGAAGAAAAAGTTAACAAGAACAACGACGCCTGGTGAGGGGATTTTAGGTGGCCCAGAAGTAAATTGGGTTGGCCTGCCCAATTAAAGGCTAAAAAATAAGACGGTCTAACATGGGCCATTTGATTAATTTTAAGACAATCGAACGTGGGTGGTTCAATTGATATGGCCCGTACTCTATTAATACTCCAAGTCCTTACTCACTTTCCTATCATCGATCTAAAATTGCATATTCGACCTGTCAATGATCTAACAGTCCGGTTCAACCTATCATTGATCTAACAGAGTCAGTTTGACCTATCATCGATATAACATCACTAGTTTGACCTATCATTGATCTTACAGCACCAATTCGACCTATCATCGTTCCAACAACACTAATTTGACTGTTATCTGTCTAATAGCTCCCTGATTCCATACTAAGAGATAAATAAACTACATTCGGCTTGATTCCCTCAATGAGATACGTAGGCAGTTTGGCTTGCTCTTAAGTTCAGTCCGAAATTAATAACTCCCGATCCCTCGTACCTTGATACTGGAGTACAGGCGTGTATAGGACAAAGTTGATTGTAACACAACAATGAATCAGTTTGTTATGGAGTGTCTTATCAACTTGCCAAGTCAGCAGATGAAAACATCGATCGAATTATTTTTTATAAAATCTCCACCGAACATACATGCGCATATTTTCATAACTAGAAACATGCAAAATAATCGATAATAGAGTTATTTTGACAATCAACCTCGTCTTTCATTGTTCTATGAGAATTTGGAGATTGAATGTAACGGCCCGTTAATTTCGAGATAGATAGAACAATATCATAGCAACTATTACATGTCTAACTGTTAAATATCTGAATTAAATACACTAAAAGTACTAAACAAATAAAAAATAAAAATAAACTCTACTAACTCAATACCCTACTAAACTTTGAACGCTCCCCAATGCCAAAGCTCCCCGATCCTGACACGGTAGTAACCTAGATCGTCTTAATCTGGAAGGAAGGAAAGGAAAAACAAAATTTTACGTGAGATAAAAATCTCAGTGAGTGTTCATACGTGTGTGCAAGTGTAGCGTTTTCTTTTCATAACTTTCTTTGAAAACAGTTTAATAAAGGAACTTTAACGCATACAAATGCCATGTAATAGAATCTTGAATCAAAAGTATTCATGATTTAACAAAAATCCTTTAACAAAAGAACGCATTCATGTTTGATGATCGGTGTCCACATTTTAGCCAATGCCAGTCAACCTTATCACCTCATAACAGTCCTTATCTCCCCGTCCAAGGAGCGACCTTGGAATCAACAATGTATGCCATCGAACAAACAGAACAGTGTATCCAACAAAAACACAACAACCTACTGCTATGCCTGAAAGGGAATGGGCCAATGGGGACAACAGCCCATACCGGCAAGCCCGCTGCCGCCGGCGATACCCCTGCACTCCCACGCCAAGTTGGATCCAACTACATATTCGATCGGGACCGAGTAAACCAACGGGACACCATTCATCATAATAATTTCAATCATTTAAAACAACCAATGCACGGGTAACTTGCTTTGAAGAAATAACGATTCGAATACCCAATTACAGATAACTTTCTTTGAAGAAATAAACGGTTCCAATACCCAATTCACAGAAACTCGCTTTGAAGAAGCAAACAGTTCAAGTACCTGATTTACGATAAATTCTTTGAAGAAATAACAGTTTAATTGCAGAGAGTCATGATTACATATATATAGATATAGATATACATGCATGCATTCCTTCCAGTTTTGAAATTAATAGAGTTTAGAACACTCACCTGAAATAAGACAATAAGAAAGAGGGAGCAAATACGCGACGACATCTAGTCCAAACTACCTATGAGCCACAATGATATGAATAAGACGCATTTTGGTCTTTGTATAACCAAAAGAAACTAAACTCTAATAACACTACCAAGTTTAATATTCTATTGAATAATCCAAAAAGATGATAATCATGTTTGTAGTAATTTCTAACATTAAATTTTGGGATGAACATTTCTTATTTTCCTTACTCCCAAGCTAGAACACAAGTTCAAATGTCGCTGCACTGCAATTAAGTATTACATGAATAAGTCTGGTGATTGTGCTTAAGAAATATACTACATGAATAAATAATTAAGTAACTATCACGTTGAGTGGTAAGTCTACTAATTCTCATTCGGTCGCTTACTTCTCCTTTAATTATTTTAATCATCTTTTGATTTCTGCCTGTTCTATAATAATATGAGGAGAGGAATGTTTAATAGTTTAAGTATTAGAATTGAGATGAACTATATGGATATTAGTAAATAAACACTACTCACGTTCATGTTATTACCAAGGAAAGTTGGTAATCTTCCTAATCCTAGTTTACGGGCTGACCTACCCATACGTTGAAAGTTTTCGAAATTACCAATTATAAATGTTAGACTGTACAATTCCAAATATATATATATATATATATATATATATATATTATATATATATATATATATATATGTCTGAGGCACATATGCTGATCAGTTTGTAATTCCCTCCTATTTGTAACATATCATACTTTTCTATAATCTTTGTTGAGAAACGAACGGTAAAGGATGAGCTTAGAAACCTATTGATCATAAAATAGGAGTTTTACATGGTATTGGTATGAACTTTGTTTCTCCATGATTTCATATTGCTTTTATCTTACATACCTATGTGTATATACATGTATAGATATACATAATTATACACATATATGAATAATAATCATAATAGTAGTTGTCTCAAATAATAAAATTTGATCAGCTAAGTTGTAGAATTAAATCAAGAATCCAAGAAAAGGTTTTCTCAATGATAATTGTAGTCAAAGCTTAAACAATTTAAAGTGAATCAATTAAAGTCTTAACACTCATTTAAATGAAATACATACGTATGGACTGTATCCCCCAAAATGTATTCACCTATGTGATCAATCTTACCTGATGAAGATGGGAGCGGTGCAAGCAAAAGGAAACAGAAGAAAAAGAAGAGGATAACGAGAACAAGGAACTGTACGGATAGATTTCCGTTTTTATTTTTCTGCACAAACCGCCTCTATTATTTAATTATTCAAGACTTGAGGATAACTTCCCGTTCTGACTCATTAATTTATTGCAATAAACTAGTTTCATATCTTTCAACTTTGTTACATCTACCTGCTTAATAATTATGCCATAAACTGGTTTTAAATCTTGTGCAAAATTTTAATCCAATTTGTGTTAAACTCACCAAAGTTTGAATCACAAAAAAAAAACAAATGGTATTTACCTCTACTTGCCATAACATCAGGTTTATAATTTTCTTTTATTTTTTTAAACCAAAGAATCATATATTTCATGCCAAGACGCAAACCGCGTCAAAAAACAATGTCAGAACCAAGTCAAAAAATAAAACCAAACTAAAAGCTACCAGTAAACTAGTGAACCGCGAAAACAAGATTACTCGGATCACACAAAACTCCTATCGCCGTACGAGCAAGATCATGCGCCATTATATTTGCCTCCCGACTAATCCATCTAATAGAAAAATCCTCTCTCGACACAAAAAAGTGTAGGAAATCCCTAATAATATTAGCATATGTCACGTCGCCATGAGAGCAATAAAGAATATCGTGGATGATGTTGAGGCAATCGCCTTCGAATATTACTTGCCTCCACCCCATTCCAACTGCCAATTTGATGGCCCATAAAGCCGCCAATGCCTCCACCCCAGCTGGTGCAATGTTACCAACAAATCTTCTTTGAAACCTCGCCACTACACCTCCCGTATGGTCGCGACCTACAACTCCTACGCCCACTGCTCCATCCTCGACGAAACACGCACCATCAAAGTTGATTTTAATCCACCCATCACTTGGTGCTTCCCAAGTCGCTCCATCAACTCGCGCAGCCCCACTAAATGGTCGCATATTTGCACGCCAATGTGCAACATACTGAGCCATAAACTCAGCGATTTCCACCGCATTGTGTTGGCCCTCCCCTACAAGAATTAAGTTACGGTTGTGCCATAATGCCCAACAACAAGTGACCGCACTGCTCGCGGCTTCCTCTCCCTCGTCCCGCCAAATTCGAGTAAACCACTCCAATAATCCCTCCCGATCGTGACGGTTGGACACTGTAGGGAAATTAGCTAGTGCCCTAGCTTGTCGTGCCATAGGACAATCAAAAAAGAGGTGAGGGAGGCTTTCATCCCCTGCATTACAAACCACACAGGCTGTCCCATCCTCTATCTTTCGTCGTGCAAGATTAATACGTGTCGGAAGAATATCCAAACAGCAGCGCCACCAAAATAACTTAATTTTGTTGGCACAACCCATTCTCCAAATTTTCCTCCAACTCAGCTGAGTACTCGCACTCTCGACCTCCTAACTCCCGCGCGCCGTCAGGCCCTGCGACATGATCATATGATACGCACTACGGACCGTAAAACGGCCGTGCTTTTCGTAGTGCCAAATTTGAGTGTCATTATGTTCCAAGCTACCCAATGGAATCGTTAACACCACGTTTGCATCCACGGCCCATAATGCGCCACGAACCACATCCTCATCCCACCATCCCGTCGCCACATCAATAAGTTCACTAACTGTTTGCACCCCCGACTGCGCTCGCGACGTGATGGGTCGAAAAGTGATGGGACGCGGCAACCAAGGGTCATCCCAAATCGAGATAGAGGACCCGTTCCCCACCCGCCATCTAGTACCCCGTTTCACAACCACAATCGTCTCCCAAATACTCCTCCAAGAGAATGAGGGATTGCTCCCAAGTCTCGCCTCTAAAAACGCTGAATTTGGGAAATATTTCGCTTTAAATAAACGACTCACCAAGCTGTTCGGATTGTGAAAAATTCGCCAAGCTTGTTTAGCCAGGAGCGCCATGTTAAAAGCCTTCAGGTTTCGGAAACCAAGTCCCCCATCCTCTTTTTTCTTGCATAATTTATCCCAAGCAATCCAGTGAATTTTGTTCTTCGTACCACTGCCCCACCAATAATTCCCAATAATCGAGCTAATTTCCCCTATCAGTGAATCTGGAAGACGAAAACAGCTCATGACAAAAGTAGGCACGGACTGCATCACTGATTTAATCAACGCCTCTTTCCCCGCCCCCGACAAGGTTTTTCCTTTATACCCTTGTGGACGTTTCCACACTCTCTCCCTAATAAAATCAAACAGTTCCCTTTTGGATTTACCAACAACGGACGGAAGACCCAAGTATTTTTGATGTCTCGCTGCCACCTCCACCCCAAGAACCTCACCATGCTCGGCCGCCCATTCCTCACTCGTGTTCTGACTAAAAACCACAACAGATTTTTGGAGATTAATTTGTTGCCTGGATTCTGCTTCAAAACGGCCCAGCAACGTCCTAATGCTCTCGGCCGCACTCCTCGACGCTTCACAAAATAAAAGTGTATCGTCTGCAAAAAGAAGGTGAGAAATTCGGGGAGCCGCCCGACTGATAGCCAAACCCTGTAACATACCCCGCTCCTCCGCCTTCGAGATAATAGCTGAAAAAGCCTCAGAAACGAATAAGAAGAGGTAGGGGGATAGAGGGTCCCCCTGCCTAATGCCCCATTCGGGGAAAACAAATAGGTGATTCTCTCCCGTTAATAAGTGTAGAATAAGACACTGAAGTTACACCAAGCATAATTAAAGATACGAAATTAGGGTCAAACCCAAGCCTAAGCATTACCTTTTCCAAGAAGGACCACTCGACCCGATCATATGCTTTACTCATGTCCAATTTCAGTGTCATATAGTGCTGAGTCCCCGTCCTCTTATTCTTCAGGAAGTGGTTTAGTTCAAAGGCCACCAAGATGTTGTCGGTGATTAGGTGCCCTGGAACGAAAGCGAACTGTGTAGGAGAAATAATTTGATCGAGGAATGGCTTGAGCCTATTCGCTACGACCTTTGATGCTATTTTTAAGCTCACGTTACTAAAGCTAATAGGAAGAAACTGTGTCATCACATCGGGGTTAGAGCATTTTGGAATAAGCACAATATGTGTAAAATTAACTTTGGGGTCAAGAACGCGATCATTCAAAAAAGAGAGTACAAAAGTAGTAATGTCATCCCCCACAATAGACCAAAATTTTTGATAAAAGAAAACAGAAAAACCATCCGGACTAGGGGATATATAAGGGTACATATCTTTTAACGCCAAACGTACCTCATCAGCCGTAAATTGTTGAAGGAGGCTAGCATTCACTTCCGGGCTAACACGAGCCTCCACGTCACGTAATACCTCTTCAACCACTGCCTCTGATGGATGAATGGAGCCAAAGATCGAGGTAAGGTATGATGCTGCAATCGCATCAACCTCACCCAGTGTTGACCGAAGCATACCCAAAATATCCCGAAGCGCTTGTATTTCATTTTTCTTTCTCCTTCCACTAGCACGGCTATGAAAATATTTAGTATTCCGGTCTCCTTCCCTAAGCCACTGTAACTTTGCTCTCTGTTTCCAATAAAGCTCCTCCACTGAATATAATTCCTCCAGTTCCTTTTTCAATCGCCGTTCCTCGACCTTCCCTTTCTCGGTTATCACCCCCTGCCGAAGACATAAGATGCGGTCATTGAGTTTCTTAATTTTCCTCTTCATCTCCACGCTCCCCATCTTATCCCAACAAAGCAAACCCAAACGGCAATTATTTAATTTTTCTCCCACCGCTGCGTTTCCCTGCTCCGTCCAAAGCTGTCTAATTAATGCTTCACAATCTGATTTTCGGGCCCAAGTAGCTACAAACCGGAACCGCATAGGAGGACGGATCGTTGTCGTGTCGGATATGTTTAGCTCAATGAGTATAGCGGCATGATCCGAGTGCTTAGCCGCGTGATGAGTGACCCTCGAGGAGTGAAATAATGAGAACCGAGCACTATCCGCACACGCACGATCAAACCTTTCCCAAACTGTGGTCGGTGTTGGATTGCGATTGCACCAAGTGAACTGTGACCCCTGAAAACCCAAGTCGCTCAACCCCGTGTCTACTAAAGCCTCTCGGAAATTGCGTATCAACCAATTAGCCCGACGTTGTCCCCCCTTTTTTTCCTTATGATGAAGGATTTCATTAAAATCTCCCGCGCAAAGCCAATGACGAGCTAGATCACTCCGAAGACAGCGAAGGAGGTTCCACATAATTGTACGATGTGTCCCGTCGGGTTCGCCATAGAATCCTGTGAATCTCCAGTCCCCACCGCCTCCTAAACCCGACACGACCACGTCAATGTGGTTAACTGACATACTCACAAGGCGAACGTCAACTGATTTATCCCATAAGAGTGCTAAGCCTCCTGATTTCCCTCTTGCGTACACACAAATGCCATTAAAAGTCAATTGCTGCTTAACAACCTCTATTTTCCTACTCCGACACTTAGTCTCGGATAGAAAAACCAGAAGGGGGTGTAAATAAGAGACCTTCTGTCTCAACTCACGAACTGTCCAAGGGTTCCCCAATCCCTGACAGTTCCAACATAAAATACTCATTGGGAGTGGCGGAGTTGCGACGCAACCTCCGCCAATAATGTGTCGTCCCCTACTGTGTCACATTCCATTCGTCCCAAAGCTGATTCTAAGCGAAATTTCTTCAATATGTGCGACGTTTCCTCTATCTGTTCCACCCCCGTGCGCTTGGACCCCGCCTTAACATGCTGTGTATTATCCTGCTTCCCCAAATAGCCAAGGTGCGCTGCATACCGTCGACGTCTCGCTGTCAAGCCAACTCTACTACCCGGAGATGAAGAAACCATTCGCTCCGAACCACTGTCCTCGCTGCTCGCTGTATTAGGACGCACCTGAACCGTGTTAGGTGGAGCAAAAGGGACCAGATCATGTCCCATCTGAGTGTGATCGACTTGAAGACCTGTAGCTGGTGTCGGCTCTCCATTGCGGTTCAGGTATGGCTCAGGTGACTCCTGATGAGTCCGTCGCCACGGCTGATCCGTACGTCGTGGTGTTGTTGCTGTAAACCCTCCTCTGCTAGGACCCCGATTCGAGAAGTGATGTCTATACCGAGTTCGCCCCTGATTCGGCAGCTCTCGCAGCCACGCACCGTAAGGAGTTAGAGCGGTTAGCGAATCCGCCGTTTGATTATATTGCTCCTCACAATCAGCCATGATATGTCCCAAGACACCACCAAGTAACAAAAGTTAGGGAGACGCTCATGTTTAAATTTAACAATGAACTCCTGGCCCCCCGTTCCCCGTATAGTCATAAAACGCGCCAGAGGCTTGGTGACATCGAGTTTCACCCTGATTCTCATTGTCATATCCCATGATCCACTCAGTTCCACTTCCTCAAACACTCCTAACATGTGACCGATAGAACTAGCAAATTCCTTTGTTTGTCGAGCTAATGGGAGGTCGTAGATTCGAACATAGAAACTGCATAGATTCAGGTCCATAGTGGCGGGGTTCTCGTCGGGTCCAATGTCGCTCAGAATCAGGACTTGTTTATCAAAGGACCATGGGCATCCGTCTAGCGCCTTTTTTTTGTCAATAGCGTGGAAAAACTGAAACATCATGCGATCATCATTGATCCGTGAGATCTCCAGGCCTTTGTTAGCCTTAAAAAGATTTTTGATTAGGGCGCAGAAAGACGGAAAGTTGAAGCTCTTCCCTGTGAGTATCTGACCCACTAAAACCAGTTCCGTAGGCTTGTTGACGTTCTGCCATGCCGCATCTGGCATAGTAATCCCTTACTCAATGTCCGTAACCACCAAGCTCCGACGTAACTGACTATCCACGTCCTCCATGATCCGTTGGAAGACGCGATGAAGAGGTATTACGTGACGGCTTTGGCCGTGACAGCCAATCAATGAACTTTCTCCTCCCGCCACAATCTGCGACGCAATAAAGCAAGAAAAGCGTTAAAAAAATACAAACCCGTACTAGGAAATCTACAAGACGTGAGCCGCAAGAAAGATGAGAGAATTACGGGCGAGAAGAAGAAGAAAACAAAAAAATTATGTAAAACCCTAGTTTCCCCGTGCCAAGAGAAACTGAGTTTGATTTCCCGAATTGCGCTGGTTGAATAGATGACGAGAAAACCACGATCAATGACACCGAAATCAGCAAGAGGGCATGCACGAGCTCGATGAGGGCCTTCCCGGAAAGGTAGCAACTCCTACGAAAAGAGACTAAGAGCTCCCAGGGAGAGAGACGCTAGGTTTATAATTTTCTTATATATACGCAGAATGCAATACATAGTAAAGCATTACCTTCTTTTTAACATAAATTATAATTTGCAAAGACTATGTTAATTTGATTTATAATTCTGTTTCCCTTGTAACAACATCTTATAATTACTCTCTGATAGGCCTGTACATAATCCATATTTTAATGTTGTATTACCATTTCGAGCCATCAAAATAACCAGACTTTAAATTATGTATATATTATCTACGTATATAAGTATATGTGCTGTGCATATAATTATGAATATCTATATATATATACCCACTGCAAAGTTTAAATAATGTTTTTTTTTGTACCAAGCACCGATAAAATACTATAGCTTCTTAATTCAGTTAGATTAATTCGATTCACTCAGAATCCTAGTTTCTAAACTAGTCTCCTAACTATCACAATCAAGGCTTGTACAGATCAAATTTCGTAAGAAGAAAACAAATTAACTAAATAATAATACCTGAAGATGGTGAGAGTTAAGCGGCCGACAAAAATTTGAGAATGGGAGAAGTGAAATGGAATCTTACGAACAAAGAACAGATTATATCAATCATTATCTACAAGGTTGCGACGTGGCGTGCGTATATCGACCAACAATTTGCTTATGGCTGAGATGTGGGCTTTTCAATATAAAGTACTTAAAATAAGTATTATTGGCCCATAATCCATAAATTAAATAAATAGTTTGCTCTCTTATGACATAAGATTTCACCGAAGAGACAAAGAGTAAATTAATCACAGTACTCTTAACGAAGTTTAGACAAAATATGAATTCTAAAATAAATGAACTTACTAACAAAACGAGAATTAAAAACTAACTTAATAGCTTAGACTCGTTTGATTTTACTATAGTTTCGGATATACAACAGAAATTTATCTTTACATTCTTCCATTAATTGAAACGATGCATTATATAGCAAAAGCTAATTTTAGTTTCGAGTTTCGATTAGGTAATTCGAAATAAACCAATAACAATTTTATACCTTTCTCGGTATTTCTTATGTACAATTACTTAAACGAGCAGGGCATTACATTGAAGATTTTTTAGACTGCATCTTAGATGGTGAATGGTTCTTTAAACCGAATGAGGCTCTCGAATATAAACAAATGAATTTGGTTCACATAAGCTAAGGACGTTGTTGCTGTTTTGGTGGGAAAAGTTGCAAACTCAGTGAAGAAATAGAGGAAAAGCACCAATACAATCTTCGAAAACAATGAAAAAAATGAAGATGGATCGATTCTTACCGCCTGACGATGAGCAATTTATTTTCCCAAACTACCAAAACTATTCTGAAGACAAACTATCATCGGCAGATAATCCAAACAATGTACGACAAGCTATGACAAACTAATCTCCTATCCAGCAATTAACTTGATAAATGTAATTCACTACAAGAAAATTGGACAATTGGAACCATTAATTAGGTTCCAATTGCCCCTTTTTTGGTTCCCGTAGACCATATGGGAACCACTTATGGGCACCAAAGGCTCTGTCTCCGTTACCCCCGTGGCGATTGCCTTGGGAACGAATAAAATGGTTCCCATTGCGCCTGGGTACCAAAACTTCTGTTCCCATGTAGAAAACCAATATTTCGTTTCTATTGCTTTATAGGAACGAATATCTGGTTCCCATTGCTTAGGACTGGGACCCCCAATACGGTCATACGAAACACACTGTTCATAGTAACGGGAACTAACTGAGCCAAAGAATAGGAACGAAATATTCGTTCCTATTGTTGTTTTGAAATTTATAAAAAAAAATGGCGGAAATTTGAATTTTGTTAAAAAAACAGGGGGGAAATCTGAATACTTTTCAAAACCCTAATATTTTCGAAATTTTCATGTTAGCGTTGTTTTGATTTTTAAAATTTTCCAGAAATTGAATTTTTGAATGTTGTTGTTGTTTAATCTGAAATTATCATTATCATATTAATAGTCTTCTTCTTACCGCCACAAATTTCGTGAAAAATTAAATATGCTTGGAGACTGAATAATCGGCCTCTAAGATTGAACAAATTTTATTTAAAAAAAAATGAAACATCATTTCTGCCGCCACATTTTACTACAGGATCTGTAATGTGGATTAAATGAATTTCTGCAACCACATTTTTAATATTACAAATATATAATCTGGATTATATAAATTACTAATAACAAATTCAAAAGTTTAATTAACTGAATCATAATCATAATTACATTAAAGACATTTAATAAAACAGAGTGATGGGATGGCTGCTATTACTTTTTCTTTTTTTCAGCAATACCATCAAATGTCAGTAAGCTTGAAATCCAAAAATCTACTAAAAGTCTACCACAAATCTGCCAAAAAACTCAGTTCTCAACAACAGACTTCAAATCCAACTGCACCCCAATTTTACCCAAAAGCTTCTCGCTTTCCACGAACCTGCATGAAGTATACAGTTTGTTATCAGCATTTCAAGTGCGTAAGTTTCTTATATATGCATGTACAAGGCACTCTGTGCATAAATCTTTCAGCTGTATGGCTCAACTACATGACTAAGTAGTACGTGCGACGCAATTAACATCAGGCGAATCGTTTCACAAAGAAGACACCAACCTTTGGATTCAGTATAACCTCTAAAAGCACAAACGAACCATGGTAAAGTAAAGTTGCTCATACATCAAAGTAAAACCAAAAAAGGCGAAACAGAAACCGTAAAAGCAGAACTTATTTACAACAAAACTGCACGAATCAGGCGAAATGCTCTCGACAAAGTAGCGAATTCGATAACTTATTAACAGATTATTTGCTATTCAAATAGAATCGAATTTCACCGAGCACAACGAAATCAATTAATCAAAATCATAAATCCAATCACTAATCGATCAGTTAACAGAGCTTATAAGATATATATATCACACAGGCTAAAATCTCGATCCTAAACACCTCATTCACACACATACTCAAACTAGTTGAAAAAAGAGCCTCACTCACCTGCTCGTGGTGGAGCAGCGGAGCAGTCGCAGCCGTTCCGTGGTGGATCCTTGGTGGAGCAGCGGTGTTTGATGGGGTGGAGCAGATGGAGACCGCGTCGTGGTGGAGCAGATGGAGACCGTACGTGGCGTCGTGGAGCAGCAGAGCAGCCGTGCCGCGGTGGATCCGTGGTGGAGCAGCGGTGTTTGATGGGGTGGAGCAGCGGTGTTTGCCGTGGTGGCAATGGCGGAGGTGAAGTTGACACAGCAGCGTGGCGTCGTGGAGAAGAAGAGAGAAGGGGCGGCTGGAATGGAGAAGAAGAGAGAAGAGAGAAGAGAGATGGGGCGGCTGGGAGGCTAGAAAAAAACCCTAAATGAAGTATAATATATATACATATATATATATATATATATACTTTTTTTTATTAATAAGAGGCGGGCGGGTCGGGCGGGTAGAACGGGTAACCCGCGACCCGCCCGCCCACCAGCAATAGGAACGAAGTTTTAGTTCCCATTGCCAGAAATATTGGTTTTCTTTGCTAATTGGTCCACCAACTTATTAATTTTTATAATTACATTTTCGACCACAAATAAATTTTAAACGTGTTTCGTTAGTCCATTTTTTGATAAAATTTAAATGTGCATGTCTCATTAGTGTTGTGAAAATAATGGTTAAAAAAAATTAGAATTTGAAGTTGTTTTGCATCTTTTGCATAATTACACTTTCTTCCCCAAAACTTTTTCGAAGGACTTTCGTAACTCCGTTTTTAACAAAATTTAGGAGGACACACTAATTTTCCATAAGATATTGTATGATGAAAAAAAAATTAGGATCGAAGGTGTGTAACAACCTCTATGTAAGAAAATACAATTTAGACATGTAAAGTGTGTTGTGTAGGGTTTAGGGTTTAGGGTTTAGGATTGAAGAGAGATATAGTATTTGTATTATTATGTTTGTTTAACGTATTTCGTTACTCCGATTTGGCCGATATTTGAAATTACACACATACTTAGCATTTAGAATGCACCGGTGAAAAAAAAAATGAATTCGAAGATGTTTAATAACTTTTCTATATTTAAAGTTTCTTCCCGAATGTTTATTTATCGTATTTCGTTACTCCAATTTGGCCGAGATTTGAAACGACACACCTACTTAGCGTTTTGAATGCACCGGTTTTAAAAAACTGGAATTCGAAGATGTTTTTTAACTTTTCCATATTTTTATTTTCTTCCCCAAATTTTATTTACCGTGTTTCGTTACTCCGATTTGGACGAGATTTGAAACGACACACCTACTTAGCGTTTTAAATGCACCGGTGAAAAAAAAATGGAATTCGGAGATGTTTTTTAACATTTCCCTATTTATATTTTCTTCCCCAAATTATATTTATCGTATTTCGTTACTCCAATTTGGACGAGATTTGAAACGACACACCTACTTAGCGTTTTGAATGCACCGGTGAAAAAAAATGGAATTCAG
Organism: Linaria vulgaris; assembly: GCA_948329865.1. Classification (NCBI taxonomy): domain Eukaryota; kingdom Viridiplantae; phylum Streptophyta; class Magnoliopsida; order Lamiales; family Plantaginaceae; genus Linaria; species Linaria vulgaris. The sequence continues at coordinate 4,708,337 of OX415253.1, read as the reverse complement.
AGATGTTCTTTAACTTTTCTATATTTATATTTTCTTCCCCAAATTTTATTTACCGTATTTTGCTACATTGATATGGACGAGACTTTCCTAGTTAGTGTTTTGAAAGTAATGGTATTTAAAAAAAATAAAAATATTTGGAGTTGATTTGGAATATAAGTGTAATTACATTTCCCCCCTTTGAATATATCCAAATAAGAGAAACAGAATCAAAATTCTACAATTGACCAACATTATTATTAAAGAGAATAAAAATAATTAATCTTATCCTAAAGGTGACCCACATAATTTTGAGAAGAGTGTGAGCCACGTACGGTATTGCTTCATTCCATGAATCTGGTCCAATTTGAAGCAATGGGAACCAAAAATATGGTTCCCATTGCTAATGGATCTGACAATTTTGAGAAGAGTGTGAGCCACGTACGGTATTGCTTCCTTCCATGAATCTGGTCCAATTTGAAGCAATGGGAACCAAAAATATGGTTCCCATTGCTAATGGATCTGAAAATTGGCAGTGCGTAAGTTCTTCATATAGGTAGTGTTAACATTCTTCCTCATTTCATTTGTAAAGTACTTGAAAGCTCTTCCTTTGTTTTTTTTTTCATTTCACTCTTGAATGCTCAATTCGTGAATAGAAACGTCTTTACAAGGTATGTTTAGTTTCTAACTTATTTTGCTATTATTTCACTAATTGTTGTTATTGTTTTGTAGGATTTTATGAAATATATCTTAATATAGTTTATTTATCTTTGTTATTAGATTGAAATATGTTTAACAATGGCGATCGAAGTTGGATGTATGATAGACTCGATGATGATGGTAATTTGACCGAGCATTTTGAGGTTGGTGTTGAGTATTTCCTTAATTATGCATTCTCGCAACGTTATTCGGGAAGAAAAGTTAAATGTCCATGTTCTAAATGTACAAATGCTAGAATTTTTACAAGGGACGTTATTCTTAGACATCTTTACTCGTGGGGATTTGTTTCCCAATATATGGTATGGATTGCACATGGAGAGTCGGGCATATCTTCAAGGCATGAAAATGAAAATGTAGGCGAGTCGTCACAAAATGAAAATGAAAATGTAGGTGAGTCGTCACAAAGTAACGACGTTCATCTCAGGGATATGGTAAATGATATGTTTGGTGGCCAATTTGAACACATGGATTCCAATGATGTTGAAAATAATGAGCCAACATGTGCCGAAGCAGATGAATTCTTTGAAATGTTGCGTGCAGCTGAGACACCTATAGGAGAAGGTTTAGAAATGTCTAAATTAGAGTGGGTTTCCGAATTTATGGCAATTAAAACATTGCACATGATTGGCACCGTTGCTTGTGACAAGCTAATAAAGCAAGAACTTAGGTTCTTACCTCAGGCTGCCCGAGAAACTTTGCCTGACAGTTTATACGAGATGAAGAGATTCATGAAGAGGTTGGGTCTTGGGGTCAAAACTTTTGACGTATGTTTTAATAATTGCTTCTTAATTTATGGGGAATCCGAAAGTAGCACTATTACTACATGCCCCGAATACGGAGATCCCCGGTATGAGGTAAAACAGAATACGAGTAAAAAAGCGAAGCTCGTTGCTCGCAAGAAGTTGTGGTACTTTCCGTTGACACCACGCCTGCAACGATTGTACATGTCTCGCACCACGTCGGAGCATATGACGTGGCATACAAATTGCCGAGGTGATACTGATCAAATGATTCATCCGGCACATGGCGAAGCTTGGAAGCACTTTGACAGGACTTATCCTAGTTTTGCCGTTGAGGCAGGAAACGTGAGGCTAGGACTTTGCACGGATGGATTTTCGCCCTTTGGTAACGCATCACAATATTCGTGTTGGCCTGTTCTCGTAACGCCGTACAATCTACCACCCGATCTTTGCATGATACAAGAATATATATTCCTTAGTTTGCTTATTTCGGGGCCAAAAAGTCCAGGAAAAAATCTAGATTTGTTCCTTCGTCCACTGATTGACGAGCTAAAATCATTGTGGGTTGTAGGTGTCCCAACATACGATAGCTTCAGAAAGGAAACCTTTCAACTGCGTGCCTCTTTGCTTTGGACTATCAGTGATTTTCCCGCATATGGCATGTTATCGCAGTGGAGTACACATGGTAAGTTGGCCTGTCCTTATTGCATGGAGAAGACGAAATCGTTTCAGTTGAAACATGGTCGAAAAACAACTTTCTTCGATTGTCACCGACGATTTCTACGTCATAACCACCCTTTGAGATTCAATGTCACTGATTTTTACAAGGAAAAAATGGAACATGATCCACCATTTAAGAGAAGAACAGGGCTACAAATGAATGCCCACGTTTGTGATCTTCCACCAGTGGGATTCGGAGAAAGTCGTGGAATAATCGAGGGATTTGGGGTGGAACATAATTGGTGTCGGTAGAGCATATTTTGGGAGCTACCATATTGGTCTAGTAACTTGATCCGACACAATTTAGACGTAATGCATTGTGAGAAAAACTTTTTTGACAATATTAAGAATACTGTAATGGATGATCATGAGAAGACGAAAGATAACTTGAATGCTAGAAAGGATTTGCGGTTGTACACAACCCGAAGTGACCTTTTCCTGGTAACTGGCCGGGATGGTCGAGATTACAAGCGGAAGGCAAAATATTGTCTTACTAAAGATCAGAAGAGGGTAATTTGTGAATGGTTGTGTGATTTGAGATTTCCGGACGGTTACTCTTCTAACATATCTCGTTGTGTTCAGATGCAACACCTCCGGGTGACAGGGATGAAGAGTCACGATTGTCACGTGTTCATGCAACGCCTAATTCCAATTGCTTTTCGTGGGTTCTTAGAAGATACAGTGTGGGATCCACTTGTAGAAGTTAGTAACTTCTTTAGATCTTTGTGTGCTACTGTTCTTCGCAAATCTGATATGGAGCGCCTCGAAACAACCATTGTGAAGACGATCTGCAAGCTAGAGCAAATTTTTCCGCCCGCTTTTTTTGACTCTATGGAGCATTTGGCTATACATCTCTCGTGGGAGGCAAAGGTGGGTGGTCCAGTGCAATACAGATGGATGTATCCCTTCGAAAGGTAACAAAAGTAATTTTATATATACATTGTCGTTACACTATTGTTGGAAAATATTGTCTCATTGTTTCTATTTTATGACATCATTTAGGAGAATGTTCGAATTTAAGAATTCTGTCGGGAACAAGGCTCGTGTTGAGGGCTCTATTGCTCAAGCATATCTTACTTCAGAGCTGACAAACTTTACTTCTCATTACTTCAAGCATGATGTTGAAACTAGGGCAAATCGGTTGAACAGGAATGAGACTAGGGCCGATCCAAGTTTGGCTTTTCAAATATCAGTGTTTCAGGCATCTGGAGACACTATTGGTACAGCTAATGACAGACATTTATCAAGAGATGAGTATCGATCGGCAGAGCTGTATATTCTTCTCAATTGTATTGAAGTGGACCCTTACCTACGGTACGATATTAGTTATTGTTGTGTATTAATTACTTTTCAACTAGCGAAAAATTCTACTTAATGTTGACATATTAAGCACCTCATTATTTTTGTAACAGGTTATTTGACGAGCAGATGTGCGTTGGATTGAGTGATTATCAGATTCACCAGAAACGCAATACTAAATTTGTTAGGTGGTTCAAAAAAATAGTGATGTCAAGTCGATTCAGTGGAGATTCGCGTCTACGTTCGTTGGGGCATGGTCCGAATTACATTGCACATTCGTACAATGGTTATAGAATTAACGGTCTTCGTTTTCATACGGAGGAGCATGCCGTTGGTAAGAAAAAGATGAATTGCGGTGTGTGTGTCAAAGCTAATGGGGGGGAACTAGAAGAAATTTTCTATTATGGAATGCTGCATGAGGTCTTAGAACTAGACTATCCGGGAGAAACAAAGTGCCGAGCAATTCTATTTAAGTGTGTGTGGTATGATATTTTGCCTCAAGGTTTATATGTTCACCCGGTACATCGATTGATAGAGATAGATCCTCGACGTCGCCTTCCATCAGGCGAAGCAGACCCCTACATTCTAGCATTTCAAGCCCAACAGGTATACTACACTATGTACCCATGCCAGTCTACGAGATTGCGAAGAGGTTGGTGGGCAGTTGTCCACACTCGTGCTAGACACATTGTCGACACAAGTTCAATGAAAAATCCGTCAATATCGATTCCTATTCCTCCGGTTTTTCAAGAAACCAATGTGCCAACTGTGGAGGTGGTTGTTGACTTCAGTGGCTTCAATATGAGCCAGTTAGCTGATGATGAGTTTGAGGAAGCAAATGAAGACGAGGTAGAACCTGAGTCCAGCAACAGCGATGACGCTGAAGATGAGGAGGAAGGAGAAGAGATTGTCTATGATGATAGCGACCCTGATTACCAATGAGGTGTTTATCAATACGTAATAGACTATTCTATAATTACATAAACCCCCCGTTTATTTGTTTATCGTATTTCATTACTTCGTTTTGGACAAGATTTGGAATGACATGCTTAATTTGTGTTTTCGAAGGATTGGTAAAAGAAAGAACTTAATTCGGATATTTCTTTAACTTTTCTATAATTACATAAACCCCCATTTTCTTTGTTTATCGTATTTTGTTACTTCGTTTCGCACGAGATTTGGAATGACACGCTTAATTAGTATTTCCAAAGGATCGGTAAAAGAAAAAACTTAATTCGGATATTTCTTTAACTTTTCTATATTAACATTAACCCCCCTTTTCTTTGTTTATCGTATTTCGTTACTTCATTTTGCACGAGATTTGGAATGACACGCTTAATTTGTGTTTTCAAATGACTGGTAAAAGAAAAAACTTAATTCAGATATTTTTTTAAGTTTTCTATAATTATATATTCTTTCTGTTTATTTATTTATCGTATTTCGTTAAACATTACGTATTTTAAATAAGTGATTGATTTGTGAAATAAAATATACAAGAGTTTCAATTGTAGTAATTACCCTTTACAAGATAAAAAAACATAAGGTATTTATTAAATATGAGTCCAACTAAAAGAGATTAAATCATAATACTACCAATTAACAATCATTATTTATCCAAACAGTATAAAATAAACCACCACCACAAAGTTGTTCCAAAAGTTATTATTTTTTGGTTTTTTTTAATCAATGGGAACCACATTTTGGTTCCCATTGCGATGAGGTGTCACTAACGGGCACAACACTCAATTGGAACCAAATACTAGTCCCCTTTAATATGTGCATATAGTGCTTTAATATATAATATGAATAACAGGCAATGGGAACGGAAATGTCGTTCCAATTAGGTAGGAACGGATTTTGGTGCCCATTTTTTCGTCTCCTATGCGGATTATTCTTGTAGTGATTGATATATGTCTTGAACAAAGTTATTTTAATAAAAATCTCGAGGAGGTTCAAATTGTAAACGTTATTGAAGAGGAGTGAAAATAAGCTTTTGAAGTTGTTTTAGATGAAGGAGAAGTAAAAGGTGTAATGATGGTTGAAAAGGAAGAAGAAAAAGTTAACAAGAACAACGACGCCTGGTGGGGGGATTTTAGGTGGCCCAGAAGTAAATTGGGTCGGCCTGCCCTATTAAAGGCTAAAAAACAAGAGGGTCTAACATGGGCCGTTGGATTAATTTTAAGACAATCGAACGTGGGTGGTTCAATTGATATGGCCCGTACTCTTTTAATACTCCAAATCCTGACATGAATTTATTCGGTCATTAGTTCTACTCACTTTCCTATCATCGATCTAACACTGCATATTCGACCTATCAATGATCTAACAGCGCTGGTCCAACCTATCATTGATCTAACAGAGTCGATTTGACCTATCATCGATCTAACATCATTAGTTTGACCTGTCATTGATCTTAGAGTACCAATTCGACCTATCATAGATCAAACAACACTAATTTGACTGTTATCTGTCTAATAGCTCCCTGATTCCATACTAAGAGATAAATAAACTACGTTCAGCTTGATTCCCTCGATGGGATACGTAGGCAGTTTGGCTTGCTCTTAAGTCCAGTCCGAAATTAATAACACCCGATCCCTCGTGCCTTTATGCTGGAGAACAGGTGTGTAAAGGACAAAGCTGATTGTAACACAACAATGAATCAGTCTGTTGTGGAGTGTCTTATCAACTTACCAAGTCAGCAGATGAAAAACATCGATCGAATTCATTTTTTATAAAATCACCACCGAACATACATGCGCACATTTTCATAATTAGAAACATTCAAAATAATTGATCACATAGTTATTTTGACAACCAACATGGTATTTCATTGTTCTATGTGAATTTGGAGATTGAAGATTTTTTAGATTGCATCTTAGATGTTGAATGATTCTTTAAATCGAATGCGGTCTCGAATATAAACAAGTGAATTTGGTTCACATAAGTTAAAGATGTTGTTGCTGTTTTGGTGGGAAAAGTTGCAAACTTAGTGAAGAAATTGAGGAAAAGCACCAATACAATATTTGAAAACAGTGAAAAAATGAAGATGGATCGATTCTTACCGCCTGACGATGAGCAATTTATTTTTCCAAACTACCAAAACTATTTTCAAGGCAAACCATCATCGGCAGAAAATCCAAATAATGTACGACTAGCTATGACAAACTAATCTCCTATCCCGACAATTAACTTGGTAAATGTAATTGATATATGCCTTGAACAAAGTTATTTTAATAAAAATTTCAAGAAGGTTCAAGTTGTAAAAGTTATTGAAGAGGAATGAAAAGAAGCTTTTGAAGTTGTTGAAGATGAAGGAGAAGTAAAAGGTGTAATGATGGTCGAAAAGAAAGAAGAAAAAGTTAACAAGAATAACGACGCCTGGTGGGGGGATTTTAGGTGGCCCATAAGTAAATTAGGTCGGTCTGCCCTATTAAATGCTAAAAAATAAGAGAGTCTAACATGGGCCATTTGATTAATTTTAAGACAATCGAATGTGGGTGGTTCAATTGATATGGCCAGTACTCTATTAATACCCCAAAATCCAGACATTCATTCATTCAGTCATTAGCTCTACTCACTTTCCTATCATCGATCTAACACTGCATATTCGACCTATCAATGATCTAAGAGCGCCGGTTCAACCTATCATTGAACTAACAGAGTTAGTTTGACATATCATCGATCTAACAGCAGTAGCTTGACCTATCAATGTTATTACAGCACCAATTCGACCTATCATCGATCCAACAACACCAATTTGACTTTTATCTGTCTAATAACTTCCTGATTCCATACTAAGAGGCGTTCGGCTTGATTCCCTTAATGGGATACGTAGGCAGCTTGGATTGCTCTTAAGTTCAAAACCACCCACTCCATTATGTTTCTAAGGTTTCCCGTAATCTAAAAACAAATAAAAAGATAAGATTAATTTTTTCATAAGTAGATATGTTTAAAATTTCAATTCACATATTTTCCATGAAAACCAATTATTTAAACATTTAAAATTTCAACTTTATTAACTACTCCCACTTTCTCATGCACGGTTTATTGGTAATTCAAATTTGGAATTAATACGGTTTAATTATCCCACTTTCCCACTACCGGATAATATCTCACAAATTTAAAAAATGGTATTTATCAGGTAAGGTTTATAAGTAATAACCTCCAACATTTAGGAAGCCACATCTTTCAATTCGGGTGATATTTCAAATTTCAAATAATATTTTATTTGGCATTACTCTTATCTACATTTGTTTTCCCTTTTATCCATGCTACATTTTAGGAAATAGTTTTCCTTTTTTCTTTTCAAATACCTCATGTTCCTAAACTCTTCAAACGTGAACCTGACTCTTGTATTTTTATTTTATTATTGGTGTACTAGGAAAACTGATTTCGTTTCTCTTTTCCTTTGTTTCTCGGTAATTTGGGTTTGAGATTTCCTCAAATTAATGAATTATTGTTGCAGACTACTACCTATTGATTTCTACTTTGTTTCTTCTCCACCATTATGTGTGAAGGAATTCTTGAATTAATCTATCTATTAATAACCAAAACCACCCACTCCATTATGTTTCTAAGGTTTCTTGAATTAATCTATCTATTAATAACCAAAACCACCCACTGAATTAACAAGAGTGTTGCAGCAATAGCACTGAATCCTTTCCACCAGGAGAGGACAAAACATATTCAAATTGATTGTTTCTTTGTAATGGAAAGAGTTCAACAAAAAGACATCAAAGTAGTTCTCATTTCCAACACTTCTCAACTTGCAGATATTCTGACCAAACCATTGGCTCCTCAACCATTCAAGGAATGCACCTCCAAGCTAGGCCTTTTAAACATCCACGCCGAGCTTGGGGGGGGGGGGGGGGGGGGGAAGGGTTAAATTGTCAAAATCAAATGTTTTTATAAACTTTCTAATTATGGAAATAAGTTGGTAGTTATGTTAGTAACAGAATTCCAGAAATAGTAAGTTTGTTTGTTAGGTTCTATTTATGTTAGTAGTAAGTAGTCGACTTAGAGTAGGATTCTTGTTAGTTTTCAGCCCTATTCCAAAAGGTATTAGTATAGCATATGTACGCACACATACACATACACACACACACACACACACATATATATATATATATATATATATATATACTAGCAACCTAGTGCACGCGGAGGACCGCGTGCAATTTGTTTTTAGTGTAAAGAATGTTTTAATTTAATGTACTTTTTTTTATATATTCCGTATATCAACAACAACGTAGCTTCCTATTTTTTTTTAAGCAAGGATAAACGTTCAATATGATATATATTTTTAGCATGATTGTCAAAAATTAGAGCATCGAAAAGTATCAAAAATTATATCATTGAAATTTAATATGAAAGAAAACTTCTTTCTGAAAGACGAATGTCTGCATACATAATTAGCCATGGATAATATTTCGAAAGAAAGCATCTCAGGTCACCAAGGATTTGCCGACGGTGACCTTTATACATTGGCAACCAGAAATTCTCATTTGGTAATATTAATGTACACTTGAATATTATATAACTTAGTTCTTAACTTAATAGTGATTCAAGATAGCGAGTTCATTCAAAATATCCAAAATTAATTAACTGGTATTTCAAAGTATTCTTACCACGGGGTTTATGAATATTATAGACAAAACACTTTAAGAGATAAAATATAAAACACTGGTATTTGTAAATTTAAAGTAAAACATTTAAAATACCTGGAAATTAAATATTTTTATCACAGTTCATGAATTTGGATAAAACTTATTAGAGATATCTCAACACATAAAAACAACATCCACAATTGGTTAAATGAAGGCAAATCCATACATATAAGTGATATACGTATGAATTTACTTATAAATCGAATGTGAGTAGTTTGGATTTCTTGCATGTTTAGCAAACTCGTACCGGCCCGTGGGACTGCAAGAGAAACAAATAAAGAAAAAAAGTTAAATCAAGGTTCACAATATTTAGAGCCGATAAATGCACCAGATATTTGTTCACTTCACTCCCGTGTTATCACAAGAAATATATAATAACTATATAATGTTGTCGGTTTATTTTATTGCCGTAATTTTTGACTCCCTGATATACTTGCAAAAAACTTAATATTACACTTTAGTTTGATTTGATATTAGAACTTGTTCCCTGATAATCTAATATCTTAAGTTTGTTTCGGACCCATTAGTTAATTTTTATTATCCCTTATATGCTCGAGAGAGTTTTGCTTTTTTATTAAGTCTTAGCATTTAATTCTTTTTTTTTTGATTTTTTCGAGAAAAAAACAAAAAGGTGTAGGTTTTCATCATATATAACATTTTTCAGATCACGTAATTGATGAAAACTTTAAAACCAAACCATAAGAATGACAAGTAAATAAAATAATTTGAAACCAACTTAATATACTCCTCTTATCTTACATCAAAAGTCTTTTAGACTTGTTAAGAGAATTTATCAGATAAAAGGTAATGCACAAAATGAATTTACCTGTAGGAGTAGAATGAAGAAGAAACCTCTTTCTTGTAAATGCAGGAGAATGGATAATCTGCAAATGCAAAATATAAAAACATGAATCAAAAATTGTAAAAATCAACTTGCATATTAACAAAGGTAATGCAAAAATCACGTGATCTACATGTTTAAGAAGAAGAAGAAAAAAACTATAGTGAATGCAATTTCCCGAAGGTAAGCTATAAACTCATTTGAAAATAAAAAATAAATAAAGCAATGTAATAATTCTCAAATATCAATTAATGAGAAAAGAGTGAAATAACAACAAACCTGAAATTGGGCAAATAATACTGGACAAAAGGATTCTGAAGCCATCTATGATTTACATTATATCCTTTTTGCCATCCTGAAATAATAATAGACAAACAAAATTAACAATAATCAATTCCCTCCATTTTTTCGGCAAATGAAATTAATTACTTTGGCACATATAATTAATACTGCATAAAAAGAATGAATTATTCATTTGACATTAAGTCGATTTGTGTACCTTCAGACATAATGGTGGAGAAGAAACAAAGTAGAAATCAATAGGTAGTAGTCTGCAACAATAATTCATTAATTTGAGGAAATCTCAAACCCAAATTACCGAGAAACAAAGGAAAAGAGAAACGAAATCAGTTTTCCTAGTACACCAATAAAAAAATAAAAATACAAAGAGTGAGGTTCACGTTTGAAGAGTTTAGGAACATGAGGTATTTGAAAAGAAAAAAGGAAAACTATTTCCTAAAATGTAGCATGGATAAAAGGGAAAACAAATGTAGATAAGAGTAATGCCAAATAAAATACTATTTGAAATTTGAAATATCACCCGAATTGAAAGATGTGGCTTCCTAAATGTTGGAGGTTATAACTTATAAACCTTACCTGATAAATACCATTTTTTAAATTTGTGAGATATTATCCGGTAGTGGGAAAGTGGGATAATTAAACCGTATTAATTCCAAATTTGAATTACCAATAAACCGTGCATGAGAAAGTGGGAGTAGTTAATAAAGTTGAAATTTTAAAAGTTTAAATAATTGGTTTTCATGGAAAATATGTGAATTGAAATTTTAAACATATCTACTTATGAAAAAATTAATCTTATCTTTTTATTTGTTTTTAGATTACGGGAAACCTCAGAAACATAATGGAGTGGGTGGTTTTGGTTATTAATAGATAGATTAATTCAAGAATTCCTAAAATCATGGGGCATTAAGTACGGAAGTTAAAAAAACGGATATTAACTTATTAACTTCTTCTATTCAGATATTAACTTCTTTTTACTTCCTTTTTTTTCTTTTGAAAAAATTGTGAGTAGAGAATTTTGGTCTCCTGGTCTAACAACTACTAAGGACGACTTTGCTTATATTATTAATAGATTTTACAACCGTGATTTGCTAAATTAGTGGAGAGATTTTAGGGATGGTTAAATTTTAAATTTAAATATATTTTTTTGTTAAACAACTGATGAGAATGGTCTGCCAAGTGGGGGTAAATTAGGCAAAGAAATAAAATTGGTCTAACAACTGTTGTTGCCACTCAAATGTACAACTTTACCCTCAATGTACTTCACGGAACAAATGAAGTCCAAAATTTTTGAGGGTATTTTCGGTAATAGAAGAATTGGCTTTTTTTAATATATATATATATATATATATATATATATATATATATATATATATTCATCATCACACACCAAAGATCAGAAGTTAGTTAGATCAAAATTACACACTTTCAATTCTTGTTATGTTACAATTATTTTTCTTCTTCAATAAATATTTTACAATGTACTTTCTTGTTATCTCTCTCAATATGATTCGAGTTCACAAGTTATCAGTTTTAATTATCTCGGTGTATCGTAACCGAGACAAATATGACTAAAGTAGTACCCAAAGTAGTGCAACATGCATTTATCTATCTAGATATAAGCAAACGTGTACAAAGTAGCATCACAGACACCTATCCAACATGATACGAAGAAATAAGACGACTATAAAGGCATCATTACCGCCAAGGTACGAATATTAATTCGCCATAGCCATCAACGTCGGTGACCAATAACATGTAAAAGCACAAAGTGCCATGAGCAAAACACAGACAATAATTAAACAAGAACGCAACAAAATATCCAAACAAGGGCGACACAGTGCCCGGATAGTAAAAATTTGAAATTGCATAATAGATATTTATGCCCAAGCCTCGTAATTAACATTTTGGCACGGCTTTGCCTCTTTGGTTGTCACCATATCCGACCTGGATAAAGGCAAATCGAAGGCCTTCGTAAGGATGACCACTCGCTCATTCGAGGCGTTTATCAGCATAACCGTGTGTTATAGATACAATTTACCTTTCAAAGTAAACAACGATTGACTCTAGAAGTACCTACAAAATCGTATTGTGCGAATAACGTTCCTCAATGGAGAGCTCCTTAAGAGTAGAGCGTCTAGTAGTCTTTTTGACTCATGGCTTATGCCAAATCATTCCATTGGATCCTACAAAGCCAAAGAAAGCACAATGATCCTCAATTTCAACAAGCTTAGAATACTTTCGGAATCATTGACATGAACATTTGAGATGAGCATGATTGGTGAACTCAACTATTTTCTGGGACTACAAGTTAAGCAGCTGGAGAATGGTATCTTCCTGAACCAGGAGAAGTATGCAAGGAATCTGGTGAAGATATTTGAGCTACAAGAGTCCAAGCCTTTCGAAACTCCTATGTCCTCGTTAGCGAAGATCACAAAAGATGGCACTGGCAGCAATGCTGACCCAACATTGTACAGATCCATGATTGGTAGTTTGCTATATCTCTCTGCCTCTAGACCTGACATCATGTTTATAGTATGTGTTTGTGCTAGGTACCAAGCTGAGCCAAGGCAATCTCACTTGATAGCTATGAAGAGAATTCTTAGATATATCTCTGGAACTTCACCTTTAGGCATTTGGTATTCTTATGACGCTAACACTAACTTGGTTGGTTTCAGTGACTCTGACTGGGCAGGTGATGTGGATGACAGAAAATCCACAAGTGGGGGTTGTTTTTATTTGGGGGATAATTTCGTCTCTTGGTATAGCAAGAAGCAGAATTGTGTTTCATTATCAACTGCTGAATCAGAATATGTAGGAGTTGGCAGCTGTGTTACCCAACTTTTGTGGCTCAAACACATGCTTTCAGATTATGGGCTAGATAGTGATACACTTCTCATGTTCTGTGACAATCTAAGTTCCATAAGTATCTCTAGGAATCCTGTCCAACATTCTAGAACTAAGCATATAGACATAAGGCATCATTTCCTAAGAGATATGGTAGAGGACAAAGTGATCAACATTGAACATATTGAGACAACAAATCTGCTTGCTGATATGTTTACAAAACGCATATGTGCAATCTCTTGGCATGTGCAATATGTGAGAATGTTGAGTAAACCAGTGTTGACATAACACCACTGTCTAGCACTGGTATATTGGTTGTGGTGTAGTAGGTATTGTGTTGTTTTCCTTTGTTGAATTTATTTTCTTATGAGTCTCATTTAATTTTTGCTTTGTTAGATTTGGCTTGTGTGGTTGAACTCTTTGATTAACGACTCTTTCTAGTTATTAGTTTCACATCCTTTGTTTTGAAAAAGTAATAAAACTCTTATATTTGTCTGAGGTTGTGGTAGCCTAACATATGAAGAAGCTAGGGTACACAAAGTTCACTACTTTGATGTCTATTCTATTTTGTCTTATTCATATGGAAGGTTTACAGGACATGTGGATAAGCTGGGGTGCATGATGTTGACAGCTTCAGTGTTACTCAGTTGTGCTTATTTACATGTTTCTGTTTGTTTGGCCAAGGAACACATGAGGGTGATCCTTTCTACTAGGTTGTTTGAGGTTTAGATTTCTTACATTTAGTAGCACTGATCACTTGGTGATTCTCTTGAATGCAGGTTGGTAAACAAGTATGCATAGAGAATTGGGGTGTTGGGGTGCATGATAAATGAATTGCCAACATTCAAGGCCTTTGTACTTGCCTAACTTGTTGTTGTTAATGTTGTTACTGGGGTGTGTGGAGTTCAAGTTGCCCTCATTCAGTAGTGACATTAGCTTTGTGTTTAGCAACCTTCAGCTTTTGATTCAGATGAGTTATGAAAAGAGATATGTGTTGTGCTGGTTTGAGGAGTTTTTCATATGTGTTTACCATTTGCATATTTGACATTACATTGTTGCATTCATGTAGAACTACATTGTTTTTTCTTGTTGTTGAGATGTGTCGGTCTAGGCCTAGGGGAAGTATAATTCATGTGTTGAGGCATACAATTCGGGTGACATACTGAAGGTGACACACTTTTCTGTGACTTTCTATGCTGTGAAAGTGAATTTTTCCTTGAATTCATAACTGATTATTTCTTTGTGTTCCTTCTTATATATGTTGCTTACTCATCATCTTGATCTGAAAAATATGTCTAAGGTACTCACTTGCTATATTGGTTAAGTTTCAAATGTATTTTTGGATGAATCTTAAGCTCTCACATGGATTTGCCTTGGTGAACCCTGTACCTCCACCTTCTGATTTGAATATTATCTAATGTTATCCCAACATTGTGTGTTGTCGCATGCCACCATTGAAAACAAGAACTTATAAGTTTTCAAATTTTTGAAAACTGCTCTGGTTAACTTTTAATTAAACATCAAAGCATGTGCGCGGGAAAACATAGTGGGAAGATTTTATTTGGTTCAAATTTAGTAACTGCCCACTAACATTCATTCTCTTTCCTTATTCACGGTTATTTCAGAAATCAAAACCCTAATATCCTTAATTGTGCTTGCAATTTCCTATATGTGCTTAAAACTTCTGCAATTTTACTCTCTACTTTCTAAATTCTCTCATTTTTTCTGCAAATTCTCTCAAATCTCTCTTACTAACAATGTAAAGCAAGTCTCCCATGCAAACTCTTGCAGATGTTGCCATAAGCAGTGAACCCACAGCTGCGCGCATCCGTTCTCACACTTGGGGTGCTGCTGCAAAATCAGATGATGCTCCTGTTGCTGCTAAAAGGAAGGCGATCCCCTACGTGCGACGAGGGAAGAAGTCTAAACAAGGAGAATCGGCCTCCAATGTTGAGCCAACTGCTGAGTCAACCGCTCACATCATCAATGAGCCTGAAACTGAGGTAAACATGGCTGAACCCAACCCTGAAATTGATGCTGATATAACTGTTGAGGGGGAGGGTAGTGGATCTGTTGAGAAATCTATGGATGACTCTATGGATAAAATGGTGAGGAAGTGGACTAGGGCTCAAAAGAAAAAGAGCAAGGGCATTAGGGAGAAGTTAAGAACTATGTCTGAGACTGCTAAGGCACGTGCTGCGGGGAGAAAGAGGCAAAAGGAGAGGCTTGCCTGGAAGAAGGTTGCTGGAGTTGAGAAGAAAGTTGAGGAAGAAAGGAAGTCTGTTGCTGCTGCTGCTGAGAGGAAGAGAAAAGGAAAGCAAGTGATGGAAGAGGAAATATAGGTGGTTGATGTTGAGGATGAAGAGAAAGAGGAGGAGAAGGAAGAGGAAAAGACTGAGGAAGAGCAGGATGTTGCTGTTGATGTTAAGGCAACATCAGGGTCAAAAGAGTATACTGATGGGTTGTATGTGATCTACCCTGAGGATGAAGGTGACTACTTTTCTCCTTATTATCTTTCACAAGAGTTGGAGATGAAGTGGGATTCCTTCAAGAGAAGGGAGATTCACACTGAAAGAATTGTAGAGATGGCCAGCTTCAAGGAACAAAAGGGGATGGACCTGCTTGAGGCAAGAGGGTTGCAACAATCAGTGATGGAGTTGAGTGACTATGCTCTTGAGATTGTCATGGAGTTCTACCTGAATCTCTCCAAGTGGACACAGACTACATATCTCCAAAATATGGGAAAGCTTGGGCGAGGGGGAAAGTCTTCAACATTGAACCCTACACCATCAACAAGATATGTGGATTCCCAGTTACTGAAGAGTCAGAGGACCCCTACTATGATGATGTGATGGAAGACTTGACTGGAGGGTTGGTCAAAATCTGGAGAGATGCTCTGCCAACCACAAAACTCACCTCCCTTAGTGCTGTCTTGCACAAGATAGCCTGCTTCAACTGGCTGCCAAGAAAAAATGTCACTGTACTAACTAAGGAATCAACACTATTAGTCTACAAAATCAAAAATGGGCTAGTTGTGAATATGGGGGAGAGGATTCTGAAGTCAATGTCAGAAGTTGCTGGAAGGAAGAATGGCATGCTGCCTTTTCCCTCACTCATCTGCAAAATCCTTAGCAAGCAATGATTGAAGACAATGGCTGGAGGAAGAATGATACTGAACTGACAATTCTCCCAAGCAACTTCTTTGGAGAAAGAGTGAGAGATCTTCCTTGGAACCCAAAAGGAGCGGTGAGAGCAAGAACTGAGAAGAAGAAGGCTCAGGAGTTTGGTGGAACTTCAGTGCCTATGCCCAAAGAGGAAGAGTTCATGGTCATAACCTCTCTTTTTGTGGATCATCTGCTGAACTGGTATATGGGGCAAATTTCTGATACTCAGAGAGAGATTGAGGAAAAGAAGAAGCATCTCAAGGAGCTGGAGGACATGGTGAAAATTTTGGAGAAACTCCCTTCTTCACAAAATAGGGAAGAATAGTTCCAAGTTTTTTTAAAGTTTTACTCTTCTAGTTTATGTTTTGCTTCTTATGAACTGCTGATATGTTTGTGATGCTGGTACATTTATCTCTATTTGGTTTTGTTTGATCAAGGGACATGTCCTTGATATTTAGCTATGGCTTGTAACTCTAAGTACTACTGTTGAACTGCTCTAACTGCTATTTCTTATGAAAGCACATTTTGAACTGCTTGTCTGGTTAACCTTTTATGCAGGAAACTCACTGGTTTCAATGTTGAGGCAACATTGATGAATGTTGGGGTCTGAACATCTTTGGATACAATGATAACCTTAATGCTTGTCTTTGTTAATTTAACTTTGAATATGTTAGCTTGTATTGAAGGGGAGCAGTGTAGTAGTTTAATGTGTTTTTGTTGATTCTAACTTTTTGGATATAGGACTTGATTGGGACAAATGTTGGTTTTGTGAAGAAAGGCAAAAAGGGGGAGATTGAAAGTCCAAGGTTATCTGGAATCAATGTTATACAATGTTGGGACAACATTGAGGATAACATTGAAACCCGAGAGCTTGTACGAAAACTGTTCTTTAGTTGCCAGATTTAAGTTTTACCTTTATTCACTTATTAACCAAGTTCCACGATTTTAGTTGTTTATGTTTATGTCCAAGAAAGTATCTTAATCATAAGGAAGAGCTATGGATGATTCCTTACTCGAAGTTTCCATAATTCAAGCTAAGTTGAATAAGTCAACTCAACACGCTTCAAAAGAAGGAAAGAAATTGGATTCTCTGCAACTTTAATTCTTTCCAGGATTCTCCGATTTGAAGAAGATGTGTTGTTAGATCGGTAATAAAGTAAATACATATTCAAGAAAGATATGAAGTTCACAAATAAGGCAAAATTCAACAAGGAAACAACAAGAGTTACCAAAGCTGTGAACAACACATCTTGGCGTGCAAGATTCAAGAAATCTAAAAAAGATGTGAAGTTCATCAAGATGAAGATAAGACAATCGTGCAAAACAATCCGAGAGATTAATCATACTTTGTAATGTCTTCGTCTTGCTTATGCGAAGTTTTTGTATCAACTATTTACATCTAGTTCATAGAAGTTAAGTAATTCTTACTTGTCAACTTCGTTGAGTCCAATCAACAAAGAGCGTGAGTGAATTGTTGTGAGAAAATTTTTTGTTAAAACCTTTATGGTTATTTGGCCTAAGGCTCGGAACTTTTTAACAATATTCAAAACTTTTT
Organism: Linaria vulgaris; assembly: GCA_948329865.1. NCBI lineage: Eukaryota > Viridiplantae > Streptophyta > Magnoliopsida > Lamiales > Plantaginaceae > Linaria > Linaria vulgaris. The sequence continues at coordinate 4,690,509 of OX415253.1, read as the reverse complement.
AAAATTATATCTTCTTGCTTCTAAATCGCGCTGCACATTATTTTAGTCAAGAAGATCACAATAGAGTTAAAGCACTTCCAGCTTAACTCTCAAAGTTGTTGTGTTAATCCACGATCCGACAATTTCAATAAGATCCAACAACAATGTTTCAAATAAGATACTGAAGACGATTAAGGACAGCATTGACGGTGTGGATCTTTTTACGGACGTAGCATGTTGGAACACTTTGAAAGTTGTTGATTTACCCGAGCTTATTGAAGATGCATTTTTTGAACTACGTAACGACCCGAGGTCAAGAATTTTTGAAGTGTGAGGGAATTTTTGGAGAAAAACGTAATAACTCATGGTTTGCACAAAAACCTTCATATCTTAGGATTCCGTGCTTTGTTTTTGGCCCAGAAGACACCAAATCAAACGTCTTTATGTTTTCTACAATGAACATTTAAAGTGTATTTTACACTTTGCGGGGCGAGTCCAGAATAAGTCATTTAGAGCTTATGCACAAGCAATTTATCTTGTTGTGCAAGTTTTCTAGTTTTATTTTTTATTTAGAGTTTCTATCTTTATATTTTTAAACTTTTTTTTAATAATATTAGTCTATTTCCTTTTCTAGTTTGAGTCTACTTCAGTTTCAGGTATTTTGAGCTATATATAGCTCATTTTCATTATTCGTAAAAGAGATTTACATTTTGATTAAAAGACATTTATTTGTTAATACGCTAGTATTTTCAAATTATTACCCTTTCATCCTGCGTTAGATTAGACTGATAGTGTTATTTGGTCTGAAAAGCCTAGTCATCAAGATGGTAGACATGAAAGATGAGATTATTTACAAATAAATCCCTTTCGTTACCCGTCAATTTGCAAACGCGACTCACTTAGAGCTTGTAGAGTGTCATCCATCAGGTATACATAGACAAAGAACGTTGGTATAATGTTTCATTTGCAAATTTTATGATGTGAATTGTTTAGTTTTCATTATATACTTAACTTATCTTTCATAAATTTGGTGTTGTATTCTTATGTGTTTGAATTTGTCATTTGTAGCAACTATAATCACAAATTCTTGAATTCTGAAAATAAAAAAAAAAAAATATTACAAAATAATTTTTGAATAAATTTAAAAATACAATTGTAGTTCAATCTCTATCTAATCCTCTGATTCAATTCTACAAGAACAATATCAAATTTTTTGGTGAAAATCTTCAATTTGATCTTCGCTGAATTGATTTGAACATGGAAAAACATTAATTCGAGGGTCTTGGACTTGATCTCTGATAAAACGGTGATTTGATTTGAGGATTTGACTTGAGGATTTGATGAACACTGATTTGACTTGGGGATTTGTTGAACACCAATTTGACTTGGGGATTTGATGGACACCAATTTAACTTGGGATTTGATGAACACCAATTTGACTTGGGGATTGATGAACATTAATTTGACTTAGGGATTTGATGAACAATGATCTGACTTGAGGATTGATGAAGGATTTTATGATCTTCGTCCTCAGTTCTTTAGATTTTTTGGGTTTTGATCTTTCTAGTACGGATTTTAATCTTCAAAAACGGTTTTCCAAGGGTCTTGTGACTTGATCTCAGATCAAAATAGATTTTGTGTGTAAATGTTGTTAAAAACGTTATGAATTTGATTTGGATTTCTTGAATTTGTTGAATATTTGATTTTCTTGGCAGAGATTCAATTTCAAAAAACGAGTTTTGGATGAACTTGAGGCTTGATGGCAGATTGAAAGATGCTCTTAACGAAGAACATCTTGAAGATTGTTGAAGGATACCTTTGAAGATTTTTGAGCTTGTTGGAGAGGATTTGGACTTCCTTGCTATGAATTCTTGAAGCTTCGATTGTTATTTTTGTTCTTCAAGAGCACCGCTATTTATAGTTGTAGAGTGAATCTCAATCAGAATCTCCTGATGAGATGAACGGTTGTGATCGCGTCTACGATTTCTTGGTTTGGAAGACTTGATCTAAATGAATCTTCTTGATATCTCTTGAATATTGAATCTTGGAGGAGAAGACTTTCCTTGTCTTGATATTTGATAAATATATTTATTTAACCCTTCAAAATATTAGGATTAAATAATACCTATTTATTTTTCTTTTCTTGTTTTACAAGACTTGCCATTATTTTATTTAATTGGATGATTTAACTCCAATTAATAAATAAGATATTATTCAATTTATCCATCATATATATTAAAATCAATAAATTTAACTACTTTACTTTAGAAATAAATTTATTATAAATCCCAACTAAAACAGAAAAATAAATTGAAAATTAATATATTATTCTCCACATGTCGAGACTTAATCAGACACAAATTTTAAGTGTCTACAAATTGCCCCCTTGTGACTTGTTCACGCAGTCGTAGTAAAACATGTCGTGGATGTGTCACAAAAAAGTTTCTTCGGACGACACCAATGCAGCAATAACTTTATTGCTAAATAATGTAGGTTTAATCATGCATAGTTTTAAATATGCTTTTCCCATTACACCTTCTCAATTGGAAGGCCCAATTTCCATCAACTTGCTTTCGGCCCAACTTTTGAGGGCTTGGGACTAGAAGGAGTGAAGGCCCATATGCATTTGGCAATTTTCATCATCAATTCTTTTGACGGAAAAGAGATCCCATTTTTTTTTATTTTGCAGGGGCCCACAACTTCTTTCCAATTTTTTTAATTTTTTTTTTCTCTGCGGGGGCCGCCACTTATGGTGTATGTAGACCAACTGCAAGGTAAGATTCCTCACCACTTACATTTGCAGAGGGATTTCTTTTCTTCAAAAAAGAAATTCTTGTGCTTTAATTATTTGCTGGAGTTATGTGGAAAAAGGAAGTTTCCAAACTCAACATCAAATTCAACTATAAAAAAAGGCTTGTGTCATAAGTTCTTCTTCATCCACAAAAGAAACATTCCCAACAAAATTTTTTTCAGTAAAAAAATTTTCTTCTTCTTTTGTTAAACAGACCTTGCTGCAATTTCAGCGAATTTGGCGAGAATTGATCCAGTTCTGGTGAAGATTTCGCCACATACTTCCTCGACGGTGCGACGAACAGAAAAAGATAAGCTTTCTTTTTTTTTTTCTTCTTCTTCTTCTTCCTTTTCTCTGATATATATATATATACATATATATATATGTGTGTATATATATATATACACACACACATATAATCACAAGAATTTAATTATTTTATTTGTGTTTTTTTGTTGTGCAGCAATTCGGGGAAGGCTACCCACTTACGGGCACATGAGCCGACGAACGAGACATCTTTTCTTCTTCGCACGGTAGGCGAAACAACTATTTTTTTCTTTTCTTTCTTTCTTTTTTTTTCATTCTTTCTTTCGCACCAGCAGCAAGTATTTGTTTTTTTTTTGGTTTTTTTTTTCTTTTTTTTCTTTCTTTCTTTCGCACCAGCAGCAAAGTTTTCTTTTTTTTTCGCAGCAACAACAAGGTTTTTTTTTTTTTTTTTTGCATTCTCCCTTTTGGGTATTTGATCTATTCTTCTCTGTCAATTGCTAACTTGTCTCTCTAACTCTTTTGTTCCTTCTTTGCGTTGACAGTTCACGCACGATGGTGAAATTCGGTCATGCCTATAATTCGAAGGGAATTGAGACTCTAACCATCACCGGCGATGAAAACCAACGGGACACAATATTGGAAGTTAATACCCCTCTTGCTGGAATTTTCACAAGCCGATGGCCCACTTTGATTAACACCACTGAGCCTAAAGACTAGACCGAAGAGTTTCCCAAGTCCTCCAATCGATCTCTGCAGTCGTTCGTGCTCCAGTCTCCTCACCATCGAGTATCAAACGGTGATTTTCCTTTAGATATCTTGGGGCGACGCATTGCCAAATGAGATGCCATGTGGGACGATTCCTTTCCTCACTTTCCCGTCGAAATCCATTACTTCCCTGGATATTGGCATTGGACAGAGGATGTCCTTGTTCGGTGCAAGCCTACACTTACTTCCACCAACACGTACGAGCCGGTCTATGCGTCCTTATTCACATATTAGTGCAATTTGGAAATCCTAAATGCCTTGTGTGAAGCATGGTCACCGTCTACGAACAACCTTGTCACTTCACTTGAAGAGCTCTCAATTTCCTTATGGGACTTGGAACTTCTTGCCGGTCTGCCTATATTTGGATCCCTATATGACAAAGTCATACCGAGCGAGAGAGAACTTTTTGGCAAAGATAAAGACAAATATCACCTGCCGTGGTCATGCAGAGCTTTGTTCCATGCGTTTCACCTAATCCGAGCACATGTTGGTGATGACGATCCTCGAGTGCCAATCAATGAGTGGATTAACTTTTGGTCAAAGAAAGAGGTCAAATACAAATGTCCCCCATCACACAAGGAGAGAAAAAGCATGTGCCGACCTCAATTAACACACAACCCTTCCGGGAAGCTCGAACCATGCAATCGGTGGTCTTCGCAAGAAGAGATTCTGTTTTCACAACTCGGTGTCAAAGGTAATTGGAAGGAAGAGACATTTTTGGCCGCGCACTTAGCTTGCTGGTTGTGCATCTTTGTTCTCCCTGTGAAGGATGTTGGCTTTATCCGTCCCAGTACATTCAAGATGGCGAGTCTTATAGCCAGCAGTCAAAGAGTTTGCCTAGCCATCCCGGTACTAGCGTCGATTTACAAAGGGTTGAATGCAATATCAAGATCTACTCAACCGTCTCGAGGGTGCCTACCTTTTTCCGGTCCAATTTGTCTATAGGTGGGTGGCGCTCTACTTCTAGACTCAGTTTTCCATCCACTCAGAGTCGCATAAACCTAGAATGACGGTATTTTCTGGAGAAAATGGAGCAAGGCCTTTTGATCCAAAAGAAGCTCGCAAGAGGATTCACAAAAGAGACTACACCACTAGGGCATGCAACCTTCTTCCACACGTCAATAATGTCGCACTTGTGGATTGTGGTACCTTGGCGAAGTAGAGCATGAATATTTTATCAACCTTCGATCGTGCTATCTTACTCTGAGGCAAAGCGATACTTTTGATGTTGAGCCCTGTAGTTCACATTGATTTGGCCGACAATTTGGATATTATCAAGATGTCCCTGGCATACTCAACAATGACTACCGTGAAGCTTCTTTGGATGAAGGACTTCGTTTCTGGAGGTTAAGTCTTGCAGAAAGGACATATTCAAAGATTTGGATTCCCAATGTTCCTCTAAACGCAAGAAGGCACTTTTTGGATAGTTATAAGTCATGGATAACCAAAACCCATAAGAGGTACCTTGAAGAAAATATCGGCTCTTTACTTTCGCCTCAAAATCACTTGATACTCGGTGGAGATGACAAGGTCGAACAAAGTCGTGACAACCAAATTGCTCCTCTTGGGAAGAGCCCACGAGACTCGCCACACAATGCGGCAGAGGAATCAACGAAAAGAAAAAGCATTGTCAAAGAGAGCGGCAACAGCGAAAATGACGACCGCAACTGGAAGAGGGTTAAGAAAGACTCAAGTGTCTCGCATCCTAGAGAAGTCAATTCTCCTCACTGCCTTTTGAGTACCCCATCCGTGACATTGAACTTGGCTGTACAGGTATTGGTCAACTTTGCTCTTTATTTCCATACATATATAAATATACATACATATATATATACATATGTATATGTCCCTAACTTTCGACATATTTCTTGTAGGCGGGTAAAGAGAGGATTTCTATTTTGAAGGGTGATGAGCAACATCCTCAAACAAGCGAAGGGTCTACTTCATGTGCTGGCACTAACCCTTCAAAAGATGACAAAGTGCATTTGAAACCAAGAGACTCAACGAATGGTAAGGAGAGCTCTCCACCTGTTGCTGTCTCTGTTTTCAAGGGTGAAAGTCTATTGGAAATTCATGACAAGAGGTATCTCAACTCTCTATGGGCCGATGTTAGCGGGAGGATTGTTTGTGCACCAATTGACTAAATTTCTTCTTTTACAGATGAATTCCACATTGTTTTTGAAAGGATGAAGTTGGTTGGGAAGGAAAAAGTTGCACCCTTAGAGGCCTTAGTGAGCAGTTTTTTTGATCAAACCGCTGCTTATGATGCACAAAACTCCACAATATTGGAAAGCTCGTCACTTCATCAACGAATTTCAGAAATAGGGGGCCAAATATCCGATGCCAAAGCTGACAAGGAAAAGGGATCCTCACAAATTAAGTCCACAGAAGATGGACTTCAAAGTGTTAAAAGAAGATTGAAAGACTTAAAGTCGAAGAAAGAAAGCTTGACATCATCCTTAAAGAGCCAAAAAGAGTTTCTTCGAGGTGCCGAAGATATGATCTCTAATTTGGAAGAGGAGATGTCCGTTCTTAAAGGCACACCTCTAGTTACTGACGCAGAGATGGAAGAATTGGACGTTATGAGGATACACTTGGAGACTGCACAACTGGAGTTGGGGGATGTGAGGCCTTTTGTTTGAGAGAGATTTCCCTTGTTTTGTTTTTCTTCATCCTTGCTTTAGCAGTATACTTTATTCTGCTATGCTTTGGATTTGTAGCATCATCAAAACTTAGAGATTAATAAATGATTTACCTTTATTTACCTCGTTTTGAGTTATTCATTTGCATTTGGCATTATGTTTCTTTCCCATGAATACTGTAACATAACGCAACAAAACCAACTTAAGCAAATTTCATGACTGAACTTAGAAAACTTCTAAGCTGCCTACGTACCTCAATAAAAGGATCAAGTCATAACATACTTCAAAGAAATCAAAATTGATTTAAGGGGGGTGTGTGTCGTACACAGTTTATAATCATGTGGGCCAGGAGTATTCATTATTTAACCACTTTGAACAAAGTGGGGTATTTAAAATTTAACCACATAAAACATCTTTAGTAGGGTAATTTATCATTTTAACCACATAATTTACCATTGGTGGTTGCCATCCACAGTATATACTCATGCGGGCCAGAAGTAACGTGCAGTTTAAGCTCGTGCATCATGGAGCATGCTTTAGTCATCAAGGGTAGTATTGTTTTAAGAATTTTCCATTGATAGGACCAATTCTTAATCAATCTTCGGCAACCAACTTATATGCGCCATTCGTGTATACCTCTGTGATGACATAAGGACCATCCCACTTTGAAGTGAACTTGCTTCCGGTTCAATGAGTGATAATGATGGGCCTTCTCACTGCGAGAACCAAATCACCAACTTGAAAGGAGCGTCGGCGGACCTTTTTGTTAAAAGACTTGGAGACACGAGCTTGATAGCACTCAAGTCTTTGTTGCGCTTCTAGCCTTCTCTCATCAAGGGCATCTAGCTCTTGCAAGCGCAAACGAGCATTCTCTTATTCGGTGAGTCCTTCTTGCAGAGCTATCCTTAAAGACATGTTTTGTTGCTGAAGAGGGAGAACTGTTTCTACTCCATAGACTAACGCATACGCGGTTGCTTGAGTTGGCGTTCTGTGCGTTGTTCTATATGCCCATAGAGCTTCTCCAATTCTTTCATGCCAATCTTTCTTTTACTTCGCTACCACTTTCCTTAGCAAGTTGCAGAGAGTTTTGTTGAACGCTTCGGCGAGGCCATTAGAAGCAACATAATACATGGAAGAGTTTCTTTGCTTGAATCCAAACTTCTCACACAACTTGTCTACCAAATTATTGCAAAACGAGTTTCCATTATCAGTGACAATGCATCGGGGAACTTCGTGGCGGAAAATGATATTGGTACGAATGAAGTTGACAACAATCTTCTTTTTAACTTCTTTGAGAGGCACAACTTTGGCCCATTTTGAGAAGTAGTCAATTGCAGCCATGATGTACAAGTGTCCACCATAAGACTTTGTAATAGGACCGACAACGTCTAAGCCCCACGAATCAAAAGGCCAAGAAGCTACAATTGGATGCAAAGGTTCAATTGGCCAGCTTAACATCTTTGTGCGTACTTCATGCAATCTAAAACCATGGTAGGCCAGTAGTAGCCCATTCTTTTGATGCAAAAATGTAACTTTGGACCAGACTGATGAGCTCCACAAATTCCGGAATGTGCTTCTTCCATAGCTTGCATAGCTTCTTCTTTTCCTACGCAACGCAAGAAAACTCCATCGAACGAGCGCCTATAGAGTGTGTCTTTATAGAAGATGAAGCGAGCTGCAGAACGCCTAATGTCGATCTTTTGACGTACGCGGGCAATTTTCCGTGATTCAAGTAGTCCACAAATGATTGTCGCCAATCTTCCACTTCAATTTGGTATACCTCCACAACATGACTTTCATTATTATTACCTTGGTCACTGTTATCTTCTAGAATAGGCGGGAGTACCCATTTGTGGCACACGGGTATGGACGTCTTCCCTTCTGATGTAACCAACATAGAAGCAAGTTTATCTAATGCATCGGCTTGCCCATTATCTTTCCTCGGCACATGCTCTACTATAACGTCACCAAGAGTTTTGACCAATCTTCTTGCATGCTCAACATATGGTAGGAGTTCTGGCTTCTTAACCTCAAATCCGCCATACAATTGATTGACGACCAACTTGGAATCTCCATACACTTTTAGGTGAGGTTGCCTCAGCTCAATTGCCATTTCTAACCCGAGTATCAAAGCTCGATATTCCGCAACATTGTTTGAGCAATTTTGAGTTAATGTGAAAGAATACGGCAAGACTTCTCCATTAGGTATGAGAAATATAACGCCAGAGCCGGCTCCATTCCTATGTGCGGCACCATCAAAGTACATTTCCCATGGAGTAGTAACCTAAACCACGAGCGCATCTTCATCAAGCAAGTCGTCCATTAACTCCCACTCGGTAGGAATAGGGTGGTCAGCTAGAACATCCGCAAATACTTGTCCTTTCCCAACCTTTTGAGGGATATATGCAATCTGAAACTGTTGCAGCTGAAGGTACCATCTTGCAAGTCGATCAGACAACACCGACCTGGTCATGACATACTTCAAAGGGTCTGCTCTAGATACAACACGAATAGTATGAGCTTGAAAGTAAGGCTTCAATTTTTTAATTGAGAACACAACGGCAAGGCAAAGCTTTTCAATAAGAGCGTACTTCAACTCATTCGGCGTCATTGTTCGGCTCACGTAATAAAGTGCATTTTCCTTCCCTTTGTCATTTTCTTGGGCAAGCAATGCCCCCACTGATCTTTCTTGGGCAGCAATATATAGGATTTAAGGGATGTCCCGGCACAGGAGCGGCTAAAAGGGGAGGTTTCATCAGATATGACTTGATTCGTTCAAAAGCATTTCGACAAGATTCATCCCACCTAAATAGAACGTCTTTCTTCATCAAATGACTGAAAGGTTGGCAACGACCGACTAAATTTGAGATGAACCTTTGGAGATACGCCAATTTTCCTTGTAGACTTTTGAGTTCATGAATATTTCGTGGCTCCGGCATCTTAACTATTGCATAAATCTTGGCTTGCTCGATTTCAATGCCTCGCTGACGATCAATGAAACCAGGGAACTTTCCCAATGTTACGCCAAATGCACACTTCATAGGGTTCATTCTTAATTGATACTTCCGCAGTCGCTCAAAGACTTTTTATAAGTCACTAATGTGATCTTTACTTTCCCTCGACTTTACAATAAGATCGTCCACATAACACTCAACATTCTTTTGCAACATGTCGTCGAAGATATTTTGCATAACCCTTTGATAGGTAGCACCTGCGTTCTTCAATCCAAATGGCATCACCTTGTAGCAATATATACCCTTTGGAGTACGAAAATCAGTCAATTCTTCATCCCTTGGAGCCATGCGAATATGGTTGTATCCGGAAGATCCGTCCATGAAAGACAAGGCTTCGTGTCCCATGGTAGCGTCAATCATTAGTTCAGCAATCGGTAGAGGAAAGTCATCCATAGGGCATGATTCATTCAAGCCTCTAAAGTCTACACAAACCCTGATTTGTCCATTCTTCTTTCTTACCAGCACAATGCTAGAAATCCAAGTTGGGTATTTGACTTCTCGAATCAACCCGGCTTCAATGAGCTTGTTAACTTCGGCTTCGAGCAATAGGACTATGTCAGGTCGAAACGTTCTTTGGGCTTGATTGATGGGACGAACATCTTTCTTTACCGATAAGTTTTGTACCGCCACCTTTGGGGCCAAGCCTGACATTTATTTGTATGACTAAGCAAACACATCCTTGAACTCGTGCAACAACTTAACGTAACTTTGTTCTTCATCACCTCCGAGCAATGCACTTATGTAAATCGGTCTTGGGTCATCGACGCTGCCCAAGTTTACCTCTTTTAACTCATCAACAGTGGCCTTGACACCCTCCTCCCATTAAACAGGTGCATCTTTGGCGTCTTCTTCAACATCTTCTTCACGAGAAGTGATATGGTATGACGACCCTACACTTTCTTCATCTCCATGAGCACCACGGTCTTCGTGAGTGCCACGGTTTGCAACTTGACTTTGAGCATTTCACCACAAGACACTATCAAGCCTTCGCGGTGAGTCGTTCGAGATGGGATCAGACATTGAACTTTCTTAGAGTTTGATGACTTGCGGTTTCTCTTAGCGTGTGTAGACATATGCGGGACACTCAAAATCTTAACTAAAACCTTTTATTTGGCCCAAGCCTATCGAAAACTATTTTATTCGGACGAAGCCTATCAAAGCCCATTTTATTCGGACCAAGTCTATCAAAGACCGTTTTATTCGGACCAAGTCTATCAAAGACCGACATGTGTGGCGTCTTCTTTTCACAGCCTGTTGTTGAACCCTCTACTTCGCCTATGTAGTTGGCGGTAGCTCTTTTTATGGCGATACGAATTGGGTTTGGTGGCTTGTAGCTATCTGAATGCTTGGAACGGTTGGTGGTAGCTATCCGAATGCTTGGAAAGGTATGCCTTTTTCAGCATAACTTGTGTGGCATTGTGTCCGTATGGCTTCTCTGTAGCAGCATCAAGAGTGAGGCCCTCCAATCGTGGTTCTTCATTAGGGTCATATCCAGCCTTGACTAGCAACTTGAATGCTTTTGGGTCAAAGCATTGCTCAATCTTCTTTGTGGGTGATGTTACATGCTCTGTTTCGGGCCCTTTGGATGGACGAACAAATCTTTCATAGCCCTTTCCATTCAAGTGTTGTAAGAGGGAATGTAAGTTCTTTCAAAGCCTTTGTCTCAAGGAGAGATCCATAGATTTTACTCTTTTCTGTGTCACTTGTGTTATCGGAGCCGTGTACACCGTGCTACTGGAGTTGCTTGGTTCTATCGAGTCCCACGGTGCTCTTTCCTTCAATGTAGTATTTTGCATCCGCAAAGTGTGATTCAGCATCAGAAAAAGGCTTTACATCACCATGTACCTTTCTTTCGACTCCATCTTGGTAATATCCAAAGCACTGATGTAATGTTGAAGGAACAACGCCATTTTCATGTATCCAAGGTCGACCCAATAACATGTTGTACGATGTGTTGGATTCGATGACATAGAATAGCGTACTAGACGACATATCTTTAATAAGAAGATCTAATCTTGTGATGTCGATGGCTCTTTGCCCCCCTTGGTTGAAACCTTAGATCATCAGACGACTACTTGATAGCTCATCCACCGAGATCCCTAATTCAGTCAAAGTGCGTAGAGGCAAGATATTGACTGCATAGTCTCCATCGATCAGCATTCGATTGACTATTTGCTTGCAAATATAGTCGGCGACAAACAATGGTTGGTTGTGGAGTTTGGAACCTAGTAGAAGGTCTTCATCAGTGAAGCATATAGTGGACATACATTGGTTTGTTACATGAGAAGTCTTTGAAGTAGAGTCTACAATTTTCTCTTCTTTGTGAGTCGCATTGCATGAAACGACGATGTGGGAGTCGTCCAGATTATCAAATTGCTTGAGAGTGCAACAAGGTTTGATGACACGACATCCTCTTCTAGAGTGATCCTCCCATCATGAGCCAACCGCATCACCTTATCTTTGAATATGAAGCAATCATGGATTGGGTGTCCTACGAGACGGTCATACTTGCAATACTTAGGATCATCAGAGCGACAAGCCTCTTCTGGTCTCTTCATTTTAGGCAGTTCAATCAGGTTAGCTTTGACCAAGTCGTCAAATATGGTTGAAACGTCAGAATCAAGGAATGGATATCTCTTTGACCACATCTCCTTGAGTGTCGTACTCATTTGCTCATTAGCTTGTGAATTACTGGCATTTTTAGATACCGCAACGCTTTTTCGTTGGTCACTGTTATCATTTGCCTTGGCTTGGATTCTTAACGGGGAAACATTCACCGCCATAGACTCCTATGGTAGGTGTTTTGTTGAAAGTCTTTCCACCTTTCCTTGCATATTGTTTGTCTTTGAATCTTTTCGGATCTTGCAGAGGTGGTCCATTGACTCCACTTGTCACCATACTCAATTCCATGTCCTGAGCACGAGTTGCTAACTCTTCAAATGTCCTTGGTTGTATTCCTTGAAGAATGTAACGAAGCCCCCATTACCTGCCTTGGATACACATCTCTATAGCCGAGGTCTCGGACAACCGATCCTTGCAACTCAGACTCAAGTTTCTCCAACGGTTTATGTAATCAATCACTGGCTCTTCATCCCTTTGGCGAGCATTTGTGAGTTCAATCATGCTGACGATCCTTCTCGTGCAGTAGAAGCAATTGAGGAATTCTTGCTCCAACTCGTCCCAACTATTAATCGAGTTTGCTTCCCAGTCAGTGTACCAATCAAATGCATTTCCCTTCAATGAGCGGACAAATTGCTTGACAAGATGATCACTGTAAGTTCTGGAATTCTTGCAAGTCTCAACAAAATGAGATAAATGTTGCTTTGGGTTGCCTTTGCCATCAAACTGTTGGAAATTGGGTGGTTGGTAGCCATTTGGCATCTTCAAGCTATCTGTCCTTTGAGTGTACGGTTTGGAATAGGAGAATGATGATTTGAAGCCTCTGTCTAGCTTGTCCTTGATTGTTCCCATGATGAACTCCTTCAATTGATCAGTAAGGATCATGCCATTTGAAGAGACTTGGAACTCCTTGGTAATAGGCTTTTCTTTCTCATTCGATTATTGCTTCATGGATGTTTCACCCTCTTCAAAGCCTCTAACCTTCAGTTCCTTTACATGAATTTCTTCCACCTTGTCTTCCCTACTCAGAAATTTATCTATCTTGGAGTATTGGTCTTGCACATGTTTGTTCAACATCTCTATGGCTTTGGTCAAAATCCTAATTTGTTCCTCCAAAGTTGTAGCGCTTGTTGTCAATGCGTGCATTGTATCCAGCGGAGATGAAAAACCTGATGCGGAGTAAGGAGTTGGTGGGGAGGAGTCGTCGCTTTCAACATCCCCGTCATTGTTGACGTTGTTAGAGACAAATGAGTCCTTTTGAACAATGTCATGGACGACTTCACTTGTCATCTTCGTGGATGGATCAGCCAATAAGTCGGACACCCTTATTGTCTTGACTGGTGCCATATGGTTGACTTGTTGTTCTTGATGAAAGGAGATGAGAGGTAGAGAGGTCCCACCGAGCGTGCCAAATTTGTAATCACAAATTCTTGAATTATGAAAATAAAAACAAGAAAAATATTACAAAACAATTTTTGAGTAAATTTAAAAATACAATTGTACTTCAATCTCTATCTAATCCTCTGATTCAATTCTACAAGAACAATATCAAAATTTGTGGTGAAAATCTTCAATTTGATCTTCACTGAAATGATTTGAACTTGGAAGAACGTTAATTCGAGGGTTTTGGACTTGATCTCGGATTAAACGGTGATTTGATGAGGATTTGACTTGAGGATTTGATGAACACAGTTTTGATTTGAGGATTTGATGGACACTGATTTGTCTTGGGGATTGGATGGAGACCGATTTGACTTGGAGATTTCATGAACACCAATTTGACTTGGGGATTGATGAACAATGATTTGACTTGGGGATTCGATGAACAATGATCGGACTTGAGGATTTGATGAAGGATGATATGATCATCGTCCTTAGTTCTTTAGATTTTTTGGGTTTTGATCTTTCTAGTACAAATTTTGATCTTCAGAAACAGTTTTTGGAGGGTCTTGTGACTTGATCTCGGAACAAAATAGATTTTTGGTTTGAATGTTGTTGAAGAACGGTATGAATTTGATTTGGATTTCTTGAATTTGTTGAAGATTTGATTTTCTTGGCAGAGATCCGATCTTCAAAAAATGATTTTTGGATGAACTTGAGGCTAGATGGCGGATTGAAAGATGTTCTTAACGAAGAACATATTCAAGATTGTTGAAGGATACCTTTGAAGATTGATGAGCTTGTTGGAGAGGATTTGGACTTCCTTGCTCTGAATTCTCGAATCTTCAATTGTTATTTTTGTTCTTCGAGAGCCCCGTTATTTATAGTTGTAGAGTGAATCTCAATCAGAATCTCCTGATGAGATGAACGGTTGTGATCGCGTCTACGATTTCTTGATTTGGAAGACTTGATCTAAATGAATCTTCTTGATATCTCTTGAATATGGAATCTTGGAGGAGAAGACTTTCATTGTATTGATATTTGATAAATATATTTATTTAACCGTGTAAAATATTAGGATTAAATAATATATATTTATTTTTCTTTTCTTGCTTCACAAGAGTTGCCATTATTTAATTTAATTGGATGATTTAACTTCAATTAATAAATAAGACATTATTCAATTTATCCATCATATATATTAAAATCAATAAATTTAACTACTTTACTTTGGAAATAAATTTAATATAAATCTCAAATAAATAGAAAAATAAATTGAAAATTAATATATTATTCTCCACGCGTCGAAACTTAATTAGACACAAATTTTAAGTGTCTACAGCAACGATAGCAAGAGCATAAGTGCCTCGATTAGAAGAGCCATTGCACAGGCTAGTGCTGCTTCTGGGTATATATCTTTATGCGGTGGAAGGCGAGGTCACTATAGAGGTAGAGGTCGCTCAGTTCAGCCTAGGATGAGATTGTGGGTGTTCTTCTTGTGGAGAAGGGTATTGAAGAAGTTTCTACCCTCATCGTTGTGATGGGGTAAGATGTTCTTTACATGGTAGCGAATCTAATAGTTGTTATTCATGTTGATGCTAAGTGACGTAGCGGAAGCTTATAGGAAAGATAGGAACGACACACAAAAATCAAAAGCTTGTTGATTCACGAAGAATACCAAGAAATTGATGCAAAAAGAGAGAAACTCTCAAAAACTTTATTCAATAATCAACTGAATGTCTTCTTAGGGTTTACATAGAATATATACCCTAAAAGCATAACTAAAATAGGAAATAACGTTTTTTTTCCAAAAAAGGAAAAAATCGAAATAAAAACATAAACTAAAAGTTCTACTCATAAGGAACACGCTCCAACAAATGGAATGCAATTCCGAGTTCTAGAAATAAAGATATAACTGAAACAAAAATTACTAAAAACGGCAAAAACGGCCTTTTCGAGGCCTAAAAGAAGGAATTTGGCTAAAATCGGCTCCCTTAATTTGGCTATGGTTCCTTGGCCCGTTTCGGATAAAATTTGACTATTCGCACGTCAAAAACGGACCGAGCCAAAATCAGCCTCTCATCTTGGGATGATCCCGTTTCACCATAAACTCCAACGCTTTCTCGACTGCATCATTCCCGCCAGGGTGAGAAAAATTCACCCTCGAATTTGGCACATGCAGATCCCCATCATCATCATCATCAGAATTATCTCCCCGAAACGGCACCAAGTGTTTGACATTAAACACATCAGAAGTACGAATATGACTAGGCAGCTTCAACCGATAAGCACTGGGATTGATCTTCTCAACAATCTCTACTGGAGCAAGCTTCTTTGCCGAGAGTTTGTTATACTCATGTGCTGGAATACGATCCCGAGTCAACACTGCCCATACAAAGTCACCCACCTAAAACTCAACATTGCGCCTCTTTGTATCAGCAGCACGCTTGTAATCCAAGGCAGCAGCTTGCAAGTGGTCATGAGCCTGGGAGTGCACCTGCTGCAACTGCTGGATAAAATCCTCCGCCTTGCCATGCATCTTGACCGAGGCAGTCACCGGAACTAAATCAAGGGGACCCCTAGGAACGAGGCCATACACCACTTGAAAAGGACTGAACCCAGAACTGCGGTTGACAGCGTGATTATGAGCAAACTCAGCTTGGCACAATTTCTGATCCCAGGACTTAAGATTATCACCCACAAGGCAACGCAACAAATCACCCAAAGAACGATTCACAACCTCGGTTTGACCATCTGTTTGTGGATGATAAGCACTACTGAAATCCAGTCGTGTATTCACCATGCGCCACAAGCTACGCCAGAAGTGACTAAGAGAGAGAGTGTCCCGATCAGACACAATTGACGTGGGCAGCCCATGCAAACGATAAACCTCACGAAAGTACAGCAAGGCAACATTAACAGCATCAGTAGTCTTCATGCAAGGGATAAAGTGCACCATCTTTGAGAAACGATCCACCACCACATAAATAGAATCAAATCCACGCTGAGTTCGTGGTAACCCCACAACAAAATCCATGCTCACATCAGTCCACGGCTGTGTCGGGATAGGTAGTGGCATGTACAACCCAGCATTTGTAGCCTTACCCTTAGATAACTGACAAACCCGACAACGCTCCACAAACTTACCCACGTCCCTACGCAAAGATGGCCAAAAATATGAAGCCGTCGCGAGCTGGAGGGTCCTACCACGACCCACATGACCCTCATTATGCAACTCCTGAATAATTTTCACGCGCAAACTACCCTCTGGAATGCACAACTGAGTACCCCGAAACAGAAAACCATCCACCCATGCAAATTCTGATTGTACCCCACTCTGCATATCCCGAATCACGCTAGAAAAGTATGGATCAATAGAGTACAAATCACGCAAGTTGTCAAATCCCAGAACCTCGACGCGCATCTCCAAGAGCATGTTATGACGCCTACTCAACGCATCTGCAATCTTGTTCAAAGCACCAGCTTTATGCTTTATCACGAAAGTGAACTGCTGCAAGTAAGCAATCCATTAAGCATGCCGAACAGACATTTTATCCTGAGTTCCAAGGTGTTTAAGGGCATCATGATCAGTATATAAGATGAACTCCTTGTGAAAAAGGTAGTGACGCCAGTGTCGTATAGACTGAACAATAGCATAGAATTGAACATCATAAGTGCTATATCGAGACTTGGAACCAGCCAACTTCTCACTAAAAAAGGCCACGGGGCGATTACCCTGACTCAACACACCCCCAATACCAACCTTTGATGCATCACAGTGTAACTCAAATGGACGAATGAAATCAGGTAAGACCAATACGGGAGCAGTGGTCAATTTCTCCTTGATTAACTGGAAAGACATATCAGCCTCATCGGTCCACTGAAACTTACTACCCTTCATGCAATCCGTGATTGGCGCCATGATACTACTAAAGTGAGGGATAAAACGACGATAAAAGGATGCCAAACCATGAAAACTTCTAACCTCAGTGATAGTTGTGGGCCGAGGCCACTGGCTTATTGCCTCCACTTTAGATGTATCAACTGCTAACCCATCCTTCGAGACCACATATCCCAAAAACACTACACTATCAGTGAGAAACGAGCACTTCTTCACTGCAGCGTAAAACTCATCCCTACGAAGCACGTTAAGAACTTCCCGAAGGTGCTGAACATGATCAACATCGTTAGCACTATAAATCAGAATATCATCGAAATAAACTACAACGAATTTACCGATGAAGGGACGAAGGGCCTGATTCATGACGCGCATGAATGTGCTTGGTACGTTTGAGAGACCAAAAGGCATAACCAGCCACTCATATAACCCCTCCCTAGTCTTAAACGCTGTCTTCCACTCGTCACCTTGTCTGATTCGGATCTGATGGTACCCACTCTTCAAATCCAGTTTGCTAAACACACACGCACCAGTAAGTTGGTCCAATAGATCATCCAGTCGGGGAATAGGAAAGCGATAACGTACAATGATTTTGTTAACCGCTCTACTATCCACGCACATACGCCATGTCCCATCTTTCTTTGGAGTCACAATGGCAGGAACAGCACAAGGACTCAAGCTCTCCCTCACGTACCCCTTAGCCAATAGTTCCTCCACTTGTCTACGCAACTCCTCATGTTCTGTGGGACTCACTCGATAATGTGCACGATTAGGTAAAGCTGCACCAGGCACCAAGTCGATTTGGTGTTGAATATCACGCAAAGGTGGTAATCCTTCCGGCAACTCGTCTGGGAAAACATCACGAAACTCCTGCAACAACGGTTGAACTGCCAGCGGGACTTCGTGATCATCTTCTACCAGTTTTCCCACCATCACATACACAATTCCCGACTCTTCCATCTTTGCCTCGAATCTCTTTCTGGTCAAGAAGTTGGTACCCTTCCCGCTTGACTGTGGTCCTTTATCAGGCAGCAACACAATCTTCTTCCCGCCAAACAGAAAGCTATGAGTATTCGCGAACCCATCATGGACTGACCGCCTATCAAATTGCCACGGCCTACCTAACAGTAGGTGGCACGCATCCATCTCTACGACATCACACAAAACCTGATCCTTGTAAGTAGGTCCAATCGAAAAACTGATCCGAGCACGTTGAGATACCTCGACATCGTTTCCTCTCTTTAACCATGCCAATTTATAAGGTTTGGGATGCTTCTCAGTCTGTAAACCCAACTTCTTAATAACCTCCTCAGCCACTACATTCTCACAACTGCCAGAATCAATAACCATTCGACATACCTTTCCCTCTACTGTGCATGTTGTCTGAAATATGTTGTTGCGTAGCCAGTCAGTCTTGTTTTCCGTGGGAGTAATGAGGCTGCGCCTCACCACTAAAGCTTGGCCAACATCCCCAGCAACAAATTCTTCATCATCTACTGCCTCTTCTTCGAATTCCTCATCAAAAACAGGCGGACCATCATACTCACCATTAGTCTCATCAACAAATAGTCCTCTACGCGGATTCTTAGGACACTCAGACTGCCTATGACCCGTAATTCCACAACCAAAACAACGGATACCAGCCCCTGGGCGTGTTGGTTGTTGGATAATGCCCGTTTTTGGTGGCCCCGATTGCACAGTGTTACCGGGACGTGTGACTTGTTGCGAGCTACCCGATGAGTTCCCAATACTGAGAGGGTTCATGACTCTCCGTGACTGTTGCTTATCAATTTGCACTGCTCGCTGGTGTGCCTCAGAGACAGAGACTGGATCAAACATATTCAGCGTATCCTGAATCTGTGGACGAAGACCACTCACATAACGTGACACCAATTGATCCTCCGTTTCCATCAAGTCGTTCCTAGTGATTAACAAGTGGAATTCAGTGGTATAGTCACTCACAGACTTCCCCCCTTGATGCAAATTCTGCAACTGTTGATACATAGTACGCACATAATTGTAGGGTAAAAACTGTTTCTTCATATGTTTCTTCAGTTTATCCCAAGACACAAGTTTAGGTTTCCCCTGTCGAGACCTCGTCACCTTAACTTGCTGCCACCATGCCGCTGCTCTCCCCCGAAACCTAGTTGCAACGAGAGAAACACGTTTATCATCTGGAACATCTTTAAAGTCCAAAACCTCATCAACTGCAGTTACCCAATCCAAGAATTCTTCTGGGTTCAACCCTCCCTGAAATTCTGCTATGTCCACCTTAAATCCTGATTCCCAACGTGGATTGTACTCTTGGACACATTGTCTCCGAGCAAAAGGATTCTCTTCCTCTTCATCCTCGAACGATTGGTCGTCATGTCTTGGTGTTGGAGCAGCCTGTTGTTGTGCAACCATGGCTGCCATCTGTTGCGTCAACAATTCGACTTGCTGACGTAACTGTGTGAATTCCTCACGTCTATCTTCTTCCTGACGTTTTCTGGGCGGCATAGTGAAGGAACGAACCTGGGACTGATGCCAACTGACGTAGCGGAAGCTTATAGGAAAGATAGGAATGACACACAAAATCAAAAACTTGTTGATTCACGAAGAATACCAAGAAATTGATGCAAAAAGAGAGAAACTCTCAAAAACTTTATTCAATAATCAACTGAATGCCTTCTTAGGGTTTACATAGAATATATACCCTAAAAGCATAACTAAAATAGGAAATAACGTTTTTTTTCCAAAAAAGGAAAAAATCGAAATAAAAACATAAACTAAAAGTGCTACTCATAAGGAACACGCTCCAACAAACGGAATGCAATTCTGAGTTCTAGAAATAAAGATATAACTGAAACAAAAATTACTAAAAACGGCAAAAACGGCCTTTTCGAGGCCTAAACGAAGGAATTTGGCTAAAATCCGCTACCTTAATGATCTTTATATGATTACTATGGTTCCTTGGCCCGTTTCGGATAAAATTTGACTATTCGCACGTCAAAAACGGACCGAGCCAAAATCAGCCTCTCATCTTGGGATGATCCCCTTTCACCATAAACTCCAACGCTTTCTCGACTGCATTACTAAGGCTCTAGAGCCTGGTGAGGTTGGAGCATTGCTACCTAGACCCAAGACTGGCAAGAGTAGTGCAGTTGGTTCCTCTAGTGCACCACGTAAGCCAAGTACATGTGGGAATGGGTCTTTCACTAGTCATAAGAAGTGTGCAATTTGCGTCCTTGTGATTATAGACTTTGTAAATTGGCAAAAGATGCCAAGGCACACGCCAAGGTTAAGGAAAAAGTCAATGATAAGGCTAAAGAGATAGCAAAGGCCCAGCTGATCCGAGTATGAATGGTTTTGCAAAGAAGAGGAAGGATCATGTAAGGCCTTCAAAGGCATATCTGATGACATCTGACTTCCTTCATGGTGACCCACCAAATCATCACGATAACAGGGTGTGTTACAGAACAAAGTCAGGTCCCAATCAAGAGTTGACGATCCATATTCCTTTGGTATGGCGGGGAGCATTATGCCAATGGTGAATGACGACAAGTTCATTTGACAGCTCAAAAGGAGAGATGGTTTGAGGAGTTTTGTAAGCCAGAGTTAGACTTTGACTAACCACTGTTCTTTTACATTTTGCTCTATTTGGAGAATGTTAGCTTGTGCATGTTGGGAATTTTCAGTTATTCATTGTGTTGGGCCATTTTTTTTTTTTTTTTGATAAGCAAAATTTTTATTAATAAGCGAAAAGAGTACAAGAAGTACACAAGAAAAAATTCCAAAGTTCAACCAATTCTCAAACAGAACAAAGGAAATTGATACCAATGGACAAAGGAAAAAGACATGTCTTTCTTAGAAGCTTTAACTCAAACCCAAGCTCTAACTTTAGTGACTTCAATCAACTTGTCAATATCCATTGTTACATTGTTAATGAGCCTGATCGAGTCTCTAATATTCGAAACAAATGAGTTGAGGGTGGAAGTTCCACATTAAGAAACTCCAATCGAGAAAGTGGCTAAGACTCACATATGTTGTTTGCCGTAAGAAAATCCGCAAACACGAGTTAGCTAAGTTGCATAAAAAAAATATGGTAATAAAATTGAATTTAAGTATAATGTCAATGTGCATAAGTAGTAGCAATAGCAACAAATGTTTGCAAAAGTGGATTTTTAATTAGAAATGTGCAAACTACAGAAAAATATTAATGGATAGATTTAAAGGGGAATAAGTACTGATAGCTAGAATGATTTAATTCCATATTTCATCAGATAAAAGAGACTTTGCTGGTGGTAGACAAGCTACGGCTTTGCGCTTCCTAATAGAGTATTTTTGGTAGCTGCCCTTCAGTTCCTGAGCCGGAGCCATCGAATGTAACTGAACAAGCAACTGTGCACAGTCCCTTTTTTAGAGAAAAAAAAACGAAAACAGATAATCAAAGACTTTTTTGACAAAACATAAAAATATTTAAATAACAAAGATTACTTACAAAATATCTGTCTCTGAGTATCCAGTGTCTAATTCAAGTACATTGTTCCAAAAAGGGAATCTGTTTAAGGTACACCTTGCTGCGTATACTGCAGCGGCAGCAATCAGGGATGGGTAGTTCTTCATAACTGCAAAACTCATCATCCCAAGCTCGGCCAAGAAATAAGCCATGTTCTCAAACTAAATTAAAAATACAAATACTCAATGATTAGTTTTGAAGATAATAAATCCAAACATGAGCTTATGATAGATGCATTCTTGCAACTGAAGACCTGGGACAGGCTCTTATGAAGCGCACAAGAAAAACATAGCGTGTAGGTACAGTCAACCGCCATTCTGGAACGCGTAAAATCCTTTTCTCCATGATATTTATTTTCTTTCTAGAGTGCACCTTGTACCAGACGTTAACCTACGAGAAGATAAACTTATAAAGATTATTATCATACATTGCAGCAAAAAAAAAAACTTAAGAAAAAAAAAAACTTAGTAAATGTATGTAAGTAAAGTAATGCACCTTCAGAGGCCTGATCTCTTCATACTTAGATGCCAATTACAGGGAAGCTACACCTACTAATTGTAAATATTTCCAATCACCAACAGCTGTACTTTCCAGAGCAAGGAATCGACCAATCACGTTTCTTAGGGCCGATTCTCTCGTGGATCAAGTTCTGATCTGTTCGGCCCAATTAATGATTGATGTTGTTTAGTTTAAATCATTAGGGTAAAGATGGAATGAAGATTAGATGATATCTTACTAAAGATATTATTCAACTTACCATGTAACTAACACATATCTCCTTATTACGCATCTAGACATGTTTAGGTAGCATATACAATTGATATCTTGCAGGAATCTCTGGGATAAGGCAAGTTATAAACGCGGATTACAACGGGACAGTCAGACGCGCTTATCTATAAGGAAAGAAGATCTGCGATGGTTGCCGCTAAGGATATGCGGAGATTCTGCTCATGCCTATATAAGGAGAAGACTCGACACAGTTGAAAGACACTTTTGAAAAAGATATTAGTGAGTGAGTACTGTATCGAGTCAAAGGTTTTTAAAGAACATTAAGTCAGAGAAACTCTGGAGTAGCTTAGTGTGTTCTTCGATTCAATCGAGTTTTTCGAAAATAAGTTAAGGGATAGGTATTGCAACCACAAATATTAGAGGGAGTCTAAGTTTTGGGTTGATGTAAAACCTACATTGTAAATCTTAAGTAGGATACTGTTTGAGCCAAACATTTGGGTGCAAGCCCCGTGGACTAGGACCATTTGGACCGAACCACGTTAAAACTCTTTGTGTTCTTTACTGTTTTTATATTTAACTGTCTTCTATTAGTTGCAACAGAAAACTGGTTATAAAGCATAAAAACACTACAATCTGTTCTAGTTATGAGTGCAGTTGCGACTACTGTCAAGTTCAACTGCATTCTGCAATAAGTAGGATAGATCTAAGATATTTCAATTGGCATCAAGAGCGGGTCACTATATTACATAGTGTAGATTCTGGATCAAAGATCTTTTAGTTTTGTTTTGTTTAAACATTGTCATGGAAGAAATGAGGGAAGGTCTGTCGACCATAAAACCCCCAATGCTGACAGCAACAAACTACTCCTACTGGAAGAATCACATGCAAAACTTCATCAAACAGGAGGACCAGAAGGCATGGAAAAGCATTTTAAAATGGTTGTCCCCACCCACCAATGAACAGGGAAGGGTCAAATGCGAACTGGAATGGATGGATGCTGAATAACTACTTGCAAATTATAATTCTACACTTTAAACATTATCCTAGTTGCAGTAGATTATGATCAATATAAAAGTATTTCTAACTGTGAAGTTGCAAGAGATGCGTGGCAGGCTATTGAGAACGCTCATCAGGGAAATGCTAAAGTACGTGCATCGAAGTTACAACCGCTAAATGATCAGTTCAACTTCGTAAGAATGGAAGAAACAGAGACCATTGCGCAGTTCCATTCCAAACTCAGACACCGAGCAAGTGAAGCCACCATCCTTGGAGATGACTTCCCAGAGTCCAGAATTGTACAGAAACTACTAGGTTCACTTCCGGGAAGATTTGCAATGAAAGTCTCAGCTATTGAACAAGCGAAGGACATCAACACCCTACCCCTAGCAAATCTCATGGGTTCCCTCACTACATGGGAAATGAAACTCAAAAGAGAAGGAGACACTATCTCCAAAGGAGTTGCACTACAAGTAAACCTCCCTCAGAACAGTCCCAACTCAGAAGTGGTACAATCACTGGCTCTCCTCACAAAGAGGTTCAACAAAATGAACAAACACTGGAGTAAAGGTAACACTTCTAGTAATGTTACAAGTCCCTCTGATAATTTTAAAAAACCTTTTGCTGCTAATAGACTTGACAACAAAAGGTCCGAAAAGGGTATTCAATGCAGGGAATGCCTAGGCTTTGGACACATTAAGGCTGACTGTCCAAACCTCCTTGTGAAGAACAAGAATCGGGCACTAGTTGCTTGGAGTGATGACGAATCTGAAGAAAGTGACGAGGAGTCTGAAGAAGTGGCAGATGTTGCACTCTCATCTTTCATCCAGTTTGCTAGAGCAAATGTGGCAGTTGCAATTCAAGATCTTGTTGAATCTGACTATGATTCACTAGATAATGATGAAGACGAACCTGTAATCGACATGGATACCGTCCTCAAGAGAAACTCAGAACTAGAGGCGCAACTCAAAATTCTATCGTCGTTTGGCAGTCCAGTCAAGATGAATAACAAGATCATGGAACAGGAAAGAAAAATATTGTCACTTACTAGGGAAAGAGACCTTATATCTGCTGATTTGGACACTGCACTTAATGCACATAAAGCACTGAAAGAAGTATGTGCTCTTACTCGGAAAGAACTAGATGCACTGGTTAAAAATGTAAAGCTACTCACACCAGGAAACTGAAAAACTGGAGGAAGTTCTGGATACTCAAAAAGTCGCAACTGGAAAGACCGGGCTAGGTTACAGTGAATCAGTGGATCTCAAGTTTCTAGGAGATATTAAGATCACCATGTCCAAGAGGAAGCGAGTACCTAAAGGAGTGGAAATTCCACTTAACTACAACTAGATACAACCTCCCCAGGCTCAGGTATATCCTAGTCGTAACTCATTTGTTCCATTAACTAATCATAACTCTTCTAACAGTTATCCGAGAGGGCGATTTGTTCCTACTTGCCATCACTGCGGAGTACAAGGGCACATAAGATCTTACTGCTACCAACTATGGGAATCACAGCACGTGCCTCATCCCATCAAGGCTAGTGTAGAAACCAAGAAGAAAAGAAGGAGCCGCAGGAAGAAGAAAGTCAAGAGGAGTGGAACAACAATGCTTGTTGCAACAGACACACCAATGAAACAAGTTTGGGTTAAAAAACTACCCAGCAGTCTTACATGCCTTACAGCATGTAATTCCACATCTCAGCATACATCTTCGTCTAGCTCCTGGTTCTTTCACAGTGGCTGTTCCAGGCACATGACAGAAGATAAGAGCATCCTGCCCAACCTCATTTACGAACGAAAAGGTGATGCGGTGTTTGGAGATGGAAACCGAAGAAAAATCCTTGGAAAAGGAACACTGAATGTAAAAGGTTTTCCTAAACTCAAAGATGTTTTCTATGTAGATGGGTTGCATGCCAATCTTATCAGTATCAGTCAACTGTGCGATAATGATCTGTATGTTCGTTTTACCAAAGATGAATGTGAGGTTGTAGATCAGAATCAAAACAGGGTCCTATAGGGGCTAAGGAGTGTTGAAAATTGCTATACTATGGTAAATTGTAACTCTGCCATTAGATCTCTAACCTGTAACTTTAGCACAGATAATCTTCAGATCTCTGGCACCAAAGACTTGGTCACATAAACTTCAAGGCTCTTTCTCACCTTTCCAGTAGTCAAAGTGTGAGAGGTCTGCCTAAGCTTGGACCAAAGCCTCTTGAGAAGTGTGGATCCTGTCTTGAAGGGAAACAGAAGAAAGTAGGCCATGCAGTGTTGCAACACACCCCTTCTGTAAGAATCCTTGAACTCATCCACATGGATCTGGTACGACCCATCCAGAAAGAAAGCCTCTCAGGTAAACGATATATATTTGTGTGTGTAGATGATTTCTCACGATTCACATGGGTTGAATTTTTAAAAGAAAAAAATGAATCCTTTTTGGTTTTCAAGAACCTGTGCAACACAGTTGCAACTGAGAAAGATCTACCTGTTAAAAGGATCCATAACGATCATGGTAAAGAATTTGAAAACTCCAGTTTCAATAATTTCTGATCTGACAGAGGCATTTTTCATGAGTACCCATCTCCAATAACACCACAACAAAACGGTATAGTGGAAGGAAAGAACAGAACCTTGGTTGAAATGGCCCGAGTTATGCTGAACTCGAAGAAACTGTCCATTATGTTCTGGGCATAAGAAGTAAATACTGCATGCTATGTTGCAAACCGAGTATACCTACGACCAGGTACAACTAAAACTGCGTATGGACTATGGAAGGGTAAGCGTCCTAATGTTCAACATTTTCACGTATTTGGTTGTGCCTGCTATGTACTCAATGATAGAGAACCTAGAGGTAAGTTCCAACCCAAGTCTGATTTGGGAATATTTGTAGGGTACTCTCGCAACAGTCATTCATATCGCATATTTAATGTTCGCACACAAACTGTTGTGGAGTCGTCTAATGTTGAATTTGATGACTACAGGGACTTTGCTTCAACTTCCTCTGAAGTCAAAATCACGGAGCTGGTTGAAGAGGAGGATGAACAGCTGCCAAATACGTCCAGAAACACCATTCAGGTTGCAACTGACTCTGTCGAACCCCAAGTCGCAACCACTGCTGCAGCACCAAGAGAAGGTGACTCCCATCCAGAGACAAGTGAAAGAACTAAACCTCTAGATGCCCCACCTCACATTAGAAGAAACCACCCGCCTGAGGCTGTCATTGGTGAGATGAGTGAAGGAATCCGTACACGAGACCTTCCGCGCAAGTGGTATGATCAAATGGTGCGGTTTGTCAGTTACACCTCTAAAATTGAACCCAAAAATGTCAAGGAGGCACTCTTGAGCGAAGCATGGATTGAATCCATGCAGGAGGAACTGAATCAATTTGAAAGAAATGATGTGTGGGAACTAGTACCTAGACCTGCCAAAGTAAATATCATTGGTACTAAGTGGATATTCAAAAACAAGACCGATGAATCCGGGAACATTATTCGAAACAAGGCGAGACTCGTTGCACAAGGCTACACACAAGTTCAAGGAGTGGATTATGATGACACCTTTGCACCAGTTGCAAGACTGGAATCCATTCGTCTCCTACTTGCAGTTGCATGTGTCCTACGCGTCACACTGTTTCAAATGGATGTTAAAAGTGCCTTCCTAAATGGGTACCTAAATGAGGAAGTTTTTGTGGAACAACCCAAAGGGTTTATTAATCCACACTTTCCCAATTATGTACTAAAACTTAAAAGAGCACTTTATGGTCTGAAATAGGCACCACGTGCGTGGTATGAAAGACTCACTGTTCACCTTCTAGACAAAGGATATACCAGAAGAAGTGTTGACCGCACCCTGTTCTATAAACACGTTGGCACACACATTTTGGTTGCACAAATATATGTTGATGACATTGTGTTTGGTTCCACTTCCGCTAGCGAGTTGCAACAATTTGTCTTCATCATGAAAAATAAATTTGAAATGAGTATGGTTGGCGAACTCACTTACTTTCTGGGCTTACAGGTGAGGCGGCAGAATGATGGGATATTTGAATCCCAGACCAAGTATGCCAAGAATCTTGTCAAACGATTTGGACTTGAACATGCCAAACCAATGAAGACTCCCATGGGCTCAACTGATCGTCTCATCAAGGATGAAGGTTGCAACTCAGTAGACGCCAGTCTCTACAGGAGCATGATTGGGAGTCTACTGTATCTCACGGCTAGTCGTCCAGACATCTGTTTCAGTATTGGAGTCTGTGCGCGATACCAATCGAATCCTAAGGAGTCGCATCTAAAGGCTGTAAAAAGGATCATTTGATACATCGCAGGTACAGCTAAGTTCGGACTGAGTTACAATTTTAACAATAACCTTTCACTTGCAGGTTATTGTGATGCCGACTGGGCTGGTTTTGCTGATGACAGGAAGAGTACCACAGGAGGATGTTTTTATCTAGGCACTAAGCATATTAATATTAGATATCACTACATCAGAGAACTGGTAGAAGCTAAGACTGTTGAGCTATTTCATTTGTGTACCGATCTTCAAATTGCAGACATCTTTACGAAAGCTCTAGATGTTACACGGTTTGAGCACCAACGAAAGTCCTTAGGCCTCTGCCTTATGTGAATTGCAGCAGGGACCCTGTTGCAACTACGGGTAACGGTTCTGTTTTCAATTACGCATCCCATTAATGAACAGTCTTCTTACTTATTTTTGTTGACTGTCTCCTCAGTCCCAACAGATGTTTCCAAAAAAGAAAGAAACAAAAAAAAAAACACACAAAAAAAGAGGGGAAACAACCCCTGCATGCTACAGCATTCAGCTACCCAAGCTAATAGGTGCAACTGGAAAAAGCTACCTGACCTAAAAGAATCAAGAGTGAAAGCTATCAATTCTTATCCCACGCGTCCGCCCATTGAAAAGAGCTACCTTGTTCACAAATGAGTCAGCGTGAAAGCTACCAGTTGCTTACAAAAATTAACTTTAGTTGTAACTGAGGAGCCAGCACGATCAAAGTCTTTTTTGACTCAGTTCTCCTTATGGGGTCCGTAATTTTAATTAAGAATTTTTATCCTTTGGGCCACTTTGTTACTACTTATTCGTAATTCTAATTAATTGTGGAGTCCTAATTATCTTGAGGGGGTAATCACGCTCGTGTAACATTAGGCAGCTTTTAAAATTATGTTTGTATAGATAAGGATAATTCCCATGATTTGCTCTACATGATTTGCCTCCATCTTGTTTTGACGTAGAATATCTTTCTCTTAAGATTCTGCTTCCAGTGTTACGCGTGTGTTTTGGAGGGAAAGTTTCCCCCTTTTATTAGGGCTACGATTATATTAATTGCACTCTTTACGCACTCTGCCCTCATAACTCTCTCTCTCTCTCTCTCTCTCTCTCTCTCTCTCTCTCTCTCTCTCTCTCTCTTTCCTTGCACTCTCACCGTCTCTCTAGTGCTTTCTGTTTTCTTTCTCTCTCAGATGGGTGGATCAATGAAATGCTCGACAGCTGTTCACTCCGACTCCGATGAACCCATTACGATGGATCCACTCCAGTCTCTCCCTCCTTCACCACCACCATCGGCTGAACATCCTGATGAAGTGGCTGACCAAGTTTCTCCTCCTGGTCAATCCTCCCCGACCACTACTCCGCTGTCTTCTCCGCCGCAATCCCCAGCTAAGGCCTCTGCCACGAACAAGGGCAAAACCAAAATCGGTGAATCCTTCACTGCCCAGGATGTACCTGGTGATGCTGAAAACGAACCCTCTATCCTTGCATCTACTGCTGGTGTTGCAACCAGGAAACGCACCAAAGTCCTTACTCGTAAGTCCGTCCGTCCTAGGAGACTGCATAAAATCTCTGAGCAGTCAGTATCTGAGGATGACTCCGATGACGATGCTCCCACAGAACCAACTGTCGCCGAAGATGAACCTGCCCCAAAGAAGTGCCGCCAGGCCTCTACCTCCAAAAAGACGGCCACCCCCGTTACCGAGGAACAATTTGCTTACCCAGAGGTTGCACCTGCACCTTTTGTTCTTAAGTCTGCCCAAGCCTTCTCTGCTCGTGTTTACACTCGTGAATCCCATACCCGCTTCACGGCCTACCTGAAGCACAATTAGGGGGAGGAACGCCCACTTGATGAAACGTCCTACGCCAACACTGACATTCTGGATTTGCTGACTGGAAGAGGTTGGCTGGCTGCGACTCAGAATGCCAGTAGCTACTCCAAAGTGCTCGTACAAGAATTCTATGCCAACTTGACTCCACAACTAGACGCCGAGGGTTCTCTCCAACGCCACATGATCTATGTGTGTAAGACTGTCTGGCCCTTTACTCCAGCGATTATCTCTGCGGCTATGGGTGTCCCTGAGGTGGACACTGGTGATCAATCGGAGTTGGGACTAGAGCGCAACATGAACAAAGTTGCAACCGAGCTCACTGGCGGGCTTGTCCGTTCTTGGCCCACAGGCCCCCTCACTACGAGTGATCTCACCAACAGGTACAATCTACTTTTTCGCATTCTAGTATGTCATTGCATGCCATGTACCCATGTCTCTTCTATGCACGTGGACGTCGCAAGCGTCCTTTTTCGTAGGGGCACGGGTGTACCGATTGATTTGGGGAAGCTTGTGTTTGAGCGTATCTACCGTGAGGCCTTTCAAGAGGCCCATCTCTCCCTTGGGTTCCCGTCTCTCATCTATCGCATTATCACTACCCACGTGCCATCCCTCAAAGCCAAACCGAAGGAGCTCATAAGTGTCCAAGGTGGTCAACAAACCACCCCCATCTCTAGTTGCAGCTGGCATACCTTCCAAGAAGGGATCGGCATCACTACCTGACGCCTCCGCCAGTCTCGAAGGCATTCACATGGAGTTGTCGCGTCTCGCAGGTCTGCTTGAGAAGCTTGCTAAGTCTCATGAGGAGATGAGCACCTCTCTGGCCCTCCAAGCCTCTAAGCTCGATCGACTGTTAGCTCAGACTGGTGCGAGCACCCCTTGATTAGTTTTCTCAAAAAGGGGGAGACGTTTGGGTAGGAAGGTTGGGTAGATGCAAGTCAGGGGGAGTACTTTTGTTAACTCTGAACAATTTCTGTTATTATTATGCCTATCGTTTTGTCGGATGGTTGCACCGATGTTGCAACCGCTAACCTCTCGTACTGTCTCTATTACTTGCATGGTGAACATTATTACTTGTGACATCCTAACCACTTGTGCAGATGGATAAATGATTTTGACAAAATAAATCAAAGGGGGAGATTGTTAGGGCCGATTCTCTCGTGGATCAAGTTCTGATCCGTTCGGGCCAATTAATGATTGATGTTGTTTTGTTTAAATCATTAGGGTAAAGATTTAATGAAGATTAGATGATATCTTGCTAAAGATATTATTCAACTTACCATATAACTAACACATATCTCCTTATTATGCATCTAGACATGTTTAGGTAGCATATACAATTGATATCTTGCAGGAATCTCTTGGATAAGGCAAGGAAATAAATGCGGATTACAACGGGACAGTCAGACGCGCTTATCTATAAGGAAAGAAGATATGCGATGGTTGCGACTAAGGATCTACGGAGATTCTGCTCATGCCTATATAAGGAGAAGACTCGACACTTTTGAAAAAGATATTAGGGAGTGAGTACTGTATCGAGTCAAAGGTTTTTGAAGAGCATTAAGTCAGAGGAACTCTGGAGTAGCTTAGTGTGTTCTTCGATTCAATCGAGTATTCCGAAAATAAGTTAATGGATAGGTATTGCAACCGCAAATATTAGAGGGAGTCTAAGTTTTGGGTTGATGTAAAACCTACATTATAAATCTTAAGTAGGATAATGTTTGAGTCAAACATTTGGGTGCAAGCCCCGTGGACTAGGACCATTTGGACCGAACCACGTTAAAACTCTTTGTGTTCTTTACTGTTTTTATGTTTAACTGTCTTATATTAGTTGCAACAGAAAACTGGTTATAAAGCATAAAAATACTACAATCTGTTCTACCTATGAGTGCAGTTGCGACTACTGTCAAGTTCAACTTTGACAACTGCATTCTGCAATAAGTAGGATAGATCTAAGATCTTTCAATGTTGATGGTCAAGTATAAAGTTTCAACTGATAATTTTAATCGTTCGTCATATGCGACCAACCAATCAATTAGAGCAGAGCGGCTTTGGTTGGTTCTTTCGGATTTGGAGTAGATATAATCAAGAGGCCTTTCCTGGTTTTGAATGGACAATAGTAAAGGTAATTAAATAAGCATTTGAATAAGCAAGTTATTATGATGAT
This sequence comes from Linaria vulgaris, assembly GCA_948329865.1. Lineage (NCBI taxonomy): Eukaryota > Viridiplantae > Streptophyta > Magnoliopsida > Lamiales > Plantaginaceae > Linaria > Linaria vulgaris. Next base: position 4,658,652 of record OX415253.1, on the reverse strand, counting down.
CGGACAACGAAATATTTACCTCAACTGCCTTGTAATATTTGTAGATGTCTTCAACATATTCCACAACCTCAAATTGGTTTCTAACGTTAGCAGCAAAAATCTCCAATTTTTTATCAATCGTTTTTGCTCTGACTAGAGTAGATTCCTGAATTTTCATTAGTGAGGCTTTTTTTCTTCTTTTTTTTTTTGATAACCAACAATCAGGGCATTAATAGGAAAAGTCATTGCAAAAATTGGTCAATGGGAACCCCACATCACAAAAACAATTAATTGTGAGGTCATGAACATTCAAGTGTTTGGACCAACAAAACAAAGAAGCCCAACGAGCTAGGTTATGGGCGGAATAATTCACATTACGAGAGATAAATTTAAACCTCCAAATGGGCCAATTTTGCCAAATTTTCCGAATGGCAATAACAATAGGAGAAATTGTCCACGGAATAATAGCCAAAGGATCAATGATAGAGCTAATAAGGATGAGACAATCTGATTCAAGAATGGCCTTCCTCGATTTAGCATGGTTAAGACTTTGACAAGCATGGAGGAGGGCAAGGGCCTCGACAACAATTGGTTCCATGCAAAGGTGGAACGAAGTTGATGCGAACAAAATAGAGCCATTTGAATCCCGGATGAGGAAGGAGGTGTAAGATCTTCCAAGCTTGAAGGAAGCATCACAATTGACTTTGATCCACCCAAGCCGCGGTTTTGTCCATTTGTTGGAAACTGGTGCACTAATTACCAAGCATTTGAGCATTTGAGCCCGCCAATGTTCTTCCGCCGAAGCGTTGGCCTTAGAAACAATTTCCTGAACTGTCAAAGAGTTAGCACCATGAACAACATTATTTCTATTTTGCCAAATAAGATCACAAAGAGTGCCAAAATAAATTAAGCATCTATCCTTATCATAAGAGTTTAGACAGAAACTCCCTTTGTTAAAAATAAAAAGCTCAATCCATTCTTCGATGGTCCACCGGCGAAAAGCATTAATGTTGATGTTCCAAGTATAGAGGAGCCAAGCTTGGACCGTAAATGGACAAGTAAGAAAAGTATGCTCCATAGTTTCAATATCCGAGTTACAGACTGGAGAAGAGACGTCTTGAATTTTGAAGATAGAGTTAAGTTTGCTTCTAATGGGAAGGACTTTAGAAACCATCTTCCAAATGAGGAGCTTATGCCTATTATGAATCTTGGCACTCCATATCTTTTTGAAAAGTTTTGAAATATTAGGATCAAGATTTGGAAACCTATGAGATTGATGAACAATATATGCACTCTTGGAGGAGAAAATCCCTGACTTGGAGGGAATCCAGAGTGGAGAGGGACTCGAAGCAATTGGAGAAATTTGAATTTTAAGAATTTCTTTAACCACGAGTTGATCAAAAGTTGCCGTGAGAATAACAACATCCCAAGAATTTGAAATCGGGCAAATAAGAGACTTGACATATAATATGTCATCTTGAGAAGGATCAAGAGGTTCTTTAGGTTTTGGAATAAATCCATTAATAGTAGGAATCCATGGCAAATGGGAAAACATAAACCTTTCAAGATAATGTCACGACATTTTAGAATATCTCTCCAAATCCAAGAGAGATTAGAGTTAGAAACAGATGCCGAAAAAAGATAATCTTTACGGAGGTATTTAGATTTGAGGGTTTGAACCCAAAGAGAGTTATCATCAGAAGTAATTTTCCAAGTAAGTTTAGCCATAAGTGCTTTATTAAAATCGGCCGTACGGCGAAGCCCAAGCCCTCCCAAAAATTTAGGAAGACAAATAGAGTCCCATGTTTTAAGACCAAGAAAGTTTCCATTGTCTTTAGTTCCCCACCAAAATTTACGAATAGCCGCATCTATTCGGTTGCAAGTAGCCACAGGAAGGAGGAAAGATGACATCGGGTAAACGGAGGTGGATTGGGCAACAGATTGAGCGAGAATGAGACGACCCGCTTGAGAGATATTAAGATTTTTCCTACCCGAGAATCTTTTATTCAAAGCAATTTCAACATTTTTAAAAGCTTCTTTGCAGGAAGTTTTACAAAAAGGGAGACCCAAGTGCTGAGTTTTATGAGAGCATTCCAAAACACCAAAAATATTGAGAATAGTATCTCGGCAAGATCGATGGGTGTTACGGCTAAAGTGCACAAAGGACTTAGATTTGTTGAGAAGTTGAGAGGACCAACTACAAAACATGTTGAGAGTGTTCTGAATATAAATAGCATTTTCCATAGTAGCTTTCCCAAATATCACCAGATCATCTGCATTGAGAAGGTGAGAAATAGGAGGAGATGTACGAGACACCTTAATGCCTTTAAGAAAGCCTTATTTTTCCTGATGCAAAAGCATACGTGAAAGAAGCTCAGAGTAAATAACAAAGAGATAAGGAGAGAGGGGGTCTCCCTGTCTGATGCCCCTAGAAGGTTTGATGTTGCCATACTTGCTACCATTTATCATAATAGAGTAAGAGAGAGAACATATGCATTCTTTAATCCATAAGATAAATTTCATATTAAAGCCCAGATTTTCCAAAATACAAAGGAGAAGATTCCACTCAACTCTATCAAAAGCTTTGGCAAGATCAATTTTAAAAGCCATAAAACCATTTTGACCCTTTCGGTTATGAATATAATGCATGATCTCATGGGAGAGGATCGTGTTATCATTAATATTTATACCTTTAATAAAAGCAGATTGACAAGGGGAGATAAAATGATCAAGAAGGGGTTTAAGCCTATTTGCCAAAATCTTTGAAATAGTTTTGTAAGTAATATTGCAAAGGCTAATAGGCCTAAAGTCTTCCACATGAGAGGCATTCGACTTTTTAGGAATAAGCGTAATAAAAGTGTGGTTCAAGTTTTTTAAAGAAGAGCTATTTTTGAAGAAATCATGAACCGCATCAATAAGAGCTTTTCTAGTAGTACCCCAAAAGTTTTTTATAGAAAGCAGCCGGAAAACCATCGGGCCCAGGGCTTTTGTCATTAGCAAAAGAAAAAAGAGCACTTTTAATTTCCAAAGGGGACGGTATGGAACAAAGACCAAAGTTATCATCATCAGAAATGACATTAGGAAACAAGGAATCTAAATCCAAGGGATAGGGGGGCGAAATCATGTTGCAAGAAGAAGTGAAAATATTATTGAAATAATTCGAGAAGGAGATTCCAATACAATTCCAATCATAAGCAACAGTGCCATTATCATTTTCAATAAAATCAATGTGATTGTAACGACTATGGAGGATGCTTTTAACATGAAAGTATTTAGTGTTGGCATCACCATCCTTAAACGATTTTTCACGAGATTTTTGTTTCCAAAAGGTGTAAAGTCTTTTATACCAAATATCCAAATCACTTTGCAACTTTTTACAATAAGATAAATTATCAGAAGTTTTGGGCCCTGATTGCAAGATAGAGATTTGATCAGTAATGCTTTTAATAGAAGTTTGAACATGCCCAAAGTGGTGATAATTCCAATATTTAAAAGCTTTTTGGACCTTGAGGGTTTTAAAAAGCAATTTAGTAATGGGATTACCATATGTAAAAGAGTTCCAAGCATGCTCAACAATATCAAAACATGTAGGATCTGAAAGCCACATAAGTTCGAACCTGAAGGGTTTAAAACCCTTATTACACCATTTTTGAGTGTCAACGAGGATCGGGCAGTGGTCAGATCCAATCGCCGGTAGATGGTCAATCTGGGCAAGAGGGAAGAGCATACACCATTGGTCATTGGCCACTCCTCTGTCAATCCTTTGCTGGATGCTGTTGGAACCATCCCTACCATTATTCCAAGTAAAATCAGCTCCTGTAAAACCCAAATCAGACAAGGAGAGATTATCCAAATCAAATTGAAGAATGTGCTTAGAGGAAGAGGCAAAGGATCTCCCCCCAAGTTTTTCGGACTGATTTTGGATATCATTAAAGTCTCCCATCAAAACCCAAGGGCCATCAAAAAGATGAGTCAAAGACTCGACTTGTTTCCAAAACTCAATCTTAGATGCTGCATGGGGGGGGGGGCAATAAACCCCTGTGAATTGCCAAGTAGTGGTGCCAGGGTAAGAGATATGGACATTGATTAAAAAAGAGCTTTGGCGGGTAACAATAATCTGAGTATCGGGCTTCCAAGCGAGACAAATACCGCCTGCAGTACCAGTCAGTGGAACAAGAACATAATCGATTACCATAGCTGAACGAAGAGAAGAAATAATAGGGGAGAAGAGAGATGTCTTGATTTCTGAAATGAACAGAACATCGGGGCGAGACTTGAGGAGCAGCCCCCTGAGAGCTCGGATTGCCTTAGGCTGCGCAAGCCCTTGGTAATTCCAAACGAGCAATTTCATTGGAAACTAATTACTTGACTCCTCGTTCAGCGAGGAGTCTTCCAATGATTTTTCATTGCAAATTTCATTAATGGAAACAGAGTGATTGTTAGGAGTAAGGGTAGAACTGTTGAGAGGTGAGAAAGATAAAGTGATGGGAATGGATATACTGTCATCACATGTGGACAATAATTTTGTTCTTTTAGTGTTAGTTTCATTCAAATGAATGAGAAGGGATGCCAAGGAGTCTAATGGGAGTTTCTGGCTGGATTGAGTGGCGTCAGAGGTGGTGGCGTCCATAGACAGAGGTTGTAGACGAGGAATGAGCGGTTTTCTAGTGGCAACATAAGGATTTGGTCGATGTAGTGTCAATTGTTTGGGGAATCTGTCACTTTCAGCAGTAGAGCCTGATTGAGCTGTGAGGGGAGTGGATACGGAGTGATTAATGGCTGATATTGGAGGAGCAGAGTGCACTTTAGATTATGAGGTGTGAATGGTAGTAGTTTGGCTGACAGTATTTGGGCTTTTTGTGACTGTGATAGGAGAGAGCAATTGATTTTTTGGAGTTTCTGAACTTGGGTTAGGCATATGGGCCTTTTCATTATTTAGACTTTGGAAAAAGGGAAGGCCAGAATTGGTGATTGGTAGACCTGGATTGGCAATAGGTAGGCCCATTTTAAGCTGAAACACAGGATTTGGGGTGAGGGTGCTCTCAGTTTTCAGCCAGGCGCCGTACTGCCGTAAAGTGGTGGTGGCTCCGCCCGGAGTGGTTTTGCATTCCAGAAATCCATGACCCAAGAGGCCACAACTATAACAAAAAATCCCCAATCTCTTGTATCGGACCTCAAGATGCAGTAATTTGCCGTTTGTGGCAGTGAATAGGACGTTGTCCTTCAAAGGCTTTCTAATATCAACCTCAACTTTTATGCAAAACGAGTGGCGCGATTTCGCATTGGAGCCCAATTTTTCCAAAGAGAGGAATATGCCCCTAATATTCCCAATGATAGATGCATTTTCCACATTTATAAAGCTGAGGGGAAGATGAGAGATTTTACACCAAAACAAGATGTAGTTTAAATCGACCTCCAACATGGCAAGATCCGGCGGCCAATGCTTGATGATAATCTGACTTTTGTTGAAAGACCAAGTGGAGTTTAGGACTTTCTCGAAGTCGTCTTTGTCACTGAAATCGCAAGAGAAAAGATTATTTTGAAGGTTATGAAAGGTGAGCTTTTTCTTTGGTTTCCATGCTTGGAGCATGGGGCTTTGAAACCACCAAAATGAGCTTGGTGGTCGGAGAGGACGAATGCAAGCATTGAGAGCTCAGTGGGCGGATTTGCGATGTCGAGGAGTGGAGGACTGTCTGAAGGCTCAGAGATCTTAGTTTGCATAAAGGATTGGGCTAGAATTTGGTCTGAATCCATGGCAAGAAAAGGTGATGGCGGCTGAAAATCAAGAAAAAAGGAGGAAAAAACCCTAGCAAGAGGGATCTCTAGCAAGAGAGAGAAAGAGTGCGCCACTCTAGCGGTCAGGACATTAGTGAGGCTTTAATCACACATAATTACACATTTTTAGACGTGTACCTAAAATGATACCTTGCTCTTCGTAATGATGTGTGAAGAAATGGTGGAAGCTTTCCTTTTAGAGGATTTTTGACCAGCCTTCATTTTTGGAGAAAGATTCTCCTCATTCAAAATATTGGATCGCAGCGGAAAAAAACTACTATCATTAATTTCTTCTTTCATAGGTTTTATGGTAATCACATCAGCTACAACATCAGCCTATGATAAATAAGTATCAGCGCTAGTCAATGAATGTAATTAGAGTTATAAAATAGGTTAAAAAAGCTCTTAACCTTGTTTCTCCTTGAGGCATTTGTAGTTGAAATATTCCTGAAGAAACGCATACAACGAGAACACATTATACCAAAAAACATATTTAGAATGGGCTTACTGTTCACATTTGAATTTTTATTTTTATCTACGCGTACTAGTACATACCTCTTAGCTGACTGAGTAACTGTAGGATGTCTTTTAGCATTGCGGTGGTTACCAACCGATAAGAGATTCCCAATATCGTCCAGTGCATGCCGACGATTCTTCGTTTTGCCTTGTAAAAGAATCAATTTTACAGACTCATATACTTGAATTACACCTTGGAATCAAATCTCACTAGGAATTTTAACACAACCGAACAATGAACATTATGATAAAACTCATATACTGGAATTACACCTTGGAATCAAATCTCACTAGGAATTTTAACATAACAAAACAATGAACATTATAATAAATAAACAGCCAATTAAAGAAAACTATCGAGTACCAAGTTTTGTTACAGGTGCTTTCAGGAGGAAGATAATTTCTAGATCTCATTATAAAAAACAAAATATTATACGGCGCAAAGTAAAATGCGTAAGATTTTTCCTTTTCTCCAAGGAGTTAGTACTTTAAACTTTGCTTGTAGGCACAAGGTTCTTCATATACCCCTCTAGTGGCACTCACTCACAACCTACGCGTAATAGGCAAAAGACACTTGCGACTTCAATAAAATAAAAACAAATAAAAAAAAGAGACTTCTCGTAACCTTAAGTACTGTACAAGTTCATTAAGTTATTTAATAAATATCTATCTCTCACACTTTGTCGCTTTCAAGTTTCTCATCTCTCTCACAGAGGTCGCGCTCTCTCTTCTCTCTCTTCTCTAGTGATACGAATCAAGTTGAAGTATACCTACCTACAAAGGTCAAAAAGAATATTACTTAGTTCACTACAAAAAAAAAGACATTTCTGGTAACAAATATTGATTTTGTTACTAACCAAAGGATAATGGTAACAAAAGTAAGAATTTAGTTGGCAAAAGTTGTACACTGATAACCAATGCCATTTTCGTTACAAAAACAAATGATTTCGTTACTAAAACCTTATTATTGGTAACTAACAAAAGCAATAGTCACTAAAAATTAAATATGTTGTTACTAAAAGTTTCCACTTTTAATAACCAATCCAGAGGTTTGTTACGAAATCCCAACGTGGTTACGATAGTATCTACTTAGTAATAATTTGTTTTTTGTCTAAAGATAACCTCCTTGTTATAAATGACAATAATATGGTTAAAAGGGAATATCACTTTGAAAGTAAAAATAATTAAACGATGATTTAATTATTAAAAAGATAAAACATAACTAAAATGAAAGAAACGATTATTACTGAAATTGATGGTATTTAAAATTTGGTATATTATGCTTCTACCAAAATTCACACATATAATATTTTCAAAGAATTACTCAAATAACAATTAAGGGTTAATATAATAAAATAACTATTGAAAATAGCTTTTTTAAGTAATATTACTATAATAGTTAATTGTCGAATTAAATAATTAAGTGACAAAGAAAAAGAAAAAAGCATTAATGCAACTATTAAAACTATGTGCTTAATAATAATTTTGAAGTACTAATTAATAAAGAAGAGCGGTCCTTTCCTAATATATAATGCACCTAGTAGTATTTAACAATAATTTTGAATCTAGTCACTCAATGTGTTTAAAAATATGAATTCGATTTGATTCAAAGGAAAGCAACTATGTGCTTAGAATCCGTTTTACTAATTGATAATATTTTATGATAAATACATAAATATATAAATAGAGTGAAAATTGCACATAATCTCCAGTCCTCCATCGGAAGACATGCCGTTCAAAAAATTCAACAGCCTTCTGAAGATGAAAACGTGAATGACGGAACAATGGGGGAACAATGGGAGGACGCGATCATCATTCTAGTCCTCGGAAATTCATGGTACTACGCTTCATTGCTAACAAAGCTCGATCTTATGTGGAAATTGCACAACGATTTCGAACTAGTCAACCTCGGCCATAATTGCTACTTTTTAAAAGTATTGCGTAGTGAGAAACCAGAGATGATATTAACCGAGGGACATTGGCAATTGATGGGTAGTTTTCTTTCCGTTTGGAAGTGGTGTCCGAAATTTTGAGCGGCGAAGGACAAAGTTGAAAGCGCCATAACTTGGGTAAGAATTTTGGATCACCTGGTGGAATATTTTCGGAAAGCATGGATCCGAGAACTCGCGAAAGGTATAGGAGATCCCATCAAAATCGGTGGAAACACTTACACAGCGTCTCGCGGCAAACTGGCTCGCTTTTGTGTACAAGTCCGCACGGACGTTCCATTGGATCTTGGAGTTTGTATTGATGGCATGGTCTACCAAGTCGTTTACAAGAACTTACTAGCGGTATGTTACACTTGTGGTAGAGCTGGCCATAAAAAAAGAGCATCGCCCAGCCGCGAATACAAAAGATACAAAGAAAAATATTTCAAAATTCACGGATACACGGGACGTGGAGGAAGAAATTGAGGAGGCGGATTGGCTAATTGCTAAGGCTAAACAAGGAGAATATGGGGAATGGATGGTTGTTCAATCGAGGTATAATGTGAGAGTGAATAAAAACAGAACGACTGAAGCAAAAAGCTTAGAGAAAGGGAAAGAAAAAATACATATTGCTGTTTTGCCCCTCCACACAGGTGCGCTGCGAATAAATTCGATCTCTCGGAGAAAAATGGTCAAATTTCGAATATAAATAGATGGAAAGTTTCCCAAAGACATACAGTAGGGAAAAATAAGAATAATTCCAGGAATAGGACTCCTAATCCAACCCAAATTCATAAAGGACCTGCCAAGGTTTCAAAGAATAATAAGGAGCCTCCAACAAGGAATATTTTCTATATTCTACAAGAGAACTCAGCAGTTGAAAACTTCCTAAACCAATCCGAGACTCATCTAACGACCGTAAAAAAATATGCAAATTTGGAACGTAATTTGGAGAAGTGGAGCACTATTAGGCTGTTGGGTGAGGTTTCTGATTTTTGCCATGAGGGCTCTACCTTTTTGAGGCCTTTTAATGATATTACGAACACGTTCGAAGGACATATTGGTCCAAGTGCTAGAAATTCTGCCACGGTTTTGGGAAATAGAGGTACGAAAGGTTTGAGTTCAGAGCTAGCGAGACTGAACACATGGTTTCAGATGATTGCTATAAGTCGATGGGAATATCAATGGCAGATATTTCTTATGAAAGAAATCAAACGTCAACTGATGTCGAATTGGAGGGGTGTCGGGATTGATGACCCGATCTGTATACACCACCTTACATATTTATCCATGAAGACCGCGCCGTGGAATTGCCAAGGGGCGAGAATAGTAGAATTTTGTGGGAGTTTCATGGAGTTTGTAAGAATACATCGACCTTATGTGGTTTATATTTTAGAGACGAGAGTTAACGAAGAGCACGCTAGTGCAATTATTTCTACTCGCGGGTTATCGAGATGTGTCATGGCTCTAACCAATGGCATGATGGGGGTGTTTGGATGCTGTGGCACGAAGAGGAGGTGGAGTTCGAGATTGTGGGGGTGAGCGACCAGGCTATACACGCCCAAATTAGGCCAAACAAAGTTGAACCTTGGAATAATAACGAGAGTCCTTGAGGAGTTAAAGTCGATCCTGAGAGTACTTCCCGGGGTTCCTTTTGAAGTCAACGATCTTGGTCTTCCAAACTTATTCATTGGCCGCAACCATCTGGATTCCCCTTCCAAGCCATGCCTTTGACTGGCAATCTTATATAGGGCATCAACATCTTGATTTTTTGACCTGGGGATATGCATAATCGAAATGCTTGGAATAGGGTCGTTCTTGCCTGGACCGGTTCCAAACATTTCTTAATTTTCTTTGCGAGCTTCATAGGTTCCGTGGATCTGTTAAACCACAAGCTTGGAGTCACTGTGGACCAGTATTCTTCGTATTTTTTCCTCACTAGCTCGGCAGATTCCTAGTATGAGGGCTTCATACTTTGCTTCGTGGTTGGATATGGGGTACTCTAATTGTACGACGAATTCCAAGATGGTCTTTGATTTGGCCAAATCTAGAGGTGCCACAGGGGTTGAGGCTCATCCTCATCAGATTCCTTGTACATCTCAGTAATGAAGTATGTGAGTACCTGGTCCTTGATGGTGGGTTGGGGGAGTAGGTGATAACTAACTCCCCTAATTCTATTGCACACTTAATCATCCTTCCCAAAACCCCCGGGTTATTGAGAATGGTCCATAAGGGGTGCTACATAAGCATAGTAATGGGATAGACAAATAAGTAATTTTGGAGCTTTCGTGCCACAAAGACACGGGTTAACCCCGACCTTCTCGACGTGAGGGTACTGGGTCTCGGCATCAAGAGGGTATTGATAATGTTGTAAACAGTTAGATGCTCCTTTCCCCTGGCTCGGACAAGGACGACACTTGTTGATTCTTTTCCTATAGCTATTCATAGGAAGGCCGTTCTAAAATGAGGGAGAAATGAACCTACTCAGCGAGGCCATTCTGCCTGGTAGCTTTTGTACATCTCGTACGGTTTTTGGTGATTTCATGTTGAGAATGGCCTCCGCTTTTTCTGGATTGACCTCGATCCCCTTATGGGTAACCATATATCCTAAGAAATTTCCCCCTTGGATGCCGAAGGAGCACTTCCAAGTGTTGATATTCGTTCCGAATTTTTCCATGATTTTGAATACTCGAGTGAGGTCGCGGGCATGATCTTGCTCCTCCACGCTTTTTACGATCATGTCATTGACATTGATTTCCATCATCTTCCCGATCAGTTCTTCAAACATGAGGTTGACCATCCTCTGATACGTGGGGCCAACATTCTTAACTAAGTAGTAAAAGGTACCAATATTCGTGATGAAACTGGTCTCCTCTTGTTCCTGGCTTGCCATCAGGATCTGGTTGTAGCCTATGGTGGATTGGAGAGCACAACCTGGTGTGGAGTCGACAACCATATCGATACTAGGAAGAGGGTAACATTCCTTGGGACCAGCAATGTTGAGATCGGTGGAATCCACTCATATGCACCACAAGCCCCCTATTTTCGGAACGAGGGCCACATTAGCCAACCACTTTGGGTATCGCACTTCTTGCATTTGGTGGATGTCTGTCAACCATTAAACTTCTACCCACATTACTTTGTTTCTTTCTGGTCTCATATTCCTGTTCCGCTGCTACACTGATTGGGCCTTGCGGTACACGTTAAGTTTATGTACGCATATCTTCTAGCTGATCCATCATGGGGAATCGTCCTTCCACGCGAATAGGTGGTGGAATGTCTTGAGGGTGGTCATGATAGCCCTTTCTATATCTTCTCTGATGTTGGTGCTGATCTTGACTATTTTGCCTTCGATGCCCTCCACCAGTTCTACCATTTTGAGTTCTTCAGCAGACTGGACTCGAATCTTCTCCTAGTGGGCTCTTTTGATCAGATGTTTTGCCTCAAAAGGGTAATACTTGATTGGCAAGGCATTCATGCGGCAGTCGCGAGCTAGACTCTGATCCCTTTTGAGCTCTTCTACCCCAGAAAGGGTCAGGAACTTAATTTTCAGATGGAGGGTGGAAGCGATCGATTGAAAGGTTCTCAGGGATTTCTCGTGCTGATGGCATTGTACGTCCGGGAGGGAGCGCCTACTATCAAATGTTTGGTAGGCTCGATACTACGTGTTGCTCCTTCTCCCCACGACATCGGGAGGGTTATGAGTCCTACTGTTTGGCATTGCTTTCCTAAGAACCCCACACAGGGTACTTCAACTTACTCCATTCGGCTCTGGAGATGCATAGAGCCAGGAATGTGGGCATAAAAAGGACATTAACTCAGCTTCTAGTGTCTACAAGTATTCTTCTCACTTTGGTTCCCAATATGTTGGCTATGACTACGAGGGGGTCTTCTTGGGGGTAGATGACGCTTAGGAGGTCTTGTGGTGTGAAGGAGATGACTTGTTGGTTAACTACCATGACAACAAACACATCTAGCTTGCTGTAAGAATTTTGTGGTTTTCGAATGTAATTTCACTTTTCTTCCATGGTTACAGACAACACTCTTTCTTCAATTACGTTAACGTTGTGACGCGTGGGGACGTTATCACGATATGTACGAGGATGTGGGGTTAGTTATTCCTACTTTGGAGACTCTTGCTCGTCGTCGTCGGAGGTCTCCGAGTGCTGCTTTTTCTTTCTAGTGTCTCCTCTCGCCCCCACTTTTACTCAAACTTTTCTTAGAGAACTTAAGGTGCTCTTACAGCCTTGCTTCCTGAACGGAGCAAGCATGGAGTCCTTGCTCTACTCTCCATGCTTCCTTTAAATATTTCTTCTTCTTACCTTGGATTTCAGTGTTGTCATTGAAATGTCTCCCCCTTCTATCATGTTAATCGTTCGCCCCGAAGGAGCGTTATCCTCGTAGTATTTCGAAGGGGGGAGGTAGGCTCCGATGCCCCCCCAGTTTTTTCTCGTGAACGCTGGCTAGGGGTTGCCTCTTCTTCTTCCTGGTCCCCTCGCGGCCTTTTCCACACATTCGGTCTTGGCTCCTCGGGGTTGTTCTCCTGTAAGTAGTTTTTCAAGTATCCAGCTTCTAAGAGACGGCGCACTTCCCTCTTTAGGGTGGTGCATTCCTCTGTGGTATGTCCATAGGTTTTGTGGTATTTGTTGTACCTCCCCGAATTCTTATCTCTGTAAGGAAACTTTTCCGGTAGGGGTCAGCGTAATTCATTATTACCTCTCATCACATTAAGTACCTCTTCGGGGGCGATGGTCATCGGAGGCAAGAGAACAGGTCGCACGTATTTTTTGACCACGCCGTCGTCGTCCTTACGCTGAGACGGCTTCCCTTCTTTGCCCTTCTCTTTGGCCTTTGCCTCGCGTTCGGTGCGTTCATCGCGTTCGTTGTCGTCATTCTCCGTGCACCTCTTTGAGTTTTCAGCCTCCTCTATGAGGATGTAAGTTTCGGCCTTTTGCATAAGCTCGTTCATGTCCGTAACATGGTTACCCATAAGGTATCGGAAGAAATCTCGTGTTTGGAGTCCCTGGGTTAATATGTCGGCTAAGATAGTTGGACTAACATTCGGGACATCTAACACTTTATCAAAGAAGTATTTTATGTATCCTCTCAAGGGTATGTCCTTCTACTGCTTAAACATAAAAAGGTGTGTAGCTGATTTAGAGTATCGTCGATTACAGGCAAACTGTCGCAAGAATTGGTTGGCTAATCAGTCAAAACTAACTATAGAGTTAGGTGGAAGATGTGCAAACCAAGATTGTCCTCCGAGGGTAAATGGGAACAAGCGTCATAGGGCATGATCGGGGGCGAAGGACGGGTCCATTCCTGCCAAACTTTTGGTGGATGTTATCATGTGGGTCTCTCCTGTCAGTGTCTCATGTGTACAAAGGGACGTTGATCGGGCACATCCCCGAAGGGATCGAGGCCATGGCGATCTTAGGGACGAAGGGGTAGGTCTTGACGTCGGATCCTCTTTCGGGCCCATAGTTTTCTTATTGTCTCCCATCTCCTTACGTAGACCGTCGAGTATTCCCCAGAGGGTATGATCTTCGCCTATAAGGGGGAAGGGCATCTGGTAATCCGAGGGATATGGCCTTTCCTCCCTCTGACCGGCCCTTAGGGCTTCCTTGTAATACATATGTGGTTCTCGCGGGGGTTCGCGGTGCCAAGAGACGAGGGTAGGGCTCCATCTTGCGCGAAATTCCCTTTCTTTCGAGGGGTAATTTCTCTGATAGGGTTACTCAGAGGGTGGATTATGGGAATTCTCAGATCTTTGTGGCGTTCTCCGAGTTGTGGCTTCCACAAGCCTTTCGAAGACGGACCAAAGGATGTTGATAAAATCTCTCTCCTCGGACCGACGTACCAAGTGGGTAGTGTCCGAATTTCCTTGGTGGGTCCAAGGACTATTTCTGTCGAACAAGTCATCCGTCATACAAAACCCTTGATGAACGTGCTCAAAGACAAGTTTTACGGCATTCCCACAGACGGCATCACTTTGTTAACAGTTTTGTTATTATAACCTAATTATTGAGTTTATAAGGGTTGGAACGCCCTGTCCGGAAGTTCAGAAGTGTACTTCTGACGAAAACATCCCTTTTTTTATTCACTGAGAATTGTATGTCTTGCTTGTGTTGAGTTGAATTGATGATGATTACAATTTGACAGGGGGTACCCCTTATGTAGAGGTATTTAGGGACATGTGTCACTATGCATGTTTTTAGTAAAGTACAAGTGTCGTAATGTGCATGAGAGGATAATATAAACTTTATCTCCAAGCCATTTACCTACAAGGTGCTGACTGGGATGAATTCTTATCCTTTTCGAAGAAAGACTTTCAAGAGATTCCGAATAGCTGATTCTCGGGTTCTTTTCTCCGATAGGCTAGATTCCTTGGGAGAGCTTTATATGTGAGGTTGCGTATTCGTCCGATATCTTCTGGATCCAAAAAGGGTTCCTTTTTGTGTTTTAGTCTTCGTGATGTGTACTCCGCTAGATGGTCGACTACTATAGGGCATTGTCTTTGTGTTTTGTCCTTCGTGAGATAAGTGCTCTGATAGCTCGTTGCCTTCGGATTTGTTCATTGTAATACGTGCTCCGATAGCTCGTTGCATTCGTTTTGTTCAGTGAGGGGATGTTTTTGTATTTTGGGGGACTCGAGGTCCTCGTTTTGGTCCGTCTTAGCCCTTTCGATGGATATCGGAGTCGCTCTTGTTCATCGTGATTTTATACTTTTTCCGATGTCTCGTGGATATCTTATTTTTATTCATCGTGACTTTCCCATAGATGCTTAGATGCCTCTTCGCGGGTGTCGCTTTTTTACCACTTTGGGTTTGCGGCACTCGGTGGGCCCCCTTGATACTTCGTGGGATCGGGAGTTATGTGACGGTAGTAGCATTCTTAGTCTAATCCCTATTTTTTAGGGTTAACGCTTTGGATAATCCCTATATTATTTTTTAGTGTTAACACTTTGTATTTTCACAAAATCTTGGATTGCCACATCTCTCATGCCAGAAACCATAAACCATAAAAATATTTGAAAACCAAGTTCATTTGGATGTCCGATCAAAGGTTTGACGAAGTTCCATTTCTAATCAACACCATCAAGGTTTCCCATAAGAGTTAAGGCGAAGTTCCATTTCTAATTTGTTCTATCCCCGTTTGGCATCCGACCTTGAGGAACTTGGACAGAAAAGCCACTACTCCGTTACCAAACCTCGAACAACCTCTATTTCATCATAATCCTATTTTGCATCTCATCTCATAACATGATTTTCTTACTCATTGTTAAATCATATCCAATCATTTATTATTTGTCATATCTATTCTTCATCATGATAATTATACAATATTATAATCTCATCTATTGGTTCTTGAATTGTGCAAAGAGCAACGAACTATGTTCGGGACATGTAACTCATTGAGCAACGGATAATATCCGGTTTACTAGCTTATTTGTTTAATTATTATACCCATTGGGACGCCTTTAGGAAGTTGGGCCCATGGACGCCTTTGTAAAGACTACCGGTTTAAGTAATCTATATAGGCACCGCTTGCAGTTAGGAGTTAGGTGTAACCCGTGTGCTGGATCAACATGTACTCGAGCATGTCTCTTGATTGTTTGCGAGGTCGCTCCTCGTTGGAAAGTATAAGGTAGAATAGTAGAAGTCATAAGGCTAGATTTGTTTATTGTTAAGCACAAGTTCATTAACTATTCTATGAAAACTCCAGTACCATTGCTACATCCAATTGTCTTGTTGAACTGTTTCTACCGGTAAGATCCTTCCCGAAATGTATCCAGCATTTCACTGTTAATTCTTGCATTACCTGTTCGTTTATATGAATCTAATTAAGTCATTAAAGACTTATTCTTCGTTTCTTCTGTCCATTCCTCTGAATAAAATCAACATGGCAGTATGGAACAAGTGAATAATTGTTCAAGCATGCATTTTGGAATATTCGTGTTTTGTGACTCGTGCATAACCATTAAAATAGTCACATTATTTGTAAGAGCAAGACTTTCGCTGTATATATATCAAAACATAACTTATAAAACATGTATGGTTTTGATCCTGAATAAGTGAGACCCCTTACCATGAGTTGCGCTTTAGTCTGGATTGGGTAAAGTGGATGGCCACCACTGAACCAACTCGGATCGAGCATGGCTCGTGGGGCGCGGTCGTCACAAGATGTGACATCTTCGAACCCCCGCGACATGGGATAATATGAGCCCATTTATTTCGTTCCACGACCTCTACGCAAAGAACAAAGAGATGGGGAGAGAGTGGATCACCTTGACAAAGGCCGCAAGTATGCTTAATTGATTCCATGGGGGTTCCATTCCAATGTATCCTCGCCGATCCACTTCAAACACAAAAGTTGATCAACTCTATCAACTCATCCAAAAAACGGCATACATGTAAGGTGTCCTCGAGATAGTCCCAATTTACCTTATCATAAGCCTTCTGTAGGTGAAGCTTAATGATCATGCACCTAATTTTGTTACTTTGCTTCTTTTGCACGGATTGAAGGATCTCCTTGGTTTAGGGTTCAGAAGCGAGTCGAGAAGCGAGTCACTCATCTAGTCCCAACTCTTGTGAACCCCCCCTTGAGAACATCGGGCCCTGCCGCCTTAAGCGGGTGCATATCAAACATTGTCCGCTTCAATTTCACCATATTCACGACTTTCAACAGCTCTCGCGCATCCTCATCCGAAAGAAACATTTGAAATTTGGTCCGTCGCAGCGTGTGTGACTGAATAGATGGGAATAATATTCAGAGACGTGCAACTGTAACACATCCTCTTCCTTCTCCCAATCCTCACCAATTTTCAACATCTTGATTTTATTCTTCTTTCTCCTGATGAGAGTGGACTTGTGAAAGAAGCTCGTATTGCGCTCGCCATCCTTAATTCAATGGAACCTTGATTTTTGGAACCATAGTGTTTCCTCTTGACGGAGAACATCGTTATATTCTTTGATGAGTTCGCTCTCCAATTCACGAAAAAACACCGAGCGTCGGGTCCCAAACGCCTTTTGAATTCCATTTAATTGGGTTGTGAGTTGCACCTTCTTTTTAAACACGTTCCCAAATTTCTCCTTATTCCACCGGACTAGAACCCAAGGCACCTCCTCAATTGCTTCCAAGACCTTCGTTTTTTCCTGCCAAATTTTCCTTAGGAGACCCTCGCATTCTTCGTGAGTGAACCATATCTCCTCGAAGCGGAAAGGGCGCGGAAGCCCCCTTAAATCTCGCCCATTGCAATATGTGATGATTGGGTGGTAGTCCGAATGCGTCTTAGGGAGGTGGACGACTTGATTATTCAGAAAACGGGCCACTCAAGCAAGGTTTGCTATGGCTCGGTCTATCCTTGCCTTTATAAACATGTCCGGATATTGGTTGTTTCACCAAGTAAAAGGAGAACCTGCAAAGCTAAGATCCAAGAGCGAGGAGTTGGTCATGAAATCTTGGAAAAATTGTAGGCGATGCACTAATGCGTGTTACCCCCTTGCTTTCCGCAGACTGTCAAAAACTCGAACATTGGCACTACGCCTTGGCTGCGCGTATACGCCAGATAATCTCCACCTATCTTGCACGTTTGGAATAATAATCGCATGGATCGTTTGGTCATCCACGTCAGTAATTTCTACACTTGTCTGTGACTCATTCCAAAGCATATAGATGTCGCCGATCATTCTGGATGTAAGTGCAAGAACGTTGTTAGAGTATCCAGTACGGGAGCGATTTTGTTTTCTCTCTATTCACTAACCCTGGTTTCGAGGATGGAAACAACCGATAGTCCGTGAGACCGGACCAATTCGAGAAAATTCCTTCTAAAGTCGACGTGCCCTGCCCCCTGGCAGTTTTTAGGATATAATTTGCATATTAACTTGATGCAGATGGTGGGGTTTAATAGGGTCATCAATCGGTCCTCGGTTGCTATTGGAGATGTCCACATTGGTGGGTTGAAGCTCGAACGTCTCGTTTCTATCTCATGTAACTTCCATTGGCCGAAAAGTAAATTGTCATAGTGGTCCTAGTCCGTCTTGCGTGAAATTGTTTGTTTCAGTCGCACTAGAGATTTTTGTGTGTTCAACAATGTCCAGTCTGTTTTCCTTTACTAAGGATAAAGCCGCATATTTATTTTGACTCCTATGAGGTCTTCTTGCGGAAGATTTGGAAGGTTTCCTAACCGTGACATGCTTCATGTTGTTTGCTCCCATATATCGTGGGAGGACTCCTGTCCGTGTAAGGACTGTAGGAGTCACAAGATTCGAATTCACAGCATTAGTTGGGAGGACTCCTGTCCGTGTAAGGAGTGTAAGAGTCAGAACATTATCCGCCTCGGATTGACGAGGGTGTTCCTCTTTCCGCGTATCACTTTCATACTATCGTCATGGTCTTTCTTTTAAACCTTCTTGACCAACCAGTGTGACATTTCGTCTAATTTTTGCCTAAGAACAACTGCATTAGAACTCACGTTCGCCTCCTGTTGTGATGCGCTCGGTTGTTCTAATGGACATTTATTTTCAAGGTGACCGACTTTCCCTCACTTATAGCAAAGCGATGGTAGGTTCTGGTACACAACCTGGTAGACCTTGTCGTGCACCCCTATTGCCAATTTTGGGGGATTGTTCGTGCTAACCTTGATAGAGACCTTCGTGAACCAACCCTGAGTTTCATTCAGCGTGTTGCTATTGATTTTAATTGGTGTCCCGATACAACTAGCCAATCCATGCACGACGTCCTCTTCAGAATGTAACTCCATTGGGAAATTCTGGATCCGTGCCCAAGTGATAGAAATTTCAATCTTATCTGTGTTGGAGTTAAAAACTGGAAACCAAATGCGAATTAAAAGGAAACTGCCCACTCAGTGCCACGACCCCTCTGTAAGAATCATCTCCTATTTCCACGCGCTGAGTTTCTTCAAACAGTAGCAGCCATGGCCGAGGTCAATGAGCTCGAATTCATTATGTAGCAATCACATAAGGTCCAGTTCGGATGTTAGCGCCTCATATTGCCTTGATGATCCGAGGATCCTTCCACTTGCTATGAATAAGTTCCTCAAGCTCATTCGAGAGGGTTACCCGTGCGACGGAGAGCAACGATGAAGATGCATGAAACGTGAGGTGGTGTTGGACCTCATTAATTCAGGACTTCATTAAATCGGGCATCTTGGTGTTTGCCCCTAGATTTCGTGACGGCAGCGTACGGCGGGGGAATTAGATTAGGGTTATGAAATGCATGGAGTGGTCCATGTCAGTCTCAGCTACCCTAGAGCATTTTTGCTGTTTAGCAGTGAAGACGAAGTCGTCCGGCAGGACAAACTTTGTTGCCGACAGTTGTGTTACGCTTGGTATCGGCGCGGGGTTTGGGTTACTCATATTTTTTGTCGTAATAATCTTATCTACTAATTTGTCTTAGCTTAAACATTAAAAACACAATAATATTTACCAGTAGAAGTACTAAAAACAAAGGTCTAAAAGTTAAGTGTAATTTTAACAAATTAAAACGTCATACTCGAAACGCTTCAAAAGTTTAATTGCAAAACAGTCCCTCACTTCACTATTTTTATTTTCTTTATTTCCAGTACATAGTGATTTACTATGCAAAAGTGATTGAATGTGTCTTAGATCGAATATGCAATGGCGCGACTTCTATTGGAAAATACAAATAATAATTATAAGTTACTCCAAAAATAATTGTTGTACATTTATGTCGTAATTAATAATTTAAACTCGTATTCAAGTTAATAAGGGGCACCACAAAATGATAGACTGAATCTGCCTTTCACCAAAGAGGAACTGAAGGATGACATTTTTAGCATGAATGATAGTAAGAGTCCTGGACCTGATGGATGGAATGCTTGTTTTTATAAGAAGAATTGGGCAATCACACATAACCTTGTATTTGAAGCAATCAAAGAGGTCCAGCAAATAGGTAAACTTCTTAAACAGATAAACTCCAGCTCGGTCTATTTTATTCGTAAAGCTAAGAATGTGACTACTATTACAGACTTTAGGCCTATTGCATGTTGTAACATCATCTACAAAATTAAGTATATTCTTCCTGATCTGATCAACAATTGTCAAAATGCATTTATGTCAGGTAGAGATCTGTTTCAGAATGTTTTTACTGCTCAATAGCTGATTAGAGGTTTTAAATGAAGAAATGTAACTCATAGATGTATGCTTAACATGGATTTGAGAAACATTTATGACACTATAAACTGGACATTCCTAAAAGAGGTCCTTATGATTTCCTGATAACCTATTCTAGTTTTGCAGAGGGGATAAGCAATCTATGGAAATTTTGAAGAATATAATGAACAACTTTTCAGAGCAGTCTGGCTTGCAAATAAACACTAACAAGAGCACATTTTTTCTTGTTGCGGGACTACGATGTCCCAACAATCTTAGGTGCAAATACAAGCAACCAAACGCCGTCAATTGCTGCAAATAATTTGGAAATTAAACCAGCAATTATTTAGATGATGCAAACATTGGTTCAATTTTGTGGACTCCCGAGATAAGATCCCAATGCACAAATAGCTATCTTTGTAAAAATATGTGATACTTTTAAAAACAATGGAGTTTTAGAAGATGCTGCCAAGCTGAGACTGTTCCCATTCTCATTACGAGACGAGTCAAGGAACTGGCTCAATTCACTTTCTCAATGTAGTATCACTTCATCGGAAGCGTTAGCACAAACATTTCTAGTTAAGTTCTTTCCCCCAGAAAAAACAACAAAAATGAGGAATGAAAGCACACAGTTTGTGCAACACAACATGGGGAATATGTACGAAGCATGGAAAGGTACAAATAAATGCTTAGGAAGTGCCCTCACCAAGGACTTCCCAAATCATCGCAAGTTCAAATATTTTGAAAGTGCAAGTGTTGACAGTAAGTGTTGGTCCAACACTCTGGAAAGAGATGCTGGCACAACACTGAACTCAACACTATTCTGTCCGATTTAATTATATTAAATATATTATTTTGCGTTTATTCTTAAACTCACCTAGTTCCATTTTTGTAGTTATCTTTGATTATTTTAGAGTATTAATGAACGTGCAGAACATTGATAAAGAACGAAGGTATAAAAGCCAAAGATTCACAAAGGATCTTTTAGATAAGAGTTGAAGATCTTATGAAGATAATACTGAAGAAGATCTCAAAATTATCCAGGCGACAAGAGATCAATCAACAACTCGTGTCTGTCACGCCATTGTTCAAGGACGATCAAATCCTATAAAGAGCCGTGCTCGACATCAAGAACAACGACAAGACTAGAATTAAGTTCTGAAAGTATAGAAGTAATTCTTGTATTTAGTTGGTATTGCTTTCCTGAGTTTTATCTAGCTAAACTATAGCTCATAGATTAGTTAGTGTTAGTATTGGGTTCCTACTCAATTGTATCTGGTAACTCATTGAATTAACGTTTAGTAATCATTTGGCCATAAGCTCGGCAAGTTATATTCATATAACTTGCTTAAAATTTATCTCAATGTTTTCTTTATTCTGCTGCTTAAATACTCTACAACGGGTGTTGGAACAACACTGAATACAATCGTTGTTGGCACAAGATTCAGTGTACACACAATGTGTGAATCAAAACAAAAGGGCAACAATCCCGGTCAATGCATTTACAATTGGCGTCAGAGCCAAGAACCTAATTCATTGATGTTTGGATTTGGTACCATACCATGGATAATGCAAACCCCAATACTAACAACAGGTTACCAGTGCTGGATGGGACAAACTATGCTTATTGGAAGATCAGACTTAGAAAATACATCAAATCCTTAGATCTCAGGGCTTGGAAATCAATCATTGATAGCTACACTCCACCAATGACGGCCACATACGATGACAATGATGTACACCTGAAATCTAAAGCTGGCTGGACTCAAGCAGAAGTCATTGAAGTAGTCAACAATGAGAAAGCATTGAATACCATCTTTAGCTGGATTAATCCTTATATGTTCAGGTTAGTACAATTGTGTACAACTCCCAAGCAAGCCTGGTTGCTCCTACAAACTCATTGTGAGGGAGATGCCAGTGTTAAAGAAGCTAGACTTCAAATTGGTCTACAGAAATTTGAAAGCATTAGGATGGGTTACTTCATACTTTGCAAAACTAATGGACTTATCAAATGAATGTAAAATTCTAGGTGATCCTCTATCTAATAAAAAACTTGTTTACAAAGCTATGAGAACTTTGTCTCATAGGTTTGAGGTCAAGAAGATTGCTATGCAAGAAGCCAGACACATGCCATCACTTAACTTTCACACTCTTCTGAATGTATTACAAGAATTTGAAATGAACTCAGAAACAACTACAAAACAAAGAGGTCTCGCTCTAAAAGCAACTGAAGATGAAGTAGATGATGAAACTAAAATAAGTGCTTATCTAGGTTCTGTAGTAAAGAAGTTCAATAAAATTGCTTTAAATGATAAAGTAAGAAAAGAATAGAATGTGCCTCATAATTTAATAAGAAGTTTTTCTGGTAAAATAGTTAAGTATTCCTTCGAAAAGCCTATTGAGAGTGACACTAAGAAATTGAAAGAACTTCAATGCTTTGAATTTAAAGGCTTTGGACATATGTCATATGAGTGTGCTAACACCTTAAGAACCAAAGGTAGCTCTAACTGGGTATATGCATAGATGATATTGATGATGAGACAGGTTTGGAGGAATTACCAGAAGAACAAGTGTCTCAGGAAGTTCACACAGCAGCTTTGTCTGCCCAAGTCAACTGGACAGTGTGTCAGGACAACATCGGGTCAAATGGATGTTGGCACAACACTCAGACAGAACCAGAGGACCAGAATGAATACTTTGACAACTGGGAGGATGATGACTATATTTCTAAACCTCAATGTATTATTTATGAAATAAATTAATCTGAGTAACACACTACCTTTGTTTGTTTCGGTGGATCTGTAGATTTAAATGAAGAATACTTCCTTGAAAAGTAAATGGATCAAGACAAGGTGGTAGATGAGCTAAAAGTTGTCTTTAGAGAACTACTTGATGAGGTAAAGAAAATCATAAAAAGAGAAAAATACTCAATGCTTACATCTGAAGGTTGATGAATCAGTCGTGTGGCACATAAGGTTAGGCCATGTCCACTACAAGATTATGGAGAAGATCATCAAGTTAGAAGCTGCGAAAGGCATACCTTAACTCTCCAATCTATGTATCACTGAAGTTCAACTAAGACTGCCCCAGACTAGCGATGTGGTGCCAACATTAGCATGAGACAGTGTGGACTCCACACTTGAGATTGACATAGAAGACACAAGGAATGGTGATGTTGAGCCAACACTAAAAGATATTGATGTTGGACCACCACCTGAACACACAGATTTTGACACTGAAGAATTTGCTGGAAAAATAGTTAGAATCTACACTCCAACGGAATGCTGAGCGATCATCCTACTCTCAGGTTATATGAAATCTTACTAAATGAGTAAGAACCAGAAACAAAGTAAGAGTAAACTATAATAATATGGCTAAACTTAGTGTTTGTATGTCATCTATGTGCAACTGTGTTACTTTCTTTGTTTCTGATATAAAACTTTGGAATGTTAATGAGGCTCTTAAAGACTCTCACTGGATAAATGCTATGCAGGAAGAACTCATACAATTCTCTAAAACTAAAGTGTGGAAATTAGTTCCTTGGCTTTCTCATGTTAATGTAATTTGAATTAAGTGGATATTTAAAAATAAAAGTGATGAGAATGGAGTGATAGTGAGGATCAAGTCCAGATTAGTAGCCCAAGGGCATAATCAAGTAGAAGAGATTGATTTTGATGAAACGTTTGCTCATGTGGCCAATATAGAATCTATTAGATTGCTTATTGCAATTGCATGTTTCTTAACAATCAAATTATACCAAATGGATGTTAAGTGTGCATTTTTTGAATGGGTATATAGACAAAGAAGCTTTTTTTGAACAACCTAATGGATTCACTGACCAGCATCACCCTGACAATGTTTACAAACTTGAAACAACCTTATATGGATTGAAACAAGCTCCCATAGCTTGGTATGAGAGGTTGACAGAATTCTTACTATGTTTTGGTTTTACTAGAGGTGAGCATGATAGGACACTGTTTATAATGAAGAATAATAAGGAAGTTTGTATTGCTCAAATCTATGTTGATGATATAGTAATTGGCTCCCCTAACCAGTCCACATTGGACAAGTTTTGTGAAAACTATAACAAGTACATTTGAAATTAGTATGATAGGGGAGCTCACCCTCTTCCTAGAACTACAAGTAAAGTAGAAGGAAACAGGGATTTGGTGAAGATATTTGGGTTACTGGAATCTAAGCCTTGTAAGACACCAATGTCCATTACTGTGAAGATTGAAAGGGATGTTGCTCGTGAAGATGTTGACTCAAAACTCTACAGCTCAATGATTGGAAGTCTCATGTACTTATCATACACCAGACTAGACATAATGTACTCTGTGTGTGTCTGTGTCATGTATCAGGCAGCACCAAAGGTCTCTCACTTAACTGCAGTAAAGAGAATCTTAAGATACATCTCTGGAACTGCTGAGTTAGGTGTCTGGTACTCTCATGGTACAAATTCAAACTTGGTTGGCTTTAGTAATAGTGACTGGGCATGAGACTTATATGATAAAAAATCCACTAGTGAAGGGTATTTTTATCTAGGAAACAATTTGGTTTCTTGGTAGAGTAAGAAACAAAAGTGTGTCTCCTAATCTACTGTTGAGTCAAAGTATATTGCAGCTGGTAGCTGTGTAACCGAACTGATATGGTTGAAACATATGGTTTGTGATTATTGGTTAACTAGTAATACTTTGCGGATGTTCTGTTATAACTTGAGAGCTACTAGTATTTATAAAACTCCTGTGCAGCATACCAGAACTAAACACATAGATATTAGACATCACTTCTTAAGGGATTCTGTTGAGGATAAAACAATCACAATTGAACATGTTGAAACCAACAACCAACGGGCTGACATGTTTACTAAACCACTAGACACTGAGAGATTCTCCAGTTTGAGGAAGGCTCTTGGTATGAGCGTGTTGTAAACACACTGAACATACATGTGTTGCCTTAACATCACAGACTAACCCCAGTGACTGATTGTGATGTAACCAGATTGATCTCTTGCTTGTTTGATTGATTCTTGTGATTTTCTTGTTATCTCGTGCATGTTTGTCCACATTACTGACCTATGTGGAGTCTCACTTACTTGTTGATTTTTTTTGTTAAAACTTTTTTGGCTTTGAGGTAATGTCTTCACTTGGAAAAGCAGGGGTACATAGAGCTGAATATTATGGTGTATTCAATTATGTCTTATTCAAGTGATAGCTACACAAACAATATAAAGAAGCTGGGGTGAACAGAGTTGACAGCTTTGCTGTATTCAGCTGTGACTTATTTATGTTGTTTTGCTTGCAGAAGGGGCGTGTTATTGTGAACTTTTATGTTGGAGTGATTGGGGTCATGTAATGCCTGTCATGCAGTGTATTTGCTCACTTATGCTAAAACCTTCTTATTGGTGGTTAGTAAACAAGTACGTGCTAGGTCAGTAGGGTTAGCGGTCCTGAGCTGTCTGCATTTAGCCCCATGTACTTGCATGTGCATCTGCATTGATTATGTTGACACTGGGGTGTTAGGGGTCTTGTTATTGCGTACATTCAGTGAAGACATCATCCTTTCTACCTCGTCATACTAAGCTTGAAAGTTGTTTTTGGTTAATCAGGTATGAAAATTGAATAAGTAAAGAGTTTATGTATGTGACTGCTGATATGTAGTGTTGGGACAACACTGGGCTCAGAAATTCATTTTTGCTTTGTTTCTTTTATGCTTGATTATCCTTCTGTGTTGTCATGATCTTAAGTGGGAGTGTCTCTTGGTTTTCTTCAGATTCATGAATGTCATATGCAGAGGCATATCTCCTGTGTTATTAGCTGCGAGTAACAAACAAGTATGTTTCTCATTGAACTATAGGAGCTTAATTATCTTTGTGATGTTAATCCCCTTACTATTTTATTGTGTGTTTTTCTGTTATCTAACTCCCACTCATGTTTCAGATCTAAGGAAAGCTACTGTTATGTATGGTTTATTCTAACTCATGAAGTTCCAGTTATCTTGCTTAGGTTTTGCTTATGCTAGTTTGTGAAGAAAACCTTGGAAAGACCCTGATCGCACAGACATTTGGCTCAATACTATATATTGAGAATGTGGAGTTCGAATGTTGGGCCAACACTGGATCTGGGAATGTTGTCTCAACACTCGCCACAACACGAAGACTCATAAGTGATATACAATAACTGCTCTGGTCACGTGTCATGCCAACACGTTCATATTCAACATGTGTTGACTAAACATGGCGGGAATGGCAGACGATCTCATTATTTACCCGCCCATCACTCATTATTAATTTCCACTTTACTTTTTCATTCTTCTTACCTGATCTTAATTTCTGCAAATCTAACCATAATTTCTCTCTTCATACCTTATTTACTCACGCAGGCTACAATGAGAAAGAAATCCATAATTGCTGATCTTGCCAACGCCGTTGCTGCCATATCACCAGAGGCAGGGGAGCCCAACCGCCTAGAAGCACCCGTTTATAATTGCTGATCTGAACAACGTAGTGGTAACCACTAAACCACCAAAAAGAAAGGTCCATGTTTATGACAGGAGGAACGTTAAGTCCAAGAAAAGTGCCTCTACCAGTGTTGAACCAACACCAGTTCCTGAGAATGTTGTGCCGGCATGCGAACCCATGGATGTGGTCACAACAACACTTCTAGAGGTTGTTGACACAACACAAGAGGTAGCACCGCCTGTTATCTCTGAGGAGGGTCCCCTGACCGACGAACAGGTGATTCCAGAGGTGGAACAACCCGATGAAGGTCAAACACCTACTCCTCCTTTTGAAATTGAGGGGGAGAAGGAAGATGAAGAGGAACAAGATCAAGAGGAAGTTGTTAAGGAAGAAACAATAGAGGAAGATGATAATGCTGCTAACGAAGGCCAATCCTCATCCTCTGGAGAAGATGACTCTATAGAGGAAGGTTCTGAGGACGAAGAGGAAGAGGACGATGAAGGAATGTAGGAGGATGCTGAAGACGAGACTAATCTTGATGTTGTGCCAACATCCATTGGCAAGAATGTTGGACCAACACCCACTGATCAGAATGTTGATCCAACACCGACAGAGGTTGATGCAGATACAACATTGGAGTCCAACGAGAAGTCTGAGGCTGAGCCACCAGAAACCTTTGAGGTGGATTTTCCTACTGAACGTCATAATAGGTATTTCTTGACCAAAACTGCAAGTGATAACTATTCTATTATGACTTCGTAGGACAATTTGGGCCGAGAGAACCATTGTAATGGGTGAATTTTAAAAGTACAAGGTGTTTGATTTCCTGAGTCTATGAGCCTTGTTTATTCATTGATTTAAATTGTTCCTTATGTTGTTAGAGAATTCTACTGTAATTTGTCCAAGTTTGTGCATGCTAAGAGATCCCCCAAGTATGAGAGAGTATATGTGAGGGATAAATTCTACAAGTTCAATCCCTCAATCATTAACAAAACTTGGAGAAAGCCCAGAGGACAAGAGACAGAGGTTGAATTTGATGATGACAACATGATGAAGGAACTGACAAGGGGACATGTGAAGAAGTGGAAGAATAAACAGAAGGTGACTAGACTCACCTCCCTTACTACTGTCTTGTGCAAAGCCGCCTCATACAACTGGACACCCTCAACCAACTCCATAGTTCTCACTCATGAGATGGCTGTGTTGACATTCAAATTGCTAAAGGGGCATCCATTGAACATGGGGGGGAGAAGTTTCAGAACAATTGCAGAGGCTGCACACATGAGGGATGTAATCTTGCCCTTCCATTCCTTGATCTACAACATTCTCACTGACGAAAGGATTCAAAAAAGGAATAATGAGACCTTTGTGTACAAAGTTGGTCAACTTCCCATCACCAAAAACTAATTTGGAGGAGACAGAATCATTGATCTCCCATAGAAGGATCTAAATGCTCCAGAAAGTAGTGGAGCACAGCATGGGAAGAAGAAGACACACAACTACACCACTGCCTTAGTTGTTAAGGGTGTTTCTACCCCTTCTGTGGCCATCAACACTGCCTTCATTGAAGAGAAGGTGGAGTGGTGTTATATAATGGTAGCTGGAAGGAGAAGGGAGATTCCTGACAAGGAGGAGGAGATCAAGGAGCTGGACACTATCAAGAAGCGCATGTTGGTCGTGCTTTCCTCACAAAAAGGGGGAGATTAGGCCACCAATTTTTGATTCTGTACTTTAAGTTATTTTTGAACAATGTTTTGTTTTTGGCACATAGAGCATGTTCTCTATTTGTTTTTGTTTCTGGGTTGTAATCTAAACAATATTCTGCACATTACTATTAATCTAGTTTGCTTGGATTTGCACTGCTGAACTAATTGTAGGTGTTGAAATAACCAATGAAAATGTTGGGACAACACAGCAGTAAACTGTGTTGGCTCAACATTGCAGTACTACATTTATAGATTAAGGGGGAGCAAATTAGAATAAGAAGTAGTTCTTATGTTCTGAATTACAGATACTTAATGGAAATTTGTTGTAGGTGGGGTTTTGTGAAGAAAGGCAAAAAAGGGGAGATTGAAAGTGCAAGTGTTGACAGAAAGTGTTGGTCCAACACTCTAGAAAGAGATGTTGGCACAACACTGAACTCAACACCGTTCTGTTCGATTTAATTATATTAAATAAATTATTTTGCCTTTATTCTTAAACTCACCTAGTTCCACAGTTGTATTTATTTGTGATTATTTTAGAGTATTAAGGAACATGTAGAACATTGCTAAGGAACGAAGGGATAAAAGCCGAAGATTCACAAAGGATCTTGAAGATTATAGTTGAAGATCTTATGAAGATAATGTTGAATAACATCTCGGAATGATCCACGTGACAAGAGAGCATTCAACAACTTTTGTCTATCACGCCATTGTTCAAGGATGATCAAATCCTATAAAGAGGCGTGCTCAACATCAAGAACAAGAACAAGACTAGAATTGAGTTCTGAAAGAGTAGAAGTGTTTCTTGTATTTAGTTGGCCTTGCTTTCCCAAGTTTTATCTAGCTAAAATATAGCTCATAGATTAGTTAGTGTTAGGATTGGGTTCTTACTCAGTTGTATTTGGTAAAGTCATTGAATTAACATTTAGTGATTATTTGGCCGCAAAGATTGGCAGCTTATATTCATATTAGCCTGCTTAAAATACATCTCACTGTGTTCTTTATTCCACTGCTTAAATACTCTACAACACGTGTTGGGACAACACCAAATACAATATGGGTTGGCACAACATTCAGTGTACACACAGTGTATCAATCAAAACAAAAGGATACCAATCCCGGTCCATACATTTACACATTCTACAATGGGTTGAGTGGAAACACTAGAACCTTGGTCGATCTGGCTGTAGGAGAAGCTTTAATAGCAAAAACCACGGAGGATGCCTGTCAACTATTAGAGGAAATGGCATCGACATTTGCCAGTGACCTTCTGAACACCAAAAAAGAGTGGTTGGTGTGCACGAGATAGATGCTATCACAACATTAACAGCACAAGTCGCTACTCTCACCAGAAAACTGGGAACAATGAGGGTAAATGCCTTTCAAACCACATCAGCAATATGTGATTTTTGTGAAAACTCAAGTCTAACTACCAACTGCCATTTGGTAAGGAATTCTAAAAATTCTACTCAAACTAAAGAAGCAAACTTTGTGTCAAATTTTAACAGGCCGCGGATTAATCATTATTCCAAAACCTATAACCCTGGATGGAGGAACAACCATAAACTCTCTTGGAGCAACAACTAGGAAAACCCTACTCCATGATTTCCACTACACCAAGTAAAAAAGCCTTCACTCGAGGACATTGTGACGACTTTGATGCCACCAAAGGTCACGAGGCCTTTTCTTTCATGGATGGCTCCTTCAGATACAACCAAATTTGCATGGCCCCGAAGGATGAAGAATTGACAGCATTTCAAACTCCAAAATGGATATATTGTTACAAGGTGATGCCGTTTAGACTATAGAATGCTGACGCTACCTATCAAAGAGCCATGCAAAATATTTTCGACGACATGCTACGCAATAATGTCAAGTGTTACGTCGATGATTTGGTCGTGAATTCGAAGAAAATAGAAGACCATATCAATGATTTGAGAAAGGTGTTTGAGTGGTTGCGCAAGTATCAGTTGGGGACGAATCCTTTTAAGTGTGCCTTTGGCGTGACATCAGGAAAGTTTCTTGGCTTTGTTTTTTGTCAACAAGTAATTGAGATCGAGTAAGCTAAGATTGATGCAAGATGCTAGAGCCACGAAATGTACATGAACTCAAAATTCTCCTAAGAGAACGAGCATAGATCTGACAATTCATCTTAAATTTTGCCGGTCGATGACAACCGTCTAGTCGTCTCATGAAGAAAGACATTTCGTTCAAGTGGAATGAGGCCTGCACCATTTCCTTTGAGCGTATGCAGTCGTATCTGATGAAGGCGCCCGTGTTGGTTGCACCAGTGTCCAGATGCCCATTGATTCTATAAATTGCTGCCTAAGAAAGTTTTGTAGGGGCATTGCTAGCCAAGGAGAATGATGGCGGCAAAGAAACTGCATTGTAGTTGAAGGATGACGCCAAATGAGTTGAACTATTCCCCAATTGAGAAGTTGTGTTTGGCTCTTATCTTCGCGATTCAAAAGTTGAAGCACTACTTTCAAGCTTACACTGTTCGTTTGGTCTCTAAAGCTAATCCACTGATGTATGTTATCTCAAGGATGGTACTCTCTGATCGATTTGCTAGGTTATATTTGCAACTACAACATCTCGAGATAGCATACATCCCTCAAAAGGCCGTAAAAGGGACAAGTTTTGGCCTACCTCTTAGCTGAACACCCAATTCCTGCCGAATGGGAACTAGTTGAAGACTTGCACGATGAAGATGTGCTCTTAGTTCAAGTTACTCCGCTATGGAAGATGTATTTTGACGGAGCCGCTCATCGAGGAGGCGTCGGCGCGGGGATTATCTTTCTTTCACCTGATGGATAAGTGATGCCCTATTCCTTCACCCTTACACAAAAGTGTTCAAACAATGTTGTGAAATATCAAGATCTCATACTAGGATTTAGCAATTAAAATGGAGCATTTGAATCTTGAGGTATATGGAGACTCGAAGTTGGTGATCATTCAACTACTTGGTGATTATTAAGTTAAGAAACCGAAATTGCTCCTATATCATGACTATGCTCGAAAGTTAATTGAACAACTTGGGGGCATATCAATTGAACATGTACCAAGGAGAGAGACATACAAGCAGTTGCATTAGCGAAATTTGCTTCGACCCTTGTTATGACGGAAAGGAAGTTCAACTTTCCTATATGCCAAAGTTGTGTGATACCATCCGCAATGAGTGAAAAAGAAGGAAGTACTGAAGAAAACCATGTTGTGGAACTCTATGAGATTGAGAAGAAAGACTGTGAGCAACCTTTTGTCGATTACTTAAAGTACGAGAAGCTTCCTGATAACCCGCGTAGAAGAGTCGTTATTAGGCGTCTTGCTAGTCGCTTCCTATATTACAAAGGCACTCTTTACTGACGTCATTCAAAGTGAAGACGAAGCTGCTCAAGCCATGGAAGAAGCTCATTCTGAAGTGTGGTGTGCTCACCAGTTTGGACCTCAATTATACTTCCGAATTAAGAGGATGGGATATACTGGCCCACAATGGTCATTGACAGCATGTAATACGGGCGCCGATGTCAACCTTTTCAATTTCACGCAAATTTTATACATCAACCACCATAACCTATGCATCTAACTGTAGCTTCTTGGCCTTTCGATGCATGGGGATTAGATGTTATTGGTCTTATGACTAAGTCTTCTGGTGGACATTTTTACATCTTGGCCGCCACTGACTACTTCTCTAAGTGGGTAGAAGCAATACCTCTCACGGAAGTAAAGAAAGAAAATGTTGCTGACTTTATCCGCAATAATATCATATATTGCTATGGATTTTTGCAATACATCATCAACGATAATGGGACACCGTTTTTCAATACCGTCATCAACAAGGTTTGTCAAATGTTTGAGTTCAAACAAAGAAACTCTTCGTCCTACTACGCTGCTGCCAACGACCTCGCTAAAGCTTTTAATAAAAATTTGTGCAATTTGTTGAATAAGATGGTTGCAAGGTCGAAGAAGGACTTGCACGGAATAATTGGAGAAGCTTTGTGGGCTTATAGAACAACGTATAGGACACCGACTCAAGCAACTCCCTACACCTTGGTATACGGAGTTGAGGCGGTACTCCTTCTTGAATGACAAATCCCATCTCTCAGAATAGCGATATAAGAAGGCCTTACTGAAGAAGAAAATGCATGTTTCAATTGGGAGAATTGAAAGCTCTAGATGAGAGAAGATTGGAGGCGCAACAAAGAATATAGTGTTATAAAGCCCGCATCTCAGGAGCATTTAATAAGAAGGTTCTCTTGCGGTCGTTTCAAGTTGATGACTTGGTGCTCGCTGTGAGAAGGCCTATCATCATCATTCGTCGCACTGGGAATAAATTCACATCAAAATGGGATGGTCTTTATGTGGTTCAAGAAGTCTATACAAATGGCGCATATAAGTTGATTGCTGAAGATGGTTTAAGAATTGGTCCGATAAATGGGAAGTTCTTGAAGAAGTACTACCCTTGATGATTGAAGCATGCTCCATGACGCACGAGCATAAACTGCATGTTACTCCAGGCCTTCGTGAGTATAAAATGTGAATGGCACTCACTTTGTCATAAGTAATTAATAAATGGATATGTGTATAAACTGTGAATGGCAACTGTCAATGGTAAATTATGTAGTTAAAATGATAACTTACCCCACTAAAGGTATTTTATGTGGTCAAATTTTAAATACCCCACTTTGTTCAAAGTGGTTAAAGAATGAATACTTCTGCCCACATGAGTATAAACTGTGTACGATACCCCCTTAAATCAATCTTGATTTCTTTGAACTACGTTATGACTTGATCTTTTTTATTGAGCTACGTAGGCAGCTTATAAGTTTTCTAAGTTCAGTCATGAAATTTGCTTAAGTTGGTTTTGTTGCGTTAGGTTACAGTATTCATGGGAAAGAAACATGATGCCAAATGCAAATGTGTAACTCAAAATGAGGTAAATAAAGGTAAATTTTTTATTGATCTCGAAGTTTGATGATGCGAAAAATCCAAAGAAAAACAAAAAAGTGTATCACCAAAACAAAGATGAAGAAAAAAAATTAATGGAAATCTCTCTCAAACAAAAGGCTTCACATCCCCCAACTCCAGTTGTGCAATCTCCAAGTGCAATCTCATAACGTCTCATTCGCCCATCTCTGTGTCAGTAAGTGAAGGAGGGATTTTAAGGAAATATATATTTTCTTCCAAATTAGAGATCTTATCATCGACACCTCAAAGAAACTATGTTTGGCTCTCTAAGGATGACGTCAAGCTTGCTTTCTCCGACTTTAAGTCTTTGAATCTTCTTTTAACACTTTGAAGTTCATCTTCTATGGACGTAACTTGTGAGGATCCCTTTTTCTTGTTAGCTTTGGCATCGAGTATGTGGCCCTCCATTTCCGAAATTTGTTGAAGAAGTGATGAGATTTCCAATAATGCGGAGTTTCGCACATCATAAGCAGCGGCTTGATCGAAAAATTTGCTCACTAAGGCCTCTAAGGGTTCAGCTTTTTCTTTCCAAACAAACTTCATTCTTTCAAAAACAATGCAAAATTCATCTTTAAAAGAAAAAAATTTGTTAATTGGTGCACGAACAATCCTCTCGCTAACATCGGCCCATATCGAGTTGAGATACCTCTTGTCATGAATTTATAATAGACTTTCGTCCTTAAAAACAGAGACAACAAGATGTGGAAAACTCTCCTTACCATTCTTTGAGTATCTTGCTTTCAAGTGCACTTTGTCATATTTTGAAGGTTTAGTGCCAGCACATGAAGTAGACCCTTCGCTTGTTTGAGGTTGTTGCTCATCACGTTTCAAGGTTGAAATCCTCAATTTATCCACCTACAAATATATGTCGAAAATTAGGAACATATTCATATTTATATAAATGTATATTCATATATGTATGGAAAGGAAGAGCAAAAGTTGACCAATACTTGTACAGCCAAGTCCAATGTCGCGGATGGGGTGCTCGAAGGGCAGCGAGAAGAATTGACTTCTCTAGGTTGTGAGACACTTGAGTCTTTCTTAACCCTTTTCCAGTTGCGATCGCCATTTTTCCTGCTGCTGCTCTGTTTGACAATGCTTTTTCTTTTCATTGATTCCTCTACCGCAATGTGTGGCGAATCTCGCGAGCTCTTCTAAAGAAGAGCAATTCAGTTTATCACTATTTTGTGCGACCTTGTACTTAGTATCAAGCGCTTTTGAGGAGAAATTAAAGAGTCAATATTGTCTTCAATGTAGCTCATATGGGTTTTGGTTATCCATGATTTGTAACTATCCGAAAAGTGCCTTCTTGCATTAACAGGAGCATTGGGAATCAAAACCTTTGAATATGTTCTTTGTGCAAGACTTAACCTCCAAACACAAAATCCTTCATCCAAAGAAGCTTTGTGGTACTGATTTTTTAGTACGCTAGTGACATCTTGATAATATCCAAATTGTCGACCGAATTGATGTGGACTATAGGGCTCAACATCAAAAGTCTCGCCTTGCCTTAGAGTAAAATAGCACGATCAAAGGTTGATTAAATAGCCAGGATCTGCTTCGCCTAGGGTACTGCAATCCACAATTGCGACGTTATTGACATTTGGAAGAAGATTGCATGCCCAAGTGGAGTAGTCTCTTTTGTGAATTCTCTTGCGAGCTTCTTTTAGATAAAAAGGCCTTACTCCATTTTTTCTAGTAATTACCGTCATCCTAATTTTCTGCAATTTTTTATGGATAGAAAATTGTCTTGAAGTATATTGCCGCCCACCCGTAGACAAAATGGATTGGAAAAGGAAGGCACACTCGAGATGGTTGAGTAGACCTTGACATTGCATTCAACCCGTTGTAAATCGATGCTAGTACTGGAATGGCAAGGCATACCCTTTGACCGCTGGCTATAAGACTAGTTGTCTTAAATGTACTTGGACGGATAAAGCCAACATCCGTTACACAGAGAACAAAGATGCACAACCAAAAAGCTAAGTGTGCGGCCAAAAAATGTCTCTTCCTTCCAACTACCATTGATGCCGAGTTGTGAAAACATGATCTCTTCTTGCGATGATCACCGATTGCATGGTTCGAGCTTTGTGGAAGGGTTGTGTGTCGCTTGAGGTCGGCATCAATGTAATTCCCTATAGTTCTCTTGTAATATTGGCATATAATTGAGTGAGATGTGGGTTAGGGAAGAATACTTATAAGAAGGCTCAGTTGAGGGGTCGTTCAGTTTAGTGAAAATTATGGAGTTGTACAAATTTTCTACATAGTGAATTTTGCTCAAGTCCCCGTGCGTTTTCTCCGATTTTGGAGTTTTCATGTTAAATCCTTGTGTTGTTGCTATCGTTAGTGTTATATTCGTGTTGCTTCGTATTTACCTCATGGGCAAAATACTGGAGGCGGTATTTGAGGCGATTCAAATACCCAACAAGTGATATTAGACCCGGGGTTCTGCTGGAGGTGGAGTTATTGCTGGGGCGGAGTTGTGGTGTGATGTAGTGTGAATATGTACTATAAAGGTGGTTCTGTCAAAGGTAATTGGTTATTAAGTGGGACCGTTGTGACCCCACCAATTACCTGTGAACATTGAAATCCTGTCAGGAAGACGAGCTATCCCTTTTCGGGGGTTTACTTTGTACTATTGCGATCTACTGGAAATTCACCAACACACTGGTGCAATGTCGAAAGCAAAGGTACGAACATTGTGAAGTTTCGCGTGATGTTTTTTGACGAGAAAATCAATTGTGACTAGTTTTGTGTTCAAGTCGGAGAAGTTAATTTGGTCGGGTTACACGGGGGTTCAACTGGTGGAGGCTATTGCCACACGTAGCGGTGTTACTAGCACGACGGATACAATTGCTAGTAGAGTTGTGCTAACACT
Organism: Linaria vulgaris; assembly: GCA_948329865.1. Lineage (NCBI taxonomy): Eukaryota > Viridiplantae > Streptophyta > Magnoliopsida > Lamiales > Plantaginaceae > Linaria > Linaria vulgaris. The sequence continues at coordinate 4,622,314 of OX415253.1, read as the reverse complement.
AAGATCACGGAAAAGAAAATTGTCCAGGACAAAGAGTTCATGTGGCGAGCGGCTCTTAGTCAAACACTGGTGAAACTAGCATTGTCTACTTGTGTGACGTGTTATAAGTGGCGGTACATTCTGATGGCATGAGTCTGCCATGAGATAGGGCGTTGGTTTTAGTGATCCCAGTTTGCACACATGCACGACTTGGCGTAAATGCAAGATATGGGATTAATGTCGATGGCTGATGACTCCCAGGAGAGGCAAGTTGGTAGTTGCACCATACTTATCGACAAAGGTTTACTTCGACATTAGGCCGATTGTGCTTTTATGGTGGATCATGGTACTTCTGAAATGAGGTACTACTGCGTTGTAGTGATTGCGAGAACTATGAAAATATTCTTAGGCAGAGTGTGTGTGCGATCGTCCAAGGGCCAGAGTGAAGATGTTTTTGAAGATCCGAATTAGTCACGAATCAAATGTTCAACGTGAAGACTGTTGATGGTGGGAAGCTTCCTTGAAGCTTCCCATTGGCTGCCAACCACTTCTATTAAATAGGTGGTGTGGAATGTGGATGGGGAGGCAACCAAAGCCTCCCCATATGTGCCTATAAATAGCAACTTAGATTGCTATTGGAAGAAGCACACCTCAAATGTAGTCTTTTGTGTAATTTCCTATAATTCTCTTGTAGTATTTATATATACTTGGGTGAGATGTGGGATAGGGAATGATGCTTGATAGAAGGCTCGGTTGAGGGCTCGTTCAGGTTGAGCGAAAATCATGTAGTTGAACAAATTTCTACATAGTGGATTTTACTCAGGTCCCCATGGTTTTTCTCCAGTTTTAGAGTTTCCACGTTAAATCCTTGTGTTGTTACAATCGTTAATGTTATATTCGTATTTACCTCATGGGCAAATCCCAGAGGCGGTATTTGAGGCGGTTCAAATACCCAACAAAGAGATCCAGTGTCGGTTAGGATTCTTAATTACTTATCATTAGATTGAAAGTGTTAGAATCCTAAAAGGAGTTCATAACTGGGAGAATTACCGTCCGTGTGCGTGAAGTCTGATGGGGGAAGATGAAATAGAATTTTTCTATGTGATGGTCTACATGGACCAAATTTAAAAAAAAAAAGGAAAGAAAAATCAAAATATCACGTGTATGCACAAGAAAAAGAAATGGTTTGGTACACAAATTTCATTTTGTTCCTCAATCAAATTGACACAGAGGCCCACTAAGATTTTTATTCTCGTGTTCAAGTGCACGATCTTCTACTAATTCCATTGATGGGTCGAAAAAAATTATATGTTGCGGCAAATTCACTTCAAGACGCATTATTAGAGTGCTATCCGTGACAAGTCGCAAATGGGCATTTGTTGAAAAATTAATTTTGTCTACTCCAATTAAATATGAACAATTGTTAAATTAATTATTAGAAATTAAATTGATTATTTCTAATTTTAATTTGAAATTTTACTAAATCAAATTCTAATTATTAATAGATTAATTAATTAATTTTCTAATATATATTTGATTGGCCAGTCAAATAAAGTCTCGTGGAAACGATGGAGTATTGCAACCAATCAAATAAAACCATGTGGGAAAATAATGATGTATTTTGACCAATCGAACCAGGCCATGTGGAAAAGATGTTTATTTCAACCAATGATAGATAAATTTTCTCCTTATGAGTCGGTTTTGTCCCTGGCAGATAGGGGGATTGTTCATACACGTGATCTTGCTAAGGCTTATGACAGAGTTGAATGGAGATTGCTTTTTCAAATTCTGCAGAATCTTGGATTTAATGAGAAATTTGTTAATTGGGCTTCCTAATGTGTGACAACTGGATCGTCCTCGTTTATTATTGATGGCACAATTTTTGGTTCTTTCTGTCCTTCCAGAGAACATCGCCAAGGTGATCCGATTTCGCCTTATCTCTTTCTTGTTTACACCGAGCTCTTAATTCGATTTATCGGTAGCGCTGAGTCCTAGGGTTTATTTAAAGGGATTAAAATTTCTAGATTTGCTCCCCTTATTTCTCACTTACTTTTTGCTAATGAATTATCTTTCTTTTGCAGGGTGTCTGTCCATGATGCTAAAGGAGTTATGGAAGTGCTTGACAAATTCTATTTGTGGTCATCACAAATTGTCAACAATCTTAAATCCTTTTCCCACTTTAGTAAGAACACTCGCCTTGCTCTTTAACTGGAAACATTGATGTGCTAAATCTCAAGGAATGCATTCATAATTTGATGCACTTGGGTCATCCCTTTTGTAAATCAGTTTCTAAAACCAAAACTTATGCTTTTATTGTTGCTAAGATTGCTCACAAGTTTTCATGGTGTAAAGAACGTAACCTTTCCCAAGCTAGCAGAGGAGTTTACATTAAATTTGTTGGACATACCCTTCCGTCTTTTGAAATGCAATCTGGTGTTTTCACTAAAAGTCTTTGTGCTATAATTGATCAATTATGCATGCGTTTCTGGTGGGGTGAGAAAAAAAGGGAACATCCTACCTCTTAAAAGTTGGGAGTCCATATGCCTTCTGAAATCTTGTGGTGGTTTAGGCTTTCGTAAAATGTGGGATGTTAATCGTGCTATTTTTATGAAAAGGCCTTGTGTTTCACTCATATAAAATATTATAATTCGACTAAGGTGATTTCAGCAAAGTATCTCAATGGAAAAGAGTTCATTAATATTGATAAAATTCCCCTAAATGCCTCCTGGTTCTAGAAGGCTATTTTTAGATGCAAGGATTTATTTCTTCCTAACTTATGCTTTTCTATTAATAATGATATCCTCCCTACTACTGTTAGAATTAACAATATATTTAAAATCCATGATACAAACTGTAAATTTGGTTGTGATGTTGATAAATCGTTACGCCACTTATTCTTGAACTGCCCTGTCACTCGTGCTATGTGCTTTGTTTCTAAATGCGGTGTGAAAATTGAGGAACTCCATAGATCAGATTTTTTGCAGTTCTTTAAGCTGTTGTTTGCTAAAGGAGATAGTTTGCTTTTTTCAAACTTTGACATGGAAGAATTCTTGAATTATTCACTCAAAAGCCGAAATCAACTTGAATGCTCGAATTTCTAAATCACTTGGAGGGTCTTGAAGCTCAACGTCACTCCCATGGTTTCCTCCTAAACTTGGATGGCTCAAAGTTAATTGTGATGCGACTTTTGATAGCAAATCTTCAAGGAATGATGGAGTTGTTCGCAGCCAAAATGGATCGATTCTCTTTGCTTTCACACACAGCCAATTTACTTTTGATGCACTTTCGGTGGAAATCTTTGCTACCCGTCAAGCGTGTGTTTGGATGAACGCCTTCAAGTCTTATTTTGTCACATTCGAAAGCGACAACCTTGGAGCCATTTTGCTCATCACAAACAATTCTATGATTTTGGATTGGAATGTTCGACCCCTTATTCTTGATATTCGTAGAATTTGGAATAAGTGGCCGAAATAGATATTCAAGCATGTGCACCGCAATGCGAAGCAAGCTTCTCATAATTTGGCTCATTGGGCTTTGTTGAATGACCATATTGGGGCTTTTAATCTTGACTCCCTCCCTCCTAATGTGTTTTGTGATGGAAGTTTTCCTTTGTAAGAACATGGTGTTTTTATTTGGTGATTTATTTATTATTTTTCCTTATCAAAAAAAATATTAAGCCACGTCGAAATATGATGTGTACTAGAGATTGCTTGACGACCAATCACAAGTAAGGAGGCTATAGGTTCTACAACTAAAATAGATTCCCTCCCTTAAAGAAAAAGAGCACACAAAAATATTCACAAGTTGAAGAGGCAAAAGCTCTAAGTTTTTCGCTCCACCAAGTTCATCCATCTTCAAGCGTTGTTCGCGGCACTCGAGGTGTTCTTCACAAAAACTTCTGTTTGATCCATCGTCAAGCCTCAAATCCATCAAATAACCTTTTTAAAAATAAAACTTTGGCCATGGAAGATCGAGCTTTAAAAAATTCAACATATTCAACATCTAGTTCATATTGTTCTTTAACGATCTTCAAGCTAAACGTTCGTTTGATTCGAGAACTAGCTGCAAGATTCTCGAAAAACCGTTTTTTGAAGATCAAAGCCCCTTTCAAAGAATATTAGAGTCCACATATTCAAAGAACTGAAGACAAATATCATATCGTTCTTGGACAATCTTCAAATCAAATATGAAAATAAAAGTCTGTTCGATCGGAGATTTAGCTGCCAAGCATCGCATCAACGTTTGTCAAACATTCAAGTACACTGAGGAAGATCGAAGTGAAAATTTCCTGCAAGATTTGTTTAAAGTCCAAAACTAACTTTATACAATGGAAGTCTTTCATTTATGAAATTGGATTAAAACATTAAATTCCCAACCTATTGCGTGTTTTGTGACTTGCCCCATCGACTTAGCTTCGCATCATATAGAGGGGGATAGTGTGGGTGGGTCATACATATTATGTTGAAACTAACTTTATACAATGTAAGTCTTTCATATATGAAATTGGAGAAAAGTAATAAAATCCCCAATCTATTACATGTTTTGTGACTTGCCCCATCAACTTAGTTTTTGATCATTTTTGCCTCTTAAAATCTGTAAAATCAGTTCAGATTGTCCTACAATTATATTTGAGGCCTTTTTTGGGAAACAAGGATAATCAATTATGCTTTTATATTTTATAGGCTAGTGTAATTGTTTTTTCTAAGTTTGGATAGGAAAGTGTAACAAGTGGAACATCAATGTAACACCCTAACATTCAAAAGTATATATTTTTAAATTTAAAATTTATAATTACTTTTTATTTTGCCAACAAAAAAAAGGTATAGCACCTTGTCAAATTTGAGTGATATAAGCTTAAATACATTGCAATATGGATAATTATGGAATGTCTTGACTTAATATGTAATTCATCATGATATTATATATTTGACCAAGTAGTGTGTATAAATTAACTGAATTTTCATTCCATTAAACAATGTGCAATAAGTCACGTAGGTAGATTGGTGCCATAATATGTACCCAAATCGTATATATATATATATATATATATATATATATATATATATATATATATATATATATATATTTATCATTACGTTATGAAATTATTTGGAAAGCATGACTAAGAGTGGATAAGTTTGCACGTAATACATAAGCCACAAAGCCCACCCCCTCCACATGTCAATTTCAAAAGAAATATCACACATATACCTTATGTAAACACACACTTGTTCGGAAATCAGAAGCATATTGAATAGAAAAAGAAAACCAGTAAACATGAGAAGAAATATATGAAACGAGCTGACAAAACCATGGATGATCACGCCGCGGTATGCGCGGAAACCTTAAGTGCACACGCATGAAAAGTTGATGAACATTGAAATTTCTCCTGCGCTTAACTTAATTAGATGTTATTTGTATTATGATATTTCAAGCTTTAGATTACAAAAGAATTAATAAATTTGATGGATACCTCATGTTATAGGAAAATTGGCGTGCGAACAAACACGTCAATTGATCAAAGTAGGAAATCGTACCGGGGAGTAACTGGGAGAACCAAGCTTGGGCCCTGCCCGCGAAGGTTGTTTGAAATACTCAGAAGAGGACAAAATTAGATATCGAGGCAAGATCCATAGTTTCTACGTATTGATGAATGTAGTCATGTGGGTCCCTTATGTCCTTATGCCCAGTGTATAAGGGAAGGTTTCCGAGTCACATCCCTGAAAGGACCAGAGCGTGAGCTATTTCTGGGACGAAGGGAGATCCGCGATACATAAGTTCTTTCCCCGGAGTGATGTTTTACTTTATATCCCTCATTTCTCTTTGCAAACTATTAACCATATCACATAAGGAATCGTCCACCCCTGCGGGGGAGGGAGGCATCTGGCGGTCTCGGGGGTAAGGAAATCCTACCCCTTCAAATTCCCATAACCCCCTCCCACTATTATCCTTAAAAGGGGTTCGAGGTCCTCGACTTTGTAGAGGGGTATCATGACGTCGGCGGGCATGTTGGAAATTGAATCTCAAGCGGGATTCGTATTCCTTTGAGTCATACCGCTCCCTATAAATCATGTAGGAGGGCCCTCAAGGGGGTATGCCGGCTCTGGCTTGTTCCTCCAGATGGCTCCTTCTACGAGGCGCTCGAATACAAATCAGGGGATGTTTATGAAATCCCTTCTTTGTATCGTGGAGGGAAGACTGGATCTTCGTGGGCTCTTCAATCATAGGATCCGAGTGATCTTGGGGGTTTCTTTGAGGAGGAGAATTATTCATGGCTTTTGTGAGGAGATCTCTTCAAACATACTCGAAGGCAAGATTCTATGGTGTTCCCACAGACGGCGCCGTTTTGTTAACAGTTGTTTATTTTTTGAAGAATTTAGGAGTGAATTTGAACGCCTTGCCTGAGGTCGAAGAGAATCTAATCACTTTTTTCCCCTTAAAAAGTATATGCTTTATTCTCCACTTTTTCTCCCTTTTTATAGGGTCTTTTTTGTACAAGTAGGGTATTCATCTTTTAGACTGATGTCCGACACATGGGGGGTAGGTATTGGGTGTTTACTTCTTGTTTAGACAACTATCTCCGAGGGAGCTAACATACTTTCTCGAAGCGGCCGCATTCGGGTTCAGGATGCCATGTGTCTCTAGTGTGCTGAGTCGATTCTTTAGGGGGGATAAGAACATGACGTGTATCACTTTCTTTGCTCTGATGCCCTTTTCCAATGGGTAGATTTGTGAGAAGGAAGCTTATGGGGAGGGTTTTTCGAGGGGTCTCAGTGCGTCTTTCCGGAGGCCTTGAGCTGTGAGGGAGTATCTCGGGTGATAAGGTAAGTGCGAGAGTATCGTATCCCTGAGGGGTATTCATGAAGCTATTTAAAGCTTTCGATACCTTCCGCGAGATTTGTACTCTGTAAAATACTGATCCTGAAGAATAAGTCACCACTTTTCCAGTATCGGGAGAAACATCTAAGTCTCGCGGTACCAGGGTGATGTTCATGTGCTTTTAAGGGCACCGTGGAAAAAAGTCTTTGAGAGAGGCCTAGAGTTGAGGGTGTGTATATTATGCTCGACATAATCTCATTTATCTAGAATTTTATTTTATACTTCAAAAATTTGCGATGTCTCATGAGAACTGCATAATGGTTTAGTTACAACATAATAATTTAATCGTGAAAAAATAATTTGTGCATAAATATTATCATAATGAAAAATATTAAGTAACTTAACCCTCACTATTCAAGATAATACCTCCATAATGAAGCATCTTGAGCAACATTACCCCCAATATATAAGGATAAGACTCATTGATGATTTTTGTTAATTTTCATCAATAATTAGCTGGAAAAATCAAATCCCCGTGATAGATAAGACATTACTTTATCAAGTAATTGAATATTAAATTCATAGTTATCATGGTAATTGGGATCTTGAAATCTCTTAAAGAATGGCAGTTACTAGAGATGCAGAAGCAATGCATTTAATATATCAAATGCCAATTCAACTCCACATAACAACACAACTGCCGTTTATTAGGTTGGCACAAATTGTTAATCACAATATCAAATAGAGTTAATTCTAAAGTAATAAAAAATGCTTACACATTTTCCAATTGTAACAACTCGATAATTTTAAAATAAACAGAATAATATTAGAGCAACAATTACAGGTCTCAATGTTAAATATTTAAATAAAAAATACTCAAAGTACTAAACTAATGAAAAACAAAATATAAACTTAACTAATTTCAAACCCTAGTGAACTATGGACGCTACCCAACGCAAAAGGCTCCCAGGTCATGACACGGTAGTAACCTAGTTTGTTTTATTCTGGAAAGAAGAAAAAGAAACACAATATTTTACGTGAGATAAAAATCTCAGTGAATGCTCATGTGTGCAAGTGTTGCGTTTTCTTTCTATATCTTTCATTTGAAAATAATTTAACAGATGAACTTAAACGCACACAAATGTCATGCAATAGATTTATTAAATCACAAGCATTTTTGGTTTAATAAAAGAATGGATTCACGTATGATGGTCGGAGCCCACGCTATTCAGCTAATGCACCCAACTTATCACCTCATAACAGTACTCCTTATCTGTCCGTGCAAGATGCGACCTTTGAAACTTGCACTCCAAGGTGTGTTTTTCACAGTTTTAGTAACTCTTGTTGTTTCCTTGTTGAATTGGACATCCTATTGAACTCAGCCTCTTTCTTGAATACTAGTTCCCTTTATTATAGTTCTAATAAGGTAAGAACATCTTCTTTAATTCGGAGTAATCCTGGAAGAATTCTAGTTGCAGTGGAACTCCAATTGTTTCCTTCTTTGCAAACCGTGTTGAGTTGACTATTCTTCATAACTTGAATTATGAAAACTTCAAGTAAGAAATCTTTCAAAGCTCTTACTTATGATTAAGATACCTTCCTAGATATAAACATATATATCTAAAACCGTGGAATTGATTAATAAGTGAATAAAGGCAAAATTTAAATTTAGCAGTTAAAGCACAGATTGCTTGCAGGTTCTCTAGTTTCAATGTTATCCCAATATTATCCCAATATCGCATAACATTGATTCCATAATATCTTGCACTTTCATTATCAATTGGTATATCCACTAAATTCGAAAATTAAAACCAAGTCAATTAATAAAAGCTTTATCACATTTCACATGTTAAAGTTTTGGTATTTACTGCACTAATACTTCAAATAGTTAGTAAAACAAATTTACAATATTATTACCTACAATTCTTCTACTGATAATGTGTTGGCTCCGCACCATATTCTTCTCAACCCTTTTTCTTTTTTTGAACTTTCTTGCTCCGATATTTGCCAAGAGATAATACATGATATGGAAGTTTCTAGCATCCGGGCCCATTGTGGGCCGCGGCCCATGATCAAGTATATCGGGGATCAATCCCGATATGACGTATAGGCCAGCCGCGCCTATAAATATCCTACCCCGCACACCGAGAAAGGCAATTAATTCAGGCCTCGGTCACCCCGCATCACATCGAATAGAGATATTAGATATCATACCCGATATCAACATTAGACATAGTCCATCTCACGTCGGTATTCTGCCCCCTATATCGAGGACCATCCACGACGTCATATCGAGGACTGTCACCGACATCATATCGAGTATCGTCACCGACGCCATATCGGGAACCATCCTCGACGTCATATTGAGGACCATTACCGACGCCATATCGAGGACCATCACCGATGTCATATCGAGGATCACCACCGACGTCATATCAAAGACCTATCCCCGATCTCGAGCAACAGGTTCCGGACCAAGTCTACACGAGAAACATAGTGTAGGCCGTATTTGAGATAGACTCGTTGTATTGACGGACTATCCACTTGTAACCGAGACTCGCATATATATATAAAACGATCTATTGTCAAATCAGTGGCGCCGTCTGTGGGAACCAAGGTTCTCTAGATCGGGGGCTCCTCAGACAAGATGGCAGGAAAGAGGCAGTGAAGTACTGAAGGGCAGGGACTGAACAAGACAGATCCCAATGTGATGAAGACTGGCAAGAGGTCGAGGCTTGATCATAAGGTGCAACGCGCCGAGATCGAAAGGACGATCATTCCTTATCAGAGTGAATCAAGAATGGAGCCGGCCGGAGATTCTAGCACAATAGAGATCGACCCGGGACAACCGGAGCACACGTTGAGGATAGGAGCCACAATACCGCCCGGTATTCAGAAGGTATTGATTGAATGTTTAAGAAGAAACCTCGATATATTTGCCTGGAGTGATTCTGACTTGATCGGGATCGACTCGAAGATTATAGAGCATAAGCTAAATGTTAATCCACGGGCCAAACTGATACGATAGAAGAAAAGGAACTTTAGCAAGGAGAAGAGCGAAGCAGCAGAGAAAGAGGTTGTGGAAAAGCTTAAAGCAGGGCATATTTACGAATTGCGCTATTCGGAGTGGCTCAGCAATATCGTCCTAGTTCTGAAGAAAGAAACGGAGTGGAGAATGTGTGTGGATTACAAAGACTTGAACAAGCATTGTCCGAGGGATCCTTTTCCGTTGCCAAGGATCGACCTTCTAGTAGATTCAACAGCCGGGTGCGCCCTATTTAGTTTTATGGATGGCAAGAGCGGGTTTCACCAGATTTTTATGGCAACGGAAAATCAAACGAAAATAGCCTTTGTTACGAACACGGGTGTATACTGTTATCGTGTAATGCCTTTCAGTTTGAGGAACGCCGGAGCGACGTTCCAGAGGTTGGTGGCAAAGATGTTTTATAGCCTAATAGGAAAGTCGATGGAGGTATATGTGGACGACATTTTGATCAAAAGTTTGAGGGCACAAGATCACGTAGAGCATCTGGAGGAATCATTTGCCACTATGAGAAACTATGGGATGAAGCTCAACCCCAAGAAATGCACCTTCGGAGTTGCCGCAGGAAAATTTCTGGGATACGTGGTTAACGAGTGTGGGTATGAAGCCAACCCAGACAAGATAGAGGTCGTGTTGAATCTCGCCTCCCCACACTCAGTACGGGATGTACAATGCCTTTTGGGACGTATAACAGCCTTGGGACGCTTTATCGCTACCTCAGCAGAGCAGAGTCTTCATTTCTTCAAAATATTGAAGAAGGCCAAGGATTTCCAGTGGACCGAAGAATGCGAGAGAGCATTCCAACAGTTCAAGAAGTATTTGGTGGCACCACCACTCCTGGCGAAACCAGATCCAGGCGAGACGCTCTATCTATATTTGGCAGTCTCCGCCAACGCCATTAGCACAGTATTAGTGAAAGAATCAAACGGAAAGCAATCTCCAGTTCATTACGTCAGTCGTGTTCTTCTCGGAGCAGAAAATAATTATCTGCAAATTGAACTATTTGCCTTGGCCATCGTCATGACGTCTCGTAAGTTGAAACCTTATTTCCAAGCACACCCGGTAGTGGTCATGACAGACAAATCACTCCACCAGATCATGACCAACCCTGATACCTCGGGGAGGTTGGTAAAATGGGCCATAGAATTCGGCGAATTTGGAATCGAGTACCGTCCCCGTACGGCCATTAAGGCACAGGTGCTAGCCGATTTTATGGCAGAGGCACTAGGTAACAGCTTGGACCATTCGTGCCACCATATATTTCTTGTAAGCCAGGACCCTGGTCCCAGTTCGAAACCCGCAGCATGGCTACTTCATGTGGATGGCTCCTCCACAGCAAACGGCGGGGGAGCAGGAATTCACCTGGTGTCCCCAGATCGTAGGGAGTTTGATTTCGCTATCAGTATGAACCTCCATATAACGAACAACGTGGCGGAGTATGAGGCAGTCCTGGCAGGAATAAGAATGGCTAAGAACCTCTGTTCGGATCATTTGGAAGTTTTCACGGATTCGCAGTTAGTGGCTAACAATTTCTCGGGATTCTTCGAAGCAAAGCAGGAAACCATGGTGTTATATCTGGCAAAATTGAAAGAATTGGCGGCCGAGTTCGCTACATTCAATCTGACACAAATACCTCGATCGGAAAATACAAAGGCAGACGCTTTATCGAAATTCGCTAGTTCCTCAGATATCTTTGTGGAAAAGCGCGTGACTTTGCTAACCACCTCTAGGTCTGCGATCGGGGTGACAAAAGCCAACAAAAAATGGGTCCACATGGAATTTATTTTTCCTATCGCAAGTACGCCGTGTTGGAAGGATGAGATATATGATTACCTCGCAAATGGAACCCTCCCAGCCGACCTTAACGCCCAAAGACGACTGAAGCACAAGGCATACAGGTTTACCATTTACCAGGGCGAACTCTATAAGAGATCTTTTGAAGGTCCGCTGCTGAGATGCGTATCAACGATAGACGCCCAGTACATACTGAAGGAGATACACGCGGGTAGTTGCGGAAATCATTCAGGAGGGAGAGCGTTAGCCCAGAAAATATTAAGATAAGGATATTTTTGGCCAACGGTACGACAAGACGCCACCCTGTACTGCCGCAATTGTGAGAGTTGCCAGTACCACGCCAAACTAGTACACAGGCCAGCTGTACTAATGCAACCCCTAGAGATCACTTGCCCATTTGATCAGTGGGGAATCGATATAGTCGGTCCCCTACCAATGGCTAGAGGTCAGAAGCAATTTCTCTTGCTAGCAGTAGAATACTTTACGAAATGGGTGGAGGCCGAAGCTTTAATGCACATCACGGAGAAAAATATGATAAACTTTATCTGGAAGAACATCGTATGTCGCTTTGGACTACCCCGAGTTCTGGTATCGGACAATGGTACCCAGTTTAGAGGGAAGACAATGGTCGCATGGTGCAAAGAGTTAAAAATATCCCAGCATTTTGCTGCGGTGTCCCACCCACACGCAAATGGACAAGTGGAGTCCACCAACAAGACTCTTAAACAATATTTGGAACGGCGACTACACGCCACCGGAAGGAGTTGGACCGACGAACTGCCATGTATTCTATGGGTATATAGGACTACACCCAGAACATCCACAGGAGAGGCACCGTTTACTCTAGTATACGGGTCAGAGGCGGTACTCCCAGTCGAGATTGGCATGCCAACATACAGAATTGCGGAGTATGACCCGCAACACACTGCACGACTCCGAAAAATGGACTTAGAAATGATTGGTTCCACTAGAGAGCAAGCTTATCAACGGACGGTGGCCTTTAAAGCAGCAATGGGCAAGACTTTCGATAAATGAGTACACCTCCGAAGCTTTCAAGTGGGTGACCTGGTGTTGAAAAGTGTGAAAGCAAGTAAACACGTGGGGAAGCTACAAGCTAATTGGGAGGGACCCTACAGGGTCACCCACGCCAACGCGAAAGGCTATTATTATCTCGAGGACATGCACAATGAGCCCCTTCCCAGGCCATGGAACGTGCAACACCTCAGGCCTTTTTATTCTTGAGAGATTCAGCATTTCAATCACTATTAACAATGTAAAGAACTACGCGAGGCTTGAGTCCCTGCACGGGATACGTAGGCAACCGGATACGGTTCAGCACCAATCTATCATTAAAACTATCATGATAAGAAGGAAAGGCTCCTACCCATAAGCGGTAATGGGTTCCCCTGTGATAACAGGCGGGCTCATACCCATGAGCGGTAATGGGTCACCTACACAAGAAAAAATCCCTTGTGATAACGGGGTCGATTCAAAAAATTCCATGTGATAACAGCGCCAACCCAAGAAAAAATCCCCTGTGATAATGGGGTCGATTCAAAAAAATCTCTGTGATAACGGGGCCAACCCAAGAAAAAATCCCCTGTGATAACGGTGTCCATTCAAAAAATTCCTTGTGATAACGGGACCAATCCAAGAAGAACGTCCTCTGACTCCCCATTCAACGGGATACGTAGGCGGGATAGGTTTACGTAGCCTTCGACCGTTATCCGTTATTACCTTTTTATCTGTTGCTTGGCACAATCTCATATTCGATGTAGGAATATGTCTTAAGTAGACATTGCAGAAGTGCAGAGAATTGCACAAACAATTGGGGAATTTTCCCCTAGATATATATTTAACATGTCGCCCTCTTACAGGTACAAACAGGCACAACAGGTACAGACGGGTACCACGGGCATGATAGAGCGCCACGGAAACACTATTTCTTGTGTAAAACAGATATTCCCAGATTGAGGAGACATCCCTCAAATAACACATGCACGTCATTTTGTGCTTTCGTATTAGCTTTTATGTCGAAAACTTTTCTTGTCTATGATGTTTTGCAGGGCTCAATGACCTACATATTCAACGACGACAGAGTCACCAAGAGATATAGTCAAGAAAGACAAAGGAAAGGCTCACCCACAACAAAAATATTCCCTGTGATAACGGGGTTGATTATAAACGGTAGCGGTTTCCCTGTAATAACGGGATGAACCCCTACCCACAAGAAAAACATACCCTGTCAAAAGGGGATGGCTCTCACTCATGAGTGGTAACAAATCACCTACCAAAGATAGACAGTTCCATGCTCATGATACCAGATATTCATCAGTCTATCACAATTACTATACGACAAGGATAGAATATTCATGATCACGGAAAGAATTACACAAGATAGGAATTCTACAAATAAAATGCCTTTCATAGAACATCATGAAAGCGGTTCCCATTGCTACAAAAATTTGCCCGAAGAAATAACAGCTACAATATCAAGGAATGTCACCAGCCGACAACACAACTACATATCGTAAAGAAACTCGTTATTCGCGAGATCAGTGAACAACTCGGCCCGAATATCGTTCCGATGAAAGGGCCCAAACCCAGATATATTCATTTCAAATTCGGGAAATTTCAAGGGTTCGACACAGATATCGTTAGCAAGTTCATCCATCCCCCGGGGAGACAAAACTTCTGGGTATTTATTCCATTTTGGACTACTACTTTCTGGATCAAATAATAACTGAGAATACCGCATCACACAAGGGACCCTATAACGTTCCCTAACATACGGTCCTGCGACAGCCCAGACGGGCACCCTTCCACCATAAGGATCGGTAGTCCCAAGCATATCAGTCCCGACCGGGGTACACCAATATGAGAGGGGAGAGTCTTCAAAGTTATAATCACTATCCTTTATAGTATCACCAACACCTGCCTTGGTATAAGGCGAAGATACAGTTACCCCGTGGCGAGCCAAAGTTTCGGTTAATTCTGCATTCTGAATTTCCAAGTTTTCAAGGGACTCTCGATACGCATCGCGTTTACGCTCTAACCTAAGATTACTGGCACGCAGACGTTGGGTCTCCGCCTGGCTACTAGCCAATTCCTTTTTCATCTCTTCCTCAGCGACCAATGCTTTCCACGCCGCGTCACGGGCAATGCATTTCTGAGTTTCAGCAGCACGAGCCCGGCTGTTAGTACGATCATGACTAATTTCACTACGCACAATCATCGCGCGTAGTTCTTTCACCAAAGCATCGTGACGAGTCTGCACCTCCCCAAGCAACATGTAATCTCTGCACAGTTCATGGAACGTGTGCCCAAACTGCCAAAGAACCGAATAATCATTAGTAACGAATAAGAGGCTATAAACATTAGTCACAGCCTACAAACAACAGGGCAAGCTCCTTACTTTATATAGCAGCATCAGACATATGCGTGGTGCTAATTCCACCCCCAGATCTGGGCACAATTCAGAAGGATCAATATTTCCATAAATAGTTTCCAAACCTCGAATAGCATCCTCTTCACGGATATTGTTATTCCCAATCCGCATAATTAACCGTTCCGACAGAGGATCATGGAGAAAAGAGTAATCTTCCCTCAATGGCGCTCTACTGACAGATGGCCCCTCAGTATCAGTGTTTCCATGGGATGTCGCAGCACGCTTTGTGGCCGAAGTACACGAGCTCGGAGCGGCCGGCACAGCGGGGACCTCATCACAACTTTCTTCATCCGGATCCAGCTCTCCACGCCCGGCACCGGGCGACACCGCAAAATGTTGTGGGTCAGAATGGGAACTTTCTCCAAGCCCCCATGCCGATGCCTCAAAGCGAGCCCGAGCCCGAGGATGCCAATAGTTAGTCGGTGCGCCTGTTGGCGGCAGAGTCACTTTAACCCGGGGAGGGTTGGCAGCCATACGTTGATGGGAAGCGTGATCCATGGTCATAGCATTAATTCTATCCTCTTCCAACCCAATACCTTCCGCTATTGCAGTACGATCCCCAACAATAACGCTCCCACCATAAATATTTGACTGCATTACGACATACTTATCAGGGAACCGAGAGTTCCATTCATGAAGACGAACTCGGGGTAACCTTAGATTGGCAGAGATTCCAGAGACTTGCACCAAACCGTCATCTAATGGCGCGTCCCTCGCAGAAGTTTCAGGATCAGAAGATTCACCGTCTGACACGACGAAAGCATTCCGCCTAGCAGGGCCAGCTGCACAATACTGCGGCGATACAACAAGTTTTTTCTTCTTCGGAGATTTCTTATCACGAACCATGTTCCAGTAAAACAACTAAAGGAGACTTATTGCAAAAGAGGCGCAGAATATCGAAAGCAATGTCGAGAAATATATCGAAATCTACATCGAAGAAGATATCGGGGAAATTTATCGATGTAAAATTCGATGTAGTCCCGACAGTGACAACATAAGGGAATAAAATAAGTGAGGGATGACAAGGCAGGTACCGACTTTTATAACAGGCAAAAGCAGGAGCCCACGGCATTAAACGCGATTCATCGGAGATTACATCGAAACTAACATTTGATTTGCTTTTTGATGTGAATTCACCCCCACCAACACTACGACTTATAGTTCAAACGAGGACCTCGTGCAATGCGGTAACTGCACTGGGGAACCGCACAAACCAGTTCCAAGTGCGCTCCCCACATTTTCGATTTTCGTCCGTCGAATTGGCGGGACGAGGGGTACAGGTAACCCGAAAATGCAAAACTAAATTTGCGAATTCTTATCTCCAGGATAATAATCCCCAAATTGGGGGACTACATGATATGGAGGTTTTTAGCATATATGCTCATTGTGGGCCGCGGCCCATGATCAAGTATATCGGGGATCAATCCCGATATGACGTCGAAAATAGAATTTGACATAGGCCAGCCACGCGTATAAATATCCCGCCCCGCACACCGAGAAAGGCAATTAATTCTGGCCTCGATCACCTCGCATCACATCGAATAGAGATATTCGATATCATACCCGATATCGACATTAGACATAGTCCACCTCACGTCGGTATTCTGCCCCCTATATCGAGGACCATCCACGACGTCATATCGAGGACTGTCACCGACATCATATCGAGTATCGTCACCGACGCCATATCGGGACCCATCCTCGACGTCATATCGAGGACCATCACCGACGCCATATTGAGGACCATCACCGATTTCATATCGAGGATCACCACCGACGTCATAGCAAAGACCTATCCCCGATCTCGAGCAACAGGTTCCGGACCAAGTCTACACGAGAAACATAGTATAGGCCTGATTTGAGATAAACTCGTTGTAGTGATGGACTATCCACTTGTAACCGAGACTCGCATATATATATAAAACGATCTATTGTCAAATCATTATATATGTCCAACTAATGTACAGATTAGCATGCATGATATGTGTGTTACGTGTGTAAAAAAAGGTCGGCAGGTGGCAGTCGATATAACTCATTAGTGGCAGTTTATTTTAGCCGATTAGTGTATAAATTATCTTATCCCATATTATTTTATTGTAAAAAGTCTAGCAAAATCATTCATTTAGTTTGCATGCATACTACGATTCAAAGTAGGTTAGAAACTTTTTCAAGTTATGGCTACTTGGTGATGTATATTAGTGCCTAATTATTAGTTTGCATGCATGCTACGATTCAAAGTACGTTAGAAACTTTTTTTAAGTTATGGCTACTTGGTGATGTATATTAGTGCCTAATTACAAATCGCTGAGTGTATAAGTTCCTTTAACAAGGTTGTATGACTTGAATAAAAAGGTAAACTTCATCAATATTTTTTTTACACGGTCAAATTGAAAGTCATTAATTTATTTCTCGAAAATAGATTATTTATAACTCTTTATAAGTTGATATATATGAACATTAAAAGTATTTTCATTTAGCGAGAGCATTTTGAAATCATTGATTAATATCGTTTCTTATCGATAAGTTTCAAAAAATATTTATAATTATAGTTAATATTTTTTTTGTTAAACAACAGGGGGCGTCGCACCAGTTGTGCATTAAAACTTCATGACTTGAAAATTATAACTTTTAAAGCTCTAGAAATTCGAATAAATACATGAATCAATAAGGCTCATGAGCTATTGTGAAGTCATGGAGAAATTGTGAATCAATAAGGCTCATGAGCTATTGTGAAGTCATGGAGAAATTTTGAAGTCAATAAGGCTCATGAGCTATTGTGAATCAATAAGGCTCATGAGCTATTGTGAAGTCATGGAGAAATACAGTTTTTTCAAGCGATGCACTAATCAAGATAATGGTCTTTGATAATTCTCATCTAATTGAATAGCTTTTGTTTAACATAAACATTGTTATATGAATTTCCCCGTCTCATATGTTTATCCTTTTCATCATTAAACTGAAACTAATAAATAATATATATATATATATATATATATATATAGAGTGATGATATGCTAACCTCTTTATGATGTTAACCAATGTTATATAAGTAGTTGAAGAAATGGGGTATGACTCGTTAGACCAATTAATTCACCAGCCTCTATCTATAATTTCAAACAATAAGATTTCTCCTTGCAAGACTTTCACCTCTACTCGCTAATATAAGGACGAATTATTATTTGTGCCCCGTATGTTTCACATTTTTATGAAAATGCACGTTATCTTTCGATTTATTGAAAATGCCCTGGATCTTTGCCATTTTTTGTAAAAAATGCCCTTTGAGTGCCACATGTGAAATTCGTGCGACGTGGCATCCACCGTGTAGGAGAGGTGGCAGGCGCCACATGTAATAAACATATATATATATATATATATATATATATAATTATATAAAAAAAATAAAAAACTAATCATCATCTTCATCACCACCACCGTTCCCCCCCCCCCCCCCCAACCCCCGCCGCCGCCGCACACACACACATTAAGCCTCGTCCCGACCCCAATCACCTCCGGATCCGACAAGTCGACATCCGCATTTGCCTCCCTGATCTGGTCAACCGACACCAGGCTACCGTACACTGCCGCCGAAATACCAACGAGCGTGTCGGAGGGACCGGTCTTGTAGGTGACTGAGGTGGCTTTGCGGATGTCGTTGAAGCGGGAGCACGCGACGGGGATGTTGAGGGGGATGTTGAGGTGGCGAGTTCGGAGACTTTGAGATCGGTGTAGAGGGTGTAGGAGACTAAGGCGGAGCAGGTGTCGGAGTTGGAGCAGGGCTCGATTGTGGATTTTGTGGCGACGCGTGGGGAACACGCGACGGCGAGGACGAGGAGGAGGAGCGAGAGTGTGAGAGTGAGGAAAGTTGGCATCTTTGAAGTGGGGTTTGTTTAGGTTGCTTGTCGGAGCTCAGCTCAGCTCAGTTGTTGCTTCACAGTTCACACTCAATGTGTGTGTGTGTGTGTGCGACGGCGGCGGCGGGGGTGGGGGGGGGGGGGCAATGGTGGTGGTGATGAAGATGATGATTAGTTTTTTTATTTTTTTATATAATTATATATATATGTTTATTACATGTGGCTGCCACGACTCCGCCACGGTGGATGCCACGTCGCCCGAATTTCATATGTCGCACTCAAAGGGCATTTTCTACAAAAAATGGCAAAGATCCGGGGCATTTTCAATAATTCAAAAGATAATGCGCATTTTCATAAAAAATTGAAACATACATGGCACAAATAATAATTCATCCCCAATATAATAAAGTTCGTCCGTATTTGCATAGAATGTGAAAGATCTTAGATGTATGTTACTTGTAATCGAATACAGTTGCACTTGACAATAGTTGCAATTGCACTCCTAAGTAAGACAGTGACAATTTTTTAACGTTTAAAATATATTTTACTGTTGCAATTGTTAAAATACAGTTAAATATAACTCGACAAAAGTTTTTACGTGGTTCGATCCAAATAGTCC
Organism: Linaria vulgaris; assembly: GCA_948329865.1. NCBI lineage: Eukaryota > Viridiplantae > Streptophyta > Magnoliopsida > Lamiales > Plantaginaceae > Linaria > Linaria vulgaris. The sequence goes on along the minus strand of OX415253.1, from coordinate 4,602,761 downwards.
AAGTCCTCGGGATTTGCACCCAAATATTGATTCAGACAGTACTATACTTAGAAATAAAAATGAAAGGATTTATATCAACTCAAATCTTAGACTCCCTCTAAATTTGCAGTTGCAATACCTAACCCTTAACTATTTTCGGTGTACTCGATTGAGTCGAATAACACATCAAGATACTCCAAAGCTCATTTGACTTGGTGGTTTTCACTAAAAGTATGTGACTCGATACAGGACTGAAATCATAAACTATCTTTTTCAAAATGTCCTTCAATTATGTCGAGTCTTCTCTTTATATAGGCATGAGAAGAATCTTCAGCAGATCTTTAGTTGCAAACCTCGGATTATTTTATTTTCTTATATGAAAAGCACGTCGATAATTCAATTGCAATCCGAACAGATCTTTTTGTCTTATCTGATATATTCTGCATGATCGTCAAAGATATCTAACGAATGTACCTAATATTATGTCTAAGTACATAGGTAGCGCCTTGGATCCTCTCCTACAAAATTGTGCTACATCTTCTTCTACGTCATCTAGATGTGTGCCATGTGGAATAAACTTAAAGTTCCTTAATACCATTGACAAACATTGATTTTAATCATTGACAAACATGGTATTAAGGAACTTTAAGTTTTTTTCACATGGCACTCATCTAGATGATGTAGGAGAAGATGTTGCACAATTTTGTGGGAGAGGATCCAAGGCGCATAAGTAGGAGATATAGTTAATATCTTGCAAGTTAGTCTTTAAGATGTAATAATATCTATTAAAGTTAAGGAAACAAAATCAAGACAATTACCATCTAAAAGATTAACTTATCCTAATGATTTTAACAAAACAATATCAATTGAAACCCTAAATGGGTCGAGTCGTACTGAGCCCAGACCCACTGAATTCTGCCTTAACAGAACATATTATGACACATACTATTTTGTGCAATAAGAAAGGAGAATAAACAAATGGTCAAGTATATATTGCTATCGCATTCTATATATGTTTAGCTTGACAATATCTCGTATATATAAAATAGAGTCGGTTACAAGTGTGTTACAACGAGTATATCGATAACTAGGCCTACTCTAACTATGCTAGTCTTGAATAGGCTTGGTCCTGAACACCTCAAACTAACGTTGGATGCAAGGGAGAATGTTGGAGATATATCGGAGACGACGATGATGATTATGTCGGGGACGACATCGAATCTTCAATATCGAGGGTGATCTCTTGGATATATCGAGGGTGGTGCAGGTGATATATATCAGAGATATATATCGAGTTTGATGTCAAATTCTATATCGGGGAAGGCTCGATATATATGAACACTATTTACGGATAATTAGAGCTTACATTGATTACCAAGAAGCGGGTATTTGTAGGCTTCGGGATTCGGGGACCACTCACGTGATAAACACGTGAGATGTACTATATCGAGGATGATATTTGATATCTATGTCGGGAATGATCCCCGATATAAGTAAAACCTGGGAGGTTAAATATTAAATTAAATTGCCTAGTGAGAAGGAAGTGAGGTTTAATACTATTTATTTTACTAAATAGATTAAATATTTAGATTTATTTGATACAAGACGCTATGTACGCAAATAAAATAAATTCTATTTTCTTTGAGGCTCAAGACACTTCTTTCATTGAGGAAAGGAAAAAAAAATGTGGAGGCGAGAGGAAAAGAAAATGTTGGTTCACATTTTCTAAATTTTTGGTTAGAAAATAACCTGACTAATTTCTTTAGACTTTAATAAGTCAAAGATAATAATGTAAACGGTTGACAAAAGGTTTAACGAGAGCCCAAGTAGCAAATCCATTGAGGAAAATGGGAATTGAGCCCACTTAAAGACATCACTCCATGACGGCAACCCTACTTTATTTGTAAACCCCAATTTGCAGGTTCAGAGGGACAACCGAATTGTGGGGGCGATTCGAACACACTACAAAAAAAATCATTTTTTGTGATAAAAAAATCATCACAAAAGGCAAAACTTTGTCACGATAGGTTAATGTGATAAAAGTATTTCGTCACAGGGTCGTCACAGTAGCTCCGTCTCATATAGGTTTCTGTGACAAAATTCAAGTTCCTCACAAATATATTTATGACGAAACACGATTTGATCACATTTGCTCTTCTTTTTCGTCACTAAAGTCAGTTTCGTCACGAGAAAACTATTCTGAATCTTGTAATCCTAAAATTTTGTCACACTAGAGCTTTTTTTCTCATTAATCTTACATTGCTCTAATCAGTACACAGACACAACATAAGTTGTTATAATTAGACACAAATCAAAGACGCGTAATTTTCTTTCATTGATTAAAATCAAGAATAAGATGTCACAAAAGTCAGAATTTACATAAAACAAGATAGTTGTAGATGTAAGCATACCATTACAGAAAGAAGAAGAAAAAACAAGCTCAATAATCCAAATTCCACAACTCAACATAAGAAAACATAAACAAAAAGAATCCAAAAAGAAACTCTATTCTGCAGTGATTGGATATTATTGTTCCAATTGCCACATTCTAATAATCCAAAACTATATGTACACTAAAAAAAACATTATTTATAGTAAGTACAGATAATTTTTAACTTTAGAATTTGTAAAACATGAATATAATATGATAGTCAGCGTTAATAACCTCGGTGAATATTAAGGACTTAACCCAATTTAGAATAGACTTACCAGATAGGGCACTTGGACAAGCACGAGAAGTAAGACCTTGTTTGACAGACCCTGCTGTACTATATTCATTGCTTGGAGTGATTGTCTGAACTCCTGTTGGCAGGTCTGATCATATCCACCCATAAATCGTATGTTCTTTTTCTTCACTAGAATATTGATACTCATCACCAACCCAAATTAAAATTCAGAAGCAATAAGATTCGCATAGTTATCAAAAGTTACAGTTTAACTCATTCAACCGTTCGTTCAAAGTGCCTCTCATTTGATAAAGAAAATTATATAATGATTTCAACCACTCATTGTACACAAGGAGTGGAGGAGAGTTACATGCCTCTCATCTTGTACTGACCGAGACAAAGAGTTCTCCATACTCTTTTTTTTAACCACAAAATGAGCTGTTACAGGCGCTTCAGTGATGACTATTAACTCCTCCCAGTTCCCATGAAGGCTAAAGTATAAAGCGAAATCCATATATAGAGATTACCTATGCTTTCTAATAGATATATTGTCGCTGCAGATTAGTAGCTTTAAAGCTCCAAACTGTATTTCTTTGAAACCACGTTTTATCAGCCTAACATACTTGGTCGGAAAAAGAATTGAAGCATAAGAAAGAACTCAGACCTTTGCATTGTGAAATGAAAATGCAATCAGATTATGTTACGTACGAAGTATAAATCCTGCATCTTGGATTGTAAAACAGAAACATGTTGAATTGCTTTCAACTAAAATTAGTCATTAGAAGCAGACAAGTCCCACATTCAAACTCAAGAACCAAAAAAAACCAAATATGTATGGAGTGTTGAATGTCTAAAACAACACAAGTTTATTTATATGCTCAGAAGGTGGTACACGTACCTTTGGCATCATCTTCATCCTGTTGGGTGTTTAGAATAATATAGAGAATATATAAAAGGTTTTGGGGTTATTTAGAAGTATTAAGGACTTGAGTACTTTATTGTAATAAGCTATTGCAATATACTAATGCTAAAAAAAATTAGAAAGGAGAAGTGAACGGCAGAAGCAATTTGTATTATTATTCTTATTTGCTTTTGCATTGCATTACAATTACATCCACTCTCCCATATTTATAGAATGTTTAGCATTTTCTTGAATTATTATTTTATTTAAATATCTTTCAATCATGTAATACATAATTTAATAAAGATTATGACATTTTCCTTCCAACTCCTAACCGAACTTCTACAAATTATTATAGAAGTTTCAAATAATATTTTTGTGGGGTTTTGATGTCTTAGGATTTTTTCCTTTTTAAATTGCAAATTATATTTCAACACCCCCTCTTAATTTGCAATCCTCACTTCATTTCGAAATTGAGTAATCTTCTCCATAGCCACTGCTTTTATGAAACTGTCCGCGAGTTGTTCCTTTGCGTTTATGAACTCCAACTGAATTTCTTTATCTTGAACTAGACTTCTGATGAAATGATGTCGAAGTTTGATATGCTTCGATCTTGCGTAAAATACTGGATTCTTTGTCATTGCAATAATCGACATGTTGTCGCAATAGATTACTTTTGGAGCTTCTTGTTTCTGCTGCAAGTCTTGAAGAATTCATATAAGCCAAACGGCTTCTCGCGCTGCATTTGTGGCTGCGATATATTCTGCTTCTGCTAATGAAAGTGATATCGTCTTGTGCTTCTTAGATGTCCACGATATTATTTTTGATCCAAGACAGAATACATATCCCGACGTACTTTTACGGTCGTCAACCGATCCAGCCCAATCAGTGTCAATATAGCCTTTGAGATTATTCTCTTTTTCCTTGACATACTTGATGCCGAACTTTTTCGTACCTTGGAGGTATCGTAAAATCCTTTTTGCTGCTACAAAAGCAATTTGCTTGGATCATGCATAAACCTTGATGTCAAGCTGACTGGATAAACTATATCTAGCCTCGTGTTCGACAGATAAATAAGGGAGCCTACTAAACTCCTGTACATTTTATGATTAACGTTTTCTGCACCATCATTCATCATCAACTTTTTATTGACTGCAAGTGGTGTGGATATTGGCTTGCAGTTCTGCATCTGGAATTCCTTCAAGATATTTTTCTTGAGAAATGAATATTTCTCCTTTGGATTGGCGGACTTGAATTCCAAGAAAATATTTCATAAGCCCGAGATCGGTCATTTTAAACTCTTGCATCATAGCCTTTTTAAATTCATTTATCATTTCTGCACTTGTGCTTGTGTATATCAAATCATCCACATAAAGACAAACGATAAGAAAATCTTTAGTACCTTGTTTCTTTACGTCGGTGAATCCAATCTTCTGGAAATAGCTGTCAATTTTGCTATTCCACGTCCTTGGTGCTTGCTTTAAGCCATATAGCACTTTCTTGAGTCGATAGACTTTGCCTTCTTTCCCTTTGACAATGTAACCATGCGGTTGCTCGACATAGAGTTCTTCTTCTAAATCTCCGTTCAAGAAAGCTGATTTCACGTCCAGTTGATAAATTGGTAACTCTAGTTGAGCAGCTAGAGCTAGCACGAGCCTTATAGTCTCCATGCGTGCAACTAGAGCAAATGTTTCATTGAAGTCGACGAGTGGCTTCTGTTAATATCTTTTTGCTACTAGGCGTGCCTTGTATTTCTGAATTGAGCCATCTTTTTTGTACTTCGTCTTGTATACCCATTTAAGGCCAATAACTATTTTTTCTTCGGGAAGATCTACAAACTCCCATGTTTTTTCTTTTCATTACTCGTCGTTTCTTCGTCCATTGCTTTTAGCCAGATTTCTTCTTTCGCAGCTTTGTCAAATGTCTGCGGCTCAATGGTTAAGAATGCTACATCACATGATTCATAAATATCTCGTAAGTTGTGTACCTTTCTAATAGGACTTTCAGATTCTGGATAGAATTCTTCGGATGGTCCTGCAACATCTAGACTTGGACCTTGGTCTGGACTCGCACTTGAACCAATACTTGATTCATCTTGTTGAAACGAGGATGGCGGTGGTTGATAGATATTAATTGTCTTCGTATTCTCTTCCCAGTTCCACGCCTTCTTTTCATCAAAGATAACATCTCGAGAAATGATAAGCTTATTTGTTCTTGGGTCTAGTAAACGATATCCCTTGGATTCGTCACTATAACCAATAAAGATTAACTTTTCTCCTTTTTCATCAAAATTTTCACGTTGCTGGGAAGGAATATGAGAATAACCAATGCATCCAAAAACTTTGAGATTGTGTACATGTGGCTTTCGGTGAAACCATGCTTTATGTGGCGTCTTGTTTGGTAAGGCCTTAGTTGGTGACCGGTTCAAGATGTTAACCGTCGTTGTCACAGCTTTCGCCCAAAAAATGTTTGGAAGTCCTTTTTCTGTCATCACACTCCGGGCCATTTCAGCAATCGTACGGTTTTTCCGTTCGACAACTCCATTTTGTTGTGGGCTATAGCGGACTGTTAATTGTCTGTTAATCCGTTTTTCTTTGCATTAGTTCATGAATGCTCTTCCAATGAAATCTCCACCTCGATCAGTTCTGAGGGTCTTTATTTTCCTGCCACTTTGATTCTCGCCTTTCGCCTTAAACTCCAAGAACTTAGGAAACGCTTCAGATTTTTGCTTCAAAATATATATCCACGTCATTCTTGTGCAATCATCGAGAAACAGAAGAAAGTACATGTTGCCGTTTAGTGATGGTGTCTAAGTTGGTCCAAAAACATCGGCGTGGACTAATTCCAAAGAATCTTTGGCTCTGTATGAAACTTTTGGGAATGGCAGGCAATGCATTTTTCCATAAATGCATCCTTCACATGGTTTGTCCCTGTCTGGAATATCTGGAAGGCCAAGAACCATATTTTGCTTTTTCAACATATTTAAGTCTTTATAGTTTAGATGTCCGTACCTCAAATGCCAAATCGTGTGATCATCGGTGGTGCTTTGGAGTACCATCTTCTCCGTCAATGACAAGGTAAGTGGAAACACTTTGTTCGCAGTTATTTTTATTTTTGCCACAACGAGACTTTTCTTTTTATCAATAATAACATAGTGGTCATTATTGAACTCCACTTTATAATTTTTCCGTCGCAATTGGCCAACACTGAGTGGATTTTGGGTTAAACCTAGGACATAGAAGACGTCTTTGATGAAGTTCGCCTCGCCCTTTCTTGTCTTTACTACAACCGTGCCTTTTTCGATAATTTTGTGCTCTTTGCCATCACCGAGCGTTACTTCTGATGAATATGAGTCGTTCAACTCCACAAATATATTTTTATTTCTCGACATGTGATTGCAGCAGCCACTATCAACATACCAAGTACTTTCAATTTTTGGTTGTGAATTGAAACATGAATAGAGTACCTGGTTATTGTTGGCCTCTTCGGTAAAGTTGGATTCTTTAGTGTTGTCATCGTCTTTATGCCAGCAATCTCTGTCGGAATGGTTGACATTTTTGCACATTTTGCACTTGAATCGACAATTCTTCGTGGCATGATTATTTCTTCTGCATATTCTGCAACTCGGCTCATAATTTGAATTTTGATTACCACCTCCTTTGTATGGATCGCATCGCTGGAAATTTTTGTTTATGCCGCGACCTCGTCCTCTGCCTCGACCCCCTCTTGATGTTGATGCATTTTTTCTTTCCTGGTGGCTATCATCATTTTTTCTGTTGCCTGTAGTGGCTTTGACTTGGAAAGGCTGTTCCAAGTTTTGATTCACAAACCGACTCATTCTTTTTTCATGAGCCTCTAATGTCCCCATGAGTTCATCTAAAGACAATTTTGATAAATCTTTAGATTCCTCTATGGCTGCAACTACATGCTCAAATTTAGCTGGCAAGCTCCGTAGCACTTTTTCGACAATTTTCCTGTCTTGAACGTTATCTCCGTATGCACATATTTGGTTCACAATTATTGTGACCTTTGAAAAAAACTCTTGAATATTTTCATTCTCTTTCATGAAAATATAATCGAAGTCACGCCATAAATTTTGCAATTTAATGGAGATAACTCTATCGTAGCCACCAAATTATTTATGTAAAACATCTCATGCATCTTTTGATGTTTTAACACCCATTATGCTAGGAAGTATGGATCGACTTACCCCATGGTGCATAAACGACAAGGCTCTAGCATCTCTGGTCTTGTTCTCCTTATGCTTCTTCTTTTTTGCTTCCTCTGGCGTATACTTGCCGCAACCTTGATCGACAACATCCCATAGCTCATGGGACAGGAATAACGTCTGCATCAGGACACTCCATAATTCATAATTTTGTCAAACAAAGATAGGAACTCCTTGTTGGGAATAGGCAAAGGCGATTTCGTTTGAAGGAGTTGAATTCATATTTTTATTTTACGAGCCATGGGTGGCTCTGATACCACAATATGTTGGGTGTTTAGAATAATATAGAGAATATATAAAAGGTTTTGGAGTTATTTAGAAGTATTGAGGACTTGAGGACTTTATTGAAATAAGACTATTGCAATATACTAATGCTAAAAAAAATATTCGAAAGGAGAAGTGAACGGCACAAGCAATTTGTATTATTATTGTTATTTGCTTTTGCATTGCATTACAATTACATCCACTCTCCTATATTTATAGAAGGTTTAGCATTTTCTAGAATTATTATTTTATTTAGATATCTTTCAATCATGTAATACATAATTTAATAAAGATTGTGACATTTTCCTTCCAACTTCTAACTGAACCTCTACAAATTATTATAGAAGTTTCATGATCTTAATATAATATTTTTGTGGGGGTTTTGATGTCTTAGGATATTTTCCTTTTTAAATTGCAAATTATATTTCAACACAGCCTTCCCTCACATTCATTATGATCAACATCTTTGCCTTCAATCACATACTCTTCGTGCTGCAAGCCAAGTTCAAGTTCTCAACAAATATAAGCGATTGTTCCTAGTTTTCTTACCAATTATAGCATTCCCTCACAACAAGCATAACTGGTGACTCGTGATATCAAGGTAAGATGTGCGATGATGTTTAATTTAAACACACAAATGACCTCCTACAGCAATTCACCTTCTTTCTTGGTCTGACTATACATGCATACTGAATGAACATACAATGTATGATTTGTGTCAAAGTATATGTCCACCTTTTACAACACAGAAGTTGTAGAAGTTTTTGCAAACATAATCCACCATAATGACAGTTAGAAGGCACAATTTGATCCATTACAAAGGTACGGAAACTTCCCAGCAATAGCCTTTCATCAATGGCTACACTTAAATCACAACTTCCATGTCAGTTGTTCATTTTGAAATTCCAAGAATGACTAACTTGAAGCCAGAAATAAATAATATTCAATTTATTGGAGACTATATTTCAACAAAAAAACAGAGTAGCTATCAGCTCCTTATCATGGTAAAAAGAAAGTGAACCCAAACGCTAAATCCCCCAAAAAAACAAACTTATTAATTTAACTTCAAACATCATTAATGAGGTTAGAGAAGTGAGGATTACCATGTCTTTTCCCAACGCGTTACTGTCACTGATGCACCGCTCTTCACAAAGACGTGGGGATGAAGTGTGTGTGAACGCATAGGTGATCGGACGAATGAATAAATTTAGGGTTGCAGAAATTTTAGAGGGAACAAGAAAGTGGTAGAGCGGGAGAAATTGGGGACAATCTTTTTCACATTGAAAGTTATGGAGCCTTTTTTTTTATTTAGCGTAAAAACTGACAATATTTTGTGAGGAAAAAACTTGAACTTTTGTGATGTAACATGTATTTCATCACAATTCATCGAGGAATTAAAGATTCATCACAATATCAATGACATGTTGTGATGAAATTATATTTTATCACATTAGCATTCGTTTATGTGACTAAATTAAGTCCCCTCACAAATATTTTGTCACAAAAATTATATTTTTTTTTGTAGTGACAAAGCACTCGGGAAATTGAGTTCTCAGCCCATTTATAGGATGAAAGAGTGACACTACAACAAATCAGACCAATTGCATGGAAAGGTTTGCATCCGAATTTTTATTTTCGGATGCAAGATAAGTAGCATAGAAAAAATGCGATGCAATTATATTGCATCGCAAAATTCGGATGCAACCACGGGCTTTGCATCCGATAAATCGGATGCAAAGCCCGCCTCGGATAAATCCGATGCAGCCTAAAAAGGCTGCATCGGAAATATCAAATGCAGGATTTGCATCCGATAATTCGGATGCAGCCACGTGGGCTGCATCCGAATTTTCGGATGCAAGGAAACCTGCATCGGATAAAATCCGATGCAGAGATATAAAATATCTCTGCATCGGATAATTCCGATGCAGGATTAAAAAAAATTAAAAAAAATAAAAAAAGTATTAAACTATTTTTGCATCGGATAAAATCGATGCAAAAATATTAAAACCTACTGCCCCCGTCGCGCACACACCCACACACACACACACACCGCCGCACCACCGTGGACCACCGTTGACCGCCACCGTCGCCGGAAATTACCCAAAAATACCGGTAAGCAATTCTACTCTTCTCAAGGATCAATTTGACGCAACTTATACTATTTTTCATCAATTATTTATATTTGTGCAATTTTGAAATTGTTATTATAATTTTGATTTTTGTTGTTATTTGTTAATGTGAATATGATTATTGTGTTGTTATGTGTAATGTTAAAATAGTTTTGTACTTAATTGCGATTTTTATATAATTAGGGCTTAATTGTTTAATTAATTGCGATTTTAGGGCTTAATTGGGATTTTAGGGGGTAATTGCAATTTTAGGGCTTAATTGTTTAATTAATTGCGAATTTAGGGTTTAATTTGTAGTTTAACAAAAGGTTAGGGGTATAACTTGTAGTTAACAAAACTTGAGGGTAGATAAAGTAGTTTTTAAAAAGTTATATTCCCAATTTGAAGTTTAAATTTTTTGTGGTAATTAATTAGAAGGTTTGGGCTTGTTTGCAAATATGTAGAGTATTTGGTTATTGAACTTTAGAGGTTACTTTGTAATTTAGAAAATATTTGTTGAAACAAAATTAGGAATTAGATTATTAATTCGAAGTTTTTGGGGTTTTTTGGGGAATGAGATGAAGTTTAAAATTTTTGTGGTGTTGAATGTATTTAATAGAGTATATTTTTAAAATAAGGTAATTAATTAGAAGATTTGGGCTTGTTTGCAAATATGTAGAGTATTTGGTTATTGAACTTTAGAGGTTAATTTGTAATTTAGAAAATATTTGTTGAAACAAAATTAGGAATTAGATTATTAATTCGAAGTTTTGGGGTTTTTTTGGGAATATGTTGAAGTTTAAAATTTTTGTGGTGTTGAATGTATTTAATAGAGTATATTTTAGGAATAAGAAGGTTTGGGCTTGTTTGCAAATATGTAATTTACTAAAGTTTAAGGAGGATTATATTGATATTTTTGTCGGATAATTCAGATGGCAGATAGAGGTCGGGGATCATCTAGGGGTGGAGGAGCCCGTAGGGGGAGGCGTCCGGGGAAGGAACCTGCATCTACTAGTCAGCAGCCACGTAGACCCCCGGTCCACCCATTTAACCCACTTGATGATGATGATGATGATATGCCGGTTCACCTTACGCACTATGACCCGTATGGGTTTATTGCTAACTTCGAGATAGAGCCTCTTCCACCGATCAGCACTGCCACCACCGAGTCGCCGCATGCTTTAGGTTCCGACATGCCGACATCGTCTGCTGCTTCAGACAGGCCGACATCGGAACGCAGGCCCGCCGATGTAGGACCATCACATTCCCCCGATGACGATGAGCCGAGAAATCTTCGAGGGCAGGGCGGAGGGGCACCTATACCAAGTGACCGCGATCATAGGCAGTGGATCACATTGTGTACATATACTGGAGGGTTGAGGGACCAATCGGCCATTAGTGCGTCGATTCATGCTACTTTGAAGAAGTTGTGTCAGGGCCCGTGGTTTCGATTCAAGGATTTTCCTGAACCTTATAGGAAAAGCGCATGGAAAGAATTTGAAGTAAATTTTTTTCATTTATTGTTGTTTATTTTTTATATGTTTTTGATTTTAATTATTTATATTATTTTAAATTCGCAGAGCCAATATCAGTGGGATGAAGCCGACGAGTATAGAGTTAGGAATGTTTGGAAGACAATTGGCAATAATCGTTATAGCGAATGCTTGAACTCACTGAAGAGAATAATGTTGGCGATAAGGGACAAAGGCGAAGATCGTAATAGACATGATATATGGATTCCAGAAAATCATGAGCATGAATTCTATGAATACTCGGATGGGCCTGCACACAAGAATAGGAGCGAAAAAGCCAAGATCAACAGGAAGAAGGCGCCATTGAGGAACTGGTTTGGTGGGAAGCATTCGGGCCAAGAAATGGCCGAAAAAGTGGTATTTTGTTTTTGGTAATTGGTTCTTAAAATACATATTAGGGTGTGGTATTAAAATTTGTAGTATTAATTTTTTAATTGTTTTGTGAAACAGGCTGAAGATGAGGGTGTTACGATTAAAGAATTGCCGATAGCGAAGATATACAAGCTTGGCCGAGTGAAAGAAACAAAAGATAGCGAAGGAGTTATAACGGAAGAGTGCGTATCAGATGAAGCTCACCAGGCTTGGGTAAATAATCTATTATTACTATAAATATAATTTAAGAGTTAGAAATTCCACAGTTTACTTATTGAATTTTTGGAATTTGTCATTTTCTTTTGCAGCTTAAATATCTGCAAGAGCTCCAGAGGAAACATGGGCCAGACAGGAGCAAATGGCCTCCATGGGACTTCGACACCTGGTTCAAGGCTCAACCAATGAAGAAAAATCAGGTAAAAACATTTTCTACCACAGCAGTTGATCCGGTTATGGGGGTACAAACCCATTCGCATTTCAGAGGTGATGCCTCTAGTAGTGCTCGCGCTTATGCGGATAGAGAGGCAGCGCACATCGCACGTTTTGCAGCGATGAGGGATGAGCAGCGTCGAGCCTATGCGGCGTATCAGTCGGGGCTGAGGCAACAGTACGAGTGGTCGTTACGACAGTGGGAGCACAGCAAGCTACTCACGGATAGTCTGAGAAACATGTCGAGGTAAAACGGACAGGAGCCCCTAGATTTGCCGTACCCGGATAGACCACCGCCACCCGAGGGCCTAGACGATCCCTTTCCTGGTGATGATAGACCGGTCACTCGCTCTCCTGTAGTTATGCATAGTAGTTCGCCTACACAGCGCCACCATTCGCCGCAACCCGCTTGTCCGTCAAAAATGGAGTAACGAAAGACGCAAATAAACAATATAACACTATATGATCTTCAACTCTAAACCCTAAACCCTAAACCCTAAACCCTAAACCCTATATAAGTATACTCTATCTTACTAAAATTGTATTTTCACATGTAGAGAGTGTCAATGAAGTCCTCTCGTCGGTTTTTTTTACCATATGCTATGTTATTAAAAATATAAGTGGTCTTCAAAATTTTGTCAAAATCGGAGTATGGAAAGACGTTTAAAAAATATTTGGGGTAGAATATCTAATTATGCAAAATATAGAAAACTACATCAAACCTCCATTTTTTTAACCACTATTTTAATAAAACTTATGAGGCATATTTACATTTAAAATTTGTCAAAAATGCGGAACGAACAATGTTTAAAATACTTTTGGGGTCGAAAATGAAAATATAAATTTAATAAGTATGGGTCTTTTTATAAATAGTAATAGTTCACGCATAGGAAAGTTGCCATGCAGTATGTATTTGCAATGGAAATTTCCTATGCAATAGATGCTGCATTGGAATATTCCCATGCATTATCTTTCGCATGGGAATTTTCCGATGCAGTATCCTTTGCATGGGATTTTTCCCATGCAAAGAATATCCTACATTCGAATTTTCGGATGCTAAATTGCAACCTTCCCCCTATAAATACCCCACCCCTCTTTCACTTTTCATTCATCCCATTCTCTCTTCTTTCTCTCTCTACTTCTCATTCATCCCTTTTCTCTTCTTTCTCTCTCTACTTCTCCTTTCTCTAAATTTATAATAAAAATATATATACCATAATTATAAATATAAATAGAAATACGACAAACATAAATATAAATATAAATATATATACAAAAAATATAAGTATATATACGAAAAATATAAATATATATACGAAAAATATAAATATTAATACAAGTTTTCATAACAAATTTTTATTATTAATACAAGTTTTAAAAACAATTTTTTTTTTTAAATATTAAGTATAAGACAAATTTAAAGTAACTATGTATAGATATTACTTTAAAATTTAAAAGAATATACTTAAAATAATTATTTATATTAATTAAAACAAAAATATTTAAAAAGTGCCGGATAAATTTCCGCCACTTTTTTTTTAAAAAAATTTCGTAAACTTTGGTAAACTTTCTTCGATGCAGGACTGCTTTGCATCCGATTTTTGATAAAATTTGGTAAAATTTCGTAAACTTTTTTCGATGCAGGACTGCTTTGCATCCGATTTTTTCGATGCAGAACCTTTTGCATGCGAAAATTTCTATGCAGCTCTGCATGGAAAAATTTCTATGCAGCCACCTATTGCATCGGAATTTTCCGATGCAATTCTCTTCCCGGGACACCAAAAGCATGAGATTTTTTCCATGCAATTGATCAATTGCATTGAATTTTTTCCATGCAATTGCTGCGTTTTGTTGTAGTGTGATAGACATGTACATGCAAGGAGAACTTAAGGTTCTAATGATCTTTATGTCTTTTGACACAAGCGGGGTATTACAGGATACCCTTAATGAGAGATCACCTATATCGAATGTGAAGGGGCCACTTCTATGAGATGAAACAAACACTACAACAGATTGGGCCTTTACCGTCGGGCCCGTCAATTTTGGCCGACGGTAAAGGCCCAATTATTACCGTCGGGCCCAATCCCGACGGTAAAGGGTTTTACCGTCGGCTTTGGGCCGACGGTAAAAATAGGTTGGCTTTACCGTCGGCCCAAACTCGACGGTAAAGCACATTACCGTCGGGTTTGGGCCGACGGTAATGGCCCATTTTATTAAAAAAAAAAATTAAAAAAAATTAAAAAATGATTTCGACGAATATTTTTAATAAATTCAAAAAACAAATTAAAAAAATGATCATTACCGTCGGCTCTAAGCCGACGGTAATGATCTGATCTGTGTGATAAAAATCACACGGATCATATCACGCCATGTCAGCGATCCGTGTGATAATTCACACGGATCGCTGACGTGGCACGCCCCACCCCTTATTTTTTGTTTTTTTGAATTTAACCCCTACTCCTCCTAAATATCTATAAATACCCCTTATTCTACCCACTTAATTCATTCATTCTCCCCATTCTCCAAAAACTACCTACTTTCTCTCCCAAATTTTTTTAATAACTAACAAAAAATTATCCATATTCACTAACTTATAATTAGAGTTTCTTATTTGTTTTATTATTTTATTTCTACTTATGTTTTATTCATTATCTAACTAATAATAACTATAAAAAACTTATATTATCAAGATTTTATTTTAAATACAAAATTTTATTTATTATAATAAATAATTTAAAAAAATTGCTCGAAAATGTGAATGTTAATATTTAAATCGATTTCTTTTAAATTAAATCGCCAAATAAACATAAAAAATTTATTTAAAATCGTTTCTTTTAAATCAATTGTTTTAAATCGTTTTTTTTAAATCATTTTTTAATATTTTTAAACCCTTTGCCGTCGGCTTTAAGCCGACGGTAAAGGGAAGCTATTCCGTCGGTTAAAGCCGACGGAATAGGACAAAGTCTTTCCGTCGGCAAAAGATCCTTTACCGACGGTTTTTGAGCCGTCGGTAAAGCCTCTTTTCCTTGTAGTGAAAAGGGCTAAATCTCTAAAGCATTCGAAGAAATTTGCCATGGCAGTCCAAGGCCTAAATGGACAACAAAGAAAGGACCAATAAGGGTACTATAATGAGTTGTGTGAGTATCATTGTCTTGGTATACGCCGAGCAGTTCAAGGCATCACGTCCACTTGTTGGCAAGTATATCCGATGGTATTTCATTAGGGAAGGTTCAAGGCGTTGTAAATCACCTATCCTGATGCAACAAGTTCTCGCATAACTCTAGAATTGCATATAACATTGTTAGGCTCACATGCATTTTAGCCAATTACATTCATGTGGAAATTGTTGGAGAATTTAATTAATTTGGTGTTGAGGACAAAATATTAATTAAATTATATTGGAATTGAGTTCAATATAAAGTGTGGCATAATATATTTATTTATATTAATAGCTAAGACTTGGAGGGTGTGAATTGTAATTTGCTCACCTCAAAATTCTATATAATCCCTACATGTGGTTTTTGGCTAACACATGGTTTTGACCAAAAAAGAAGGATGTCTTTAGAGCTCAAGATGAAACCATCCTTCATATCAAATTCTTTTGTGCATAAAACTCATAGCATAATCATTTGGAGTTCTGCAAGTATCACTAGTGTTCGACAGGGGGTAGTGTAGCGCTTCACTTGCTATCTCGCGGAAAGAACATTGTACCTTGGGAGGTCAGTGCTGCACGAGGCTTGAAGCGGTAGCCACGACATAGTGAACTTAAGGGGAGGAGGTCACACTTCCGACTCGTCCACTAAAAACGATTAATTAGTTGTTTGAGGTTTTCTATCACCATTATTTAGTTCCATGAATGTTCTTGTATGTTTAAGGTTTAAGAAGTTTATTTGTTTTGTTATATTTGTATGAACATGATCATGTTTATGTTCTTGTTGATAATATATGCTTACATATTTATTTAATATTATTTATGTAATAGAAACCTGAAAATTATTGCTATGTTTATACACCGGTTCTAACACAATTTGGATAATTAGTTTTAATAAAATAGTACTTAAGATATAAATATAAGGATATTCTTTGTTAATTGACATGATGTGTGTCATTTAGCATTTTTTAATTCATACATGATTCTAAGTCTTTGAGTTGAAATATCTAAATGACTAAAGCTTTTTGAGAAAACTAATGTAAGAATTTGTTCCCAAAATTCTGGATTCAATTTTTTTTTTAAAATCGCATAAAACAATAAGAATATGTAACCGTGTAACATGTAATCGAACATTGTAGTCAAGAATGTGAAGGTCCGTTATTGAGTATTCAAGGAATTTGACTACGAATGACTTGAAGGGTTTCAACTGATGAGTCGAATGGAAAAGAATAACGAAGTTTAAGAGTGCAACTTGATAGAAATATGAAATGATCTGTTGAAGCGATAAGGAAGCGATAAGGAATTGGTAATGTAAGGTAGATGTACGGCATACACTACAGCAAATCGTGACTTTTCCAACGATTTATAACTGTTGGAAAAGCCTTTTTCCGACGGCCATACGGTCACAAAAGCTCGTCACAAATAACCCCGTAGCAAAAGACAATTTTTAACGGTGCTTATCGTTGGAAAAGAATATTACCAACGGTTTTATACTGATGGTATAATCTCTCCTTGTTTCTAACAGTATAAAACCGTGACAAAAGGGTCCATTAGCAACAGGCTTGTACCGTCGCAAAAGGGTCTATTTCTGACGGGTTTATACCGTTGAAAATACCTCTTTTGTGACGGGTTCATACCGTTGAAAATACCTCTTTGTTACGGGTTCATATTTCTAACTCTTTTGTGAAGGTTTCATACCGTTGGAAATAACTATTTTTTGACGGTTCATACCGTTGGAAATACCTATATAGTGACAAGAGCAAACCGTTGGAAAAAATAAAAGCCTAATTTGTTAACGCGTAATAGGTTTTCCGACGATTATAACCGTTGGAAATGCTCTATTTCGACGGTTGTGACCCATTGGAAATACTCTATTCCGACGGTTGTGACCCGTTGGAAATACTCTATTCCAACGGTTATAACCGTTGGAAATGCTATATTCCGACGACTGTGACCCGTTGGAAATACTCTATTACTACGGTTGTGACCCGTTAGAAATGCTCTTTCCCAACGGTTGTGACCCGTTGAAAAAACCTATATAATTTGCATGAAATGCTTCAAGCTCGGTCACAATGTGGGTGAATGTGGTGGAAATAACAAGGATGCTAATGAACCTACTGTCCACTTGAACAATCAAAAAGGCAAGAAAAAATCTGAATGGGTTTCGATTGATAAGAACCATAGCACTTCGAATTTTAGCCCAGCCAAGAAACCAAAGAATGTTTCTTTTGCTGCTGCGAACAACAAGGTCCCCGAGTCGACATTTTTTCCTAAAAAAATTCTTAGTCGTGAAGATCCTAACCCATTTGCGAGTCTTGAGGTGGAGGAAAATATTAATCAAGAGGATGAAGTGAATGAAGTTGTGAATCTGGAATCACATTCCAATGATGAGGCCGAGGATGCGCACGGTATGGAAACGGAGAATCTGAAAATTGATGTGCCTAATAAAGATGATATTATGAATGATTATGAAGATCTTGGTAGGCTCTCGGACTCCCAAGTCCAAAAGAAAAAGCTGATTCTGTCATCTCGCAAAAGTTTTGTGCCGAACAAAGTTCCACAAGTTCAAGAAAGTGGAAAGGTTAAAGGGAGTAGAGATGATGAAAGCAAAAATGAATGATTTTCTTGTGATACTAATGGATCTCCGGATCGGTTTCTTGGTAAAAACTGGAATGAGGAGGTGAATGTGATCCATGAGTTTTCAAACTCGGAGGACGACAATGAACGAGAGCAAGATCTGCAAGACTCTCGGTCGAAACGTACGCGAGGAAAAACTCACAAGGATTACCTTGATGAGGGCACAGTGATTAAATTACTGGCCAATGTGAATAAAGATCCCCTTCCCAAGAACCGTGAGCAAAGGAAGATAGAACTATCTGCTCGAAAGATAGAACAATATGCACATAACTTGAGAAGTAAGTCTTCAACCTCTCGTAATTAAATGAAAATTATTTGTTGGAATGTGTGGGGCACGGGGAATGAAAAAGCTTGTGAAAATGTCTATGATTTGATCTTGAGACATAAACCGAATATTCTTGTTCTTCTTGAACCGAAAGTTTCTTTTGATGAAAAACGTTATTTGAGAAGGTTTCAATTTTCCACGGCTGTCCGTAATCCTAACAGTAAGATCTGGATATTTGGCGCTCATAATGTTGAGATTGAAATTATTGAACCGCATAATCAATTCATTCATTGTGTTGTGAAGTCGGGATTAAATCCTAAACCGATTATGTGCTCGTTTGTTTATGCCAAACAAACTCGCCTACTTCGTAGGCCTCTTTGGGAAGGTTTGAGAAGAAACGATGATCTTAAGCCTTGGATTGTGATGGGGGATTTTAATTGTGTGTTACATGTGGATGAAAAAATTGGTAGAACGCCGCCTCTTGAATGTGACATGAGTGACTTTTGGGATTGTGTTGAAGATAGTAGTTTTGAGGATGCGGGATGTGATGATAATCCGTTTACTTGGTCCAGTAATGGCACAAGGGTTAGACTTGACCGCACTCTTGTTAACCATGAATGGGGCACGACATTTCAGTCCACAAAGGTGGAACATTCGCCTCGCAAGCAATCCGATCACAATGCCCTCATTATTTCTTTCGAAAGGGCGATGAGAAATAAACATTCTCCTTTCCGGTTTCAAGCTATGTGGGTTCATCATCATTCCTTTCTTGATGTTGTGAAGGAAAGTTGGGAGAAACCGGTCGAATGTGTTGGCATGTATATTCTTGGTGCTAAACTCATCCGGTTGAAGAAGGATCTTAAACCATGGAATCGTGAGAAGTTTGGAAACATATTCCAAAAAATAATTGAAAAAGAAGAGCTGCTTAAGAAAGCGGAATCTGATTTTGATCATTTTCCGTCGGCTGCCACTCGCACTAACTTCCAAAAATGCTTCGCTGAATTCACGCTTACGAGAAAAATGGAAACTGCTTATTGGAAACAACGTTCTCGTATGTTCCATGCAATGGCGGAAAAGAAAAAAGCAAAGGCCCGGATATTTGAGATCTATGAAAATTATGTGCTTATGGATGATCCGAATGACATAGGTCCGTCGGCTGTGAGGTATTTTTAGTCACTTCTCGCTGATCCTATTGATGTTATTGCTTGTCATAATCTCAATTTTATACCTCACCTTGACTCTAATGATGATAATGAGTGGATGTGCCGTGTTCCGAGCTTTGAGGAATTAAGGAAGTGGTTTTCGGTCTCAATACGGAAAGTGTAGCCGTCCCGATGGTTACAACGCTTCATTCTATCAAAAGTGTTGGGATATTGTGCATATGGATCTTTATTCAGCCGTGTTGGATTTATTCAATGGCAATGCATTTCCGAGAATGTTCAAGGCCACAAATGTCGCTCTTATCCCCAAGAATGAGAACCCGCGCGAATGGAAAGATTATCGTCCCATAAGCCTTTGCAATGTGAGTTATAAAATTATTGCAAAATTACTTAATGATCGGCTGGCTCTTATTCTTCCTAAGATCATATCTCCGTCTCAAAGTGGTTTTGTGAAAGATAAGCTCATTGGGGATAATATTCTTTTAGCGCAAGAAATGGTTTCTAATCTTAGTCGAAGAAGAGATCAATATAATGCTATTGTGAAACTTGATATGGAAAAGGCTTATGATAGGCTTGACTGGATTTTTTTGTATCAATGTCTATTGAAATTCGGTTTTTCTCGTCATTGGGTTTGGTATATCAAATTTTGGTTTCTCGATTCCGATCTATCTATGTCAAATTTTGGAACCGCTGATATGTGTGTTGGAAGAGCTCGAAAGCATTTTTTCTAAATTTTTATGGGGATCAAGTATTGTTAAGCGACGTATGTATTGGAGGAGTTGGGAACGGATTTGTGCGCCTTTTTTCAAAGGTGGACTTAATGTGAAATCCTTACAAAGTATGGTGAACGCTTTTGGGGTCAAACTTTGGTGGCGATTTCGTGCGCAAAACTCTCTTTGGGCGCGGTATATGATGGCTAGATACATAGCGCGGCCGGATTTTCTTTCAATTCGAGGTTGGGAATCAAGTGGCTGGAAAAGGTTATCGAGAGAGGCAGTGATTGCGTAACCTCACATTTTTTGGCTTATAAAAAATGGTGGTGCGTACTTTTGGCAAGATCATTGGATGAGTTCGGGAATATTGCAACATAAGGAAGGAGCCGAGCCTGATTTTAATAGCAAGATTCAAGATTTTTGTGTTGACAATTAATTGGATATTGAAAAGCTTGATAGTGTTCTCGAGGAGGAATCTCTTATTGAAGTGGTGGCAAGGCCGACCGTGCAAATTGGATGCGACACGCCTATATGGAAACATGAAGCGAGTGGTCTTTTTCTACCAAGTCCGCGCGAAATGTGCTGCAACAACCAATGGAAGAACAAGGTGTGTTTAAATTTTTGTGGCATAAATTTATCATGCCAAATATTTCATTCTTTGGTTGGAGATATGTGCAAAATCTTTTGCCTACGGATCAAAAGCTTCTCAAGTATTATTTTATGGCTTCAATGTGCAATTGTTGTGGGAATAATTTTGAAACTAATCACCATCTTTTTTGGGCGGGCAAAATTGTGCACGAGGTGTAGACTTTTTTCTTCGGTTCCTTTATTATGAAAGTTCCTAGAGTTATGTCTTGGCGGAATATTATTGCATATTGGATCCGCTCGAAAAGAAACATTATTCCAGGCCACACCCGGGTTTTGATACCGATATTTGTCTTATAGTTTATTTGGTCGGCTAGAAATGATGCGAGACATAGAAGAATCCCTATTGATGCGAAAAAGATCATTGGCAAAGTGATTGATCATGTGAGAGATCTTTTTGCACTCACTCCGTGCCCCAAAAAATTTTGGCGAGGATATAAAAATGTTGCGAATAATTGGGGGGTTCGAATCAAGCTTGATATTATGAAACCGCCGATTGTTGTTGTTTGGAAAAAGCCGATTGTTGGAAGCTTTAAACTCAATACCGATGGTAGCTCGAAAGGCAACCCGGGGGCTGCCGGTGCAGGTGGTATTCTTCGTGATAACGAAGGAAACTGCTCATGGTGTTATCATTTAGCTCTCGAGAACTCTACCAATGTGAAAGCTGAAATTATGGCGATATTCAAAGGGCTTGAGTATTGTTATAATCTGAATCTTTTTGACATTGTGGTTGAAACGGATGCCCAAGTTACTCTTCCGATTATCAATGCGAGGTTAGGTGGTCCGTGGAAACTAATTGAATATATTGATAAAATAAGATTCTTCCTTCAAGAGCTCCGTGGCACAATTAAGCATGTTTTTCGTGAAGGAAACTTTGTTGCGGATCAGTTGGCTAATGAGGCTTGTGCGCATCGTTCTAATGGGATATTCTCTCTCAATGATGCTAGTTTGTAGGTGAAGTCCCTTGTAATGAAAGACAAGGAAGGATGGGCTTATCTTCGGGTTCCAAAAAGTTCAAATTGACGGCTCCCAATCTTGTCCTTCTTACCGAGACCGTCCACCACTATAGGTCGAGGCATTTCATGCTACTTGTTAATCCTAGTAGCTCACGCCTTTTCTCATTTTTATTTCGGCTTAACACGAGTGAAGTCATTTTGCTATCTTTTGCAGCATTGCATACGCTATCGCTTCGCTTCCACGATGGCTTCACTCAAATCTTTGCACGCTTTGGCCACTATGATATATTATTATGTAGGTATATATTTTTGGACGGTTTTATTAACATAATTTGCAGGTTTGGATACTCGTTCCCTCCTCCCGAGATACACCGCTCGAACCCTCG
Source organism: Linaria vulgaris (assembly GCA_948329865.1). Classification (NCBI taxonomy): domain Eukaryota; kingdom Viridiplantae; phylum Streptophyta; class Magnoliopsida; order Lamiales; family Plantaginaceae; genus Linaria; species Linaria vulgaris. The sequence goes on along the minus strand of OX415253.1, from coordinate 4,580,369 downwards.
GGAGTACCTCATTTTATGCCCGCGCTTTCATGCCGAACCCTTCCATTTTTTAAGCCCTCATAGGATCACATTTGATCGTGTGATCCCACGATATATTCATCTTTATGTTTTGACCACTCAAATACCATTGATCGAGCCTCGCTTTCTCCCTCTTATTCATGGTCAAGGGTATTTTAAGATCTATGCACACTACTCCCGGCGTACACTTGTTATGGTTCATTGGCTCGTGTTCTTTCTGAGCTTCGATATGGTTGTATATTTTTTTAGTGCTGTTTGGTATAAATTAAACACTCGGACATTTGATATTTATTTCTATATTTGTTGTACCGATCATGTGTATGGATCGATTGGGTTTGTTATTTTTGGATTTATGTATGATTGTGAGTCCTGGATTTGCTTGGATGTATGACGCGATCTCAAGGCCGACAAAAATGGTGTGACAATCTTCAAGCTATTATCTTGCATTTCAACCTCCATGGTAACAAGGACAAAGAAAGATGGTTCGATTCTCCAACTAATTATATTATTTTTGACCTCATATGTCTCTCTGTTATCAAGTGCAACAATGATAACCAATGCGCGCGTAGTGACTATGTTTGTATCTTTAGCTTTTTAATATTTTCTTTTTACACCTTGTATCATCTTTACTTTACGAGGTATCCTCTGCTTGGATATGCTCTTTATTGTAATGTCTCTGATGCTAGCACTAGGGTGAGAATTAGTGGTCTTTTCTTCCATAAAAAGAGCAACTCCGAATCGCACACTCCACCTTTGGGTGTGATTTTCGGCTGCGTTACTTTTGGAGATAAAAGTACACGAAAACTCACTTGTTGGGGCGCTCAAGTCCCAAACCAAGAGCTCAAAGCTGAACCGCACACTTCATCTTTAGGTGTGATCTTCGGCAGCGAAAATCTTGGGGATCGGGGCTCCAATCGCGATCTTCAGTTTCGTCGTTTTGGGAGGCATAACTTTAAGCCTCCTTAGTTTGGTATTTTGTATTGGTCTATTTGGTTAAGGACTCCAAATATGACTTAATGTGTTAGTCCTCGTTTTATTTATAAAACTCTATTATATATATATATATATATATTGGCGTAAATTTCATAAAAAAATTAAAAAAATCAATTTAAATATAAGCAAAAATTATTAATCTATTTTAAAATTCTAAAAAAGAAGAAGATATATATATATATATATATATTACATTTCAAATAAGATTAAAAAAAACTAAAATCCATTTAATAAAAAAATTTATATATATAATTTAAACACAAAATCAAAATATAAATACAAACGCTTATATATAATACAAATACAACACAAATTAATCTTGGAGTCCTATAAGAAAAAAACATTTACTATAGTATAAATTTTAAAAAAATAAAAGCCCAAAATAGGAAAAATAAAAGCCCAAAATGAAGATAAAACGTAGATGTATATATTTGAAGAGAGAATTTGTAGAGAGAAGTGTGGGGAGAAGTGTAGAGAGAGAAGTGTTTGTTGATGAATAAATGAATTTTAAGTGTAAAATGTGGGGGTATTTATAGATGAGGAGAAATTATTGTGAATAATTTTTTTTTTTTTACGTAAACCTTTTTGCGACGGCTCCGTACCATCACAAATGACCTTTTGTGACGGCATTATGCCGTCGCAACAGCCAAAATTAACCTTTTGTGACGGGTAGAAGCCGTCGCAATAGATATTTTGTGACGGGTATACCGTCACAAAAGGGTCTTTTGTGACGGGGATTCCGTCACAAAAGACCCTTTTGTGACAGCTTGAACTCGTCAGAAAAATGTCTTTGGCGACGGCATTATACCGTCACAAAAGAGTCTTTTAAAAAAGCATAGTTTATAAATAACGAACAATATGGCTTGAACCAATTCACAATTCATATCTTTGTTGGAGAAAAAGGTTCGTTATTCCTCATTCGTAAACTCTTTTAATATTCGATACATTCATGGTATTTTAATTTTATCTAATCTATGTTGTTTATATGCAAATATGAATAGGAACGAGTTGGCTTCTAGGTGTATGTTATCGAAACGCTAGTTTTGGAAGGGTTTCTATACAAGAGATACATATTTTATTATATTTATAATTTTACGTTCTAATCGTTATACTAATGGTCAAAATTATTAATTGTATAGATAATAATGAATCCAAACGAAGATAGAAATTGGATGTATGAACCTTTGGGCGAGAGGGGTCGAGTAAATGAAAGATTTGCCGATGGTGTGGTCCAACTTTTGCAGTTTGCCTTAACGCAAAGATGTTATCTAGACTCTAGTCTGAATCTTAGATGCCCATGTATAAAATGCAACAACAGAAAATATTTGAGTCTAACCGATGTGGCCGCTCTGGGGCTTTGTAGGCGGGTACAATGTATGGGTGTTTCACGGGGAAAATTATAATGTGCAAAGTGGCAATGTAGGGGCGTCGTCGTCAAGGCAAGAAGTTAGCAACGACCCCGTAGTTATATAGGACGAAATACCCTTTAGGGCTATACTTGATGATACTTTCGAGGCCAATTGCTAGAGGCTGATTTCAATGAGGAGCCTAATCCCGAAGCAAAAGCCTTCTTCGAGTTATTAGAATGGTCTGAGATTAAGTTGCGAAATCAGAGTAACATGTCGGTGTTGCAGTGGGTGTCAGAGTTTTTTACTTACAAGATCGAGCATAACGTTAGTAGAGTCGTGTGTAAATAGTTTTATAAATTATCACACAAGCTTTTAGGACCAGAAGAGGAACACTTCCTCCCAGCGATTATGGACATTGCCGAGAATATGCTAAAGGGTTTGGGGGTAGGATACGAAACAATTAATGTGTGTGAGAATAATTGTTTTATGGAGTATTCGCATCTGCCGACAACGTATTGTGTCCTGAATGTCTGACAGAGAGATACGAAACTGAAGGTAGAAAGAAGCCCGTGGTGAAGAAAAAGTTATGGTACTTCCCTCTAGCAACGCGTCTTAAACAACGTTTTTTGACAAAAACAACTGCAGAGCACATGACGTGGCAGTTAAAGTGTAGGCCGTCCAACGATGTTTTGATTCACCCGGCACCAGGAGAAGCTTGGAAAGATTTTAATAAGACGCACTCTTAGTTTGCTGCCGTGCCACGAAACGTCCGTCTATGTATTTGCACTGACGGCGTCAGCCTTTTTGGGAACTTCTCAGCTCAATACTCATGTTGGCCTATGTTCATTACTCCTTATAACCTACCTCCATATCTTTGCATGCGAGAGGAGTATATTTACCTGAGCTTGATAATATCGGGACCCAAGAGCCCAGGACAAAATATTGACGTTTTGCTTCGACCACTAATTGATGAGTTGAAGGTATTATGGGACAAGGGTGTTAGGCTTATGACAACTTCAGACAACATAATTTTCAGTTGAGTGCCGCATTAATGTGGACTACTAGTGATTTTCCCGGCGTACGGGATGTTGTCCCAATGGAGCATACATGGAAAGTTTTCGCGTCCGTATTGCATGGAGAACACGAAGTCGTTCACTTTGGCTTATGGTACAAAACCAACCTTCTGGGGTTGCCACTGCCGTTTCTTGCCAGAGGATCACGAATTTTGTAATGACGGGAGGGGCTTCGACGGGAAAACAGAATACGATGGGCCTGCACCGAGGAGATCTGGGGTAGAAATGGCAATTGTTGCACAAATTCCTAACATGTCTACGAAAGCTAACACTCCAAAAATAAGAGGGCACGAGACGTGGCACCATTGGTGTCGCAGGAGCATATTTTGGAAATTACCATACTGGAGTACGAACCTTGTTCGTCACAATCTTGACGTGATGCACTGCGAGAAGAACTTCTTCAATAATATCGATTTGCCTATCCATTCATAGTTTCCATGTACCTCTATGAATGGCCTATCTTGCTCCCTATTGCTAGGTTGGCGACCCTGAACTGGTCCTCTTTTCGGTCGGTTATCAATTTCATCAGACGATGACCCATAAGGTACATGTGGAATGTTGTTTCTTAATTCGTGCAGTAAGCATGAGTCGAACGGAGTAGAGGATGACGGTGGGACATCAATTGAATGTCTCCTATGACCCAATACGCCATCCATATTAGTAGTAGAAGGGATTGGACGCTGTGTCGGCAGAGTTTGTTGAGCTAGAGGTGGAGGTCCCAGCGTCTGAGTGACCTCGTCAACTTCCGTGGCAACATTTCCAGCTTCTACTTCCTGGGAAAGCCTCGCTCTTAATCCAAACATACTTTGAAATGTTCGTTAGAGACGAGCCATCGTTGTGTATCTTTTCGCTTTGCCTTTTCCTTCATCTTCTCCATTATCTGGACCCGCCATTAAAAAAATAAAATTTTAGAATACAAAAAACTATATTTAAGGTAGAGCGGAGTGAGTGAATTTTAAATTAAGTGTCGAGTTATATGAGAAATGAGAGAATTGAGGGGGCATTTTATAATGACCCCTCAAACATTATCAACGTCACCATGTCGTTGGTAATGATCATTACCAACGACATGTCTCGTTGGAAATGATTATTACCAACGGCATCATGCCATTGGTAATGATCATTACCAACGGTACCATTACCAACGACACCATGCCATTGGTAATAATTATTACCAACGGCACCATGCCGTTGGTAATGATCATTACCAACGGGCATGATTAATTTCTTTTGCTTTTTTTTTTTAGATTTTTCCCAACGTCTTTAGTACCGTTGGAAAAAGGTCTTTTCCAACGGCACGAAAGTCGTTGGTAAAAACTTTACATATGAATATTTTTTTCTTATTTCAGGCTCTTTTTCAACCGCTTTTGTCGTTGGAAAAGACATTTTTCTAACGTTTTAGCGCCATTCCAACGGTTTTAACCCGTTAGAAAATACTTACCCTTTTTTCGACGGCTAGGAGCCGTTGGAAAACACTAAAAGTCATTTCCAACAGCTTCTCGATCGTCGTACCGTTGAAAATGCTAAGTTTTGGTGTAGTGATAACAGAATCTAGTTGAAATTAAAAGCCAATTGATATTTGTAGATATTGGAATCTATTGAAAGTAGGAATAGTACATAATTGCAAATATGAGAGTAAAGGGAGGAGATACGACGGTGGAACAATTTGTATTCACATATGTTTGAACACGAGAGTTGAATGCTATGGCACAGATTGCGAACTATGAAATATTATTACTAAAGTCAAGATTCAAGTCCCATTTACAAGACTGTCTTAGTGATTTAAGTCCCATTTAAAAAATGTGAAAGTGCAGGTTTTCTGGAATCAATTTTAGACGGTGCAATGTTAGACGATGTTGGGTTAATATTGGATAACATTGAAAGCCGAGAGCTTTTGCGAAAACTGCTCTTTAGTTGCCAAAATTAAGTTTTACCTTTATTCCCTTATTAATCAAGTTCCACGGGTTTGGTTGTTTATGTTTATGTCCAGGAAAGTATCTTAAACATAAGGAAGAGCTTTGGAAGATTCCTTACTTGAAGTTTCCATAATTTAAGCTAAGTTGAATAGTCAACTCACACGGTTTCAAAAGAAGGAAACGATATTGGATTCTCTGCAACTGTGATTCTTTCCAAGATTCTGCGAATTGAAGAAAATGTGTTGCCTTGTTAAATCGGTAACAATGGAAACACGTTCTCAGGAAAGATTTGAAGTTCACAAAGAAGACAATATTCAACAAGGAAACAACAAGAGTTACCAAAACTGTGAACAACACATCTTGGCGTTCAAGAGATTAATTCTTCTTTGTATTGTGAAGATGTATTACCAAAACTGCAAATTCTTCTTTGTATTACCAAAGATGTGAAGTTCATCAAGATGAAGACAAGACAATCGTGCCAATAATCCAAGAGATTAATTCTTCTTTGTATTGTCTTCATTTTGTTTTGCGAAGTTTTTGTATCAACTGCTTAAGTCTAGTTCATAGAAGTTAAGTAGTTCTTACTTGTCTGCTTCGTTGACTCCGATCAAAAAAGAGCGTGAGTGAATTGTTGTGAGGAACGTTTTTGATAAAACATTTATGGTTATTTCGCCTAAGGCTCGGAAGTTTTTAATAATATTGAAAACTTCTTAAAATTATGTCTTCTTGTGTTCTTACTTCCGCTGCACATTATTATTATCAAGAAGATCAAAATAGAGTTATGGCAATTCCAGCTTAACTCTCAAAAAGTGTTGTGTCAATCCACGGTCCTACAATTTCAATTGGCGTCAGAGCCAAACACCGACTACACTGGTGGTTTGGAGGTGATACAACACCATGGACAGTGTCAATCCTAATACCAACATGATTCCAGTTTTGGATGACTCCAATTATGCATATTGGAAGATCAGGATGAGGTCTCACATCAAAGCTATTGATATTCGAGCCTGGCAATCCGTGATCAATGGATACTCTCTTCCAACATTACCAAGAGATGGTGAAGGTGATCTAGATCCAAAACCAGAAGCAGACTGGACAGCAGCAGAGGTAAGTCTCTATAACTCTAATGAAAAAGCTCTTAATGCTATCTTTAGTTGGGTTAATCATCACATGTTCAAGTTAATCCAGAATTGTACAAAAGTCAAACATGCTTGGGATATACTTGAATTACATTGTGAAGGATATTCTGCTGTTAAAGATTCTAAATATAGACAACTGCTATCTAGGTTTTGCTATGACTAATCAAGAAATGGTTTATAAAGCTATGAGAACACTGTCATCTAAATTTGCTCTCAAGAAAATTGCAATGAGTGAATCTAGAAACCTTGCTAATCTACAGTTTCAAGTCTTGATGAATACTCTTAGAGAATTTGAGATGGAGCTTGCCTCACAATCTAGCAAACATAGGGCTATTGCTTTAAGAGGTTCTAATCTTGACAATGAAAGTGATGATGATTTTGAAATAATTTCTTCAAACTATGGGAAAATTACTAAGAAGTTCAATAAGTTTAATCTTAAAGGAAAAGGTAAAGAGAAGAACCTTAGTAATAGTTCCACAGGTTACAAGAAATTACCTCCTTAGTTTGTGAAGTACATGGCTTCAAAACCTACTCCTTTAGAAGCTGATAAGTTAAAAGATGTTCAATGTTTTGAATGTAAAGGATATGGTCATATGCCTAGTGAATGTGCTAACACTCTTAGAAAAAGAGGAAATTCTCATTGGGTTTGTGTAGATGATTTCAATGAAGATGACTTTAGTTCTGGAGAAGCTGAAGAACAATCAAAAGAGGTTCAAACTGTTGCGCTACTCACTCAGATTGACTGGACACCAGAAGACTCCCTGAACTGCTTCGGATCTCAATGTTACCCCAACATTCAGGATCCAACATCAGAACAGGAGACCTTCTTTGCAGATTGGGATGAATTTGATAATGATTATGAACCTTATCTTGCGTCCTACTTTGATGAAGCTAACTTTGATTGTTTTCATGGTACAGTGGATCTAGATGAAGAATACTTCTTTGAAGGTGAAATGTCCCAGGAGGAAATCATTGAAGACCTGAAGTCTATCTACCACAAACTGCTGCTTGAGAATCACAAACTCATCAAGAGCAACAAAAACTTGAAGGAAGAGATTGAATACATGAAGGAGATGCTGAAACTGTATGAGAAAAACCTTGACAAAACTGAGGCTGAGCTGAAAGAGGTAAAGGTAAAATTTGAAAAAGTTGAACAAACCATTAACAAATGGAACTCTTCTACATCTCTGCTTGATGAAGTGCTGAGTATGGGAAATCAAGGTAAAAATGGTTTGGGCTATGTTGAGAAACCTCCCTCTGAAGATGTTAATTCTGCCTACTTGAAAGCTGGTTTTATCAAGGATAGCAATAATTTGAGTTGTGAAATTTCTTCCAACACTGTGAAAAGGCCTACTTTTATCTATCAATATTGTTTTCAACCTGGTCACATTAATCCTTATTGTAAAAAATATAAAATTGTGATTGAGAAGAAAACAGTAATTAATATCTGAATGTTATCCCAACATTAGGTAACAAATCTGAAGGACATAAAAGTAGAACCTGGACTGAGAAGATAAAAACTCCTAAGGTTAAAATTGTTTGCAATGTTGTCTTTTCTACTGTTTACTCTAACCTTGCAGGTAAGTGGTATTTTGACAGTGGATGCTCAAGGCACATGACTGGAAACATTGACAACCTGAAAAATGTAATCCCTTTGACTGTTGGAACAGTTACCTATGGAGGAGGCACTAAAGGGAAAATAATTGGAAAAGGAGTACTGGATGTTGAAGGATTTCCACCACTCAAGGATGTGTTGTTGGTTGAAGGATTGAAAGCAAATTTAATTAGCATAAGTCACCTTTGTGATGACAATCTGCTAGTTAATTTTGATAAAAGTTCATGTGATGTGTTTAATAGTGACAATGTCCGTGTCATGACAGGTACAAGATCAAAGGATAACTGCTATCTTGCTCAAGATGAAGCAGAATGCTACCATGCCAAGGTAGATGAATCTGTCATGTGGCACAAGGAGTTAGGACATGTGCACTATAGGAATCTGGAGAAACTACAGAAGTTAGAGGCTGTAAGAGGACTGCCTAAGTTGACTAGTCCAGGTAAAATTGTTTGTGAAGATTGCCTGAAAGGTAAACAAACAAAAGCTGTTCATCCACCACTACAGGTACAAAGTACTAACCCTAGAACTAATAAGTGCTTTGAATTGCTACATATGGATCTCATGAGTCCTATTGAGGTTAGTAGCCTGAATGGTAAGAAGTATGCTTTTGTTATTGTTGATGATTTTTCAAGATATACATGGATTAAATTTTTGAAAGAAAAATCAGAAGCATCCAACACGTTCAAAATTTTGCATGCTAGTATTAAAAATCTTTATGGCACTTCTGTAGGAAGAATTAGGTCTGACCATGGAAAAGAGTTTGAAAATGTAAGATTTGCTAATTTCTGTGAATCTAAAGGCATTTTCCATGAGTTCTCTACGCCTAAGACACCTCAGCAAAATGGTATTGCTGAGAGGAAGAATAGAACACTTCAAGAGATGGCTAGAGTTATGTTGAATTCTAAAAACCTATCTAAGAAACCTTGGGCTGAAGCTTTGAATGATGCATGTTATATTAGTAATCGAGTTTATCTTAGACCTGGTACTACTATGACACCTTATGAAATCTTGAAGGGTTCAAAACCAACAGTAGCACACTTTCATGAATTTGGTATTAACTGCTATTTGCTAAAAGATAGAGACTATTTGAGCAAATTTGATCCCAAAAGTGAAAAGTGTATATTTGTTGGATATTCTCCTAATGGTGCTACTTTCAGGGTCTACAATCCAAGATTGCATACTGTTCAAGAATCAGTGAATGTCATATTTGATGATTTAACTGTTTCTGCATGTACTAAAGAAGTCACTGGTTCAGATGTTACTCCAACATTGGACTCAACATTGAACACAGACGCTGGAGATGCTGAACTGGAAACTGGAACAAATGTTGACTTAACACCAGAAACCCCCAATGTTAGGCCAACATCTGTGCTGTCAGATTCCGAAGATGAAGTGGTTCCTGTATCCGGAAGAGATCCCCCTCTTAGAATACAAAGAGATCATCCAGCCTCTCAAGTAATTGGTCAAATTACTGAAAGAGTAAGAACACGCAACAAAGAAAGGGTAAATTACAAGGATATGGCTAAGTTGTGTGTTTGTATGTCTTCTTCATGTACTATTGAAAATGCTTCTTGTTTTGTGTCCTCCATTGAACTTAAGAATGTAACTGAAGCTCTTAAGGATAGTTACTGGATTAATGCCATGCAAGAGGAACTCTTACAATTCACCAAAAATAGAGTTTGGAATCTAGTACCTAGGACATCACATGTGAATGTAATAGGTACAAAATGGATTTTCAAAAATAAAACTGATGAGAATGTTGTAATTATGAGGAACAAAGCTAGGTTGGTTGCACAAGGTTATACTCAGGTAGAAGGTATAGATTTTGATGAGACTTTTGCTGAAGTAGCTAGGATAGAATCAATTAGATTACTTCTTGCTATTGCTTGCTGTCTTAGAATTAAACTTTACCAAATGGATGTTAAAGGTGCCTTTCTGAATGGTTTAATTGACAAAGAGGTTTATGTAGAACAACCTAAAGGCTTTGTTGACCCTAAACATCCTGACCATGTGTACAAACTTGAAAAGGCTTTGTATGGTTTAAAACAGGCCCCTAGAGCTTGGTATGAGAGGCTAACTGTTTTCTGTTAGGCATAGGTTTCAATAGAGAAGATGGAGATAGAACATTGTTTGTCCTTAGAAAAAAGCTCTGATATATGCATTGCTCAAATATATGTGGATGATATAGTATTTGGCTCTACTAACAAGTCTACTTTAGACAAATTTGTTGAGTCTATGACATGAACATTTGAGATGAGCATGATTGGTGAGCTTAACTACTTTCTGGGACTACAAGTCAAGCAGCTGGAGAATGGTATCTTCCTGAACCAGGAGTAGTATGCAAGGAATCTGGTGAAGAGATTTGAGCTACAAGAATCAAAGCCTTGTAAAACTCCTATGTCCTCTTCAGTAAAGATAACAAAAGATGGCACTGGTAGCAATGTTGACCCAACATTGTACAGATCCATGATTGGTAGTTTGTTGTATCTCTCTGCCTCTAGACCTGACATCATGTTTTCAGTATGTGTTTGTGCTAGGTACCAAGCTGATCCAAAGCAGTCTCACTTGATTGTTGTGAAGAGGATTCTTAGATATATCTCTGGAACTTCACCTTTAGGCATTTGGTACTCTTATGACACTAACACTAATTTGGTTGGTTTCAGTGACTCTGACTGTGCAGGTGATATGGATGATAGGAAATCCACAAGTAGGGGATGTTTTTATTTGGGGAATAATTTGGTCTCCTGGTATAACAAGAAGCAGAACTGTGTTTCATTATCAACTGTTGAATCAGAATATGTAGCAGCTGGCAGCTGTGTTACCCAACTTGTGTGGCTCAAACACATGCTTTCAGATTATGGGCTAGATAGTGATACACTTCTCATGTTCTGTGACAATCTAAGTGCCATAAGTATCTCTAGGAATCCTGTCCAACATTCTAGAACTAAGCATATAGACATAAGGCATCATTTCCTAAGAGATATTGTAGAGGACAAAGTAATCAACATTGAACATATTGAGACAACAAATCAGCTAGCTGATATGTTTACAAAACCTTTAGATAGTGAGAGATTCTTCAGCCTGAGGAAATCTCTTGGCATGTGTGATATGTGAAAATGTTGAGAAAACCAGTATTCTCATAACACCGCTGACTAGCACTGGTATATTTGTTGTGGTGTAGTAGGTATTCTGTTGTTATTCCTTTGTTGAGTTGCATTTCTTTTTTATTCTCATTTTATCATTGTTTTGCCATATTTGGTTTGTGTGGCTGAACTCTTTGATTAACAACTCTCTCTAGCTATCAGCTTCACATCTTTGGTTTTGAAAAGGTTAATAAAACTCTTCTGTTTGTCTGAGGTTGTGATTGCCTAACACATGGAGAAGTTGGGGTACACAAAGTTCACTACTTTGATGTCTATTCAGTTGTGTCTTATTCATATGGAAGGTGTACAGGACATGTGGAGATGCTGGGGTGCATGATGTTGACAACTTCACTGTTACTCAATTGTGCTTATTTACATGTTTCCGTTTGTTTGGCCAAGGAACACATGAGGGTGATCCTTTCTACTAGGGTGTTTGAGGTTTCGATTTCTTACATTTAGTAGCACTAATCACTTGGTGATTCTCTTGAATGCAGGTTGGTAAACAAGTATGCATAAGGAATTAGGGTGTTGGGGTGCATGATAAATGAATTGCCAACATTCAAGGCCTTTGTACTTGCCTAACTTGTTGCTGTTAATGTTGTTAATGGGGTGTGTGGAGTTCAGGCTGCCCTCATTCAGTTGTGACATTAACTTTGTGTTTAGCAACCTTCAGTTTTTGTTCAGATGAGTTATGAAAATAATAAAGATTTTAAAGAGATGTGACTGTGCTGGTTTGAGGAGTTTTTCATTTGTGTTTACCATCTGCCTATTTGACATTACATTGTTGCATTCATATAGAACTGCATTGTTTTCTTTCTTGTTTGTGAGTTGTGTCGGTTTAGGCTTAGGGGGAGTATAATTCATGTGTTGAGGCATACAATTGGGTGACATACTGCAGGTGACACACTGTTCTGTGACTTTCTATGCTGTGGAAGTTAATTGTTCCTTGAATTCATAAGTGCTTATCTCTGGGTGTTTCTTGTTATCTATGTTGCTTACTCATGATTTTGATGTGAATAACATGTCTGAGGTACTCACTTGCTATATTGGTTAAGTTTCAGATGTATTTTTGGATGTATCTCAAGCTCTCACATGAATTTGCCTTGGTGAAGCATGTACCTCCATCTTTGGTTTTGAATGTTATTGAATGTTATCCCAACATTGTGCATAGTCACAGGTCAACATTGAAAACAGGAACTTATAAGTTTTCAGTTTTTTTCTGAAAACCGCTCTGGTTAACTGTTAATTAAATATCAAGGCTTGTGCGCGGGAAAACATAGTGGGAAAGTTTTTCATGGTTCAAATTTGGTAACTGCCCACTAACATTCATTCTTTTTCCTTAATTCACGATTAATTCAAAAATCAAAACCCTATTTTCCTTATTTGTGCCTGCAAGGTTTTTATTTGTGCTTAACTGCAAAATTACTCTCTGCTCTCAAATTCTCTCGTTTTCTCTCTGCAAATTCTCTCAAACCTTCTCTACTAACAATGGCACGAAAGTCTCCCATGCAAACTCTTGCAGATGTTGCCCTAGGAAGCGAACCCACTATTGCACGCACTCGCTCACACACTAGAAGTGCTGCTGCAAAAACAGTTGAGGCCTCTGTTGCTGCCAAGAGGAAGGGGATTCCCTATGTGCGACGAGGAAAGAAGACCAAACATGGAGAATCGACCTCCAATGTTGAGCCAACAGTGGAACCAACCACTCCCATCACCAATGAGCCTGAAACTGAGGTAAAAACTGCTGAACCCATCCCTGAATTTGATGCTGATATACCTGTTGAGGGGGAGGGTAGTAGCTCTATTGAAAATTCTGTGGAGATATCTGCGAATGTGTCTGTTGACAAGATGGTGAGGAAGTGGATTAGGGCTCAAAAGAAAAAGATAAAGGGCAATGGGGAGAAATTGAAAAATATGTCTGAGTCTGCTAAGGCTAGGGCTGAGGCCAGGAAAAGACAGGCAGAGAGATCAGCTAGGAAGAGGGCTGCTGAGGATGAGAAGAAGGCTGAGGAAGAGAAGAAGGTTGTTGATGTTGCTGAGAGAAAGAGGAAAGGAAAGCAAGTGATGGAAGAGGAAGTAGAGGTGTTGGATGTGAGGATGAGGAAGAAGAATGGGAGAAGGAAGAGGAGACCGAGGAGGAGCAGGATGTTGCTGCTGATGTTGGGGCAACATCAGGAACAGAGGAGTACACTGATGGGCTATATGTGGTCTACCCTGAGGAGGAGGAGAACTGTTATTCTCCCTACTATCTCTCTCAAGAGTTGGAGAAGAAGTGGGATGCCTTCAAAAGAATGGAGATTCACACTGAAAGAGCTATAGAGATGGGCAGTTTCAAAGAGAACAAAGTGATGGACTTGCTTGAGGCAAGAGGACTGCAACAGTCAGTGATGGAGCTGAGTGACTATGCTCCTGAGATTGTCATGGAGTTCTACCTTAATCTCTACAAATGGATCAGGGACTACAGATCACCAAAATTTGGAAAGGCTTGGGTGAGGGGGAGAGTCTTCAACATTGACCCCTACACCATCAACAAGATATGTGGCTTCCCTACTACTGATGAATCTGAGGACCCCTATTATGATGATGTGATGGAAGCCTTGACTGTAGGGTTGGTCAAAATCTGGAGAGATGCTCTGCCAACCACCAAACTCACCTCCCTGAGTGCTGTCTTACACAAGATAGCTTGTTTCAACTGGCTCCGAAGCAAGAATGTGACTGTACTTACCAAGGAATCAGCAATCTTGGTGTACAAAATCAAGAATGGGCTAGCTGTAAATATGGGGGAGAGGATTTTGAAGTCTATGTCTGAAGTTGCTGGAAGGAAGAATGGGATGCTACCCTATCACTCACTCGTCTGCAAAATCCTTGGCAGTCAAGGATTGAAGACAAGTGTAACTGTGGGCTGGAGGAAGAATGATACTGAACTAACAATTCTCCCAAGCTACTTGTCTGGATCAAGGGTGAGAGACCTTCCATGGAATCCACAAGGAGTGGTGAGACCAAGAACTGAGCAGAAAAGGGCTAAGGAGTTTGCTGGAACTTCAGTGCCAATGTCCAAAGAAGAGGATTGCTTGGTTATCACTTCTGCTTTTGTGGATCATATGCTGAATTGGTATAGGGGGCAGATTGCTGATACTCAAAGGGAGATAGAGGAGATGAAGGAACACCTCAAAGAACTGGAGGACATTGTGAAAAATTTGGAGGAACTCCCTTCTTCACAAAAAGGGGGAGAGTAGTTTCAATTTTAATTTTAGTCTTCTAGTTTTTGTTTTGTTTCTTATGAACTGTTAATATCTTTGAACTGCTGGTACATTAATCTCTATTTGGTTTTATTTGATCAAGGGGCTTGTACTTAATATCTAGCTATGGCCTGTAACTCTAAGTACTACTGTTGAACTGCTCTAATTGTTCTTAACTGCTATTCCTTATGAAGGAACTTTTTGAACTGTTTTTCTTGTTAACCTTTATGCAGGAAACTTACTGGTTTCAATGTTGAGGCAACATTGATGAATGTTGAGGTCTGAACATATGTACATATGTGATTGTAGTGATGACCTATATTCATGTCTTTGTTAATTTAACTTTGATTATGATATCTTGTATTAAGGGGGAGCAGTTTGGTAGTTTAATTTGTTTCTTGTTGATTATAACTTTCTGGATATAAGACTTGATTGGAACAGGTATTCGTTTTGTGAAGAAAGGCAAAAAGGGGGAGATTGAAAGTGCAGGTTTTCTGGAATCAATGTTAGACGGTGCAATGTTAGATGATGTTGGGTTAACATTGGATAACATTGAAAGCCGAGAGCTTTTGCGAAAACTACTATTTAGTTGCCAAAATTAAGTTTTGCCTTTATGCACTTATTAATCAAGTTCCACGATTTTGGTTGTTTATGTTTATGTCCAGGAAAGTATCTTAAACATAAGGAAGAGCTTCGGAAGATTCCTTACTTGAAGTTTTCATAATTCAAGCTAAGTTGAATAGTCAACTCACACGGTTTAGAAAGAAGGAAACAATATTGGATTCTCTGCAACTGTGATTCTTTCCAAGATTCTGCAAATTGAAGAAGATGTGTTGCCTTTTTAAATCAGTAACAATGGAAACACGTTCTCAGGAAAGATTTGAAGTTCACAAAGAAGGCAATATTCAACAAGGAAACAACAAGAGTTACCAAAACTGTGAACAACACATCTTGGCGTTCAAGACTCAAGAAATCTATAGAGATGTGAAGTTCATCAAGATGAAGACAAGACAATCGTGCCAATAATCCAAGAGATTAATTCTTCTTTGTATTGTCTTCATTTTGTTTTGCGAAGTTTTTGTATCAACTACTTAAGTCTAGTTCTTAGAAGTTAAGTAGTTCTTACTTGTCTGCTTCGTTGAGTCCGATCAACAAAGAGCGTGAGTGAATTGTTGTGAGGAACGTTTTTGATAAAACCTTTATGGTTATTTCGCCTAAGGCTCGGAAGTTTTTAATAATATTGAAAACTTCTTAAAATTATATCTTCTTGTCTTCTTGCTTCCGCTGCACATTATTATTATCAAGAAGATCAAAATAGAGTTAAGGCAATTCCAGCTTAACTCTCAAAAAGTGTTGTGTCAATCCACGTTCCTACAATTTCAAGATGAGCTAGAAGTCGAACTTGAACGATGATGAGCAAGTTAAAATTGAGGCAATGGTTATTTCACGAATTTAGGGATGAATGAATGAATACATTAAGAACTCTATAAAGTATTGACAAAGGAAAATTTCAAAAGAGTTTAGAAGATTAAGATATAATAAAGCTTGCTAATAAGATCACAACCATTAAGCGAAATTATCAAGGAGATTGTTAGGTATTTGAGTCGACAAATACGCGCCCTCAGAATTTGCCCATCGAGGATATAACGAAGCAAACACGAATAAAATATGACGATCGTAACAGCACAAGGATTTTAACGTGGAAACTCCAAAATCGGAGAAAAACCACGTGGCCCGAACGAAAATGTATGTAGAAAATTGTTACAACCACACATTTCTTGCTCAACCCAACGATCCCCACCTAGCCTTTTTACCCATAACACTCTCTGAATACACCTTACACTAATATAGATATATTACAAGAGGAAACAAGAGTATTACACTACAAAATGCTACTAAATGGGATGCTTTTCAAAGAGCAAAACCTTTGCTATTTATCGAAGAGAAATTCTTCTTAAATGAACACACCGTGTGCATTCATTAGGCTTGGTGGAAGATGGCATTCCATCACTTTCCACCAAGTAACATGTTGGCACATGACTATTTAAAGCCCCAGCTCCCAACAATCTCCACAATGAAGATGTGATTATTAGTGACTAATCACGTCTTAAAAAATATATTCACTCCGGACTCTAGACAATCGCACGCCCAACTCTCCCTATGAAGATTTTGATAGCTTTCGCTATCACTGCAACGCAGTCATACTTTGTCTCAGAAGTATCATGCTCCACCATAAAGCATAGCCACTCAGAATAAACCAATTCTGAGAATTTTGCTTTTCGGCCATATCGAACATTAACCTGATAATAGGATGGTGCAACTTCCCATTATGTGTTAAAAAGTTAATTTGCACCTCATATAATTAAGGAAGTTTCTAGCACAAAATATTTTAATAAATAATCTTGCATGATTGATCGGTTGAAAAAGAAAGGGATATATAAGTCTTAATCCTAATTAATGCTATTTCCATGATTGATTGATATTTTTATAAAATAATAAGGATTAGGAGAAATTATGTAAGTGTAAGTCGGTTATGTGTTAGTTGTAATCAAGCCTCAAAAAATTATAGTTTCAACCGTGTACAACATTTGAATAATAATAAATATTGCATTGTTATATTGCATAAAAATCCTCCAAGTCCTTCATATTCCTCATAAGCCCCAATATACTTTTGATATCTTCCTAAATATCGTTAACACCCAACATATTGTGGTATCGAGCCACCCCTGGCTCGATATCTTCCATAAAATAAAAAATAAATTCAACCCCTTCCAACGAGCTCGCCTTCGCCTGTTCCCAACAAGGAGTACCTATCTTTGTTGGACAAAATTATGAATTATGGAGCTAATGCAGATGTTATTCCAGTCCTATGAGCTATGGGATATTGTCGATCAAGGTTACGACAAGTATACGCCGGAGGAAAAAGCGACGTTGACGGCAGCAAAAAAGAAGGAGCATAAGGAGAACAAGACCAGAGATGCTAGAGCCTTGTCCTTTATGCACCAGGGGGTAAGTCGGTCCACACTTCCTCGCATAATGGGTGGTAAACATCAAAAGATGCATGGGATGTTTTACATAAACAATTTGGTGGCTGTGATAGAGTTATCTCTATTAAATTACAAAATTTATGGCGTGAGTTCGATAATATTTTCATGAAAGAAAATGAAAATATTCAGAAGTTTTTTTCAAGGGTCACAATAATTGTGAACCAAATACGTGCATACGGAGGTAATGTTCAAGACAAGAAAATTGTCGAAAAATTGTATCAGAGCTTGCCATCTAAATTTGAGCACGTAGTCGCAGCCATAGAGGAATCTAAAGATTTACAAAAATTGTCTTTAGATGAACTCATGGGGTCATTAGAGGCTCATGAAAAAAGAATGAGTCAGTTTGCGAACCAAAACTTGGAACAGACTTTCCAAGTCAAAGCCACTACAGGCGCGAAGGCAGTGACCGCAGAGAAAATCGCGCAACATCGAAATGAAGTACGAGTTGCATATTAAGAGGGTGTGTTAAAAAGTTAATTTGCACCTCATTTAATTAAGGGAGTTTCTAGCACAAGATATTTTAATAAACAATCTTGCATGATTGATCGGTTGAAAAAGAAAGGAAGATATAAGTCGTAATCCTAGTTAATGCTATTTCCATGATTGATTGATATTTTTATAAAATAATAAGGATTAGGAGAAATTATGTAAGTGTAAGTCGGTCACTAATCCCATAAATAGAGGATTATGGGTTAGTTGTAATCAAGCCTCAAACAATTATAACTTCAACCGTGTACAACATTTGAATAATAATAAATATTGCATAAAAATCCTCCAATTCCTTCATATTCCTTATAAGCCCCAAAATACTTTTTATATCTTCCTAAATATCCTTAACACCCAACATTATGACCCTGCCCTTGCATTGGAGTTGAATGGGGGCGTAATTGGGTATGTACTTCATGAAAGATACCTCAAAAGAAATATATATTACCGAAATTTTCAAGTAATGATTCTCTTTTCATTTGATTAAAGTTGCGTTTTAAAAATCAGTATTCAGCCTTACACTTAATTTCTTTGTGAGTGAGATTTTCTTGCAGGGGAATGACATCCTTCATATTTCTCTATGGAGCAAGTCAGCAAGATGATATCCTTCATATTTCTTTCTGGAACCATTCTCAAACATTCAATCAATATACCTTGGAGTCGTTATTTTATCTTGAGGTACTACTCATCTTGTATCATTTTTTTTTTCTTTTCATACACATGCTACTTGGTAATAACTTATAAGCATATTGAGGTCCATCAGTACATCATTTTCGTTTTTATGTTGTAACTGAACTGAAATTATTCTAGAATTTCATTTCCGAGATATATGTAGCAGTTAATTGTTAGGAATTTACTAACCTTTGATCCATTGAAAATGGATCCCATAATACTTCGATTATGTTGATCTTCGCCCGACTCGAATCCATGATGTATTTTGCATTTGATTCTCTCCAAAATGGTCGGATTCCAATCACAAATGAAAATGAATCATTGCCACAATCCAAGAGCCCAAAAAGGATGAGTTTTTGTGGTGAAAAATTGCCACAAATGGCTTTTCTTTTTACCCTCATTTTATTGTACGAAAATACTATATTTTCTATGTTTCTCTCTTTCATTTTCTGCATAAAAGAGTTGTGTGGAAGTTATGGGAGTTGAGGGAGTTTTCTCCTATAAGAGGGAAAACTTCTCCCTCCTTTAGTTTAAATTCAAACGCAATTCGGGTCGGGTTTAGCCCGCATGGACGACCCACTCATATTATTACATCATCTCCCACTCGCACATGAGGGCTAGACCCAGTCTAGTTAGAACATAATAACAACTCACCATTTTCATACAAGCAAATGGATCGTGTGACCAACGAGCATACTGAGCTTCAATGCTATACACTGGTTAAGGATATATAGCAGCTTAAAACTTAAGCACACAACTATACACCGGTTAGGGATATATAGCAGCTTACCTTCTTCACCACGAGGACAATGTATCTCGCTATACCCCAGACTTCACTTACTTGCATCAAATAGAGTGTCTCTAATTCCTTGTTATATAAGGAGCAAACTCTCTTTTTAAACTCTATACATTGTATTCACAATTATGTCCAAACCTTAAAGTTTGACAAAATTGTGCGCACGGTGAATACAAGATAGGCGCAAGTCATAGACAGTCTTCCTTTCTAACTTTAACCTCTTAACATTAAAATGGTTGCTTTCTTAGACATGCACCGCATTGCCGAATTTGTCATGGCTATTAGTAACATGCTAAAGTAGCAACACCAAAACAAAAAAGCCTCGAGAAAAAGTTAAAAGTCATAAGGGTATATTATGCGGTCTTTTAAACCTCTGGGTCTCACACAATGAGGAAACAAGGATCAATTCACTCATTACTCCAACGGTCACAAAAGCACATGTGGTATGAAACACATTCTACGATGCTTTTCTTCCTCTATGCAAGTGTATGTCATTTTTAATTGTATTACGCATCGTACAGATCTTAGTTCAAGTGTCTCTAACACTTAACTTGAGTTTTCTTCTTGTTAGTCCTCTACAAACACAAATCACAAGAAAACTCACATCTGGCTATAAGACAAGTATAATGGATTGTGGGAATCCATATCGATTACTTAACTTTATAACAGTAACCTCATCTTGATTATCAATCAAGGCGACAATGTAACATAAGTATGATTTAGTATACAAACAAATCATAATTGTCTCATCTCTGCACACTACCTAGTGTCAGAGGTGATTGCTCGTGTGAGAGTGACAATCTACACTTGTCAAACATACATTTAGACTTGGAATGTTTTCACCAAAAAAGTAGATGCTTTTATAACATTCAAGTCTTAAACTTATGGACACAACTAACTGGACATCATCTAGTCCAATTAGGCTAAATTCTATGCTAGCCCTGAGATTCTGAACCATCGACAGAGACATCTCTGGGTTTTAAGTTAAGTCACCAAACTAAACCATCATCATGCATAGATACGTATTGCAAAGTCACTTCTTTCTTTGCATAGATATCTCTCACAAACCTTTGTTTTGTGATTATACATTTTGGTTTTATCACTTTGAGACTCTATTGTAAGGAATTGCTGCAAGTCACCATAATGTACGCTACAGCACCCACTTGCCTTACTATCTACAATGATAAATTACTCACTTCAACAAAAACCATACTACTGCAAAAAAAAATGTGCTATGGAGTCTCATTTAATACGCACATCAATACACTCGTTTGCTTTAAGCTCTTTTTACAAATAGCAACATCAGTTAATGAAGAAGCAAATTAGAGATCGATTTACTCCAAGTCAAATCACATCTCGATAATCAATGAGTGTATTCTTTTCAATAATGACCAAGAGCGCTATATGGCTTAAAGCAAGCACCAAGAGCGTGGAATAGCAAAATTGACAGCTATTTCCGGAAGAATGGATTCACCAGAAGCCAAAGTGAACCATCACTCTACGTAAAGAAACAAGGTACTAAAGATTTTCTCATTGTTTGTCTTTACGTGGATGATTTGATATACACAAGCACAAATGCAGAAATGATGAATGAATTTAAAAAGGCTATGATGCAAGAGTTTAAAATGACTTATCTCGGGCTTATGAAATAATTTATGGGAATTCAAGTCCGCCAATCCAAAGGAGAAATATTCATTGCTCAA
This sequence comes from Linaria vulgaris, assembly GCA_948329865.1. Lineage (NCBI taxonomy): Eukaryota > Viridiplantae > Streptophyta > Magnoliopsida > Lamiales > Plantaginaceae > Linaria > Linaria vulgaris. The sequence continues at coordinate 4,559,180 of OX415253.1, read as the reverse complement.
GAAAAATATCTTAAAGGAATTCTAAAGAAATTCCTGATGCAGAAATCCAAGCCAATATCCACACCACTTGTAGTTAATGAAAAGTTGATGATGGGTGATGGTGAGGCAAAGTTTGATCAGAAAATATACAGAAGTTTAGTAGGCTCCCTTATTTATCTGACGAACACGAGGCCATATATAGTTTATCCAGTCAGCCTTATATCAAGGTTTATGCATGATCCAAGCAAATTGCACTATGCAGCAGCAAAAAGGATTCTACGATATATCCAAGGTACGAAGAAGTTCGGCATCAAGTATGTCAAGGAAAAAGAGAATAATCTCATCGGCTATACTGACAGTGATTGGGCTGGATCAATTGACGACCGTAAAAGTACGTCGGGATATGTATTCTGTCTTGGATCAAAAATAATATCGTGGACGTCAAAGAAGCAAAAGACGGTATCACTTTCATCAGCAGAAGCAGAATATAATGCAGCCACAGATGCAGCGCAAGAAGCCGTTTGGCTTAGAAGAATTCTTAAAGATTTACAACAAAAGCAAGAAGCCCCAACAGTAATCTATTGTGACAACATGTCAACTATTGCAATGACGAAGAACCCAGTATTTCACGCATGATCGAAGCATATCGAACTTTGACATCATTTTTTCATCAGAGGTCTAGTTCAAGATCAAGAAATTCAGTTGGAATTCATAAACACCAAGGAACAACTCGCGGATACTTTCACGAAGGCAGTGACCGCAGAGAAAATCGCGCAACATCGAAATGAAGTACGAGTTGCATATTAAGAGGGTGTGTTAAAAAGTTAATTTGCACCTCATATAATTAAGGGAGTTTCTAGCACAAGATATTTTAATAAACAATCTTGCATGATTGATCGGTTGAAAAAGAAAGGAAGATATAAGTCGTAATCCTAGTTAATGCTATTTCCATGATTGATTGATATTTTTATAAAATAATAAGGATTAGGAGAAATTATGTAAGTGTAAGTCGGTCACTAATCCCATAAATAGAGGATTATGGGTTAGTTGTAATCAAGCCTCAAACAATTATAACTTCAATTATAAGCCCCAAAATACTCCAATTCCTTCATATTCCTTATAAGCCCCAAAATACTTTTTATATCTTCCTAAATATCCTTAACACCCAACATTATGACCCTGCCCTTGCAGTGGAGTTGAATGGGGGCGTAATTGGGTATGTACTTCATGAAAGATACCTCAAAAGAAATATATATTACCGAAATTTTCAAGTAATGATTCTCTTTTCATTTGATTAAAGTTGCGTTTTAAAAATCAGTATTCAGCCTCACACTTAATTTCTTTGTGAGTGAGATTTTCTTGCAGGGGAATGACATCCTTCATATTTCTCTATGGAGCAAGTCAGCAAGATGATATCCTTCATATTTCTTTCTGGAACCATTCTCAAACATTCAATCAATATACCTTGGAGTCGTTATTTTATCTTGAGGTACTACTCATCTTGTATCATTTTGTTTTCTTTTCATACACATGCTACTTGGTAATAACTTATAAGCATATTGAGGTCCATCAGTACATCATTTTCGTTTTTATGCTGTAACTGAACTGAAATTATTCTAGAATTTCATTTCCGAGATATATGTAGCAGCTAATTGTTAGGAATTTACTAACCTTTGATCCATTGAAAATGGATCCCATAATACTTCGATTATGTTGATCTTCGCCCGACTCGAATCCATGATGTATTTTGCATTTGATTCGCTCCAAAATGGTTAGATTCTAATCACAAATAGAAAGGAATCATTGCCACAATCCAAGAGCCCAAAAAGGATGAGTTTTTGTGGTGAAAAATTGCCCCAAATGGCTTTTCTTTTTACCCTCATTTTGTTGTACGAAAAAACTATATTTTCTATGTTTCTCTCTTTCATTTTCTGCATAAAAGAGTTGTGTGGAAGTTATGGGAGTTGAGGGAGTTTTCTCCTATAAGAGGGAAAACTTCTCCCTCCTTTAATTTAAATTCAAACGCAATTCGGGTTGGGTTTAGCCCGCATGGGCGACCCACTCATATTATTACATCATCTCCTGTGACCAAGTCCATTATTGAGTTTGTAAGTATGCAGTGTATATAGGAGTCCAAAATCCTACATTAGTATTGACCAAATTCTACTTTTAAGAATTCGGATATACTTATTGACTAGACCCATGACATTACAGCTATCAGGACAAGTATGTAGCACTTTAAATCTCAACTATCAGAGAGATTTTTCTTAAACAATGGTTTGGACATCTTTATAACTAGAGCTTTCACAGATTCCAAGGCTTAAGATATTCGACATCCTCGTAAGTATAAATTTCACCAAAATTCATTTCAAACCACTCCATATGGCTCAAGATGCAAGTCATCAACACATAGAATGATTCCTATGAATTTTGGACATAAAAGGTACATTTACCTCAATTCACTCCCTATCTTAACGATAAAAGAATGAACATTACTAAATGATGAAACATACTCTTTACAACCCCACGCCCAGGGTATCATCAAGATTGATAGAAAGAGTTATTTTAAGCGAACCACACAGACTTTTAAACACTTGTCAAGTCTTTTCATGATCAAAGCAAATAAAATCACTCCATTGTGATTGAAACACGAAAAAGTTTGATTAAAGATAATGATCGAATACTTTCATAAAGAAAGAGAATGAGCTCATCTTCAAAATGATTCTCATGAACCATAATCTAATCAAAAATATTATCTAAGCTTTCATCGTAAAGACATAGACTACCCTTAGTGAACTTCACATATATAATCATCCGTTGATGATAGTAATTTAAAAACACCTTCTAGCCAAGTTTATTAAGATTACCCTTCGGCAAAACTGATAAACCATAGTCTAAGAGATTGTGTAAGGCCATAGATAAACATAAAGTTCTTAAACTCTATTTTCTATGCCTTTGATGTGAAATCTAGAAACGTGTTCATAGATTTCTGTAATAAAATTCACATCGAGAAATACAATCTCAAGCTTCATATAAAATACACGAAAACTCATATCTATCAACAAATGATAAATCGATATAGCTTCACCACCATAAGAAGAATAGTTCTTGTCCAAAACACAACATATCCCCTTTTGGTGAAATAAAACTTATACTTCTTCAAGATTCTTACAATCTTTAGTATAATAACGAGAACACGTTAGTTCTCAAATATCTTACGCCTTAATCTTAAGTTGACCACTACATTTACTTGGTCAAATATACAAACTCAAAAGGAAACTTGTTCTATCTCACGTTGCTCGAGCAAACCTTGTAACAAAGGACAAGGTACTGCTTGTTCCTTGAATTTCATTTATCTCATCGAGATAAATAACGAAACTTGATATTGCTCTAATGTCGTCTAACACCTACTTGAGCAAATCTTCTACAGTACTTAAACTGTACATAATTCAGTCATAAAATCGATTGATTTATCACCGCTGGCTCCCACTAGAGTCACAAAGCATCGATATGCTCTGACTTAACAGATAATCAACCATGACTAGAATCAACAAACTGAACAAGCTTTCTACCTTTTCACATCCTTCCGACAAAAGAGTTACATAACTCGAGCAATAAGATTTTATGATTTACTCTTTACTCTTACTACGCATGTTCGCGATGAACACAAACACCTCAGCCACTTGGTGTATTTCAGACAAAACACACCTTTAATATTGGAAACAATACTTTTCATTGAAAATAAAAGAGCATGAACACAAGTTCATCGTTCCAAGGCCTAAGGTAAAATAGATAAAGTCTTCCACTCAAGTTTATCAAATGTAAAGAGTAAAGTAGATAATAAGACGAATGTCCACAACCGACGAGTTAAGTTTAGAAAGAATCTCGTTTTGAGAATAATTTTCTAACTTAAGTGTTTGTGAAATTCTCAAATATAATTTTCTTTTCCTTCTCATAGCAACACCAATATGCGTATACGTATGCAAGGAAATCACAAAAAAATTAGCAAGATTGCATTTTTCATTACATACTCTACGCATCTTCTCCAATATTAAGGATCATTACAATCCTACTCATTGGATCTTAACTTTACAACACCCAAGACACTCAAGTATCTCAGATTTGTTAAAAATCAATAACAGAAGAAATGTGCAAGTTCCTTCATAAATGTAATGAAACTAACGACTTCATGCTATGCCTTCGTATCAGGTAAATCATATAAACTTAAGGAGTTATCCCCGTGGAACTCAGTTTAAATCCATCTTATACGATGGTTACTCCGTCAAAATTTTCAATGAAGAAAATTCAGTTAAGGAGGCAAAATCCGAATGTATGTCTCATAAGTGTTACACCATAACCCCTATCTTCATTTTTGCCCAATGTGACTAATGTTTTGATTACTACACGAGAAGTGCATTGATCATTCCTAACGATCAATGTTGTAATAAAAACATTCCTATAGTCACATGTCGACACGATTAGAGAAAATTGGATGTCCAATACCATATTGTGCTACACGTAACAACACGTTGTAACTAAGTCACAACATTTCTCCAGTCACAAGATCATTGAAGAAAAAGAATTCTTCAATTCTAAGTCTAACCTCTTTCATCTCACATATAAAGTCATGTAGTGCAAGTCCAACATCCATATCACTTGATATGTGCGGGTTGACGCTTTCTTGGTATGCCTCGAGCTTACCTCCTACATCTTATCAAAGATTATATATGAGAGAACTCATAGATTTCCTTAAGTATTATACAGTCTCAAGTTCTAATAAATCTTAAAGTCCACGTAGGACAAGATTTGTCATTACAACCGTAGAGACGTCCTAACTCCTTCGAAAATCTATTTAAGTACCATATCCCAATCAATGTAATCAAAAGATCACCATACAGAATGGAACCCATGGTAACCACAACAGTGTTTATCCCAGATTAAACACTTGCTTATATTCTCCGACTATATGAATAGTCTATCATCGTTGGTTACGTTTCAATACATCATAAAACTGAAAGTTACAAGTTCTCTTGTTAAGTTGATGTGAACCTGAAACCAACCTTAAACGCCTCAACAGTGAGTCTAACGACAGAAATGCCGCTGATCTCAGATTTAACATTGAGCGTCACTTGAACCGATCAGTTTAAGAAAAACCCGAAATTCAAATCAATTGATGAAGAGAATTATACGAGGCTTGACTCGAGCTTACTACTCATAAAAACAAAAACGTGTTAGCTGACTACATACATTGATCACACTCGACGTCATTTAAGTCGTGGTCAATCTAAATTAACTCATGTTCCTTTTGAGAGTCAGCTATCTTGAACACATATTATTGTACATATATTCTTCATAAAAAATTGTACACCATGTATAGACTAGTGAACACGCAGCTTTACAGAGCGGCACAAAAAAAACAGCAGAAGCTAAGAAAATCTGAAAGCCATTAAGGTCTATTTCTAAATCTGAGTAGTTTGACCTTTCAAAAGAATGTTAAGTGACTCAGTTGATGCTTTCAAAGCATCTTACTCGTCCTATCGCTATTATGATCCTAACGACACATAGTGTCTACTTAATTTACAATAAGTGCAAACAAGGCACTTAACTCAGTGAATAGATCGATTGAGTTGTCATGGTCTATCAATTTAGAGATATCTATATATGTCCATCTACTATGAAAAATTAATTTTGAGTTTAGCAAATTAACATTCATGACAATTAACCATTGGGTACAGAATCGAAAAAGTCACAAGGTGACCTATCATCACCCATATCCTCAGGTTCATTATCACAAGCTTAATTTCTAAAAAACAAAATCTCTAAAGTTCTAGGTGAGAACTTTCCAAATTCTTTCAACCTTAGAACTCCCACTCAAATTTAGTACAAAGTCTATAAACGTGCATTTATCAAGTACACAAAAATACATTCTAGATAAATAGCACGTAAGGAGATAAACATGTATTCTTGACAAACAGACAAGAATATAACATAATCATGCAATTCATAAATACATGTTATTTTCACTATGTAACAATATACAACACGTCACATGAGAAGCATAAGTGAACATGTTCATGTATATATATACAATTATCTCCCTAACAGAAATCCTAACACCGAATCTTTATGGCATCACTTATAACTTTTAGATCCCCGAGCTAAATATTAGCCAATCAAGTATGCATAATAAAATTCTCTTAGGATTTTTATGCTTCCCATTAACCATATCGAACAACGAGCTACAACGCTCGGGGTTTTCGTTCAGAAGATCTCACAATGTTTCAAAAATGACAAAATCCAATACAACAAAGTGTATTACATCTTTATTGTGGTTCTCTAACCACTTATTGTCCATTAGAATAATATAAAGCATGCATATTACATTTACTAATGTAACGGAGCGGCATTATATACCCAATTTTGTACCAATAGTCAACTAATCAAAGAAAAAATTAATTTCTTCAACTTTACAAAATTAATTAAGGATTATTTAAATGCCCATACACTCTCACGAGGCACAAATGCCTAAAATATATTTTCCGGAGTTTAAGGAAAAATTTCAAATTTTTTCCCAAATTTAAAATACATTTTCTATAAAGTTTTTTTTTTAATAAAAAAAAGTTTATAATAAAGAAAATATTTTCTCACTCTGAAAAGAAAAACTGTAATGCACCATTTAATCAGAAATTAAATTATTAGAAGAACGGTGCTAATTTTGTCAAAGTCGGATAATAGAAACATATTTAACGCGCTCAAACATGCCCTTAACGCAAATAGCTAAAAATGTGCCACTTGGCACACTCACAGGTCCCTTTGACCGGTCATACATCAGCACAATGACGTCACCATCGCATCACGCTGACATCACGCGTATTCATCTTCTTCACAAAGTCGCAGAAAACCCTAGAATTCAACCTTGTATTCAAATGGCCATAACTCTCTCAATTCTTGGCCAAAATCTATGTTCTTTATATGGTTGGAAAGCTCTCGATGAGTACTTTCTAAATATATCGCCTCATATAGAAATTCGTAACGATTAGTGAACAGTACTCAGTCAAAATTTTGGGAAAAACTCAAATACTTGATTATAACTCAAAATCCACAAATCCAAATAATATCAAACTTTGCAGATCTTATAATCAATGTATAAGCAACATTCAGTAAAAATTTGAGAGCATAATTCGAAGAAAAACAATTTTTGCCATTAACGTTCATGAAACATGCTTATACGGATTTAACCTTGGATCATTGCATATGAAGCATAAATTTCATGCTATTTCATGCTTTAAAACATCAGGAAACGAGCCAAATGGCTCTGGTACCAATGTTAGAAATTTACTAACCTTTGATCCATTGAAAATGGATCCCATAATACTTCGATTATGTTGATCTTCGCCCGACTCGAATCCATGATGTATTCTGCATTTAATTCGCTCCAAAATGATCGGATTCCAATCACAAACGGAAAGGAATCATTGGCACAATCCAAGAGCCCAAAAAGGATGAGTTTTTTTGGTGAAAATTTGCCACAAATGGCTTTTCTTTTTACCCTAATTTTGTTGTACGAAAATACTATATTTTCTATGTTTCTCTCTTTCATTTTCTGCATAAAAGAGTTGTGTGGAAGTTATGGGAGTTGAGGGAGTTTTCTCCTATAAGAGGGAAAACTTCTCCCTCCTTTAATTTAAATTCAAACGCAATTCGGGTCGGGTTTTGCCCGCATGGGCGACCCACTCATATTATTACATCATTAATGTATGAACAGTAGTGTAAAACCTGAACAAAAGTCTTCATTTTATATAGGAACCGACTCAATAAGTTGTGAGTTTCTGTTATTTCGTTGAATTGGTTCTATATTGACATTATCATGCAGATGAAGTGTTCACTGCCCTCGTAGTTTCTGTGCAGATAGATGATATTCAGAAATTGTTAGTATTGTTTTTGTTTTCTAAGAGTTTTAATTCAATTTCTGCTGCAGGCACTACAGGTTGAACTTTCTGCATTTGTTGTGGAAGCAAGGCACATGCTGAAACAATGTGTAAGACCTCAAGTGCTCAAAGCTTCAATGCGAGGACTATATTCCGACTTATATAGCTCATCTTCAATGTATCTTGTCACATCTATAATGCTTGTAAGAAAATTGTAAACTATAGACAAACGCTGCAGATTAAGGTTCATCTAGAAATAAGAATTGTTGCTATTATTTAGTTTCAAGTGTTTTGAATTGCCCTAAATTATTGATAAGAGATTCATGTTACATCCAAAAGGCAATACTTGTCTTAAAGTCCATAAACAGAAAACGCAAAAGTTGGAAAAGCTACGTGAAATGCTCATGTTTTGATCCCAATTTTGGAAGAGCCCACATCACCAATGACTATGCTTATTAAATCGCTTAGGTACCCTAAAGATTATTAACTTATGTCAGGGGCGGGCCCAAGCCCAAGGCTAACCTGGGCTTGAGCCCGGGGTCAGCTTGGGCTAACAACCTCTTATATATACATATATCTATAGTTATTTAAAATATATATAGGTCCAATCAAATTTAAATAAAACTTAGTTGGCATTTGTGTTTGGGCCAACTTATAGTTGGCCCAATTCCTACCATTTCTTTCAAATTTCAGCTTACTACTTTACTCTCACACGTAATAACAATTAAAATATTAAAAACAGAAGAAGAAAAACACCTCCCTTTCTTTCTAAACCTACTAGACGGCCATAGTTCATAAAACACATCTTCTTCTTTTTTCCCTTTTGGTTTATCAGGTGAAGGATAGCGTTACATTAATTGTTAATTTGTTATCGTCTATTTTGTATCTATCAATTGCTCGTCATTCACTTTCGTTTTCCGTCTTTGTTGCTTTCTTTATTTGTTAATTTATAATTTTCTGATTAAATGTTTTCCATATCTTTCTTATCTCTAGCAGGTGGATATTGGAGGAGGACATAAAAATTTCTCCAACACCCAAGTGGCACAGGTATATGCAATTGCAAATTTTCTTCTACAAGTAAATTTTACTTTTAAATATTTTCTTCATTCTGCAATTGAACCACTTTTTTCTTGTGAAAATATACTTCTGTAGTTATGTTTGATTTGTTGGAGTTGATCTTTTGTTTTCTTTTTTGTATTAAGGTGTTGAGATCAAAGTAGCGTAAAGTGTAAACCACCAAAAGTGTATTAAGATCTTTTGAATTATATGTCGTATTTATGTATAACGTCGCACTTTTAAGTGAAAGGGAGTTATCAGAATGTATTGATGTCGATTCAATAATTGATGAATTTAATGTACGGAAGAATCGAAAGGTCCCACTCCAATAAATTGTTACTCGTTTTTCTTAACGATATGTAGCTTTTATCATTTAGTATCGAATAATGGACATTTTCTCATTCTACGGCATATATTTGTATTTAAATTTTTGCATATGTTTTTTTTTACGCTTACTTCAACTTTTAGCAGCCCGGGGTAACAAAAAATCCTGGGTCCGCCCCTGACTTATGTTGATATAGTGCAGTACTCACTTTATTCATGTTTAACATTCTTATATTCATTTATGTTCGTTTTTTTTGTTTGCAGGAGTTTGAATTTGCTAATAAGCACAGGTGATTATGGTATTCATCCAAAAAGATATGCCTCGTTATCAGGTATAACATTTAGTTCTTGAGATTTACCATATTCTTACCTTATTGTGGGCACGGCTAGATTTACAGTTTCTGAAGGGGTGAATACCTTTACAGAGCAATTTGGTTGATCCTAACAACGTGCTTCAGAGCTGCAATCCAACTCTCGTTAATCGCTGCACTTGGTTTCACGTCACGTGCAATGGCAAGAACTTTGTCGCGAGAGTGTAAGCGTACCTTTTGCAAACTTGAGTTGCGTGAGTTGTGAGTATCGGATTATGAGATTTTTAGTTTTTATGTCTTGCTTAGGGATCTAGGGAATGCTAATTTGTCTGGTCAACTGGCTCCACATCATGGCCTGCTCCTGAATTTGCCACACATGTAAGTTAGAATTGTAATTTAATTCGGATCGTGTGCATTTGTATATTCTCTGTTTGGTTATTTCGGCATGCCCTCCTGTGTTTTGGATTCATTTTCGTGATATACTAATTTGACCATCATGAATGTTCAATTTAGATCATTTATTTACTTTGTTGATGGAAAGTGAATTTTGTTGTTTCTTACTAAGATTCCTGTGTCCCTAACTACCCTCCATACACTTCAAGTCCTATAAGTAACATATATTTCTCTTGTTTTCCTAGTTTTGTTTTTGTCCTCCGGCGAACCATTATTTATTTCCATGTCGATTTCAGGGATCTTTCAAATAACCAGCTTAACTTGGACAAATTCTTGTCAATGGATCCTTTTCAGCTTTTAACCCCTATCAGGTTTGTTGCTAAACTTACAATCACTTTTATTTGATTTACCTTTTTATGGCAGCCATTGTAATTTTTTCTTCTTTCTGTTTTTGCTGACTACACAAGTTCGTAATTATTTTACAAGGCATAGTGATTGTTTTTTCTATTTTGCTGACTATAAAAGTTCCAATCTTTCAGTTTTGTTGGTAATCGCCTAGATCCTCTTTCAGCATTTGAGGCCATGACATTGTGTTCCTATTAAGAGTGTTAAGAGTGTAATTAGATGTATGTCTGATCCAGATTTATTTGCATTATGTGCAGGTTCTTTGGAGTAGGGAGAAAATTGATGTGTTCAGAGCAATTGGTCAACGAGATGACTTATAGTTGAATACCTCAATAGCACTTTAGATAAATGGAGACTTACTGTAGGGGCTAATCTGATTTGGTCCTTTCTTGATTTTTTTACTTTGATCTGGCTGTATATGAATTTTGAAGATAATTATAAATATTTGTTTCTTCACATTGGCATTTTATCCAATAGCTAAGATTTTGGTGGTTTATGATGTTGTGATACTGTTTATCAATTTTGGTTCAAGTTTATTAATTATTTATTTATTTATTGCAAAAGTCTCCATCTGAAATACAATAAAAGACATATTATAATTAAGCTGGCTTTTGGGAAACAAATAAGTGATGTAACAGATACATATAATGTTTGATCTTTATGCAACCTTTGTTTGTGTCTAAAAAACTCACTTTAGGGACACATAAGCGTTTCAAAAGTGCACTCTAGGGACATATATAAATGTCCTGTGAAAAAAAAAGTGTCTCGAAAGTGTCTCCAGACTTATTGCAACACAAGATATTCGGGACACAATTTTTAAATGTCCGTACAACCCTAAGTGTTGCAATATGAAGAATTTCGGGACACTTTTCTGTGTCTCAAAAGCAGCTTTATGTTGTAGTGAGCAAACATGCTTTACTTTCGTTATAAATCCTCTAAAATAGCTTGCTGCAAAAAACTAAAAGAAATAAAAAGGAGGCATGAAAACTAAGGGGATATATTAGGGAGATAAATGGAAAAGGGTGGAAGAGATTGGATTTAGGCGTTGATGATGCAGAATGATCGAAAGAAAAAACGAGTAATTGGTATAAGCAAAGCGGGAAATTGGACCACATATTGTAACCTCAAATTAATGCCACTATTTGCCCAGAGCAAACAGAAGAATGAGACTCAGAATCAGAATGCAAGCACGCGCTATATATTGAAAGATCTTAGTTCTATTCTACTTGTTATTGAATGCAATTATACTTAACAGTAGTTGCAACCGCACTCATGGGTAGGAAAGACTACTGTATTTTTATGTTTTAAAACTAGTTTTCTATTGTAACTAATAGAATACAGTTAAACATAAAACAGTAAAGAACACACAAAGATTTTAACGTGGTTCGGTCCAAATGGTCCTAGTCCACGGGGCTTGCACCCAAAAGTTTGACTCAAACAGTATCCTACTTAAGATTTACAATGTAGGTTTTACATCAACCCAAAACTTAGACTCCCTCTAATATTTGCGGTTGCAATACCTATCCCTTAACTTGTTATCGGACTACTCGATTGAATCGAAGAATACACTAAGCTACTCTAAAGATCCTCTGACTTAATGCTCTTCAAAAACATTTGACTCGATACAGTACTGACTCACTAATATATTTTTCAAAGTACATTTCAATTTTGTCGAGTCTTCTCCTTATATAGGCATGAGACGAATCTCTGCAGATCTTCAGTTGCAACTATCGCAGATCTTCTTTCCTTAACAGATAAGATTTTCGTATCTCTAGTTGCGATCCACGCGGATCTTCTTTCCTTGTAGATACGCGCGTCTTATTATCTGGTTGCAACCCGAATACATTTCCTTGCCTTATCCTAGAGATTCCTGCAATATCATACAAGATATCCAATTGTATATGCTACCTAAATATGTCTAAATGAATAATAAGGAGATATATGTTAGTTAAACGGTAAGATGGAATAATATCTTATGAAGATATGGAAGGACTAGCACGATAACTTCCATCTAATATTTAACTTTACTCTAATGATTTAAATAAAACAATATCAATAATCTAGGAATGGGCCGATCGGATCTAAGCCCAATCCAAGTGTGAGAGACGGCCCGAACAATCTCCCCATTTGATTTTTTTTGTCAAAACCATTTACCAATCTGCACAAGTGGTTAGAATACCTCAAAAAAATGTCCACAATGCATATAACAAAATAGTGCCAAAAAGGTAGTGGTTGCAACATCGGTGCAACCATCCGACAAAACGACAGGAATAAAATTGTTCACAAATATAAAATTGTTCAGAGTTAACTTAGATTGGATAGATTGGGTGCTCCCCCTGACTTCCTAAACATTTCTATCTGTTCTAACAATAGATCGAGCTTGGAAGCTTGTAATGCCAGGGATGTGCCCATCTCCTCATGAGTCTTGGCCAGCTTTTCAACCAGGACGTTTAGTCGCGACAGCTCCATATGAGTGCCCTCAAGACTGGCCGAGGCATCAGGCAGCAATCCAGTGCCTTTCTTGGAAGAGGTGTTAGTTGCAACTGGAGATGGTGGTGGTTTGTTTACCACCTTGGGACTGGCACCCATGGCTTGAACACTGGTGAGTTCCTCTTTCTTGGCCTTGACCGATGGCACATGGGCAATGATTATGCGATAGATGAGGGACGGGAAACCAAGGGAGAGGTGTGCATCTTGGAAGGCCTCCCTATAGATGCGCTCAAACACGAGCTTGCCCAGGTCAATTGGAACTTCCATCCCAATACGGTAAAGAACGCTAGTGATGTCCGCGTTCATGGAGGAGACATGGGTACAAGGCATCCAATGACAAACAAGAATGCAAAAAAGTAAATTGTACCTGTTGGTGAGGTCACTAGTGGTGAGGGGGCATGAGGGCCAAGAGCGGATGAGCCCGCCAGTGAGCTCAGTTGCAACTTTGTTCATATTGCGCTCCAATCGCAACTCGGATTGATCACGAGTGTCCACCTCAGGGACACGCATGGCAGCAGAGATAATGGCGAAGGTGAAGGGGCATACATGCTTGCGTACATAGATCATGTGCCTTTGAAGAGAACCCTCAGCATCCAACTGTGGAGTCAAGTTGGCATAAAACTCTTGCACCATCACTTTGGAGTAGCTGGTGGCCTTCTGAGTTGTGACCAACCAACCCCTTGCAGTCAGCAAGTCAAGAATGACCGTGTTGGAGTAGGACTTTTCTTCAAGTGGTCGTTCCTCCACCAGAGTCCGTTTCAGATAGGCCGTAAAGTGGGCCTGGGCTTCACGAGTGTAATATCGGGCTGAGTATGCCCGCACATATTTCAAGGCACGAGTTGCAGGTGCAACTTCAAGATAAGCAAACTGTTCATCAATCCGGGGTAGGACCGTCTTTTTGTGGGCGGCGACTTAGCGGCGCTTCTTGGGGGCTGGTTCATCATCAGTAGCAGTCAGTTCAGTAGGGGCATCTTTATCGGAATCACCCTCAGATCCAGATTGCTCAGAGATCTTGTGCAGTCGCCCGGGACGAAGTGACTTACGAGCAAAGACCTTGGTCCGCTTCCTGGTTGCAACACCAGAAGCAGATGGAGGAGGCACATATGTTTCTTCCACAACATCACCCGATTCATCATGGGTAGTAGAGGATTCTCCGACTTTGGCCATACCCTTGTCTTTGGCAAAAGCCCTCATGGGTGATTGTGGCGGAGAAGGGGTGGTGTGAAGGTCGGAGTGGAGTGATCAGGAGGAGGAAATTGTTCTTCAGTTTCATCAGGATGCCCTGTGGACGGTGGTGGTGAAGGAGCGAGAGACATGGTGATAGGTTCATCGGAGTCGGAGTGCATGGTTGCTGATAGTTTCATTGAGCCACCCATCTGTGAGAAAGAGAGAGTGAAAGAAAAAAAAACTCGGAAGAGACGCTGGGAATTCTAGAGTTAAGGAGAGTAATTTCAAGATTAATGGGTATGGGAACAAGTTGAAAGTGTAATTAATAGACCTATTTACCCAAAAAGGGGGGGGGGGGGGACTTTCCCTGAAAAACACAATCTTAACAAAATAGAATAAAATCTAATTTGAGAAAGATATGCCAAAATCAGTGAGAGGATATAGGTAAATCATGTAGAGCTAATCATAGGGTAATATCCTCATCTTTACAAACATAATTTAAAAGTTGCCCAATGTTACACGAGCGTAATTACCATCTTGAAATAATTAAGGCTCCACAGTTAAGTAAAATTAAAACAAACAGCGACATTGTGCCCCAAGGAGTGAAAAATTGCTGAGTTAAAATTACAAACTCCATAAGGAGAACTAAGTCCTAAAAGGAATCAGACTACATTGTCTCCTCAGTTACAACTGAAGTCAATTTGTGCAAGCAACTGGTAGCTTTCACGCTGACTCATTTGTGCACAAGGTAGCTGTTTTCAATGAGTGGACGCGTGGAATATGAATTGTTAGCTTTCGCTCTTGTTTTTTTAGGCCAGGTAGCTCTTTCCGGTTGCAACTGTAGGCCTATGGAACTGTCTTGCTGAATGGGTTCATGCTTTGCACACATATCCAAACATTTCGTTCATCTCCAGTTCTGTCCCCCCGCCCCCCACTTTTTTTGTTTAAACATCAGTTGGGACTGAGGAGAAAAACGACCAAAAATAACTAAGAGGACTGTTCATCAATGGGGTGAGTAATTAAAGCCAGAACTGTCGCCCTTAGTTGCAATAGGGTCCCTGTCGCAATTCACATAAGGTAGAGGCCTAAACACTTTCGAAGGTGCTTAGACCGCGTAACATCTAGAGCCTTTGTTAAGGTGTCTGCAAGTTGAAGCTTAGTACACACATGATGTAACTCAACAGTCTTAGCCTCTACCAGTTCCCTGATATAGTGATATCTTATATCAATATGCTTAGTGTGTGAGTGTTGAACAGGATTTTTCGAAACATTAATGGCACTAGTGTTATCACAGTAAAGGAGTATCTCATTTTGAGTGATACCATAATCTTCCAACATTTGCTTCATCCAGACTAGCTAGGTGCAACA
Source organism: Linaria vulgaris (assembly GCA_948329865.1). Lineage (NCBI taxonomy): Eukaryota > Viridiplantae > Streptophyta > Magnoliopsida > Lamiales > Plantaginaceae > Linaria > Linaria vulgaris. The sequence goes on along the minus strand of OX415253.1, from coordinate 4,543,759 downwards.
GCTCCCTGCAGCAATGTATTCTGCCTTGCATGTAGACAGTGTGATGGAGTGTTGTTTTTTACTGAACCACAACACAAGGTTGGTGCCAAGACAGAAGCATCCTCTTGTGGTACTCTTCCTGTTATCAGCACATCCAGTCCAGTCGGCATCACTGTAACCTGCAAGTGAAAGGTTATTGTTAAAGTTGTTATTGAGTCTAAAATCAGTTGTACCTGCGATATATCGAATGAATCTTTTGACAGGCTTCAGATGGGACTCCTTAGGATTGGCTTGATAGCAAGCACATACTCCAACACTGACGCATATGTCCGATCGGCTAGCCGTGAGTTACAACAAACTACCAATCATGCTCTTGTATAGACTAGCATCCATCGAGTTGCAACCCTCGTCCTTGCTGAGTCGATAAGTTGAACCCATGGGAGTCTTCATTGGTGTGGCATGTGCAAGACCAAATTGTTTGATAAGATTGTTGGCATACTTTGTTTGAGATATGAATATCCCATCATCTTGTTGTTTTACCTGTAATCCAAGAAAGTATGTGAGTTCACCAACCATACTCATTTCAAATTCATTTTTCATGACAGAGATGAATTGTTGCAACTTGCTAGTGGAAGTGGAACCAAATACAATGTCATCAACATATATTTGTGCAATCAGAATGTGTGTGCCAAAGTGTTTATAGAACAGAGTTCGATCTGCATTTCCTCTGGTGTATTCTTTCTCGATGAAGGTGAATAGTGAGTCTCTTGTACCACGCACGAGGTGCCTGTTTGAGAGCATAAAGTGCTTTTTTCAGTTTCAGTACATAACTGGGAAAGTGTGGGTCAATAAACCCTTTGGGTTGTTCAACATAAACTTCCTCGTTTTGGTACCAATTTAAGAAGGCATTTTTAACATCCATTTGAAACAGTTTGAAGCACAAGACACATGCAACAACAAGTAAGAGACGAATAGATTCCACTCTTGCAACTGGTGCAAATGTGTCATCATAATCCACTCCTTCGACTTGTGTGTACCCTTGTGCAACGAGTCTTGCTTTGTTTCGAATAATGTTTCCCAACCCATCAGTCTTGTTCTTGAATATCCACTTTGTACCAATGATGTTTACTTTATCAGGTCTAGGTACTAGTTCCCACACTTCATTTCTTTCGAACTGATTCAGTTCCTCCTGCATAGCTTCAATCCAGGCTTCTTCCAAAAGCGCTTTCTTGACGTTCCTAGTTTCAAATTTGGAGGTGTAACTGACAAACTGCACCATTTGGTCATACCGTTTGGGAGTGGTGGTAATCTCTTTGTAAGTTCTTCTAAAAGTTTGTTTAGTTCTGCAATAAACAACCTCAACTTGGCTGATATAGGTTTCAATGGGAAAATTTATACTTGGAGCAATAACAGGCCGGATGAAGGGGAGTTGATATATACAGAGCAAAATCTCATGAAAGTTCAATTTCACCGTTTTATCTAAGATATTAGATAAATCATATAAACAAACTATGGCCACAATTAAATAAATTCTCATGATTCCAATCATGATATTCTATAAATCCACGAAGTAAGAATCTTTAATTTATTAAGATTTCATTCTACTTTAATCACTACAAGAGATTACCCCTTTACCGTTGGCACAAAAGCCGACGGAGAGCCATTTGCCGACGGAAAAAAGCTTTTCCGTCAGCAAAAACCGTCGAAAAAACCCGACAGAAAAAAGCTCGTCACTAAAGCTCGTTTTTTAATTCCGTCGGCATAAAGCCGTCGAAAAATATACATTTTCGACGGCTTTAAGCCGACAGAAAAGGTTTCTCTTTACCATCGGACTTATGCCGATAGTAAAGGGTTTTTTCCGTCGACTTAAGTCCGACGGAAAATAGAGAAAACTCTTTACCGTCGGCTTTAATCCATCAAAAAAGGATTTTTCCGACGGCTTTAAGCCGGCGGTAAAGGGTTTAAAAATATTTTTAAATTTTTTTTTTTAAATAATTGATTTAAAAGAAAAACGATTTAAAACAATTGATTTAAAAGAAATCGTTTTCAAATAATTGATTTGTGATTTTTTGGATATTTTTTAAAAGAAATCTATTTTAAATAATTATTTTATAATTTTTTGGCAATTTTTTTTAAAGAAAACGATTTTAAATAAAATTTTTATGTTTATTTGGCGATTTTATTTAAAAGAAATCGACTTAAATAATAACATGCACATTTTCGAGCGATTTTTTCAAAATATTTATTCTAATAAATAAAATTTCGTATTTAAAATAGAATCTTGATAATATAAGTTTTTTATAGCTATTATTAGTTAGATAATGAATAAACATAAGTAGAAATGAAATAATAAAACAAATAATAAACTCTAATTATAATTTAGTGAATATGGAAGAATATTTGTTAGTTATTAAGGATATTTTGGAGAGAAAGTTGTTAGTTTTTGGAGAATGGTAAGAATGAATGAATTTAGTGGGTAAAATAAGGGGTATTTATAGTGATTTTGGAGAGGGGGGGTTGCCACGTCACCGATCCGTGTGAAAATTGACACGGATCGATGACATGGCACGATAAGCCGACGGAAATACCCTTTTTCGACGGCTTATGGCCGACAGAAAAGCCACGATCCATGTGATTTTCACACGGATCAATGACATGGCAACACGCACCGACGCAGCCCCCCCCCCCCTCCCCCGTCCCCCGATAGTGCGAGCGAGTTAGTATCTCAATCACAATTCATTTGGTTTCAAAATAAGGTTCGTATATACATACTTTCATTTTTACGTTGCCAACTCATAAACACAAAGAATCATAGAGTAGAAAAAAACAAATAAACACAAAGAATCATAGAGTAGAATTGCCAACTCATAAACACAAAGAATCATAAAGTAGAAAAAAAGACATAAACACAACGAATCATTGAGTAGAATTGCCAACTCATAAACACAAAGAATCATAGAGTAGAAAAATATTGGGTATGACTATATTAAAACACATAAACACACAGATATTTGTCAGCTTGCCACTGGAATCACCACAGGAAGCTTGACCCTCTTTTTTTCATTAAAAAACTGTTATTTCGTTGACAAGCATTTATGCGTATTATATGTTAATGCATGGAATAGCCTATGCCTTTAAATAGATAACCAAGTGTCTACTATCTCCACTCAATTATATACATATACAGCAAGAATCACTCGAGCAAGAATCACTCCAAGGAAATATTTCATCCACTGTTATATAAAAGCAGGATTTAGTCGCCAGGAAAAATAACATGACTATATTAAAACACATAAACACAAAGAATCATAGAGTAGAATTGCCAACTCATAAACACAAAGAATCATAGAGTATCATTGCCAACTCATAAACACAAAGAATCATAGAGTAGAGAAAAACACATAAACACAAAGAATCATAGAATAGAAAAAAACACATAAACACAAAGAATCATAGAGTAGAATTGCCAACTCATAAACACAAAGAATCATAGAGTAGAAAAATATTGGGTATGTGATGCAGTCGAGAAAGCGTTGGAGTTTATGGTGAAACGGGATCATCCCAAGATGAGAGGTTGATTTTGGCTCGGTCCGTTTTTGACGTGCGAATAGTCAAACTCTATCCGAAACGGGCCAACGAACCATAGTAATCATATAAAGATCATTAAAGGAGCGGATTTTAGCCAAATTTCTTCGTTTAGGCCTCGAAAAGGCTGTTTTTGCCGTTTTTAGTAATTTTCGTTCCAGTTATATCTTTATTTCTAGAACTCGGAATTGCATTCCGTTTGTTGGAGCGTGTTCCTTATGAGTAGCACTTTTACTTTATGCTTTTATTTTGAATTTTTCTTTTTTTGGAAAAAAATGTTATTTCCAATTTTTAGTTATGCTTTTAGGGTATATATTCTATGTAAACCCTAAGAAGACATTCAGTTGATTATTGAATAGAATTTTGAGAGTTTCTCTCTATTTCGCATCAATTTCTTGGTATTCCTCATGAATCAACAAGCTTTTGATTTTGTGTGTCGTTCCTATCTTTCCTATAAGCTTCCGCTACGTCAGTATGACTATATTAAAACACATAAACACAAAGAAATTTGTCAGCTTGCCACTGAAATCACCACAGGCAGCTTGACCCTCTTTTTTTTCATTAAAAAACTGTTATTTCGTTGACAAGCATTTATGCGTATTATATGTTAATGCATGCAATATCCTATGCCTTTAAATAGATAACCAAATGTCTACTATCTCCACTCAATTATATACATATACAACAAGAATTACTCGAGCAAGAATCACTCCAAGGAAATATTTCATCCACTGTTATATAAAAGCAGGATTTAGTCGCCAGGAACAATGACATGACTATATTAAAACACATAAACACAAAGAATCATAGAGTAGAATTGCCAACTCATAAACACAAAGAATCATAGAGTAGAAAAAAACACATAAACACAAATAATCATAGAGTAGAAAAATATTGGGTATGACTATATTAAAACACATAAACACAAAGAAATTTGTCAGCTTGCCACTGGAATCACCACAGGAAGCTTGACCCTCGTTTTTTCATCAAAAAACTGTTATTTCATTGACAAGCATTTATGCGTATTATATGTTAATGCATGTAATAGCCTATGCCTTTAAAATAGATAACCAAATGTCTACTATCTCCACTCAATTATATACATATACAGCAAGAATCACTCGAGCAAGAATCACTCCAAGGAAATATTTCATCCACTGTTATATAAAAGCAAGATTTAGTCGCCAGGAAAAATGACATGACTATATTAAAACACATAAACACAAAGAATCAGAGAGTAGAATTGCCAACTCATTGTGGGTAGGGGCCCATCCCGTTATCACAGGGAACCCGCTATCGTTCAAATGTTTATGATCGACCCCGTTATCATAGGGGATCCTTTTCTTGTGGGTAGGGGCCCATCCCGTTATCACATGGAACCCGCTACCGTTCAATTGTTTATGATCGACCCCGTTATCACAGGGGATCTTTTTCTTGTGGGAAGGGGCCCATCCCGTTATCAGAGGGAACCCGCTACGGTTCAAATGTTTATGATCGACCCCGTTATCACAGGGGATTTTTTTTTTTTTTTTTGTAGGTGACCCGTTACCATTAATGGGTAGGAGCCCGCCTGTTATCACAGGAGGACCCATTACCGCTTATGGGTAGGAGCCTTTTCTTTTGTCTTTTTGTCTATGTCCCTTGGTGAATCTGTCGTAGTGGAGTCTATAAGTCGTTATGCCCTGTAAAACATCGCAGACAAGAAAGGTTTTTCGACTTAAGAACTTATGTGAAAGCACGAAATGATGCGCATGTGTTATCTGTGGAATGTTCCCTCAATCTGGGAATTTCAATTTCATGAAAGAAAAGGTGTTTCCATTGTGTTCTAACGTGCTTGTTGTACCTGTTTGTACCTGTTGCACCTGTTTAGATGGATAATATTTAGTAATCTGGGGCGATGTCCTCTGAATCCCTTCATTTGAAAAGCGAGGGTTTAATATTCCCTATGTCCTTTTTTGGACATAGTAATGTGTGATCCTTCGGGTTATGTACTTGTGAGAGGGCAATGTGTTAAACATATATCTATGGGAATACTCCCCAAATTCTTCGTGCAATTCTCTGCACTTCCATAATATCCAATTAGGACATATCCCTGCATGAAATATGAGGTTCTATAAAGCAATTATATTATAGGGAAACTAAAAAAGTAGTGACGGATCCCTGAGGTGTCGGGAATTTGATCTTCTGGTAATAAGTAGAGATCACTGCCCTGATCTGGTTGAGTGCCGGTCGGCCAATGATGGCGTGGTAGGGAAACTGGATGTCGACTATTGTGTATTTTATCGGCGCCACCCGGGTGCGTGGGTTTCTCCCAAACAGTGTGGGCAATATAATTTGTCCGAGTGGAACTACCTCTGCTCCGCCGAATCCAGTCAATGGGGTGGATATCGGCTTCAGCCGGCATGGGGCTATTATCATGTGCTCGTAGGCTTTTGAGAATACCAGGTTTGTGGAGCTTCCGCCATCCACAAGAACTTTATGCACCTGATATCCATCCACATTAATAGTAATAACCAAAGGGCAATCTAGTTTACCTGCAGTCAGGGCCAATGGACTAAGTTGCTCTAAGTCTCTTCTGGTAAAAGAGATCTCCTGCTCCAAGTACGCTTCCGGTATGATTGCATTTGTGTATCCAATGTAGGTTCCACCTTGGACTCTTCGCGTTATAGTTTCTCGGCCGCGGGTAGTGTCGTCTCCCAAGGCTCCTCCATTGATCATGTTTATGATGCCTCTGCTCGAGGCATTCACTATGGTCCTACCACGCTCCTTGGGTGCCTTGATCATCTTTTGTTTTCCTCTCTTGGGTGAGTAATCTCTTCTAGGGGATAAAGAATTGTCTGTCCCCATAGCATCTTCCTTGGCGTTTGTGACAAACTCGACCAGCTTTCCTTCTTTAATCAATCTTTCAATTTCTTTTCTTAGGTGCGTACAATCCTCTGTCTTGTGTCCGGGCTGTCGGTGGTACGCACAGTATTTGCCCGACGACTTCATCCAGGGTGTCTCATTCAATGGCCTGGGTTCTGTCAACCATCTGTTCCTATTTGCCACGAGCATTACTTCCAGAATGCCTCTATTCAACGGTGTGTACGTCCTTGAGGACTTTTCTCTGTTGCGATCTCTGTCTGCATTCCTGTTCGGAAGTGAACCTTGATGCGTGGCCATCATCTCGTCCTCGTAAACCATTTGGTTCCGAGCATGTTGATATGTGCTATGGTGGGCTCAGTCAATTTGATTAGCTCGCAGGCGAACCTGCGGTGAGTCATACCCTTGAACAGCATCATCATAACCTGCCCCCCATGTGGCTCGTCCACTTTCAACAATTCATCATTGAACCTCTTCATATATTCCCGGAGGTTCTCCCTTTCCCTTTGCTGCACCGCGTCGAGGTGCAACATGTTGGTCTTCATTCTCTTCTGGCTAGAGAACTGGTTCTCAAACTTTTCCCTTAGTTGCTCATAGTCCGTTATGGATCTGACCTCCAGCTGAGTGAACCAATCTAGTGCAGGGCCCGTTAAAGTGGTGGATAGGATCTTTTCCTTTATGTTTTTTGTGTAGTTGTGCAGATTCAAAATGCTTTCGACCTGTTGGAGATGATCTGCAGGATCACTTGTTCCGTCGTATGGCTTGATCGTTGGGATCTTGTCCCCTCTTTGCAATACCTCAGCCTCAATCTCGTCCGAAAACGGGGTCCTGCTGCGACCCTTCTAATGGCTCTGAGTCACCTTCCTCGTCAACTCTGCCCTCTCGCGGTCTAGTTGCTGCATCCTCCTCGATATTACCTGCAGTACTTCTACATCTTCATTCCTTGAATACGCAACCTTAGAGCGGTCGCGACCGCGTTCCATTCTCTTGATTACTTCCGCTCTCTCGCGGTCAAGTTGTTCCATCCTTCTTGCTATCTCTCGATCCATGGTCCTAGGATCCCATCTCTCCGACCTGTCGTAAGCAGCGGGCGATATCTCTCTGAATGAGTCTCCTGTATCCTCATGTTCATCATATCCTTGCCTTGCCTTTCTCTCACCCGCACTGGATTCATTGAGCCTTGCCCGAACGTCCCTTGTCCTTTGCTCCCCCAGTCATGGAAGCAAAGTCTCCAGTGTAGTGTTAAGCGCCGCTTTCACAGAATTGTTGATCTGCGCTAGCATCTCCGGGGTTATGGCGGCAGGGGGAATGGCGCCCTGTCCTGCAGGTATCGTCTCCTCGGAGCCGGAAACATCCGCTTTTGGCACCTCGATCATTGGAACATCTGCTGCTGGGTTTTCAGTGGTCGGGCCCTCAGTAGCAGGTTCCGCTGTATTTGGTGCGGCAGTGGTTGGACCTGTATTCTTGGCTCGCTATGGCCTCTGTGCTAGAGGGAGCTCCATCTCAGCTTGGGTCATTGTCTGTTCTTTGTCAGTCGGCTGTTGAGGGAGTGGTGTGTCCTCAATTCTCGTGTTTCTAGTCACAACTCGGTTAAATTCGGATCAGGTCCTCCTTCCTTGCATCTTGACGTCCTTGTCCGGGAACTGGTGTTCCCACAGATGGCGCCACTAGTTTGACAATAGATCGTTTATATAAGTATGTGTCGGTTACAATGGAGTACAAGGGTAATACAACGAATCCATCTTAACAAACTTGGCCTAATCTAGGTGTCTCGATTAGGCTTGGTCCGAAACACCTCGAACTAGCGCCTTGATGCTTGGACGGCAGGGTATATCTGTAATTTGGTCGGATGTATATCGGTGAACATCTTCGATGTAATATCGGGGATCATCTTCGATGCAATATCAAGGACCACTCTCAATATGATATCGGTAGTGCGGGGGTATAACGTGTCAGTGGAGCACGTGGGTTATCATGATATCGAATACGATATCGAGAGTGAGATCAGTGATTTCTTTCGATGTGGTGCGTGGTAGCTGCAGGATGATTATTGCTTACTTTGGGATCCGGGCATCGCGTATTTATAGACATCGGGATCCGGGGACCACAGTATCATATCGGGGATAATCACCGATATGATGTCGAAATAGGTCCCCGATGTGGTTAAATATGGGCCTGGTTTAGGCCACGCCCAATATGTGGGAAATGCCCATATCATATATGAATTTAAATTCATGGGTCGGGTTTAGCTCGCTTGGGGGACCCGTTAATTATTTCCAACATATATATACAAAAAATGTGAATATATTGTATTCTTAAATAAGAAGGTGAATCTTTGACCATTAAGGAATCTAAAGAATATAAATTCATTATAACTCGAAAGGTTAAATTAGAGAATAATAGAAATATTGCTCTGGATTTAGGGATTTTGCTCTGGATATATCAGCTCCCAAATTATAAGAACAACATTAGATGTTATTTATTTTAATTAACTTTTAATTTTATGAAATTATTTTCTTTTTGCAAAGTAAATTTAAAAGGGAATTATTTTTTTCAAGACAAACTAATATTTCTGTATGCATAATGAAATCTGCATAATGAAATCTGATGAATAATAAGGCATGTTTACGTACACACATACACACACACACACACACACACACACACACACACACATATATATTTAAGTGTAGTTCCAAAAATCCACACATCGCGGATAGTCAGGGAGTTTTAATGATTTGGTTCCATAACTTAGCACTTTTTCAATTTTGGTACAATAACTTGGCACCCTTTAATTTTTATCTAACAACTTGGCACTTCAACTAAATTTTGATCCCATTATCCATCCTCCGCCCTACTTTGCCGCGAAAGTCTTAAGTGGAAGCCGTTGACTACGTAGTCATCAATTTTGACCCACAAGTACACGTGGTTGCCAAACGTGTGCCAAGTGTACTTGTGAGTACCAAATTTGGGTCAAAATTGATGCTGTCGCTGCCGAGCTCGAGGCTGATATCTTGAGGATGGGGGAGGGTCCGGCTGAACCTGACGTGTTTTCTGAGGTTGTTGAGAAGAAGACTAAAGGGTCCTCGTAGGAGTAGTTGTTTGCTGTCTTTATTGTAACTTGAATTTATCCCTTTTCGGACTATTTCCAATTCGTGGTTCTGTAACAGAATATTTATTTCTCTGTTATCTTCATAATCTGTGACTCTGCGTGGCCTTATTGTTTGATAACTTGTTGATTTTTTATTGTCATGATGATAGAGTATGCAGTATTTCGATATCTGACCCTGCATTCATTTTGTTCTCGTATTGATGAGATTTCTTTAATCTGCTTGTTGTCCACAAGGGATGATTTGAATTTCCTCGGTGTTGGTAGAAACATGGGTAATCTGCCACCGCTCATTGGTAGGAGCTTGTCTTTAGATATAGGTGACCCGTTACCACTCATGGGTAGGAGCCCGTCCGTTATCACAGGGAAACCGTTATTGCTCAAATGTTTAGGATCGACCTCGTTATCACAGGGGAACTTTCTCTTGTGGGTAGGGGCCCATCCCGTTATCACAGGGAAACCAGCTACCGCTCATGTGTTTAGGATCGACCCCGTTATCGCAGGGAATCTTTTTCTTGTAGGTAGGGGCCCATCCCGTTATCACAGGGAACCCGCTACCGTTCAAATGTTTAGGATCAACCCCGTTATCACAGGGGATCTTTTTCTTGTGGGTAGGGAACCCGCTACCGTTCAAATGGTTCGGATCAACTCCGTTATCACAGGGGATATATTTCTTGTGGGTAAGGGCCCATCCCGTTATCACAGGGAACTCGCTACCGTTCAAATGTTTATGATCGACCCCGTTATCACAGGGGATCTTTTTCTTGTGGGTAGGGGCCCATCCCGTTATCACAGGGAACCCGCTACCGTTCAAATGTTTATGATCGACCCCGTTATCACAGGGGATCTTTTTCTTATGGGTAGGGGCCCATCCCGTTATCACAGAGAACCCGCTACCGTTAAATGTTTATGATCGACCCCGTTATCACAGGGGATTTTTTTTGTAGGTGACCCGTTACCACTCATGGGTAGGAGCCCACCCGTTATCACAAGAGGACGCGTTACCACTCATGGGTAGGAGCCCGCCCGTTATCACAGGGGGGACCCGTTACCGCTCATGGGTATGAGCCTTTTCTTTTCCCTTTTTGTCTATGTCCCTTGGTGACTCTGTCGTCGTGAAGTCTATGAGTCGTTATGCCCTGTAAAACATCACAGACAAGAAAGGTTTTTCGATGTAAGAACTTATGTGAAAGCACGAAATGATGCGCATGTGTTATCTGTGGAATGTTCCCTCAATCTGGGAATTTCAATTTCATGAAAGAAAAGGTGTTTCCATTGTGTTCTAACGTGCTTATTGTACCTGCTTGTACCTGTTGCACTTATTTAGATGGATAATATTTAGTAATCTGGGGCGATGTCCCATGAATCCCTTCTTTTGAAAAGCGAGGGTTTAATATTCCATATGTCCTTTTTTGGACATAGTAATGTGTGGTCCTTCGGGTTATGTACCTGTGAGAGGGCAATGTGTTAAACATGTATCTATGGGAATACTACCCAAATTCTTTGTGCAATTCTCTGCACTTCCATAATATCCGATTAGGACATATCCCTGCATAAAATATGAGGTTCTATAAAGCAATTAGATTATAGAGAAAATAAGAAAGTAGTGACGGATCCCTGAGGTGTTGGGAATTTGATCTTCTGGTAATAAGTAGAGACCACTGCCCTGATTTGGTTGAGTGCCGGTCGGCCAATGATGGCGTGGTAGGGAAATAGGATGTCGACTATTGTGTATCTATGGGCAATATAATTAGTCCGAGTGGAACTACCTCTGCTTCGCAAATCCAGTCAATGGGGTGGATATCGGCTTCAGCCGGCCTGGGGCTATTATCATGTGCTCGTAGGCTTTTGAGAATATCAGGTTTGCAGAGCTTCCGCCATCCACCAGAACTTTATGAACCTGATATTCATCCACATTAATAGTAATAACCAAAGGGCAATCTAGTTTACCTGCGGTCAGGGCCAATGGACTAAGTTGCTCCAAGTCTCTCCTAGTGAAAGAGATCTCCTGCTCCAAGTACGCTTCCGGTATGATTGCATTTGTGTATCCAACGTAGGTTCCACCTTGGACTCTTCGCGTTATAGTTTCTCGGCCGCGATGAGTGTCGTCTCCCAAGGCTCCTCCATTGATCATGTTTATGACGCCTCTGCTCGGGGCATTCACTATGGTCCTACCACTCTCCTTGGGTGCCTCGATCATCTTCTGTTTTACTCTCCTGGGTGAGTAATCTCTTCTAGGGGATAAATAATTGTCTGTCCCCTTAGCATCTTCCTTGGCGTGTCTGACAAACTCGACCAACTTTCCTTCTTTAATCAATCTCTCAATTTCATTTCTCAGGTGCATACAATCCTCCGTCATGTGTCGGCTGCCGGGAGTCTCATTCAATGGCCTGGGTTCTGTCTACCATCTATTCCTCTTTGCCATGACCATTACTTCTAGAATGCCTCTATTCAACGGTGCGTACGTCCTTGTGGACTTTACTCTGTTGCGATCTCTGTCTGCATTCTTGTTGGGAAGTGAACCTTGACATGTGGCCATCATCTCGTCCTCGTAAACCATTTGGTTCGCGAGCATGTTGATATGTGCTATGGTGGGCTCAGTCAATTTGATTAGCTCGCCGGCGAACCTGCAGTGAGTCATACCCTTGAACAGCATCATCATAACCTGCCCCCCATGTGGCTCATCCACTTTCACCAATTCATCATTGAACCTGTTCATATATTCCCGGAGGTTCTCCCTTTCCCATTGCTGCACCGCGCCGAGGTGCAACATGTTGGTCTTCATTCTCTTCTGGCTAGAGAACTGGTTCTCAAACTTTTCCTTTAGTTGCTCACAGTCCGTTATGGATCTGACCTCCAGCCTAGTGAACCAATCCAGTGCAGCGCCCGTTAAAGTGGTGGATAGGATCTTTGCATTTATGTTTTTTGAGTAGTTGTGCAGATTCAAAATGCTCTCGACCTGATGGAGATGATCTGTAGGATCACTTCTTCCGTTGTACGGCTTGATCGTTGGGATCTTGTCTCCTCTGTGCAATACCTCAGCCTCAATCTCGTCCGAAAACGGGGTCCTGCTGTGACCCTTCCAATGGCTCTGAGTCACATTCCTCGTCAACTCTGCCCTCTCGCGGTCTAGTTGCTCTATCCTCCTCGATATTACCTACAGTACTTATGCATCTTCATTCCTTGAATACGCAACCTCAGAGCTGTCGCGACCGCATTCCATTCTCCTGATTACTTCCGCTCTCTCGTGGTCAAGTTGTTCCATCCTTCTTTCTATCTCCCGATCCATGGTCCTAGGATCCCGTCTCTCCGACCTGTCGTAAGCAGCGGGCGATATCTCTCTGAATGAGTCTCCAATATCCTCATGTTCATCATATCCCTGCCTTGCCCTTCTCTCACTCGCTATGGATACATGGGGCCTTGCCCGAACGTCCCTTGTCCTTTGCTCCGCCAGTCGTGGAAGCAAAGTCTCCAGTGTAGTGTTAAGCGCCGCTTTCACAGAATCGTTGATATGCGCTAGCATCTCCGGGGTTATGGCGGCAGGGGGAATGGCGCCCTGTCCTGCAGCCATCGTCTCCTCGGTGCCGGAAAGATCCGCGTTTGGCACATCGGTCATTGGAACATCCACTGTCGGGTTTTCAGTGGTCGGGCCCTCAGTAGCAGGTTTCGTCGTATTTGGTGCGGCAGTGGTTGGACCTGTATTCTTGGCTCGCTATGGCCTCCAAGGCCCGCGCCTACGTCGCGGTTCATTCTGTGCTGTAGGGAGCTCCATCTCAGCTTGGGTCATTGTCTGTTCTTGGTCAGTCGGTTGTTGAGGGAGTGGTGTGTCTTCAATTCTCGTGTTTCTAGTCACAACTCTGTTAAATTCGGATCGGGTCCTCTTTCCTTGCATCTTGACGTCCTTGTCCGGGAACTAGTGTTCCCACAGACGGCACCACTAGTTTAATAATATATCGTTTATATAAGTATGAGTCGGTTACAATGGAGTACAAGGGTAATACAACGAATCTATCTTAACAATCTAGGCCTAATCTAGGTGTCTTGATTAGGCTTAGTCCGGAACACCTCGAACTAGCGCCTTGATGCTTGGACGGCAGGGGTATATAGGTAATTAGGTCGGATGTATATCGGTGATCATCTTCGATGTGATATCGGGGATCATCTTCGATGCGATATCGGGGACCAGTCTCAATATGATATCGGTTGTGCGGAGGTATAATGTGTCGGTGGAGCACGTGGGTTATCACGATATCGAATACGATATCGAGAGTGAGATCGGTGATTTCTTTCGATGTGGTGCGTGGTAGTTGCGGGATGATTATTGCTTACTTTGGGATCCGGGCATCACGTATTTATAGAACTCGGGATCCGGGGACCACAGTATCATATCGTGGATAATCACCAATATGATGTCGAAATTGGTCCCCGATGTGGTTAAATATGGGCCTGGTTTGGGTCACGCCCAGTATGCGGGAAATGCCCATATCATATATGAATTTAAATTCATGGGTCGGGTTTAGCTCGCTTGGGGGACCCGTTTAATTATTTCCAACATATATATACTAAAAGTGTGAATATATTGTATTCTTAAATAAGAACGAGAATCTTTGACCATTAATGAATCTAAAGAATATAAATTCATTATAACTCGAAAGGTTAAATTAGAGAACAATAGAAATATTTCTCTGGATTTAGGGATTTTGCTCTGGATATATCAGCTCCCATATTATAAGAACAACATTAGATGTTATTTATTTTAATTAACTTTTAATTTTATGAAATTATTTTCTTTTTGCAACGTAAATTTAAAAGGGAATTGTTTTTTTCAAGACAAACTAATATTTATGTATGCATAATGAAATCTGATGAATAATAAGGCATGTGTACGTACACACACACACACACACACACACATATATATATATATATATATATATATATATATATATATATATATATATATAAGTGTAGTTCCAAAATCCACACATCCCGGATAGTCAGGGAGTTTTAATGATTTGGTTCCATAACTTAGCACTTTTTCAATTTTGGTACAATAACTTGGCACCCATTAATTTTTGTCTAACAACTTGGCACTTCAACTAAATTTTGGTCCCATTATCCATCCTCCGCCCTACTTCGCTGCGAAAGTCTTAAGTGGCAGTCGTTGACTACGTAGTCATCAATTTTGACCCACAAGTACACGTGGTTGCCAAACGTGTGCCAAGTGTACTTGTGAGTCCCAAATTCGGGTCAAAATTGATGACTACGCAGTCCACGACTGCCACTTAAGACTTTTGCGTCGGAGTAGGGTATAGCATGGGTCGTGGGACCAAAATTTAGTTGAAATGCCAAGTTGTTGGACAACAATAAAGGGGTATCAAGTTATTATACCAAAACCGAAAAATTGTCAAGTTATGTGAGCAAATGCTTAAAATTCTCGGGATGGTAAGGTTGAACTGCACAGTTATGTAGAGAAATTGTTTTGCCTATATCTTTTGCCAAAATTACAGAGCATATATTAAGAAGACTAAGAACCTCATATTGTAATCTTTGACATAAATGGGTATTGTAAAGGAAAAAAAAGCTTTAAAAGAAGAAAAAGAAAACCTATGCATTACAATCGTCAAATAATAATATCTACATATTATTAATCAAGAAATAATTATTGTAATTCAAAATATTACTTTATACATATCTATCACATTATTTTGATGTTTGTGTTATTATATATCTACTTTTTTTTCAACACTGAAGCTACATCTTATTTAAATTTCAATCTTCTTACACGTTTTTCAAAATATTTTCTAAGACCAGGGAACAAAGTACAAACAAGAGGACAATAGAAAACTAATACTAAAACCAAAAGCACAAAAAATGAAAAAATAAATTTTAACTTTAAAAATTGGAATTTTGAAGAAAATAACTTCCTCTTTTTTCTTTTTTTCCTTTTAGTTCATGCGTTCGGGCGAAAAGAAGAATGGGTTTTTTTTTTGTGTTGACCTTGTTTAATTTTCTTAATGTTTTAAGCAATTAGCTTGGTTTTCGGGCTAATTATTTAATGAATGTTGTTGTTGGGCTTAGTTTTCGATACAAACTGAACTCTGTAATTGCTGTGAGATTTAGGCCCAGATTTATGGGGGTGCAAATGGTCTATAAAAAGGTAAAGTTTTTTTATCGTAATTTGTGTGAATAAATACTATTATATCTAATAGACGTGAGCATAATTGTTTAAGTGTTTCAATCATCGACTTAGCGTATTGTCCTATCGAATAGGTTTTGCACAATTATTCAAATCTGGAAAAAGTTAAATTCTAATGCTTTTTTTTGGTTTTTTGATAAGTTAGTTCTAAAACTTCTTGTAGACATGCATCTTATTGACTTTAATCTAATGTGGTTTCATACGGTACATTCATCACTGAAAATAACAGTGCGCCATTATATAATGTTTTCATGTATGTTCAAATATTTGGCATAAAAGGTTGAAAGAAACATCATATCAATTCTAAATATACTTTAAAGTTTAAACTCAAACATCATATCAGATAGGCAATAACTCTAAACTTACTAGTTTTTGTAGATTATTAAGGTTAACATGTCCTAATTTAATATGCCATAAATTTGAACATTCAACCAAGTAAACAGAAGTAATAGTTTTATTAGTTTTTTGAGGTCACATTTTACAGTCATTACATTCATCTTGTACATGTGGTTGACCGCGTAACATTTACCAACACATTACCCATTCTTAGTGAGCACCAATTTACTAGACTCAAACACTAGTCTAATACTACTTGCATCTAGTGCATATCTAGATGTTAAATTATTTCGTATATCTAGAACATGTAGTACCAACCAAAGTTATCTCTCTCCCCGAGTGATCTTTAACACCACTCTTCCACTTCAAATGATGTCGGACGTTGCATAGTTCCTCATGTACACCTTTAAGTTGTAGAACGAATAGTATATGGGGAACATGTCTATGTCGGAGCAGACGTAGCGGGTGGCACCGGTGTCGATTTACCACTCATTTGGATGGTCCACCATGTTAGCCTCGAAGATAACTGCGGTAAGCATCAGGTCAGTCATGTCAACGGGAACGCTCTTGTCATGAACCACAGCAACCTGGTTGCACTAGTTTGGGTATTGGTAGTATTTCTTCAGGAGTAGGCAGTCTTTAGCCATGTGGTTCGACTTCCCATAGTTGTGGCAGTTCTCATTGAACTTCTTTTTCTTCTTTTGTTGTCCTCCACCGTTGCCCTGATTCTTTATTTTTCTTAGAGTTGGGCTTGTGTTCCACCACATTGTCTCTAGCCTCAATTTGAATCTACTTTGTCTTGGCCTCAGACATTGTATTATCTTCTTTAATCCAAAGTCTAACTATCAAGTCTTCAAGATTCATCTCCTTGCCCTTGTGCTTGAGATGATTCGTGAACTCTTTCCAGGACGGTGTCAACATCTCTATCATAACAACAACTTGGAAAGATTCACTTAGTTTCATGTCCTCTGCATCCATGTCATGTAGGATCAGTTGCAACTCTTGAACATGACTCGTCACCGTCTTCAAGTCGATCATTTTGAAGTCCACAAACTTGCCAATGATGAACTTCATCAACCCATAATCATCAGTTCTATACTTCTTTTCAAGGGACGTCCAGAGTTCCTTCAACTTTTGATGGTGAAATAGACGTTTTAGAGTGAGTTGTCTAATTCATTTAAGATGTAGTTCCTGCACAGAAAGTCACTCTAACTCCAAGCGTTAAAGGAATCCCTCGGACGAGGATCAGTCACGTCTTCTGCCACCACAGAAGCATCTTCGGTCGACATCCTTGACATGTTCAAGGTTGTAAGGTAGAACAACATCTTCCGTTGCCATCTTTTGAAATAAGTGCCGGAAAACTTATTTGGATTCTCGCCGCTATTGTGAAATGGCGATATGGTCACCATATTGTTGAAATACACAAGAAAAATATCATTTTAAAATTGTTGATCGTAACGGATGTAAGTCATTAAACTAAACAGTATTTACGGCCGAGGCAAAAGTTGAACTCTTTCTCTTTAAAACAATATTTGTCCCGCTAAGTGCTTACGATTTGATCGGCAATTTGTTTCCTATGAGTGCAACGACTAACTCTTAATATAGCCGCACTTCAAATATTAAGAACGATAAAATAAAAGAAAGTTTTGAACTCTCAGAACAAAATAGAAAGTAAGAAAGAGGTATTTGATTGTTTGTTTTTGGAAGAGGAAGAGGTTGCCTTTTATAGATGACAAACGTTGGCCTAAGGAGTGACCGAACGGACACATCTTTTCCACATCACAGCTTTTCTGCGAGAATCTGCACCACTTTGGCTGACTGTACACCTATTTGGATGAAAGGTCGCATGGTTTCTGCTGACGGGGTGTATTGGCGATTGTTTGCTGACTGAACTTTCCCGCCAGATACTAGACACACTCATTTTATCATCTTTAGACACGTAATCAAATTAATTAATTATTTAATTGGTTCTTTATTAATTTTTTGAACTATTAATTAATTACTTAATTAAATTTTGGCCAAAAGATTAATATGGTCAAAAATTCAAGCATAAGCCAAAGCCCAAATCCAATCCCAGGCCCTGGTCTATGATCTAAGGCCCATGGCCCATGCCTATGCCCGAGTCTTGTCCGGACAGACAGTGACGGCGGCGCGTGCGTGTGGACTTGAATTGAAGCATAGCCCTTCTAAGTCTTCTCCCTTTCAAAGACTTCTGGTACCCCTTGAGACGCAAACCCCTTCACAAACAAGCAACAAATAAGGTGTAAAAGTTAGCTCTCTTTTTTCCATGTGGGATGGTGACTTTTCACCTTCTCACTCATTTCTCTTTTTTTTCTTCCATCAATATATTTTATCTCAACTAGCTCACTTTATCATTTAATTTCTCATTCATCCCAAATTGATTTTGCACAATTAAACATACTATGTTAATTTACAGAAAATATAGATTTCATTGAGTTAAACAAATTTCAATTTCATAAAAAGGAATCAATTGAAATAAAGTATTTAATATTTGTGCAACACCAATTTTCCAACAGGATTTGCAGAAAAGGAAATCAAAGTGAATTTACTACAAATTCGGGATATGATATTCTTAGAGGAGAAGATCAAATTTCATATGGTGCTCAGTCGCATAAAGATGTTGTGGTCAATTAAAGCGCCTCTATTGATGACTTCATTCTTAAAAACACAGAATATTGATTGAGTAACATGAAGAGAATGAAGTACCAATTAAATAGATTATGATCAAGGGGAGAGACTTCATTTGGGGTTTGACCATAAATAAATTAATCTAGGTGTTCACGAATGAAGAACAGAAATGATCACATGAGAAATGTACACGATATTCAAATTGACATTCAACTAAAACATTGCACGATATATATCATAATCTATTATATGTAGATTACTGACTATCGCAAAAGATAAGTAACTTTGATTTCTGGTAGACAAGTTCCGGGTTTCTAGGGTAATCATATAGTGTTGAACAAGCCGAAAACAAGACCACAAGTAAAAGTGTGGGTATTCAGGCGAAGATGAAATAGAGTTTGTCAACGAATACTGCTATGACAACATCTTCTTGAGTGTCGTTTTCCTTTGCTAATTAGCTTGTGAATTATTGGCCTTTTCAGATACTACAACATTTTTTCGTTGGTCACTTTTATCATTTGTCTTGGCTTGGATTCTTAATAGAGCAACATTCACCGCCACATACTCTTTGGTAGGTGTTTTGTTGAAAGGTTTGCCTCCTTTTCATGCATTTTTTTTGTCTTTGAATCTTCGCGAATCTTGCATAGGTGGTCCATTGAATCCACTTGCCACCATACCCAATTTCATGTCATGAGCATGAGTTGCTAACTCTTCAAACGTCATTGGTTGTATTCCTTGAATAATGTAACGGAGCCTCCATTGCATGCCTTGGATGCACATCTCTATAGTCGAGGTCTCGGACAACTGATCCTTGCAATTGAGACTCAAGTTTCTCCAACGGTTTATGTAATCAATCACCGACTCTTCATCCCATTGGCGAGCATTTGTGAGTTTAATCATGTTGACGGTCCTTCTTGTGCTGTAGAAGCGATTGAGGAATTCTTGCTCCAACTCGTCACAACTATCAATCGAGTTTGCTTCCAAGTTAGTGTACCAATCAAATGCATTTTCCTTCAATGAGCGAACAAATTGCTTGACAAGATGATCACTGTAAGTTCCGACATTGTAGCAAGTCTCAACAAAATGAGCTACATGTTACTTTGGGTTGCTTGCCATCAAACTGCTGGGAATTTGGTGGTTGGTAGCCATTCAGCATCTTTAGGTTATCTATCCTTTGAGTGTACGGTTTGGAATAAGAGAATGATGATTTGAAGCCTCCGTCTAGCTTGTCCTTGATAGTTTCCATGATGAGCTCCTTCAATTGATCAGCAGTGATCATGCCAATTGAAGCGACTTCGAACTCCTCGGCAATAGAATTTTCCTTCTCATTGGATAGTAGCTTCATGGATGTTTCACCTACTTCAAAGCCACCAAACTTCAGTTCCTTTACATGACTTTCTTCCACCTTGTCTTCCTCACTCAAAATTTTTTCTATCTTGGACTCTTGGTCTTGCACGTGTTTGATATGGGCGTTTCCCGCATCTTGGGCCAGGCCCAAACCAGGCCCATATTGGACCATATCGGGGATCACTTTCGATGTCATATCGGTAATAATCACCGATATGCTACTGTGGTCCCCGGATCCCAATGTCTATAAATACGCGGTGCCCGGATCCCAAAACAAGCAATTATTATCCCTTAGCTACCACACACCATATCGAAATACATCCCCGATATCACTTTCGACATATCATTCGACATCGGGACTGACTCGTACACCTCTGACATGTCACATCACCTCATCACCGATATCACGTCGGGGGTCATCCCCGATATCACATCGAAGACTATCACCGATGTACATTCGATCTAGTACCGGTACTCCACTCCCATACAAGCATCGAGGCGTTCGTTCGAGGTGTTCCAGACCAAGTCTACACGAGACACGTAGTGTAGGCCTGATTTGAGATAGACTCGTTGTATTGCTAGACCATACACTTGTAACCGACACTCATATATATATATAAAACGATCTATAGCCAAATCAGTGGCGCCGTCAGTGGGAACACCAGTTCTCGGACAAGGACGCCGAGATGCAAGGAAGGAGGACCCGATCCGAGTTTAGCAGAATTGTGACTAGGAGCGCCAGGATGGAGGACACGCAACTCCCTCAACACCCAACCGACCAAGAACAGACAGTGGCTCAAGCCGAGATGGAGCTTCCTCCACCACAGAACGAGCCACGGCAAAGGTGCAGGCCCGGGAGGCCGGCGCGAGCCGCGATTGCAGGTCCGACCCTTGTTGCACCAAGTACGGCGGAACCCGTGACTGAGGGCCCGACCACTGAGAACGCCGCTGCAAACATTCCAGTGACCGAGGCGCCAAAAGAGGATTTTCCCGGCCCTGAGGAGACAGTGCCCGCGGGACGAAGCGCTTTTCTTGTCTATGCTGTTTTACAGGGCTTAATGACCTACAGATTCAACGACGACAGAGTCACCAAGAGACATAGTCAAAAAGACAACGAAAAGGCTCGCCTACAACACTTTTAAAATATTCCCTGTGATAACAAGGTCGATCAAAAACAATTCAATGGTAGTGGGTTCCCTGTGATAACGGGATGCGCCCCTACCCACAAAAAATATCCCCTGTGATAACGGGTTCAATCAAAAACAATTCAACGTTAGTGGGTTCCCTGTGATAACGGGATGCGCCCCTACCCACAAAAAATATCCCATATGATAACAGTAGTGGGTTCCCTGTGATAACGCGACGCGCCCCTACCCACAAAAAAATATCCCCTGTGATAACGGGGTCGATCAAAAACAATTCAACGGTAACGGGTTCCCTGTGATAACGGGATGCGCCCCTACCCACAAAAAATATCCCCTGTGATAACGGGGTCAATCATAAACACTACAACGGTAGTGGGTTCCCTGTGATAACGGGATGCGCCCCTACCCACGCGAACTGTCAAGCTAGGTGAAGAGCCTATTGGGTGAAAATCCCATAAATCAAGCTAGGTGAAGAGCCTATTGGGTGGAAATCCCATAAATTACGTTAGGTGAAGAGCCTATTGGGTGAAAATCCCATAAATCAAGCTAGGTGAAGAGCCTATTGGGTGGAAATCCCATAAATTACGTTAGGTGAAGAGCCTATTGGGTGAAAATCCCATAAATCAAGTTAGGTGAAGAGCCTATTGGGTGGAAATCCCGTAAATTACGTTAGGTGATGAGCCTATTGGGTGAAAATCCCATAAATCAAGCTAGGTGAAGAGCCTATTGGGTGGAAATCCCATAAATTACGTTAGGTGAAGAGCCTATTGGGTGAAAATCCCATAAATCAAGCTAGGTGAAGAGCCTATTGGGTGGAAATCCCATAAATTACGTTAGGTGAAGAGCCTATTGGGTGAAAATCCCATAAATCAAGTTAGGTGAAGAGCCTATTGGGTGGAAATCCCGTAAATTACGTTAGGTGATGTGCCTATTGGGTGAAAATCCCATAAATCAAGCTAGGTGAAGAGCCTATTGGGTGGAAATCCCATAAATTACGTTAGGTGAAGAGCCTATTGGGTGAAAATCCCATAAATCAAGCTAGGTGAAGAGCTCATTGGGTGGAAATCCCATAAATTACGTTAGGTGAAGAGCCTATTGGTGAAAATCCCATAAATCAAGCTAGGTGAAGAGCCTATTGGGTGGAAATCCCAAAAAACTACGCTAGGTGATGAGCCTATCGGGTGAAAATTCCATAAATCAAGCTAGATGAAGAGCCTATTGGCGAAAAGTCCATAAAACAAACTAGGTGAAGAGGCAGGCTCTATGGTCCCCTAACCACAAGAAGAATATCCCCTGTAACAATGGGGTCGATCCTAAACACAGAAGCAGTGGCAGGTTATCCACGTCTCTACCAACCCCAAGAAAATTCTGATCACTCCTTGATCGACAACAGGCAGATTAAACGAATCTCATCAAATACGAGAACGAAATAACTGCGCCTCAGATATTGGAATACTGCATATTCTAACATCATGACAATAAAAGAAATCAACAAATTATCAGACAGCAAGGCCACGAAGAGTCACATACCATGAAGACAACAGAGAAATAAATATTCAGTTATAGAACCACAAATGGGAGATAGTCTGGAAAGCGATAAATTCAAGTTACAATAAAAGCAGTAAAAGGGCTACTCCCACGAGGACCCTTCAGTCTTTTTCTCCACGACCTCGAAAAACATGTCAGGGTCGGCCAGACTCTCTTCCACCTCATCTAGGCCACCAATCGGCAGATCATTATGGTCATGCCTTGGGCTCAACCCACTCAACTCGAGGGAGTCCTTGAAACCGTCATTTCTCAACACTTGCCATACGCAAGCATGAAAGGCTGCATCTCGAACCTTCAAAATTAGATTTCGGAAGCTCGAGCTTTCCATAAACTTCTCTGCCCCAACCCCGAGGAGATCAGGACGACGTTCCTACAAATCGAACTCTATTAAATACAAGAGGACAATAAATAGAAATAGATATCGTATACAAGATACGTACCAAGTCTAAGGGAGCTAATCTGGCAGTGGAGAGCTCCAATGAGAGACGTTCATTAGCAGCCTTCACCACTGCCACCTCAGCCTTCAATGTTTCCAGCTCTTTATTGGCCGCAAATTCACGCGCCTTTCCTTGATCGAGCTCAGTTACTAGTGTTTTGAAGTTGCCCTTCAACAAATCATACTCCCCCGGAGCGTACGACATGTCTTCAGTGCATCCTCTTTTTCAGCCTCCAACCTCTCCAACACCATGGGGTTGAAATCCCCCATCTTCAAGATGTGAGCCTCGAGCTCGGCAGCAACAGCATCAAGGTCACCCTTGGACTCGCGAATGGTCTTCAGACACGAGACCGCCAGCTTGGCCATCTGCTCAATACAATACATAACAATATGGCAAAAACTCAAATCAAAACGGTCGAAGTCGTGTTTAGATACATACACTTTGGAACAGGTGAGCGATGCGGCGTATATTCTGGGCCCGCTCAAATTCTGTGAGCACCCGCACATTTGCAAGAGGAGGAAAAGCCCGCATCATGCCCTGAACGACATCTGCTTCAGGGAATTCTACTCGCTTTGAGGGTTTGACTGCACCCGCCTTCCGAGGGCCAAAACTCGAAATGAGTGGCCACTGTGGATAGTCCCCTCACGGGACCTTTTATTACCTAATATCCTACTCAGGTCAACGGCAGGTTTCGTAATCGGGATCCCAGGAAAAATAGGGGCACGGCCTCCCAATATCGAGGGCTCCTAAAGTGGCCCTTTACCCTTGTCGGTCATACCTGAAACGGTCGCCTTTCCTTTGTCACTAATAGAATTCGGGCGTGAAGAACCCGACTCCACTATAAAAGGCGCATCCACAAAATCACCCAAGTTCACATGGGTATTTGATTCCAAACCGCCAATGTCCTTGGTCAAATGAACGTCGGCCAACGATTCAGAACGTGGAGCGACATACTCACCGGAAGGAGACCTCGCAAATGGTCTCTCTCTCGCCACAGCCCCGTCAGGTTGAGGAACCACACCCTCTTGATTCGAAGTCAACACTTCCAAGATGCTGGCCGCACCATCCGGGCCTCCTACAACGTCAAGGATGTCCTGGCTAAGGGACTCAACCATTGCAGGAACATTGATAAAACGTTCTTCATTAACACACTCAAGCACTACAGTGCTAGGGGAGGTCGCTCGACTCCCGACGCCTCTTCTGGAAACTCAACGGCTGCATTATTCAGGTCAAAGCTAGACGCATACCTTATTTCAGGCGCCACCGCGACGACCGCCGTTTCTGCAGCTTTCTGAGCGTCACGATCGGCTTGAAGTTTCAGCATCAATTGTCTGAACCCCATTCTAACGAAGTATCTCAGAAAAAAGTAATGAATCTGCAGAATAATCAGAGTATCAGCATGAAAAAATAATAATAAATAACTCAAGTATCACGGCGAGGTCGAAACACACATCGGGGAATAGATCGAATACAATTATCGATATACTTACCGATGTGGTTACGCTAGGCAACAGAGAAAACACAGAAAACTATGAACTTCAGAGTCTCTTACACCTACTTATAGATAGAGGCCTCAACTACATCGAAATATACTTTCGATATCATATCGAATATGCATTTCGACATAATATCGAACATGAAACCCGACATCCTACTCTACTACGCAAAGAGCCGCGAGAGTATAACAACTGCCCCGGCAACCCCATCACAATTTTCAAGGAACCCAAATACCAAGGGAACTAGAATTCAAACGAGGACCTCAAACTATGCGTCCACTGCATTGGAAGACTAATTGAAGTTCATCACATGTGCATTCTCCGCAAATTTGATCTTCGTCATTTGAACTGGCGGGACGAAGGGTACAGGTAACCCAGAAATTTAAAATTAAATTTGCGAATTCTTATCTCTAAGATAAGAATCCCCAAATTGGGGGACTACATGATATGGGCGTTTCCCGCATCTTGGGCCAGGCCCATATTGGACCATATCGGGAATCACTTTTGATGTCATATCGGTAATAATTACCGATATGCTACTGTGGTCCCCGGATCCCGAGGTCTATAAATACGCGGTGCCCGGATCCGAAAACAAGCAATTATTATCCCTCAGCTACCACGCACCATATCGAAATACATCCCCGATATCACTTTCGACATCTCATTCGAACTCGGTACTGACTCGTACACCTCTGACACGTCACATCACCTCATCACCAATATCACGTCGGGGGTCATCCCCGATATCACATTGAAGAATATCACCGACGTACATTCGATCTAGTACCGGTACTCCACTCCCATCCAAGCATCGAGGCGTTGGTTCGAGGTGTTCCAGACCAAGTCTACACGAGATACGTAATGTAGGCCTGATTTGAGATAGACTCGTTGTATTGCTAGACCATACACTTGTAACCGACACTCATATATATATATATAAAATGATCTATTGCCAAATCAGTGTTTGTTCAACATCTCTATGGCTATGGTCAACATCCCAAATTGTTTATCCAAAGTTGTAGCACTTATTGTCAATGAGTGCACTGTATCCGGCGGAGATGAAAAACTCGATACGGAGTGATGAGTTGGCGGGGAGGAGGAGTCGCATTCAACATCCCCGTCATTGTTGATGTTGTTGCAGACAGATGAGTCCTTTTGAACAATGTCGTGGGCGACTTCACTTGGCATCTTCGTGGATAGATCAACCAATAAGTCGAACATCCTTTTTGTCTTGATTGGTGCCATATGGTTGACTTGTTGTTCTTGATGAAAGGAGATGAGAGGTAGAGATGTCCCACTGGGCGTGCCAAATTTGTAACGACAAATTCTTGATCTCTAAAAATAAAAGACAAGAAAAAGATTACAAAATATTTTTTTGAATAAATTCAAAATTACAATTGTGGTTCGATCTCAATTTAATCCTCCGATTCAATTCTACAAGAAAAATATTAAAATTTGTGGTGGAAATCTTCAATTTGATCTTCACAAAAATGATTTGAACTTGGAGAAACGTTAATTCGAGGGTCCTAGGAATTAATATCGGATTAAACATTGACTTGATTTGAGGATTTGACGAATAGTGATTTGACTTGAGGATTTGTTGAACAATGATTTAATTTGAGGATTGATGAACACTGATTGGATTTTCGTCCCCAGTTCTTTGAATATGCGGGTTTTGATCTTTCTAGCACGGATTTTGATCTCCAAAAACGGTTTTCCGAAGGTCTTGTGACTTGGTCTGGGATCAAACGAATTTTTGGCTTGACTGTTGTTGAAGAACGGTATGAATTTGATTTGGATTTTTTGGATATGCTGAAGATTTATAGTTGTAGGACCTAGAGCCTCTGTGCTTGTGATTGGTCAATTTTCTCTTCAAGATAGACATTGATTTAATTTGACTTGTTTATCAAGAAATCCCTAGAACACATAATACTTTCATATGGCTTAAGTTGATTGGTTTAATTACTCCATCTTTTCCACACGTCTTTGTTTGATTGGTCAAAACACATCATCATTTTTTCACATGGCTTTATTTGATTGGTTGCAGTACTCCATCTTTTTCGTGTGGCTATATTTGATTGGCCAACAATATACATATTGGAAAACCAATTAATTTATCTATTTTTAATTGGAATTTATTTTAGTGAAATTCCAAATCAAAAAAAAATTGACTTCTAATAATTATTTTGACACTTGTCAACATTTAATTGGAGAAGACAGAATTAATTTGTCTACACACGTAAACGGTCCGTTACAAAAATCTGAAACATAACGGAGAAAATCTTAAATTTAGCGACGTGCGTGCCTTATGCTATGTTTATATTTTCAAAATCGACAACACATAGTCATCAAAATAGACTATCAATTCAACTAAGTGGGAGTGTGATGTTATAATGGCATGAATGAATTCATTAAATTAAGGAAAAGCAATTCTGATCATGCCTACAACAAAGCACCATTTCAACAACTGCTATCACGAGTGAATTTTTTTGAATTCTTCGAATTAAGAAAGATTACTCTAGCTCTGTTTTAGTCTATACCATATTGTTTATTCAATAACTTGGATTCCGTTATGCATGTTTCGTGATTCTCATTGCTGAAGACAAGAAGGAAGCGGGCGATTATGGTAACATGAGGAATTAAGTCGACAACAACAAACTCTTTTAGTGTGAACTCACCGAAACGTGCAAACTGATTTGCGTGAACTCCTCGCTCGATACAAGCAGTGGTACGAGTAAACTCCCACAGCGCACGACCTTTTGCAGCGTATGAATTCTAAACAACTACTCAAGTCGACCGCCACACACCAATTGAATGGATTAGAATCCCGCCACCCAACCTTCTCGCAGAACAACAACTCCGTCGGAACGCAAACTCCTCTCACCTATGTCACAGCAACCCAGCACCGGTCAATAGCTTTTTGAAGATCTCTCTCGCGCCAACGAACAGCAGCCCGCGCGATCTCTTGGCGTCAACAAACAGCTACACGCCACCTTCTCGCTCCAACGTCGCAGTAACCCCCCACCAGGGAGTAGCCTTACAACGATCTTCCTCGTTCCGATGAATAGCAGCCCTCGCGATCTCGACAAACACAAATAAAGACCTGAAACGCACTAATGTCAACACTCTCTCTACAAACAAGCTACTCTAATGATTGCTAGCGTATTGGAACAAACCACCAACAATGAAGTTAAGGCAATAGACATACAAGTGAAGACTCAAAAGTCACATAAGTTGATGAAATCACACTAGGTGAAGAGCCTACTGGGCAAAAATCTAATAAAATGCGCCAATCGTGTAAGCCCTACTGAAATAAACTAGGTAAAAAGCTTATTGGGCGAATATCCCTTAAAGTAGGCCAACAACGTAAGCCCTACAAAAATAAACTAGGTGAAGAGCCTATTGGGCGAACGAATATCCCATACGGTAGGCCAATCATGTAAGCTCTACCGAAAATAAAATAGGTGAAGAGTCTATTGGGCAAATATCCCATAAAGTAGGGAATCTACGTAAGCCCTACCGAATTTTAAAAAAAATGAAAAATAAAATCAAGAAAAGAAGAAAGAAAGAGCAAGAAAAGAAGAAAGCAAGATTAAGGAAGGAAGAAAGTAAGATCAAGGAAGAAAACAAGATCAAGAAAAGAAGGAAGAAAGCAAGATCAAAATGAAGAAATCAATCAACATAAACTAGAGTAAGCCCAATGTAAACCCTACCAAAATAAACTAAGTGCATAGCATATTGTGGGAATATCCCATAAAGTATGCAATCAACATAAGCCCTAGCGAAATAAACTAGGTGAAGAGCTTGTTGGGCGAATATCATATAAAGTAGGACCGACATAAGCCATATTAAAGTAAACTATGTGAAGAGTCTATTGGGTGAATATCCCCTAAAGTAGGCCGATTTCTAGGCCCCACATCTGAAAGTTAGATAACAAATACATTTGGTGAATATCTCATAAATCACACAATATATCAAAGCCCTACAACAACAATCTCTTTGCTACACGGACATCAAGCAAAGATATAGAACGACGTAGTATCAAAAGCAAAACAGACAAAGGCATTATAAATTAAACTAATAGGGCACAAAGCACAACAACCATCGAGAATCCAAAACAAGACAAAGGACCATCAAAGGCAAGACATAAGGCAAACATACAAAAGCAGAAAAAAGATAACATGAAAGTGCCAAAATCAAGCCAACATGGTTAGTTACCTAGCTTATAACCGGCCTGCTCAACAACTGCCATAACCCTAATATATTTCATTTTCAAGACTAAAATCATAATTTTAGGCACCTTATGGCTACTGCCCCACTTGTTTAGATATGCTCAGCCATGGCCGCTTGAACCTGGTGCACACTTTTGATCTCTACTAATGCGTTGACGATATCCTCTACTTTTTTGGTCGCTTTCTTTAAATGTAGCTTTAACCCCTTGCTATCTTATGTAGTTCTCGGTCAACTTTGGTTGGGTACTCCATCCTAGCCGCGCATGTATATTACCCTATATTATTTATAATAAAACTTTTAATCTCTCCTCTACTGCCTTAATTTTCTATTATTGATTCTCCAAGAATAGTTCCTTATGCTCATGCTTCTCTTATGCAAGAAGTTTTACCTCTTCGACATAGAGCCTTTCGACATCAAGACTGAGAATATAAGTTTCACCAATTAAGGTTTCAACCTATTCTAGAACTATTTCAGAAACACAAATTATGGCATTTTGACTATATAAGTTTGCAACGCACTCGTCTACTCCGACCACCTAGCAAACTGGGGGACTTATGATGTACCATAATTTGTGTTACTCGCGTGTGCAGCCATATGATCGTGCGGGCTTTGGAAAATGACAAGTCACAATAGCACGGGTTGAACAAATCAGGCCACGCGCTATATGCCATTGGAAAGACGTGGATATCTAGTTTCTAAAAAAGACGGATCCAAATTCTGGTGGAAGAAGTAATAATCAAATTAGTAAACTCGCGTATAATTGAACAAGGGAGGTCCCAACCCATCAAGAATAGCTCAAGTGGCATCTGTAAATACTTCATTAATCATCATTAAGTGGGAGACGATTCAGGTGAGAGCTCTCATGTCACATCAACCAGTATTAGGTGACCACGTCAACAAGTATGAGGTGACCACGTCATCCACTATCAGGTGATCACGTCAACCTCCGTCAGGTGACCATGTCATCCACTATTAGGTTACCATGTCAACTAGTATCAGTTGTGCCACATCATCTATATTAGCCCTAGAGCTAACGCGCCACCTATAACATGTTAGTTGTGCCACGACATCTACGTTAGCCATAGAGCTAACGCGCAACCTACAACACGTCACATTTGCCATGTCATCCATGTTAGCCCTAGAGCGCATGTGCCACAAACAACCAGTCAAGTGTTCCACGTCATCCACGTTAGCCCTAGAGCTAATGTGCCACCTACAACACGTTAGATGTGTTCCACGTCATCCACGTTTGCCCTAGAGCTAATGTGTCATTAACAACACATCAATCATACGTGCCAATGTGTTAACCGGCCAACGTGCCAACATGTTTGGCCCGACCCTCTAGGTCCACTGTGATACGTGTCACACGACCACTACAAAGAAACAATGAATTATGTTCGGCTTGATTTCCTACACAAGATATGTAGGCAGCTTGTCTCAGTCCCAAGTTCAATCCAAAATCAACAAACCCCTAACCCGCATCAACAGCTTTTTGCCTGACCTACCAGATATGTTTGACTTACTTAACTATTCTCTATCCACTTGTGTTTGAGCTATAACCTGTATATACTCTAGGACGAAATATTAAAACTGCCCTATAACTTTTTTTCAGAAGTTAAAATGCCCGTTTTTTTCGGGCCTTACAAAAATGCCGCGTAAGTTTTGAAATTTCTTGTAAAAATGCCCGATTGCCTTATTTGGGCCAAAAATGCCTACGTGGCAGTACAGTCAACAAGTTGTCATTGCCAAGTCATATTTTTTAGCCAAAACATGTTTTTTCACACAAACCCTTATAACTTTAAATATTGTATTTGCACCCCAAAATAAATTGCACTTTGCCCCCCAAAATATATATATATATATATAAATAATAAACATATATATATAATCATTTGTAAAAGTAAAACATATATTATATATAAATAATAATATCAACATATATTATTATTTATACTAATTTATAAAATAATAAATATTTTAATATTATATAAAATAAATAAAAAACAAAAAGAATTAAAAAAAATTCCATCCCCGCGGTTATCTCCCACCCCGGCCGCTGCGAATCGCCGGAACCCCACCCCCCACCCCCGCCACTGCGAATCGCCAGAACCCCACCCCCCCTCCCACCCCGCCACCACCACTGCCAAATCGCAGTGGTGGCGACCACGATTGCAGTGGTGGTGGCGTCGATTTGCAGTTGACGCCACCACCACTGCAAATCGCGGTGTTGGTGGCGTCAAATCCACCACTGCGATTTGCAGTGGTGGTGGCGTCAAATCGACGCCACCACCACTGCAACCGTGGATGTTGGGTGGCGGGGGGTGGGTGGGGTAGGGGGTCAGGGGGGGTGCGGTAGGGTTTTTTTAATAATATTTTTAATTTTTTTTGTATTTTATTGTTATTTGTTTTATTTATATATATGTTTATTATTATTTATATATATATATATCTTTATTATTTATATATATATGTTTATTATTATTAGTTATATATGTTTATTACTACAACAAAACATGCCAAATACAAGGGAATTCGTTGCAAGGAAATGAGCTTTCCCATGCAAAAAACTATGCATCGAAAAACTCCCTTGCATAGATTGAAGTGGGCCCCAAAACATGTCTCTGCAACGAAAAATTCCCTTGCAGAGAATAAAATGCAAAGAAAATTTTCGCTGCAATTTCGTTGCTAAAAGTTTATGCAAGGGAATTTTTCCTTGCAGTGGGACCCATTGCAAGGGAAAATTCCCTTGCAGAATGTTTATATAAATATATATATATATATATATATATATATATATATTCAAAAGTTGTCGCCACTCACTCATTCCACACACACACACACACACACACACATATATATATATATATATATATATATAACCAAATACTTCATAAAGCTGCGCCTGCAGCACAATTCTCACTATTTTTTTTTTTTAAATTCACTCTCTCTCCTCTTTCCAACGTGGCCCACAGTTTTGCAAGGGAATTTTCCCTTGCAGTGGGACCCACTGCAAGGGAAAATTCCCTTGCATAACTTAAAAAAAAACCTCTCCCTTTTTTCTCTCTCCTCCGTCCCCACACACTTCACACACACTTCACACACTAAAATACCGCGGTCCACGCCGTTTGACCACCGATTTCCGGCCAAAATCGACCGTGGTTCACCCCAAAATTTACGGGTAAGTGTTCTACACCTTATTAGCTACCTTTTGATGTAATTTATTTCAAATTTTGTCCATAATTTTGCTTCGTGATTTTCTAAAGTTTAATATTTTGTTTTTTTTTAATTATTTCAATTGTGTTTGTGATTATGCTTGTTTATTATAGTTGTTAGACAATTTAAATGTATGATTATTGTTGTTTAATGTTGATTTTTGCAAAAGATTGAACTTTAGGGTGAATTTGTATTTTAGAAGAAGTTTGGGGGTGAAAAGTGTAGTTTGATAGAAAAAAGTACTCAATTGTTAAGTTATAATCTTTTGTGGTGTTGAAATAGAATTTATTGACACTTTGTTGTAAGAATTAGATAATTATAAATTTTGGGCTATTATGGCAAATATTTAGTGATTTAAGAAAATTATAGTGTAGAAATTGTAATTAGGATTTTTAGTTAATAAAATTATTGGTTAGAATCCGAATTAAGTATACTTCTTACTAGGATTCACTTGGAAAGATTAAATTTAATTAGTTGGGTTGAAATATGTTGGAATATGGTTATTAATTAGCTAGTTAACAAAACTATAGGGTAAAAGATATAATTAAAATTGTTAAGGGAGTGAAGAAAGCTATAGGTTAGAAATTTCAATTAAATATATTTCTTATTAGGATTCACTTGTGAAGCTTTATTTTTTGGTGGGGTTGAAATATAAATTAATGAAACTTAGGGACGATTAAATTGATATTTTTATGTTAATCTAGATGGTAGGGGGAACTCAAGAAGGTAGGGGGAGGCGTCCGGGGAAGGAACCCGCTTCTAGTAGTCAGCAACCACAACGTAGTAGAGCCCCAGTGCATGAGTTCGACCCCGAGCATGAGGATATGCCGGTTATCTCATCGGCGTATGACCCGTATGCTTTTATACGTGGCATGGTGATAGAGCCGTTGCCACAGCCCAGCACTAGGACAGCCGCGTCGCCTAGTGGCACGTCTCATGCTTCAGCTTCAGTTTCCGATAGTCACGGAGCTTCGCCCGCACTGTCTGCTAGTGACCAGGTATGGCCGACACCGTCTCTCGGTCTAGACGAGGCCGGAGCCTCACAGCCTCCCGTTGTTAGCGATGTCAATGGGACAAGTAGGCGACGGGGTCAGGGTAAGGGGGCTCCTATTCCAGATAACCCCGATGATAGACGTTGGATTACGTTTTGTCCATATACCGGTGCATTGAGGGACCAAGAGGGCATAAGTGCGTCTATTTCATCTACTTTGAAGAACCTATGTCGAGGCCCGTGGTTTTTCTTGAAAGATTTTCCTAAAGATCATGTGGATTCAGCTTGGAATCATTTTAAGGTAAATTATTAATTAATGTTCAATAGTATTACATATTAAACATATTTAATTAAGTTTATTTGTTATCTATTTTTTTTACTCATTTCAAGTATTTAAAATGTACAGAAGCAGTATCAGTGGGAAACGGATCACGAAAAGAGAATCAAGAGCCTATGGTTGCAGATCGGCGCCACGCGTTATAACAAATGCTTGAACCACTTGAAGAGAATATTCGACGAGATAAAAAAGAAGCCCGAATTGCGTAGTAAGCGCGATATTTGGATTCCAGAAAAATATTAGCAAGATTTTATAAATTATTGGAATGGCACTGAACACCAAAAGAGGTGCACTCAAGCAAAGGCTAACAGGGATAAAGGGAAAACGAGGAATTGGTTAGCTGGGAGGCGTTCGGGCCTCACTTTGACAGAGGCACATGTTAGTTTTAATAGTTTAATTGTCCGTTCAAATTTATTATTTATAGTTATATTTTCTTCGTCGTATTAATTCCTTTTGTTCGTATTGTTAAACAGGCGAAAGAGAAGGGCATTACGATTAAAGATGTGCCTTTGACCGAGATATATAGGCTAGGCCGATACGGCAAAAACAAGACCAACTGGAAAAGAGGAGTGGGTAAATGATAAGGCGGAGGCAGACTGGGTAAGCAATCTTTTTATATGGTGAATATATTTTATAAGTTAGACATTTATTTAATCTCGATTTACTTAGTAACTTTTGTTTGTTTAATTTTTTTCCAGCATAAATTTTTGAGAGAGCGCCGGACTACACATGGGCCGAACCCAGATGACTGGCCCAAATGGACTTCGATAGCTGGCTAGCGGCGAGACCTCTAAAGGGCAATAAGGTAATTATGTTTCCTACTTCTCCATAGGGGTACTGGGGCCTCGAGTAGTGGAGCCAATGCATATCATGAGGAGCAGCTAGCTCGACAGATCGAGTTGGTAAATCGTAGGGCGGACGAGCGTGAGGCGCGCGCGACGGAGAGAACGCGTCATTTACACGAGAAATGGCAGACATCGTTGAGAAGGTCTCATGAGAATGAGGTACGACAATGGGAGTCCCAAAAGGCCATTTATGATCACCTGAGGCGACAGGCGGCACGAAACGGAGATGAGCCCCCTGATTTACCCGATACGCCTAGGCCAGAGCCGCCAGAGGATCTAGGCATGCCATTCTCATTCGATGATTTACCCGATATGCCTAGGCGTCCCCTGAGTCCCGTACGTCGTGTGCATCCCCCCTTCCCCCTTGTCAATTGACACAACGTACGCAGCCACCTCCTCATCGTGTGAGTGCGCAGTACACACAGGCTCCTAGCACTCACCGGGAGCCTGGGATATATTACGTGGACACATCACATCTCTCGGATCAGGGACAGGCGTACCGACAGGGAGATGATCGGTTTCCATATCAGCATGCACATCATGAGCCTTATCCTGAGATGGGCCGATCGAGTTATCAGTTGCGAGATGATGTTCGATATCCCGAGATGGGCCGATCGAGTTATCAGTTGCGAGATGATGTTTGGTATCACGAGATGGGTAGGTCTAGTTATCAGATGAGAGATGAGAGGCATTATCATGACATGCGTTAGTTGAGTCCTCAGTTACGAGATGATGCACGATATCATGATAGGCGTCATCATGTGCGAGATGATTTGCAGTATCAGGGTAGGCGACCTCAGTTGCGAGATGATGTGCAGTATCACGACATGCGATGGTCGAGTCATCCTGTTCGTGATGATGTGCAGTATCAGGATAGGGGTAGGTCGAGTCCTCAGGTGCAGGGAGTGGTGCCGAGTCAGGAGATGGGATGGTTCAGTCCTGAGGTGCGTCGAGTTGTGTCGAGTCAGGAGATGGGACAGTCGATTCCTCAGGTTCGAGGAGTGGTGCGGAGTCAGGAGACGGGAAGGTCGAGTCCTCAAGTGCGAGGAGTGGTGTCGAGTCAGGAGATGACTATTCCATACACGACAGTGGGGCTTGAGAGGGATTCGAATATTTTGCATTCAGGCTATGTTTTAGTAGTATAATGTTTTATTCGAATTTTCGATCTGGGGGACTTATTCGTACGTTGTTGCATTCGGACTTATTCTGTTTGTGTTGTAATTTGTTTTAAAATTATGGTTGTCATAATATGTAATCGGGCTATGTTTATGTATTATTCGGACTACATTGTATTTTGATGTATCTGAATTGTATTTTTCTTCGTAAAATATTGTAGCTACACTTGAATGGCTTTTGATTTTTATTTCAAACCTTATAGACTTATTAAAAAGAATAACATGCGGTAGTTAGATTAATAAAAAAACGATAGTTTAAACTTGGAATAATCGAAATGCATTAAAGTTCACAATTTTAAATCGTAAAAATACATAAAAAGAGCTACTCATAATCTGGGTCGCTACTGTCATCATCTTCTACCTCATCTCCTTATTCGTCAACCTCATCATCGACATCATCTTCATCACTGCTCTGTGCAACGGGTTCTTCCTCAATTGTAACTGGGTCATATTGACCATCCACGGCTAACTGATTCAAGTTAAAAGAGTTCAAGTCAACGAACAATCCCGTCACAGGCACATGTACTTCTTGGTATACTATATCCGGAACGCCAGGAACATCATCCACTTTACTCATAGAACTCATATCAACGACGTGTCTCGCAGGAGTGTGAATGACAGCCCACCACCCATTTCTCTATCGATTCTTTTGACAAGCGTACGGAGTGTAATACACTTGTTGCCCTTGGCTCGCTAAGATAAATGGTTCAGTTTCACCGGATGGAAGACGACGACTTGGATCTATCTCAATCAAACGGTACGTAGGGTGGACTCGCATGCCACGTGGACTAGTATCATACCATACACACTTAAAAAGAATGACAGATAAATCACTAGTATATACTAGCTCAACTACCTCGATCAAAGTCCCGTAGAAATAGGTGTCTTCCTGATCGTCACTACACCACTTGACACATACTCCACTGTTAGTCGTCTTTCTCCCATTGCTGTAACTGACAGTGTAAAAACGAATACCATTCACAATGTAGCCATTTTTCCAACATATCACTTGATTATGCGGTCCAACTGCAAGGTCTAGAAGACGTGGATCATAATCATAACGTCGAGTGTAAACCATATCCTTGAACCATTGAACGAATTGTTCATTTCGTCTCTGGTTGATAGCATCATTATCTAACACAACGCACATCTCCGCATCGAAGACACTGTTAAAGTAAAATTTGGTAAGTTAGATACATATGTAATTGCATCAACTAAATAATATTATATACTAATTAACACTAACCGTGTCCATTCTTCAACCTCTGGGCAATTTAAAAGGATATATAATTCGGCGGCCTTTAGCTCGGCAGAGCTTAATCGTCGTTTATGACTCGCATGTCCTACTGGCTCACCGGTCTTTCGAAAGACAAATAGCTGATGGGAGGCATTAGGATCAATCCTTGTCTCATTTCTATTCAAGCGGACCCGCGGTGTATCAAAATCATTCTCAAAATAATGATCACAAAAGTGGGTCATTTCGGATGTAAGGTACGCCTCGGCAATAGATCCCTCAATCCTCGCCTTGTTGCCAACACTATCTTTCAAATCAAACATACGCCTGATAAAATATAAAGAAAACGATTAGACCAAACAATATTTTGTGAGTCAACAACAATAATACAATTTAAGTATTGAATACCTCTCGAAAGGATACATCCATCGGTAGTGCACAGGTCCTCCCATTTTTGCCTCCCACGGAAGATGAATCGCTAAATGCTCCATGGAGTCGAAAAAGGCAGGGGGAAATATCAACTCAAGTTTACACATTGTTTCTATGATCGCTGACTCAAGCTGGACCATATCAGATCTTCGAATGTCAGTTGCACACAATGCCTTAAAGAAATTGCTAACCTCTACAAGCGCACCCCAAACATCATCCTTTAAGAAGTCTCTAAAAGCAATAGGAATCAATCTTTGAATAAAAACATGACAGTCGTGACTTTTCAATCCTGTAACTTTCAGACTATGCATTTGCACACAACGACCGATGTTAGAAGCATAACCATCAGGAAACTTCAAACTGCACAACCATTCGCACACTTGCCTCTTCTGATCCTTTGTCAAACAATATATTGCATGAGGTTTGTGTATCCGCTTATCCGATCCCCGCACTAAAAATAACTCACTTCGGTTGGTGTACAATTTCAAATCCTCTCGCGCATTCATGTTATCTTTAGTCTTATCGGCATCATCCATGATGGTATTTTTTATGTTGTCGAAGAAATTTTTCTCGCAGTGCATTACGTCTAGGTTATGACGTATCAAGTTCGATGACCAGTACGGCAACTCCCAAAATATACTCCTACGACACCAATTGTGCTTCGTTCCCGCCCATTGGATAGTACCCCTATTCACTCCAAAACCGACTTCGGGGAGGCTAGAAACTATACGTTTCATTTCTACCCCTGTCCTTCTACGTATATGAGGGTCTTTCTCCTCCCCCCGATCCTTGTGAAAATCAGTATCATTTTTCCTCAAATTGTGCTCCAACGGAAGAAATCGGCGATGACAGTCGAAGAAGCTAGTCTTCCTACCATTTGAAAGTTGGAATGATTTCGTGTACTCCATACAGTATGGACACGACAACTTCCCATGCGTACTCCATCCAGACAACATCCCATACGCCGGAAAATCACTAATAGTCCAAAGAACACAAGCACGCAACTGAAAATTCTGGCATCTAAAGCTATCGTACGTCGGAACGCCAGCTTCCCACAAAGAGACTAGCTCGTCAATCAGGGGTCGTAGAAAAACATCCAAGTTCTTACTGGGGCTGCTTGGACCAGGAATGATCAAACTTAGAAATATGTACTCTTGCCTCATGCAGAGATCAGGCGGGAGATTGTACGGTGTAACGAACACAGGCCAACAAGAATAAGTACCCGAAGAGCTGTTGAAAGGGGCGAATCCATCAGTGCACAACCCTAGCCTTACATTTCTATCCTCAGCAGCAAAATTGGGATGATGATTGTCAAAGTATTTCCAAGCATGGCCAGATGCCGGGTGTATCATGTGATCCCTATCCTCTCGACAATTGGCATGCCACGTCATGTGTTGTGCAATTGAACGAGACATGTACAGTCGTTGGAGTTTAGGAGTCAAGGGAAAGTACCACAACTTCTTACGCGGTATGGGTTTGTTTCTATTGTTTGGATTTCGAAAGGGTTCAAACCGAGGTTGATGACATTCAGGACAAGAATCGTGTTGTATTGACTCGGACGCCCCATAGAACAAGAAACAGTTATTTATGCATGCGTCATAAGTTTTTACACCTAACCCCAAACTCTTCATGAGTCTTTTCATACCGTAAACATTCTCGAGTATTTTAGCACGTAGGTCAGGCCCGAGCAATTGGTGAACTAATTTTAATGTTTTGTCACAATTAACTGTACTTTGCTTTCCGTTTACTTTGTTGGACATAAACTTAGAAACCCATCTAAGTACAGTGGTATGTTCACTCCCTATGGTTATAGGTTCTTATGCAGCTCTAAGCAACTCAAAGAAAGCCATTGCGTTTCTATTGGGCCCATTATTTACACTAGCCATATTAGAAGTAATATTCAAAAATTGACCCCCAAATGCATCATCGACCATGTCCCTCATTTGGTCATCTCTAAAACCCCCATGACTATGTGTAGAGGACTCTGCTTTACCGTGTGAGTATATATTACCTCCCGAGGTGTTACCTAACTCACCGTGATAATCCCATACCCTATAGTGAGGTACAAACCCCCTTCTATACAAGTGCAATTGAATCGAATCCCTTTTAAAATATTTTGAATTCATACATTTTGTACAGGGGCAACGAACTCTCCCACGATTCAAATTACTAACTTGCGAGAATGCATAATCGAGAAAGTTGGACACACCAACCTCAAAATGATAGTTCAAGTTCTCGTTTTCGTCTAGTCGATCGTACATCCAGCTCCGATCATCGTTGATATTCGTCATCCGTACTATTTACTGACAAAATAACGTAACGATAATTTAATAACCAATTTATTAAATTAATAATATATAACTATTTATTAATACAAATCATAAATTAAAAAAGGTGGATATGAATACCATACCTTTGTACGTAGGACTAAAATTGAGCTCCAAAGAATGAAATAAAGAAAGCGATTCACTATTTATGCGGAATTGAAAGGAAATGTGAGAGTTTGAGAAGAGATTTGAGTGATGATTCAAATGAATGAAAGTGAGTGCTTAAATAGAGGGAAAGTAAGGGTAGTTTTGTAAATAAGTACATTAGTTGCATGGAAAATCTTCATTGCAAAATAGCATGCAAGAGAAAATTTCAATGCAAAGAGAACATGGTGGGTAAACTTTCCATGCAATGAGCAGTTGAAAGGAAAATATAGCAATTGAAAGGAAATATTTCGTAGGAAAGAAGTAAATGAATCAAAAAAATTCAATGCAAAGAGAACTTGATGGGAAAATATTCCATGCAATGACCAATTGAAAGGAAAATATGGCAATTGCAAGGAAATATTTTGTTGGATAAAGGAAATGAATCGAAAAATTTCAATGCAAATATTTTATGTAAGGGAAAATTTCCAGGCAATGAGCAAATAAAAGGAAAATATAGCAATTGCAAGGAAATATTTTAATGGAAAAAGGGAAATGAATCTAAAACATGCAATTCAACACAAACCATTAGGGGTGAAAAATGTAATTATCCAATAGTTATAAAACAACCTCGAATTTAATTTTTCTTTCACCAATATTTTAAACATAATAAGTAGGTGTGCTAGCTTTATCAAAACTCGTCATAAATGGAGTAACGGAAGATGTTAAACAAATATTTGGGGTGAAAAATATAATTATTCAAAAGTTACAAAACAACCTCTAATTCAATTTTTCTTTCACCAATATTTTAAACGCAATAATTAGGTGATCTTTATCGAATTTCATCATAAATGGACTAACGAAAGACGTTAAACAACCATTTGGGAGAAAAATATAATTATACAAAAGTTACAAAACAAACTCGAATTAAATTTTTCTTTCACCATTACTTTATACACGCTAAGTATGTGAGTCCTTTCAAATATCGTACAAATCGGAGTAAGAAAAGTCACTAAACAAGTGTCATAAGCATAAAACACTATATCTTCTCAACCCTAAACCCTAAACCCTAAACCCTAAACCCTATATACCCTAGATATCATTGTACATTATATATGTCAAACTTGTGTTTTCATATGTAGAAGTCATAAAACACGTTCAATCCGCATTATT
The DNA here is from genome assembly GCA_948329865.1 of Linaria vulgaris. Classification (NCBI taxonomy): domain Eukaryota; kingdom Viridiplantae; phylum Streptophyta; class Magnoliopsida; order Lamiales; family Plantaginaceae; genus Linaria; species Linaria vulgaris. The sequence goes on along the minus strand of OX415253.1, from coordinate 4,503,026 downwards.
TTTCCACCATACACTATGCTATTAAAAATAAGTGTTTCAATTCAAATTTCGTAAAAAACGGAGTAACGAAAGACGTATTAAAAAATATTTGTGGAGAAAAGTCTAATTATGCCATAATTGCAAAACAACTCCAAAACAACTCCAATCTCCGTTTTTCTTTAACCACTATTTACAATAACTATTAATAAGACACACATTCAAATCTTGTAAAAAAAGGGAAAAAAAAGATTAAATACATTTGGGGTAAAAAAAGTAATTACAAAATTTAATAAATAGGTGGGTTTTTGAAAATAGTTAATTCAATTTGGTTTCACTAGCACATCTTTGACATAAATTATATAAATTCTACCGTGGAAATGTAAAAAATGAGTTCGCTAAACGCAAATTTCTAATGATTCGCACCATAATCATAGACTTATGATTTGAGTACCTCTCTTATCTATACACCCTATTGTGCTCTAGGTTCAGAATAGCAAAAGTAATTTTTTCATATTTTGGAAATAACATCTTTGTTGTGTTTTCTATTAGGGAAATATTATGCTCGAACTATGAATTTATATCTGTTAAAGATGATATATTTCTTACACCAAAGAGAAATTGGTTCCACAAAATATGTTTTGTAGACTAACATTTTTCATTGGGCTGTTTTTTATATAAAGAAAAACGTTGCACGTAATCTATGCGTGTGATTTGGCAATAGATCGTTATATATATATGCGAGCATCGCGTATTTATAGACCTTGTTTTGGGATCCGGGCATCGCGTATTTATAGACCTCGGGATCCGGGGACCACAGTACCATATCGGTGATGATTACCGATATGACATCGAAAGTGATCCCCGATATGCTCCAAAATGGGCTTGGTTTGGGCCTGGCCCAATATGTGGGAAATGCCCATATCATGTAGTCCCCCAATTTGGGGATTCTTATCTTAGAGATAAGGATTCGAAAATTTAATTTAAAATTTCTTGGTTACCTGTACCCTTCGTCCCGCCAGTTCAAATGACGGAGATCAAACTTGTGATGAACATCGAGTTTGAGGTCCTCGTTTGAATTCTAGTTCCCTTGGTATTTGGGTTCCTTGAAATTTGTGATGGGGTTGCCGGGGCAGTTGTTATATTCTCGCGGCTCTTCGCATGTGATGTCGGGTTTTAGCTTCGATCTTATGTCGAAACTCATATTCGATCTGATGTCGACGGTGTATTTCGATGTAGTAAGGCGTCAGTGTATTGGTAGGGTGATGTCCCCTGCACGCCTGTCCGTCTCCACTTTCTTCATCATATCGAATATAGTTACCGATGTTATATCGAAACATAGTTTCGATCTAGTGTCTCCTATATCTATAAATGGGTTGTCAGGAAGGTAAAAAACCCATTTTGGCTTATAGCAAAATTTCGTTGTCCCTTCGAAAGACACATCGAATTTGACTTCCGATATAGATTTCGACCTCGCTTTCAATATCTATCTTTGATTTGAATTTTCGATATCGAATTCGATACTTCTTTCGATATCATTTTCGATCCTGTCTTTCATCCTTTTAGAGCGTTAAATATGTCGTTTGCCGGGGGTAATGTTGGTGCAGATTTGCCTGAAATAGATTTTGAAGAGGGTGTAGCCGTATTCTCCGAAAATGAGATGTTTGGACCTGAACAACTGACTGGTGAACAGGGTGGTGCCGAATTTTCTGCTCCGCCCGAAGCTGCCAGCCCTGATGGGGATGAGTGGGGTTTTGAGGTCAGCCCCCCGAAATATAAGACCTCTGAGAAGTACGAGGATATGAAGTCTCGGGTCCCTCATCATGCCGGTTATTATTCTGACAAGTATGACATTCCGGAGGGGTATAAGATCATATTCCCCAGTGTTGATCAACGAATGCATACTCCACCAAAGGGCTGCATTAATGTCAGTGCCAAGCACTTCAAGAACGGACTGCGCTTCCCGATTGATCCTGCGGTTAGTGCTATTATAGCGAGTATCGGGGTCTGCTTGGGAAAGTTATCCCCAATTCTCTGGGCTACATTGTATCTTTCATTTGTGTTATAAGGGTGTTGGGTGTCCCTTGCGTAGCTAACGAGTTCTGGGAGCTTTTTAGCGTCATGGTCAACCGTAAGGGTGGTGATAGAGGGTTCTTCTGTGTGCGAGCCCATACGGGGCTTAGGTTCGTGCACTATACTCAATCTAGCTACGAACTCGGAAATAAGTGCGAGTATATGTACATCGAGGAGAGGACGGCTGTGAGCTTGATGCGCTTCCTAGCGTGTGGTGTGACGACACCAAATATGAGAGGCCGGCCGCTGTCGGGCCCACTACACATAGCTTCGAGTTTCTGAGGAAGTTGATTAACCATCCATACGATGGTACCCTGCTTTGTAGTGACGTAGTTCTACGAGCAAGTGGGATATCTCCCGTGCGGTATAACGGTCCGTCTAGGCTCGGTAAGTGTTATGTTTTTGGAAACTGATATTTTTCCCTTTGATCTACTTCTTGATCCTCTATTTTGTATGTTTCACAGCCGAGCTGGTGGAGTATTGTAGTTTGGATGCGATAGCGGCACGCAGACAGCCGGGAGCCGAACCTGCTACAGATGACGCACCTCTACTTGTCAAGAACAGGGGTCGTGAGGGCGTGCGCAAGAATGCGAAGAAATTTGTGCCCTCCTCGAGTGACAATACTGCCGGGGTGGGTAATGCTTTACAATCTCAATCTGACGTTGATGTTGGGACGTCCATGGGGCGAAAGAGAAGGAAAGAAGAGGGTAGTTCAAGTGGGGATCACGGTGGCCTCTTTTGCTCTGTAAGTAGTCTTATCCCATTTATTTTGTATTTCCATTGGGTTTTAGTTTGTCTGAGCGATCCAGTCCTTATTGTGGACGTGCAGGTGGTTGGTTTTTTGAAAGGTTTCTTGACGATGGCCATTAAGGGTCAAGCGGATCATGCCGAGTCGATCCGAGTTACCAATGGTTTGCTCGAGAAATTGGGCGAATACGATCCGGTTGCCGCTGTACAGCTCCAGCATGAGAGAGACGAGGCCATGGATATTCTGAAGGCCAGCGAGAATAATGTTGGGGCCCTGTTAGATGACAATAAGAGGTTGATCGGAGAGCTTAATGAGTCTCGCCTTATCGCTGGTCGAGAAGCATCTCGTCGGGAAACCCTTGAAGCTGAAGTCGCACTTCTGAAGGACCAATTAGCCCAGGCTGAGAGGCACATGCGGTGCATGACGCTGAGCAAAAGCCAACTGACCAGTGCGGCCAAACAGTTCATTCTGAGTGTGTCGTATAAGATGATATGTGCTGAGCGGGGCTTGCTGGAACGGGTGGAAGCCAAGGCCTCTGTCATAGGTCAAATCCAGCTGGACGGTGGTTTCAAGGATGGTTACGACCCTTCGGCCATAAACCCATTGAAGGGGCCGGACGGGGAATTTCCTGAGGATTCCGATGATAAAGACAAAGATCTAGAACCGGAGGCGGAGTACCACGAGATCGTCGAGCAGAAGAGTTTGGCGTTAATACACATCAAATGGGCCCCTCTTTATCCCGGTTGAGATTTTAGGAGTCTGTATTTTTTCTTTCGGTGCAATTGCCTCTGTAATATGACTCATAGTTTTACCCGTTAATTTAATCGATCTTCTCTGCGTATCCTGATACATATATGTTTATACATATTACGTGGTATGATTGCTTTTGTTACTGTTGCCTCTCCTTGAAGTGTTAAAGTGCGGGCTGTTATCATAGTGAAATGGCTGCCGTTGCGATGTTTTTCGTCGACCTTGTTATCACAGGGGATTTTTTCTTGGACCGACCCAATTATCACAGGGAATTTTTTCTTGTGGTACTGGGCCCATAGAACCTGCCTCTTCACCTAGTTTACTTTATGGAATTTTCATCCAATAAGCTCTTCACCTAGTGTAATTTTATGGGATTTCCACCCAATAGGTTCTTCACCTAGCTTGATTTATGGGATTTTCACCCAATAGGCTCTTCACCTAACGTAATTTACGGGATTTCCACCCAACAGGCTCTTCACCTAGCTTGATTTATAGGATTTTCACCCAATAGGCTCTTCACCTAACGTAATTTTATGGGTCTTCCACCCAATAGGCTCTTCACCTAGCTTGACTTATGGGATTTCCACCCAATAGGCTCTTCACCTAACATAGGATCGACCCCGTTATCACAGAGAATTTTTCTTGAATCGACCCCGTTATCACATGGACTTTTTTTTTTTTGAATCGACCCCGTTATCACAGGGGATTTTTCTTCGATTGGCCCCGTTATCACAGGGACTTTTGAATCGACCCTGTTATCACAGGGGATTGTTCTTGGATTGGCCCCGTTATCACAAGGACTTTTTGAATCGACCCCGTTATCACAGGGGGTTGTTCTTGGATTGGCCCCGTTATCACAAGGACTTTTTGAATTGACCCCGTTATCACATGTGATTGTTCTTGGATTGGCCCCGTTATCACAGGGATTTTTTTTTTGAATCGACCCCGTTATCACAGGGGATATTTTTGTGGGTAAGGATGCGTCCCGTTATCACAGGGGTCCCTCTATCGTTGAATTGTTTTTGATCGACCCCGTTATCACAGGGGATATTTTTGTGGGTAGGGATGCGTCCCGTTATCACAGGGGTCCCTCTACCGTTGAATTGTTTTTGATCGACCCCGTTATCAAAGGGGATATTTTTTTGGGTAGGGATGCGTCCCGTTATCACAGGGGTCCCTCTATCGTTGAATTGTTTTTGATCGACCCCGTTATCACAGGAGATATTTTTGTGGGTAGGGATGCGTCCCGTTATCACAGGGGTCCCTCTACCATTGAATTGTTTTTTATCGACCCCGTTATCGCAGGGGATATTTTTGTGTTGTGGGCGAGGCTTTTCGTTGTCTTTTTGATTATGTCTCTTGGTGACTCTGTCGTCATTGAATATGTAGGTCATTGAGCCCTGTAAAACAGCATAGACAAGAAAAAATTTCGATGTAAATGCTAATACGGAAGCACAAAACGATGTGCCTGTGTTATCTGCGGGATGTTCCCACAATGTGGAAATATTAGTTCATACGAGAGACAGCGTTTTCATTGTGCCCCATCGCGCCTGTTGTATCCGTTTGTACCTGTTGTACCTGTTTGAATAAGAAATATAGAATAATCTGGGGCAATGCCCCCTGAATCACCCTTTTAATATACTCTACGTCATCTTCGGACATAGTAATGGGCGATCCTTTGAGCCATGTACCTGTAAGAGGGAGATGTGCTAAACATATATCTAGGGGAACATTCCCCAATTCCTTGTGCCATTTTCTGCACTTCTATAATGTCCGCTTAGGACATATCCCTGCATGAAATATGAGATTGCGCCAAGCAACAAATAAAAAGGTAATATAGGATAACGGTCGAAGGCTAGGTAAACCTAACCCGCCTACGTATCCCGTTGCATGGGGAATCAGACCGGCGTAGTTCCCCCTGTTTTAAGTTACATGCCGACCCACGAAGAGGTTAAATAAGAGATAACGGTCGAGGGCTAGGTAGACCAAACCCGCCTATGTATCCCGTTGAGTGGGGAATCAGACCGGCGTAGTTCCCCATGTTTTAAGTTTACAGACCAACCCACGATGGGGCAATGTTTGCGTTGTTCGAACATAATTTAAAAAGTGCGGAAATCTAAAGTATTGTTCTGTTTGCTCCTCATGGTAATCACTCCGTGTGCGGAATGTATTCTTGGTGCGGGACTTGTATTTCCTGTCTTATTCTGATTCTTGGGTGCTTCAGCGAGTTCACATAGCACATCTATCCCTGTACCTGGTCATCTATAATCTCACAAACTCCTTGAGGCGTCGGGAATTTAATCTTCTGATAATAAGTAGAGACCAATGCCCTAATCTGGTTGAGCGCCGGTCGGCCAATAATAGCGTGGTAGGGAAACAGAGTATCGACAATCGTGTATTTTATCGGTGTGACCCGGGTGAGTGGGCTTATGACAAACATGGTGGGCAATATAACTTGTCCCAGCGGCACTACTTCTGCTCCACCAAATCCGGTCAACGGGGTAGATACCGGCTTTAGCTGGTCCGGGGCGATCCCCATTTGCTAATAGGCCTTTAAGAATATCAGGTTTGCGGAGCTCCCGCTATCTACCAACACTTTATGCACCTGATAGCCATCCACATTAATCGTGATAACCAACTGGCAATCTAGCTCCTCTGCGGTCAAGGCCAATGGACTAAGCTGCTCCAAGTCCAGACTGGAAAATGAGATTAGGATTAAAGGCAAGAAGATTAGGATTAAAGGCAAGAAGATTAGTGCTTGTGATAATTATGGGGACTGATTTTGCAGACTGGAAAGTTGTCTTTTTGTTTGATTCACAGAAAAGGGCATTGCCAAGAGCTCTTTTAAGAGTGTTGCAGGATATGTTTCTGTTTTTGGATAACGTAGTAGGTGGGAAGCAAGAGGGGTCAGATGCGAGAGAGTGAGATGTTGACCCCTTATATAAAGTAATATACGAGAGGGAAACTTTACTCGTAATAGCTAAGTCATCTATCAAAGGTAATATGGATTGGACTAAATATGAACTGGCATCTTTGGTTGATTTTATTAGAAACACATTTGTAACATGCTCAATAATTTTGTCTTGTTCAAAAAGATATTGACTAACAGATTTCCTGACAACTTGAGGGATATTGTTGACCAATTGCTCAGAGACTTTTTCTTGTCCATTTTGTCTGCTACTATTAGGATTATCAATGGTGGTAGATGGGTTAATCGGATTGGTAATGGTTATAGTATTATTAGGAACAATAGGAACTGGAGGGATAGGAATTGGTTTTGGGGTGATCAAGGTTATTATTTGCTTTCAACCATGGACAAAAAATCAATTCTTCAGAAGGATCAACTAGGTGGGAGATAAGATTACATACCTACATTTTATGACCCAACTTTTCGCAGTGGTAGCAGTATTCACCAATTCGCTCATATTTCAAATAGACTTTGAATTCTTGGCAGCTTGCTATTCTGAGTTTGTAGTGGTCGATGAGAGGATTTTCTGTGTCGATTTCAAACCTTATCCTGATGTATCGATTACATTTACTACCCTCTTTAGCATCTGAGTATAGGAACTTACCCACAAAATTTCCTAGTGATTCAATGACTCCTTGAGTGCAAAATAAACTAGAAGATTATATTCCTGAATCCAAATGGGGGTTTTAATAGATTTTCTTCATCAAAAGGTTTGTCTGGAGGACAAATCGTGAGCGTGATTTGGTGACCTTTCAGAATTCTGTCCGCATCTTGGTGGTTTGAGAAGATGAAAACTAGTACATTGCAGTGGATGTGATTGATTTCCATTTGGTATCTGATTCCCCAAGCTTGGAGAAGAGTGTTTCTTAGGGCTTGGATATTAACTTGTTTATTGAAGAGGACATTTGCGATTAAGGTTTTTGGCAGATTGTCGAAGAGAGGGTTAGGGTTTTGTGGGTCAGGAGGTGGGGGGGGGGGGGGGAGGAAAGTTGTTGATATGGAGTTTTTCTTTTTGGATATGAGAGTGGCTATTGATTTCTCCAGTGACAGAAGAGAGAGAGCTTAACTGAGATTGAAGAAGAAATGATGGAGAAGAGAGTTGACCAAAATATTGAACCCAGTGGTGGGAGCCCTACATAGAGAACGGGGAAAAAAGGTTGCAAGTAGTCTATTAAATGCTGGAATGGAGGATTGCAGATAAAAGAGATGCGAAGCTGGAATAAGGCAAGTATGGCAAAGCAACAAATTGCATATGACAGAGGGAAGGCAGATTATGTGGCAACAATGGATTATAGCCTACAAACTGAAAGGTAGAAATATCTGGGAAGTGGAAAAGAACGTCAGTGACTCTCCCTGGTGGAAGCAGATGCTGGAGATTAGATACACTAGTCAAAAGTATGCCCATGGCAAGACATGATGGTGAACTCATAAAAGATGACAAGAAAGGAGCCCAGGCTGTATATTCAATCCTGACCCCTACAAATCAAGAGGTAAAATGATGGAGACATGTATGGAATAATTGTGTTCTTTGTGACAAAGATTTGGAGACTCGTGAACATTTATTTTTCAAATGCCCTTTGGTGTACTGATGTTCTATCTAGAGTGATGAAATGTACAAGAATGAAAGTGAGTAATGGAGTGTGGGGGGAATTGGAAGGCTGGATTAAGTTGTTCCACCAGTCAAGACATACAAACAAAATGCTATTTCATATAAGAGCAGCCATGGTAGGGGAGGTGGTGATAGCCATATGAAAAACAGAAACTGGATTGTATTTGAAGGTAAGGGGGCACACACCCAAGCAGGTAAGTAAGAATATTGGTATCACTCTAGCAGGCAGAATTCAAATGAAGGGAGTCAAATCACAAAATAGAATAACTAGAATTGTGATTTGTAAATTGTAACAACTTTAGATATTGCATGACTACTAACATGCTTGACTTGGTCAGATGGTGTGAGTGTCTATATCATGCCGGTATAGCAAATGGAGGATCATCCAACATACATAAGTCTGGTATAGGTATACTTTTCTCATTTTCCTCCAACCCCCAAAAGTAGTGGGTTGATCTATGGAAACATACCAACGTCTAGTACAAGGGGCTGAACTAAGCTACTATACCATAGCTAGTGGAATTGTAACAGTCCACGACTAGAACCATGGGAGAAGAGGCTATTATAGCTTAGGTTGCATGAAGGGCGCTAGAGGAGGGTCAGAGTGCTAGTAGCTTAGTGGGAGTTCTCTGGAGTCATGAACCTAGTCCTGAGCTCGAAAACTTCCTAGCTAAATGGTTAGGTCAGCACTGATAGTAAATGTAATGCTTCATTTGGGAATATCCCATCTAACTCATGTAATTTACTCCGATTTGGGCTTCAATAATATTTTAACTTCTTTTTAAAAAAAAAAACAAATTACGTGATGGTAAAATCTACAGTCAACTAACTCCATGGTTCAAAAAAAATAGTTAACTAAAAGAAGTTCAAGCAATCAAAAGAAAAATGTAAAGACAAGACTGAGAAATAATGAATTCGAAACATACTAAAATATTAGGTGTTTGTTTTTATCTGACTTTAAGTGGTGATTTACTTGGTATGAAATATATATTAGGTAGGGGTAATAAGCATATGAAAGAGTTTTAAATTATGTAGTGTAAAAAAAAATTGTTCCTTTTAATTACATTATATATGTATAATTGCATACCATTTTTATTGTTAATTTATTGATTCATGAATATTTTTTGGGGTTTAAATCTTTGGCTTGGACCTCACAGTATGTGATGTTTTACACAAATATTTCAACTTATTGTTTGCAATTATCTCTTTTTAGTTTTACTTTTAATTTTTGTCGTAAATCAAACAATGTACTTCATTAAGTTCTTCATATGTTGGGGTGCGTGTGATATTAAAAATGTCGTAACAAAATTTGCTGTATTTTGTGAAAATAGTTAATAATGCCAGCAAAAGTCTTTTTATTAGTATAAACTATAATATATTTAACGCCTTAAAAACTAATTTACGCTTTCCACTAAAGAATATAGTGTGTATATCAGTATATGTGTGTTACTATCTATCCCTATTAGTTCTTACCTGTGGTTAACTAACTATGATATAACCTTCTACATATAGACAAAAACCATTGAAATGTTTAAAATTAATCGTAAGAAGAGTACTGCCAAAGTATCATAAAAACAAAATTCATCATACATTAAACCCGAAGAGTAAAATTCTGATGAATATTTCCACTACTTCAGTCTTTTCCTTAATTAAATCACCCAAGAGTTCTCTTGAATTGCTACGAGGCTCCCTCCCAGTTCTCAACTCAAGCCGAAGGAATCAACAAATCTTACTTAAACAAATTCTGTATTTTGTACAGAATTGAAGCAGAAAAGTTGACTTATTTCATGAATAGAATTACTCAATCATTTTTCTTATACATTTGCAACATCTACCTTATTTAAACCAATCTCCAACCGACATAAGTACTTAATTAAGAAATAATATATATCACTCATTTACGAAAAAAGAAAAAAAAAATCAACAATATGCAACAGAACTGATATATACTCTATGACCATTCATATAGTAATTATCCATGAATCAAATATAACTTGATAGCGTTTGCAAACTCTTCTCAAGAAATAAAAAAATAAAAGATCACTTTATAATTGGGGGGTTTGAAAACCCATCTGAAAAGCTAAACATTTAAATATATTGTTCTTAAAAAAATCTTACAATAAGCGAAAAGTAAAGTCATGTCATCTACGAGATTATGGGGGGATTTTAACTTTAAAAATATTTCTCTATCCACAAAAACTGGATAGGCAAACTCCCAGAAAGCACTTATTGCAGTAAAAGCACATTATTTTATTTTATCACTGCTTGCAAACACCGGCCACCCAGAACTAAAAGAAAATTAATAACAAAAAGAAAAGCTAGCTACTAATTAAATGAAAAATAAGTTCAGTCAAAAACCTCTGAAATGTCCATATCCCTAAAGATCACTGTACTTCCCCATGGTACATAAAAATTGGAATCTCGACAAACTTTCTAAATCTTTATGTTTCCTACACATGGTATATCTAGTTATTTGCAGTGTACATTTAATCTTTTACCATATCATATATGTTACTTAGTCCTCATCAAGCATTAATATCCATGTCTATTTATGATATGTATCACATGCATACATATATAACTGCAGAAACATTAAACAAACTTCAAATCCATTCACTACACCAGTTAGTTTTCATGCATGTCAATTCTTAGCAACCCTTCTTCCTCTTGTTGCTTTCTGTATATTATCCCATAATATTAGGTCTCGTGTTGGTTTATTACACACATAACGATATTTAATATAATATTTATAAATATTTTAATTGTACAACGTTTAGTGGACATGAATGGAAACGTGATATTTGCAAATGTTGTGTGTCATCCTTAATTTACATGACTTTAATCGTTAAACACAATGATCATCACAAACAGATACGTAAATAGATGTGAAAGAAGAATACCTCTTTTATCGGTGTCGTGGAGAGTCTTTGATCTGCTTGAACACGATCCGCCAACGAACAACTTTAGTTGGAGCTTTTGGATTTCTCTCTTTCTACCTATACACCTTCATTATGTGTTTCTTAAGTATTTCTAAAGTGTGTTTTATGATGGCCTAAAGACATAATATATATAGGAGAAGAGAGGACCAAATTCCAGTTAGGGTTTAATTATGACTTAATCTCGACCGTCCATCACAAAAGAGCTTTAATAGGAAATAACTTTAAATAGGTAATTAGAATTATAGAATTAACACATTTTTTAGAAAACAAGAATTCCTATTAGACCACAATTAGGAGAAAGATAAATACCATAATTAATTTATCTTACAGTCTCCCACTTGGTCGTTTTACTGGAATCCTCTCTCGGTTCTTTTTTCCTTTTACTGGAAATTTTCTTAGCGTTTAATCAGAAGTTAATACTTGGTGACTTACTTTTGGTGATGGGAAAGTCAGGATTTGGAAGAAAATCTGTGGCTGATTCTCGTTTGAGTAAGGTAGGCAATTTACGCATATTTGCTTTTCTTGTCTGGAAGGCCACTTACTGTTGGAAATGATGATTCTTATCTTTTATTCTTCTCAGGTTGCTTGCCAAGATGGTGGTTAGTTTTTTTTAATGATAACCTGGAACTTATTGGATTTGGAGTACTTGGTAATGAAGAAAAGTTAAAAGTTTGGTAAATATCTTTTATTTCCTTTGTAATTGTTTAGTTTGGCCCAATTTGTATAATTTGATAAATTGATCATCCCATCAAGCTGAATATCTATTACTCGGAATGGTTTATTTTGTTCCGTACCAAAATTTTATTTCAAGAATTTGACATTTTATACCCACTGTTGCATCATAATTCCAATGCTCTTTAGTACACAACCCAAACTTAATACTTTAGGATTATTAAGTAGTTCTGGACTTATTTTTATTTGTTAAAAGTTAGAGGAATTGACTAACACTTGCAGGTTCAACTGTTTTATCTAATCTAATGACCACTTTTATAAGTTTTAATTGATGTGTTCTGCATTTTAGATTTTGTTGTATCGATAAAGTAGGAAATGTTTCATTTTCATTTGGGTCTGCACTTGAGATTTTGTGTATCTTATAAACTAGAAGGTGTATTTATTTTGGAGGATAATGTGTCTTTGATTTGGTAGATAGCTCTTGGCTCTATATAGTGTTGTGTAAAAAGTTGCATATTTGTTATTCTAAGTAGTGGTAATTATATGTAATTGAGAATCTATTGCAATTAGAGTACAACATTTTGTATAAGTTAATGTTATTTGCGTTATTTGCACTTGTTCCTTCCTTGATTAACCTACTCCAATCATTTATCATTGTTTTTGAAGGTGCCTCATATGTTGGAAGAATTGAAGAAAAGGCAATCAAAAGAAGGGGTTGGAAAGTTGTTTTTAAGTTGATGGTGGAGTTATTATGAATGTTACATATTTTTGTTATATAGTACTTTCATAGTAGTCAAAAACTCTAGAAAATGTTAGTTTAGAGCAAATGTTGACCAACAATATTTTTGACATGATATTGGTATCATGTAACGACGATGGTTATTAATTTTTTTGTTTGTTTAGTAAAAAATATTTTCTCATTGAGTTGGGCATTTTAATTAGTTTTTTAAATATTTTGTTGATCTGTATTTAGTAACAGTAGTTGAATAACAACAAAAACAAAAATAAAAAATAAAAAAATACCGAAAGTCTCATATATGTTAAATGTATATTGTGACGAAATTATTGTCACTATAGGATTGATGTTGTTGTGATGAACAAATTTGTCATGATAGTGTTTGTGGAAAGCAATTTGTTATGACGAAACTAGGATATTGTGACGAGAAATTAACACTGAAGTGACAAAGATATCGTCACTAGAAGGGTTACTGTTGTGACGAAACTGCATTTCGTCACAAGCTATTGTGACAAATGCATTTTTCGTCATTACAACTCTATTGTGACGGGCCTGATGTGACCAATCTTGTACTCCAACTTTTCATCACGATAAGTCTCTTGTGACGGGTTTTGTGCTTATTATGACAATTTTGTTTTATCACAATAGGTTATTTTTTTGTAGTGTCATTGATGTTTTCATCAAGAATCATAAGACGCGCATAAAATGTTAAAACTTTTCTTCAGCTAGTTGTCATAAGTGCCTTGATTAATCAAGTAGTTAATAAGAGTCATGGCAGGTTCATTATTTCGCAACATGATTCCTTCCATGTACCACAATATCAATCATTATCCTAATTAGGCCATTAGTAAGAGTTTTCATAATGGTCCCATAATGTCTTCAACAAAGACAAGTTCTGTTATCATGCATCCAAGAATAATATGTGTACACAGTGGAATAACATAATATAATAGATGTAGAAATACATTAAGATATAAAATCTAAAAAAAAGAAATACATTAAGATATCAATGACAAATCTTTCTCTTCTAACATCTTGTTCCAGTAATCAATACTTAAGGTTCACGTGTTTTGATCCCTTAAATATTATGTCATAAATGGAGAATTTGATTGCGACTTTATTGTCAAATTATGCAATCATGCTCCCTAAATGTAACCTCAAAACGCACTCGTACTAAAGTCAAAGGAACAAACTAGTACTTGCTCATTAAAAGTACATTTATTGGTGAAAAAATCGAGTGCGTTTTGGTTCGTACGATGCTCGTTGACCCATTGAATAACTATTACTTGCTCGTTAAGTAATAGAGTAAACAATTACTTGTCGGTTAAGTAATAGAGTAAAATAGTTACGTTCGATCAAATCGTGAAAGGAGAGATCATTTTAAAGTGTTTAAGTCTTCATACTTAATTTTTTTTGCAATGACTTGTTGTATGGAACTTCATACTCGTGATAACAAGTCTTAACCTTTACAAGCATAATCTAAGCTTATTAACCCTAATCAAGTACGTTTTGGTTTGTACGAAGCTTGTTGACCCATTTGACTAAATTTACTTGCTCGTTAAGTAATAAAGTAAACTATTACTTGCGGGTTAAGTAATAGAGTAAACGCGTAACGTTTGATCAATTCCTGAAAGGAGAGATCATTCTAGAGGGTTTAAGTCTCCATACTTAGTTTTTTTGGCCATGACTTGTTGTCTGGAACATTGTGTCTGTGATCACAAGTTTTAACCATTTCAAACATAATGTAAGTTTATTGGCGCAAATCGAGTGAGTTTGGGTTTGTATGATGCCCATTGACCCATTCGAGTAACTATTACGTACTCGTTAAATAGCAATGTAAATTATTACTTGTTGGTTAAGTAATAGAGTAAACGAGTTACATTTAATCAGAAATCATAAGTAGTTTTTGTGAATTAGTGGAAATCCGCTGAGATTCAAAGTTACGTTTGATCAAATCGTGAGAGGAGAGATCATTCTATAGTGTTTAAGTCTCCAGTGGCAAGCTGACAAATTTCTGTGTTTATGTGTTTTAATATAGTCATACCCAATATTTTTCTACTCTATGATTCTTTGTGTTTATGAGTTGGCAATTCTACTATATGATGCTTTGTGTTTATGTGTTTTTTTCTACTCTATGATTCTTTGTGTTTATGAGTTGGCAATTCTACTCTATGATTCTTTGTGTTTATGTGTTTTTTTCTACTCTATGATTCTTCGTGTTTATGAGTTGACAATTCTACTCTATGATTCTACTCCAAAAAGGAAAAATTCGAAATAAAAGCAAAAACTAAAAGTGCTAGTCATAAGGAACACGCTCCAACAACCGGAATGCAATTCCGAGTTCTAGAAATAAAGATATAACTGAAACAAAAATTACTAAAAACGGCAAAAATGGCCTTTTCGAGGCCTAAACGAAGCAATTTGGCTAAAATTCGCTCCTTTAATGATCTTTATATGATTACTATGGTTCGTTGGCCCGTTTCGGATAAAGTTTGACTATTCGCATGTCAAAAACGGACCGAGCCAAAATCAGCCTCTCATTTTGGGATGATACCGTTTCACCATAAACTCAAACGCTTTCTCGACTGCATCACATACCCAATATTTTTCTACTCTATGATTCTTTGTGTTTATGAGTTGGCAATTCTACTCTATGATTCTTTGTGTTTATGTGTTTTAATATAGTCATGTCATTTTTCCTGGCGACTAAATCCTTCTTTTATATAACAGTGGATGAAATATTTTCTTGGACTGATTCTTGCTCAAGTGATTCCTGATGTATATGTATATAATTGAGTGGAGATAGTAGACATTTGGTTATCTATTTAAAGGCATAGGCTATTGCATGCATTAACATATAATACACATAAATACTTGTCAAAGAAATAACAGTTTTTTAATGAAAAAAAGAGGGTCAAGCTGCCTATGGTGATTCCAGTGGCAAGCTGACAAATTTCTTTGTGTTTATGTGTTTTAATATAGTCATATTGTCGTAGCGGAAGCTTATAGGAAAGATAGGAACGACACACAAAATCAAAAGCTTGTTGATTCACGAGGAATACCAAGAAATTGATTCGAAAAAGATAGAAACTCTCAAAATTTTATTCAATAATCAGCATAATGTCTTCTTAGGGGTTACATAGAATATATACCCTAAAAGCATAATTAAAAATAAGAAATAACGTTTTTTTCCAAAAAAGGAAAATTTCAAAATAAAAGCATAAACTAAAAGTGCTACTCATAAGGAACACGCTCCAACAAACGGAATGCAATTCCGAGTTCTAAAAATAAAGATATAACTAAAACGAAAATTACTAAAAACGGCAAAAACGGCCTTTTCGGGGCCTAAACGAAGTAATTACGCTAAAATCCGCTCCCTTAATGATCTTTATATGATTACTATGGTTCGTTGGCCCGTTTCGGATGAAGTTTGACTATTCGCACGTCAAAAACGGACCGAGCCAAAATCAGCCTCTCATCTTGGGATGATCCCGTTTCACCATAAACTCCGACGCTTTCTCGACCGCATCACATACCCAATATTTTTCTACTCTATGATTCTTTGTGTTTATGAGTTGGCAATTCTACTCTATGATTCTTTGTGTTTATGAGTTGGCAATTCTACTCTATGAATCTTTGTGTTTATGTGTTTTTTTCTACTCTATGATTCTTTGTGTTTATGAGTTGGCAAGTCTACTCTATGATTCTTTGTGTTTATGAGTTGGCAATTCTACTCTATGATTCTTTGTGTTTATGAGTTGGCAATTCTACTCTATGATTCTTTGTGTTTATGTGTTTTAATATAGTCATGTCATTTTTCCTGGCGACTAAATCCTGCTTTTATATAACAGTGGATGAAATATTTCCTTGGACTGATTTTTGCTCGAGTGATTCTTGCTGTATATGTATATAACTGAGTGGATATAGTAGACATTTGATTATCTATTTAAAAGCATAGGCTATTGCATGCATTAACATATAATATGCATAAATGCTTGTCAACGAAATAATAGTTTTTTAATGAAAATAAGAGGGTCAAGCTGCCTGTGGTGATTCCAGTGGCAAGCTGACAAATTTCTTTGTGTTTATGTGTTTTAATATAGTCATATTGTCGCAGCGGAAGCTTATAGAAAAGATAGGAACGACACACAAAATCAAAAGCTTGTTGATTCACGAGGAATACCAAGAAATTGATGCGAAAAAGAGAGAAACTCTCAACATTTTATTCAATAATCAACTGAATGTCTTCTTAGGGTTTACATAGAATATATACCCTAAAAGCATAACTAAAAATAGGAAATAACGTTTTTTCCCAAAAAAGGAAAAATTCAAAATAAAAGCATAAACTAAAAGTGCTACTCATAAGGAACATGCTCCAACAAACGGAATGCAATACCGAGTTCTATAAATAAAGATATAACTAAAACGAAAATTACTAAAAACGGCAAAAACGGCCTTTTCGGGGCCTAGACGAAGGAATTTGGCTAAAATCCGCTCCCTTAATGATCTTTATATGATTACTATGGTTCGTTGGCCCGTTTCGGATAAAGTTAGACTATTCGCACGTCAAAACGAACCGAGCCAAAATCAACCTATCATCTTGGGATGATCCCGTTTCACCATAAACTCCAACGCTTTCTCGACTGCATCACATACCCAATATTTTTCTACTCTATGATTCTTTGTGTGTAGGAGTTGGCAATTCTACTCTATGATTCTTTGTGTTTATGTGTTTTTTTCTACTCTATGATTCTTTGTGTGTATGAGTTGGCAATTCTACTCTATGATTCTTTGTGTTTATGTGTTTTTTTCTACTCTATGATTCTTTGTGTTTATGAGTTGGCAATTCTACTCTATGATTCTTTGTGTTTATCTGTTTTTTTCTACTCTATGGTTCTTTCTATTTATGAGTTGGCAATTCTACTCTATGATTCTTTGTGTTTATGTGTTTTTTTCTACTCTATGATTCTTTGTGTTTATGAGTTGGCAATTCTACTCTATGATTCTTTGTGTTTATGAGTTGGCAATTGTACTCTATGATTCTTTGTGTTTGTGTGTTTTAATATAGTCATGTCATTTTTCCTTGCGACTAAACCTTGCTTTTATATAACAGTGGATGAAATATTTCCTTGGAATGATTCTTGCACGAGTGATTCCTGCTGTATATGTATATAATTGAGTGGAGATAGTAGACATTTGGTTATCTATTTAAAGGCATAGGCTGTTACATGCCTTAACATATAATACGCAAAAATGCTTGTCAACGAAATAACAATTTTTTAATGAAAAAAAGAGGGTCAAGTTGCCTGTGGTGATTCCAGTGGCAAGCTGACCAATTTCTTTGTGTTTATGTGTTTTAATATAGTCATACTGACGTAGCGGAAGCTTATAGGAAAGATAGGAACGACACACAAAACCAAAAGCTTGTTGATTCACGAGGAATACCAAGAAATTGATGCGAAAAAGAGAGAAACTCTCAAAATTTTATTCAATAATCAACTGAATGTCTTCTTAGGGTTTACATAGAATATATACCCTAAAAGCATAACTAAAAATAGGAAATAACGTTTTTTTCCAAAAAAAGGAAAAATTCGAAATAAAAGCATAAACTAAAAGTGCTACTCATAAGGAACACGCTCCAACAAACGGAATGCAATACCGAGTTCTATAAATAAAGATATAAATGAAACGAAAATTACTAAAAACGGCAAAAAACGGCCTTTTCGAGGCCTAGACGAAGGAATTTGGCTAAAATCCGCTCCCTTAATGATCTTTATATGATAACTATGGTTCTTTGGCCCATTTCGGATAAAGTTAGACTATTCGCACGTAAAAAACGAACCGAGCCAAAATCAGCCTCTCATCTTGGGATGATCCCGTTTCACCATAAACTCCAACGCTTTCTCGACTGCATCACATACCCAATATTTTTGTACTCTATGATTCTTTGTGTTTATGAGTTGGCAATTCTACTCTATGATTCTTTGTGTTTATGTATTTTTTTTCTACTCTATGATTCTTTGTGTTTATGAGTTGGCAATTCTACTCTATGATTCTTTGTGTTTATGAGTTGGCAATTGTACTCTATGATTCTTTGTGTTTGTGTGTTTTAATATAGTCATGTCATTTTTCCTGGCGACTAAATCTTGCTTTTATATAACAGTGGATGAAATATTTCCTTGGAATGATTCTTGCACGAGTGATTCCTGCTGTATATGTATATAATTGAGTGGAGATAGTAGACATTTGGTTATCTATTTAAAGGCTTAGGTTGTTACATGCATTAACATATAATATGCATAAATGCTTGTCAACGAAATAATAGTTTTTTAATGAAAATAAGAGGGTCAAGCTGCCTGTGGTGATTCCAGTGGCAAGCTGACAAATTTCTTTGTGTTTATGTGTTTTAATATAGTCATATTGTCGCAGCGGAAGCTTATAGAAAAGATAGGAACGACACACAAAATCAAAAGCTTGTTGATTCACGAGGAATACCAAGAAATTGATGCGAAAAAGAGAGAAACTCTCAACATTTTATTCAATAATCAACTGAATGTCTTCTTAGGGTTTACATAGAATATATACCCTAAAAGCATAACTAAAAATAGGAAATAACGTTTTTTCCCAAAAAAGGAAAAATTCAAAATAAAAGCATAAACTAAAAGTGCTACTCATAAGGAACATGCTCCAACAAACGGAATGCAATACCGAGTTCTATAAATAAAGATATAACTAAAACGAAAATTACTAAAAACGGCAAAAACGGCCTTTTCGGGGCCTAGACGAAGGAATTTGGCTAAAATCCGCTCCCTTAATGATCTTTATATGATTACTATGGTTCGTTGGCCCGTTTCGGATAAAGTTAGACTATTCGCACGTCAAAACGAACCGAGCCAAAATCAACCTATCATCTTGGGATGATCCCGTTTCACCATAAACTCCAACGCTTTCTCGACTGCATCACATACCCAATATTTTTCTACTCTATGATTCTTTGTGTGTAGGAGTTGGCAATTCTACTCTATGATTCTTTGTGTTTATGTGTTTTTTTCTACTCTATGATTCTTTGTGTGTATGAGTTGGCAATTCTACTCTATGATTCTTTGTGTTTATGTGTTTTTTTCTACTCTATGATTCTTTGTGTTTATGAGTTGGCAATTCTACTCTATGATTCTTTGTGTTTATCTGTTTTTTTCTACTCTATGGTTCTTTCTATTTATGAGTTGGCAATTCTACTCTATGATTCTTTGTGTTTATGTGTTTTTTTCTACTCTATGATTCTTTGTGTTTATGAGTTGGCAATTCTACTCTATGATTCTTTGTGTTTATGAGTTGGCAATTGTACTCTATGATTCTTTGTGTTTGTGTGTTTTAATATAGTCATGTCATTTTTCCTTGCGACTAAACCTTGCTTTTATATAACAGTGGATGAAATATTTCCTTGGAATGATTCTTGCACGAGTGATTCCTGCTGTATATGTATATAATTGAGTGGAGATAGTAGACATTTGGTTATCTATTTAAAGGCATAGGCTGTTACATGCCTTAACATATAATACGCAAAAATGCTTGTCAACGAAATAACAATTTTTTAATGAAAAAAAGAGGGTCAAGTTGCCTGTGGTGATTCCAGTGGCAAGCTGACCAATTTCTTTGTGTTTATGTGTTTTAATATAGTCATACTGACGTAGCGGAAGCTTATAGGAAAGATAGGAACGACACACAAAACCAAAAGCTTGTTGATTCACGAGGAATACCAAGAAATTGATGCGAAAAAGAGAGAAACTCTCAAAATTTTATTCAATAATCAACTGAATGTCTTCTTAGGGTTTACATAGAATATATACCCTAAAAGCATAACTAAAAATAGGAAATAACGTTTTTTTCCAAAAAAAGGAAAAATTCGAAATAAAAGCATAAACTAAAAGTGCTACTCATAAGGAACACGCTCCAACAAACGGAATGCAATACCGAGTTCTATAAATAAAGATATAAATGAAACGAAAATTACTAAAAACGGCAAAAACGGCCTTTTCGAGGCCTAGACGAAGGAATTTGGCTAAAATCCGCTCCCTTAATGATCTTTATATGATAACTATGGTTCTTTGGCCCATTTCGGATAAAGTTAGACTATTCGCACGTAAAAAACGAACCGAGCCAAAATCAGCCTCTCATCTTGGGATGATCCCGTTTCACCATAAACTCCAACGCTTTCTCGACTGCATCACATACCCAATATTTTTGTACTCTATGATTCTTTGTGTTTATGAGTTGGCAATTCTACTCTATGATTCTTTGTGTTTATGTATTTTTTTTCTACTCTATGATTCTTTGTGTTTATGAGTTGGCAATTCTACTCTATGATTCTTTGTGTTTATGAGTTGGCAATTGTACTCTATGATTCTTTGTGTTTGTGTGTTTTAATATAGTCATGTCATTTTTCCTGGCGACTAAATCTTGCTTTTATATAACAGTGGATGAAATATTTCCTTGGAATGATTCTTGCACGAGTGATTCCTGCTGTATATGTATATAATTGAGTGGAGATAGTAGACATTTGGTTATCTATTTAAAGGCTTAGGTTGTTACATGCATTAACATATAATACGCATAAATGCTTGTCAACGAAATAACAATTTTTTAATGAAAAAAAGAGGGTCAAGTTGCCTGTGGTGATTCCAGTGGCAAGCTGACAAATTTCTTTGTGTTTATGTGTTTTAATATAGTCATACTGACGTAGCGGAAGCTTATAGGAAAGATAGGAACGACACACAAAACCAATATCTTGTTGATTCACGAGGAATACCAAGAAATTGATGCGAAAAAGAGAGAAACTCTCAAAATTTTATTCAATAATCAACTGAATGTCTTCTTAGGGTTTACATAGAATATATACCCTAAAAGCATAACTAAAAATAGGAAATAACGTTTTTTTCCAAAAAAGGAAAAATTCAAAATAAAAGCATAAACTAAAAGTGCTACTCATAAGGAACACGCTCCAACAAACGGAATGCAATACCGAGTTCTATAAATAAAGATATAACTGAAAGAAAAATTACGAAAAACGGCAAAAACGGCCTTTTCGAGGCCTAGACGAAGGAATTTGGCTAAAATCCGCTCCCTTAATGATCTTTATATGATAACTATGGTTCTTTGGCCCATTTCGGATAAAGTTAGACTATTCGCACGTAAAAAACGAAACGAGCCAAAATCAGCCTCTCATCTTGGGATGATCCCGTTTCACCATAAACTCCAACGCTTTCTCGACTGCATCACATACCCAATATTTTTCTACTCTATGATTCTTTTTGTTTATGAGTTGACAATTCTACTCTATGATTCTTTGTGTTTATGTGTTTTTTTCTACTCTATGATTCTTTGTGTTTATGAGTTGGCAATTCTACTCTATGATTCTTTGTGTTTATGAGTTGGCAATTGTACTCTATGATTCTTTGTGTTTGTGTGTTTTAATATAGTCATGTCATTTTTCCTGGCGACTAAATCTTGCTTTTATATAACAGTGGATGAAATATTTCCTTGGAATGATTCTTGCACGAGTGATTCCTGCTGTATATGTATATAATTGAGTGGAGATAGTAGACATTTGGTTATCTATTTAAAGGCTTAGGTTGTTACATGCATTAACATATAATACGCATAAATGCTTGTCAACGAAATAACAATTTTTTAACGAAAAAAAGAGGGTCAAGTTGCCTGTGGTGATTCCAGTGGCAAGCTGACAAATTTCTTTGTGTTTATGTGTTTTAATATAGTCATACTGACGTAGCGGAAGCTTATAGGAAAGATAGGAACGACACACAAAACCAATATCTTGTTGATTCACGAGGAATACCAAGAAATTGATGCGAAAAAGAGAGAAACTCTCAAAATTTTATTCAATAATCAACTGAATGTCTTCTTAGGGTTTACATAGAATATATACCCTAAAAGCATAACTAAAAATAGGAAATAACGTTTTTTTCCAAAAAAGGAAAAATTCAAAATAAAAGCATAAACTAAAAGTGCTACTCATAAGGAACACGCTCCAACAAACGGAATGCAATACCGAGTTCTATAAATAAAGATATAACTGAAAGAAAAATTACGAAAAACGGCAAAAACGGCCTTTTCGAGGCCTAGACGAAGGAATTTGGCTAAAATCCGCTCCCTTAATGATCTTTATATGATAACTATGGTTCTTTGGCCCATTTCGGATAAAGTTAGACTATTCGCACGTAAAAAACGAAACGAGCCAAAATCAGCCTCTCATCTTGGGATGATCCCGTTTCACCATAAACTCCAACGCTTTCTCGACTGCATCACATACCCAATATTTTTCTACTCTATGATTCTTTTTGTTTATGAGTTGACAATTCTACTCTATGATTCTTTGTGTTTATGTGTTTTTTTCTACTCTATGATTCTTTGTGTTTATGAGTTGGCAATTCTACTCTATGATTCTTTGTGTTTATGAGTTGGCAATTGTACTCTATGATTCTTTGTGTTTGTGTGTTTTAATATAGTCATGTCATTTTTCCTGGCAACTAAATCTTGCTTTTATATAACAGTGGATGAAATATTTCCTTGGAATGATTCTTGCACGAGTGATTCCTGCTGTATATGTATATAATTGAGTGGAGATAGTAGACATTTGGTTATCTATTTAAAGGCTTAGGTTGTTACATGCATTAACATATAATACGCATAAATGCTTGTCAACGAAATAACAATTGTTTAACGAAAAAAAGAGGGTCAAGTTGCCTGTTGTGATTCCAGTGGCAAGCTGACAAATTTCTTTGTGTTTATGTGTTTTAATATAGTCATACTGACGTAGCGGAAGCTTATAGGAAAGATAGGAACGACACACAAAACCAATATCTTGTTGATTCACGAGGAATACCAAGAAATTGATGCGAAAAAGAGAGAAATTCTCAAAATTTTATTCAATAATCAACTGAATGTCTTCTTAGGGTTTACATAGAATATATACCCTAAAAGCATAACTAAAAATAGGAAATAACGTTTTTTCCCAAAAAAGGAAAAATTCAAAATAAAAGCATAAACTAAAAGTGCTACTCATAAGGAACACGCTCCAACAAACGGAATGCAATTCCGAGTTTTATAAATAAAGATATAACTGAAACGAAAATTACTAAAAACGGCAAGAACGACATTTTCGAGGCCTAGACGAAGGAATTTGGCTAAAATCCGCTCCCTTAATGATCTTTATATGATTACTATGGTTCGTTGGCCCTTTTCGGATAAAGTTAGACTATTCGCAAGTCAAAACGAACCGAGCCAAAATCAACCTATCATCTTTGGATGATCCCGTTTCACCATAAACTCCAACGCTTTCTCGACTGCATCACATACCCAATATTTTTCTACTCTATGATTCTTTGTGTGTAGGAGTTGGCAATTCTACTCTATGATTCTTTGTGTTTATGTGTTTTTTTCTACTCTATGATTCTTTGTGTGTATGAGTTGGCAATTCTACTCTATGATTCTTTGTGTTTATGTGTTTTTTTCTACTCTATGATTCTTTGTGTTTATGAGTTGGCAATTCTACTCTATGATTCTTTGTGTTTATCTGTTTTTTTCTACTCTATGGTTCTTTCTATTTATGAGTTGGCAATTCTACTCTATGATTCTTTGTGTTTATGTGTTTTTTTCTACTCTATGATTCTTTGTGTTTATGAGTTGGCAATTCTACTCTATGATTCTTTGTGTTTATGAGTTGGCAATTGTACTCTATGATTCTTTGTGTTTGTGTGTTTTAATATAGTCATGTCATTTTTCCTTGCGACTAAACCTTGCTTTTATATAACAGTGGATGAAATATTTCCTTGGAATGATTCTTGCACGAGTGATTCCTGCTGTATATGTATATAATTGAGTGGAGATAGTAGACATTTGGTTATCTATTTAAAGGCATAGGCTGTTACATGCCTTAACATATAATACGCAAAAATGCTTGTCAACGAAATAACAATTTTTTAATGAAAAAAAGAGGGTCAAGTTGCCTGTGGTGATTCCAGTGGCAAGCTGACCAATTTCTTTGTGTTTATGTGTTTTAATATAGTCATACTGACGTAGCGGAAGCTTATAGGAAAGATAGGAACGACACACAAAACCAAAAGCTTGTTGATTCACGAGGAATACCAAGAAATTGATGCGAAAAAGAGAGAAACTCTCAAAATTTTATTCAATAATCAACTGAATGTCTTCTTAGGGTTTACATAGAATATATACCCTAAAAGCATAACTAAAAATAGGAAATAACGTTTTTTTCCAAAAAAAGGAAAAATTCGAAATAAAAGCATAAACTAAAAGTGCTACTCATAAGGAACACGCTCCAACAAACGGAATGCAATACCGAGTTCTATAAATAAAGATATAAATGAAACGAAAATTACTAAAAACGGCAAAAACGGCCTTTTCGAGGCCTAGACGAAGGAATTTGGCTAAAATCCGCTCCCTTAATGATCTTTATATGATAACTATGGTTCTTTGGCCCATTTCGGATAAAGTTAGACTATTCGCACGTAAAAAACGAACCGAGCCAAAATCAGCCTCTCATCTTGGGATGATCCCGTTTCACCATAAACTCCAACGCTTTCTCGACTGCATCACATACCCAATATTTTTGTACTCTATGATTCTTTGTGTTTATGAGTTGGCAATTCTACTCTATGATTCTTTGTGTTTATGTATTTTTTTTCTACTCTATGATTCTTTGTGTTTATGAGTTGGCAATTCTACTCTATGATTCTTTGTGTTTATGAGTTGGCAATTGTACTCTATGATTCTTTGTGTTTGTGTGTTTTAATATAGTCATGTCATTTTTCCTGGCGACTAAATCTTGCTTTTATATAACAGTGGATGAAATATTTCCTTGGAATGATTCTTGCACGAGTGATTCCTGCTGTATATGTATATAATTGAGTGGAGATAGTAGACATTTGGTTATCTATTTAAAGGCTTAGGTTGTTACATGCATTAACATATAATACGCATAAATGCTTGTCAACGAAATAACAATTTTTTAATGAAAAAAAGAGGGTCAAGTTGCCTGTGGTGATTCCAGTGGCAAGCTGACAAATTTCTTTGTGTTTATGTGTTTTAATATAGTCATACTGACGTAGCGGAAGCTTATAGGAAAGATAGGAACGACACACAAAACCAATATCTTGTTGATTCACGAGGAATACCAAGAAATTGATGCGAAAAAGAGAGAAACTCTCAAAATTTTATTCAATAATCAACTGAATGTCTTCTTAGGGTTTACATAGAATATATACCCTAAAAGCATAACTAAAAATAGGAAATAACGTTTTTTTCCAAAAAAGGAAAAATTCAAAATAAAAGCATAAACTAAAAGTGCTACTCATAAGGAACACGCTCCAACAAACGGAATGCAATACCGAGTTCTATAAATAAAGATATAACTGAAAGAAAAATTACGAAAAACGGCAAAAAACGGCCTTTTCGAGGCCTAGACGAAGGAATTTGGCTAAAATCCGCTCCCTTAATGATCTTTATATGATAACTATGGTTCTTTGGCCCATTTCGGATAAAGTTAGACTATTCGCACGTAAAAAACGAAACGAGCCAAAATCAGCCTCTCATCTTGGGATGATCCCGTTTCACCATAAACTCCAACGCTTTCTCGACTGCATCACATACCCAATATTTTTCTACTCTATGATTCTTTTTGTTTATGAGTTGACAATTCTACTCTATGATTCTTTGTGTTTATGTGTTTTTTTCTACTCTATGATTCTTTGTGTTTATGAGTTGGCAATTCTACTCTATGATTCTTTGTGTTTATGAGTTGGCAATTGTACTCTATGATTCTTTGTGTTTGTGTGTTTTAATATAGTCATGTCATTTTTCCTGGCGACTAAATCTTGCTTTTATATAACAGTGGATGAAATATTTCCTTGGAATGATTCTTGCACGAGTGATTCCTGCTGTATATGTATATAATTGAGTGGAGATAGTAGACATTTGGTTATCTATTTAAAGGCTTAGGTTGTTACATGCATTAACATATAATACGCATAAATGCTTGTCAACGAAATAACAATTTTTTAACGAAAAAAAGAGGGTCAAGTTGCCTGTGGTGATTCCAGTGGCAAGCTGACAAATTTCTTTGTGTTTATGTGTTTTAATATAGTCATACTGACGTAGCGGAAGCTTATAGGAAAGATAGGAACGACACACAAAACCAATATCTTGTTGATTCACGAGGAATACCAAGAAATTGATGCGAAAAAGAGAGAAACTCTCAAAATTTTATTCAATAATCAACTGAATGTCTTCTTAGGGTTTACATAGAATATATACCCTAAAAGCATAACTAAAAATAGGAAATAACGTTTTTTTCCAAAAAAGGAAAAATTCAAAATAAAAGCATAAACTAAAAGTGCTACTCATAAGGAACACGCTCCAACAAACGGAATGCAATACCGAGTTCTATAAATAAAGATATAACTGAAAGAAAAATTACGAAAAACGGCAAAAAACGGCCTTTTCGAGGCCTAGACGAAGGAATTTGGCTAAAATCCGCTCCCTTAATGATCTTTATATGATAACTATGGTTCTTTGGCCCATTTCGGATAAAGTTAGACTATTCGCACGTAAAAAACGAAACGAGCCAAAATCAGCCTCTCATCTTGGGATGATCCCGTTTCACCATAAACTCCAACGCTTTCTCGACTGCATCACATACCCAATATTTTTCTACTCTATGATTCTTTTTGTTTATGAGTTGACAATTCTACTCTATGATTCTTTGTGTTTATGTGTTTTTTTCTACTCTATGATTCTTTGTGTTTATGAGTTGGCAATTCTACTCTATGATTCTTTGTGTTTATGAGTTGGCAATTGTACTCTATGATTCTTTGTGTTTGTGTGTTTTAATATAGTCATGTCATTTTTCCTGGCAACTAAATCTTGCTTTTATATAACAGTGGATGAAATATTTCCTTGGAATGATTCTTGCACGAGTGATTCCTGCTGTATATGTATATAATTGAGTGGAGATAGTAGACATTTGGTTATCTATTTAAAGGCTTAGGTTGTTACATGCATTAACATATAATACGCATAAATGCTTGTCAACGAAATAACAATTGTTTAACGAAAAAAAGAGGGTCAAGTTGCCTGTTGTGATTCCAGTGGCAAGCTGACAAATTTCTTTGTGTTTATGTGTTTTAATATAGTCATACTGACGTAGCGGAAGCTTATAGGAAAGATAGGAACGACACACAAAACCAATATCTTGTTGATTCACGAGGAATACCAAGAAATTGATGCGAAAAAGAGAGAAATTCTCAAAATTTTATTCAATAATCAACTGAATGTCTTCTTAGGGTTTACATAGAATATATACCCTAAAAGCATAACTAAAAATAGGAAATAACGTTTTTTCCCAAAAAAGGAAAAATTCAAAATAAAAGCATAAACTAAAAGTGCTACTCATAAGGAACACGCTCCAACAAACGGAATGCAATTCCGAGTTTTATAAATAAAGATATAACTGAAACGAAAATTACTAAAAACGGCAAGAACGACATTTTCGAGGCCTAGACGAAGGAATTTGGCTAAAATCCGCTCCCTTAATGATCTTTATATGATTACTATGGTTCGTTGGCCCTTTTCGGATAAAGTTAGACTATTCGCAAGTCAAAACGAACCGAGCCAAAATCAACCTATCATCTTTGGATGATCCCGTTTCACCATAAACTCCAACGCTTTCTCGACTGCATCACATACCCAATATTTTTCTACTCTATGATTCTTTGTGTGTAGGAGTTGGCAATTCTACTCTATGATTCTTTGTGTTTATGTGTTTTTTTCTACTCTATGATTCTTTGTGTGTATGAGTTGGCAATTCTACTCTATGATTCTTTGTGTTTATGTGTTTTTTTCTACTCTATGATTCTTTGTGTTTATGAGTTGGCAATTCTACTCTATGATTCTTTGTGTTTATCTGTTTTTTTCTACTCTATGATTCTTTCTGTTTATGAGTTGGCAATTCTACTCTATGATTCTTTGTGTTTATGTGTTTTTTTCTACTCTATGATTCTTTGTGTTTATGAGTTGGCAATTCTACTCTATGATTCTTTGTGTTTATGAGTTGGCAATTGTACTCTATGATTCTTTGTGTTTGTGTGTTTTAATATAGTCATGTCATTTTTCCTTGCGACTAAACCTTGCTTTTATATAACAGTGGATGAAATATTTCCTTGGAATGATTCTTGCACGAGTGATTCCTGCTGTATATGTATATAATTGAGTGGAGATAGTAGACATTTGGTTATCTATTTAAAGGCATAGGCTGTTACATGCCTTAACATATAATACGCATAAATGCTTGTCAACGAAATAACAATTTTTTAATGAAAAAAAGAGGGTCAAGTTGCCTGTGGTGATTCCAGTGGCAAGCTGACCAATTTCTTTGTGTTTATGTGTTTTAATATAGTCATACTGACGTAGCGGAAGCTTATAGGAAAGATAGGAACGACACACAAAACCAAAAGCTTGTTGATTCACGAGGAATACCAAGAAATTGATGCGAAAAAGAGAGAAACTCTCAAAATTTTATTCAATAATCAACTGAATGTCTTCTTAGGGTTTACATAGAATATATACCCTAAAAGCATAACTAAAAATAGGAAATAACGTTTTTTTCCAAAAAAGGAAAAATTCGAAATAAAAGCATAAACTAAAAGTGCTACTCATAAGGAACACGCTCCAACAAACGGAATGCAATACCGAGTTCTATAAATAAAGATATAACTGAAACGAAAATTACTAAAAACGGCAAAAACGGCCTTTTCGAGGCCTAGACGAAGGAATTTGGCTAAAATCCGCTCCCTTAATGATCTTTATATGATAACTATGGTTCTTTGGCCCATTTCGGATAAAGTTAGACTATTCGCACGTAAAAAACGAACCGAGCCAAAATCAGCCTCTCATCTTGGGATGATCCCGTTTCACCATAAACTTCAACGCTTTCTCGACTGCATCACATACCCAATATTTTTGTACTCTATGATTCTTTGTGTTTATGAGTTGGCAATTCTACTCTATGATTCTTTGTGTTTATGTATTTTTTTTCTACTCTATGATTCTTTGTGTTTATGAGTTGGCAATTCTACTCTATGATTCTTTGTGTTTATGAGTTGGCAATTGTACTCTATGATTCTTTGTGTTTGTGTGTTTTAATATAGTCATGTCATTTTTCCTGGCGACTAAATCTTGCTTTTATATAACAGTGGATGAAATATTTCCTTGGAATGATTCTTGCACGAGTGATTCCTGCTGTATATGTATATAATTGAGTGGAGATAGTAGACATTTGGTTATCTATTTAAAGGCTTAGGTTGTTACATGCATTAACATATAATACGCATAAATGCTTGTCAACGAAATAACAATTTTTTAACGAAAAAAAGAGGGTCAAGTTGCCTGTGGTGATTCCAGTGGCAAGCTGACAAATTTCTTTGTGTTTATGTGTTTTAATATAGTCATACTGACGTAGCGGAAGCTTATAGGAAAGATAGGAACGACACACAAAACCAATATCTTGTTGATTCACGAGGAATACCAAGAAATTGATGCGAAAAAGAGAGAAACTCTCAAAATTTTATTCAATAATCAACTGAATGTCTTCTTAGGGTTTACATAGAATATATACCCTAAAAGCATAACTAAAAATAGGAAATAACGTTTTTTTCCAAAAAAGGAAAAATTCAAAATAAAAGCATAAACTAAAAGTGCTACTCATAAGGAACACGCTCCAACAAACGGAATGCAATACCGAGTTCTATAAATAAAGATATAACTGAAACGAAAATTACTAAAAACGGCAAAAACGGCCTTTTCGAGGCCTAGACGAAGGAATTTGGCTAAAATCCGCTCCCTTAATGATCTTTATATGATAACTATGGTTCTTTGGCCCATTTCGGATAAAGTTAGACTATTCGCACGTAAAAAACGAACCGAGCCAAAATCAGCCTCTCATCTTGGGATGATCCCGTTTCACCATAAACTCCAACGCTTTCTCGACTGCATCACATACCCAGTATTTTTCTACTCTATGATTCTTTTTGTTTATGAGTTGACAATTCTACTCTATGATTCTTTGTGTTTATGTGTTTTTTTCTACTCTATGATTCTTTGTGTTTATGAGTTGGCAATTCTACTCTATGATTCTTTGTGTTTATGAGTTGGCAATTGTACTCTATGATTCTTTGTGTTTGTGTGTTTTAATATAGTCATGTCATTTTTCCTGGCGACTAAATCTTGCTTTTATATAACAGTGGATGAAATATTTCCTTGGAATGATTCTTGCACGAGTGATTCCTGCTGTATATGTATATAATTGAGTGGAGATAGTAGACATTTGGTTATCTATTTAAAGACTTAGGTTGTTACATGCATTAACATATAATACGCATAAATGCTTGTCAACGAAATAACAATTTTTTAACGAAAAAAAGAGGGTCAAGTTGCATGTGGTGATTCCAGTGGCAAGCTAACAAATTTCTTTGTGTTTATGTGTTTTAATATAGTCATACTGACGGAGCGGAAGCTTATAGGAAAGATAGGAACGACACACAAAACCAATATCTTGTTGATTCACGAGGAATACCAAGAAATTGATGCGAAAAAGAGAGAAACTCTCAAAATTTTATTCAATAATCAACTGAATGTCTTCTTAGGGTTTACATAGAATATATACCCTAAAAGCATAACTAAAAATAGGAAATAACGTTTTTTTTTCCAAAAAAGGAAAAATTCAAAATAAAAGCACAAACTAAAAGTGCTACTCATAAGGAACGTGCTCCAACAAACGTAATGCAATTCCGAGTTATATAAATAAAGATATAACTGAAACGAAAATTACTAAAAATGGCAAGAACGACCTTTTCGAGGCCTAGACGAAGGAATTTGGCTAAAATCCGCTCCCTTAATGATCTTTATATGATTACTATGGTTCGTTGGCCCGTTTCGGATAAAGTTAGACTATTCGCACGTCAAAACGAACCGAGCCAAAATCAACCTATCATCTTGGGATGATCCCGTTTCACCATAAACTCCAACGCTTTCTCAACTGCATCACTTACCCAATATTTTTCTACTCTATGATTCTTTGTGTGTATGAGTTGGCAATTCTACTCTATGATTCTTTGTGTTTATGTGTTTTTTTCTACTCTATGATTCTTTGTGTGTATGAGTTGGCAATTCTACTCTATGATTCTTTGTGTTTATGTGTTTTTTTCTACTCTATGATTCTTTGTGTTTATGAGTTGGCAATTCTACTATATGATTCTTTGTGTTTATGTGTTTTTTTCTACTCTATGATTCTTTGTGTTTATGAGTTGGCAATTCTACTCTATGATTCTTTGTGTTTATGAGTTGGCAATTGTACTCTATGATTCTTTGTGTTTGTGTGTTTTAATATAGTCATGTCATTTTTCCTGGCGACTAAATCTTGCTTTTATATAACAGTGGATGAAATATTTCCTTGGAATGATTCTTGCACGAGTGATTCCTGCTGTATATGTATATAATTGAGTGGAGATAGTAGACATTTGGTTATCTATTTAAAGGCTTAGGTTGTTACATGCATTAACATATAATACGCATAAATGCTTGTCAATGAAATAACAATTTTTTAACGAAAAAAAGAGGGTCAAGTTGCCTGTTGTGATTCCAGTGGCAAGCTGACAAAGTTCTTTGTGTTTATGTGTTTTAATATAGTCATACTGACGTAGCGGAAGCTTATAGGAAAGATAGGAACGACACACAAAACCAATATCTTGTTGATTCACGAGGAATACCAAGAAATTGATGCGAAAAAGAGAGAAACTCTCAAAATTTTATTCAATAATCAATTGAATGTCTTCTTAGGGTTTACATAGAATATATACCCTAAAAGCATAACTAAAAATAGGAAATAACGTTTTTTTCCAAAAAAGGAAAAATTCAAAATAAAAGCATAAACTAAAAGTGCTACTCATAAGGAACGTGCTCCAACAAACGGAATGCAATTCCGAGTTATATAAATAAAGATATAACTGAAACGAAAATTACTAAAAATAGCAAGAACGACCTTTTCGAGGCCTAGACGAAGGAATTTGGCTAAAATCCGCTCCCTTAATGATCTTTATATGATTACTATGGTTCGTTGGCCCGTTTCGGATAAAGTTAGACTATTCGCACGTCAAAACGAACCGAGCCAAAATCAACCTATCATCTTGGGATGATCCCGTTTCACCATAAACTCCAACGCTTTCTCAACTGCATCACTTACCCAATATTTTTCTACTCTATGATTCTTTGTGTGTATGAGTTGGCAATTCTACTCTATGATTCTTTGTGTTGATGTGTTTTTTTCTACTCTATGATTCTTTGTGTATGAGTTGGCAATTCTACTCTATGATTCTTTGTGTTTATGTGTTTTTTTCTACTCTATGATTCTTTGTGTTTATGAGTTGGCAATTCTACTATATGATTATTTGTGTTTATGTGTTTTTTTCTACTCTATGATTCTTTTTGTTTATGAGTTGGCAATTCTACTCTATGATTCTTTGTGTTTATGTGTTTTTTTCTACTCTATGATTCTTTGTGTTTATGAGTTGGCAATTCTACTCTATGATTCTTTGTGTTTATGAGTTGGCAATTGTACTCTATGATTCTTTGTGTTTGTGTGTTTTAATATAGTCATGTCATTTTTCCTGGCGACTAAATCTTGCTTTTATATAATAGTGGATGAAATATTTCCTTGGAATGATTCTTGCACGAGTGATTCCTGCTGTATATGTATATAATTGAGTGGAGATAGTAGACATTTGGTTATCTATTTAAAGGCTTAGGTTGTTACATGCATTAACATATAATACGCATAAATGCTTGTCAATGAAATAACAATTTTTTAACGAAAAAAAGAGGGTCAAGTTGCCTGTTGTGATTCCAGTGGCAAGCTGACAAATTTCTTTGTGTTTATGTGTTTTAATATAGTCATACTGACGTAGCGGAAGCTTATAGGAAAGATAGGAACGACACACAAAACCAATATCTTGTTGATTCACGAGGAATACCAAGAAATTGATGCGAAAAATAGAGAAACTCTCAAAATTTTATTCAATAATCAACTGAATGTCTTCTTAGGGTTTACATAGAATATATACCCTAAAAGCTTAACTAAAAATAGGAAATAAAGTTTTTTTCCAAAAAAGGAAAAATTCAAAATAAAAGCATAAACTAAAAGTGCTACTCATAAGGAACATGCTCCAACAAACGGAATGCAATTCCGAGTTTTATAAATAAAGATATAACTGAAACGAAAATTACTAAAAATGGCAAGAACGACCTTTTCGAGTCCTAGACGAAGGAATTTGGCTAAAATCCGCTCCCTTAATGATCTTTATATGATTACTATGGTTCGTTGGCCCGTTTCGGATAAAGTTAGACTATTCGCACGTCAAAACGAACCGAGCCAAAATCAACCTATCATCTTGGGATGATCCCGTTTCACCATAAACTCCAACGCTTTCTCGACTGCATCACATACCCAATATTTTTCTACTCTATGATTCTTTGTGTGTATGAGTTGGCAATTCTACTCTATGATTCTTTGTGTTTATGTGTTTTTTTCTACTCTATGATTCTTTGTGTGTATGAGTTGGCAATTCTACTCTATGATTCTTTGTGTTTATGTGTTTTTTTCTACTCTATGATTCTTTGTGTTTATGAGTTGGCAATTCTACTATATGATTCTTTGTGTTTATGTGTTTTTTTCTACTCTATGATTCTTTTTGTTTATGAGTTGACAATTCTACTCTATGATTCTTTGTGTTTATGTGTTTTTTTCTACTCTATGATTCTTTGTGTTTATGAGTTGGCAATTCTACTCTATGATTCTTTGTGTTTATGAGTTGGCAATTGTACTCTATGATTCTTTGTGTTTGTGTGTTTTAATATAGTCATGTCATTTTTCCTGGCGACTAAATCTTGCTTTTATATAACAGTGGATGAAATATTTCCTTGGAATGATTCTTGCACGAGTGATTCCTGCTGTATATGTATATAATTGAGTGGAGATAGTAGACATTTGGTTATCTATTTAAAGGCTTAGGTTGTTACATGCATTAACATATAATACGCATAAATGCTTGTCAACGAAATAACAATTTTTTAACGAAAAAAATAGGGTCAAGTTGCATGTGGTGATTCCAGTGGCAAGCTGACAAATTTCTTTGTGTTTATGTGTTTTAATATAGTCATACTGACGTAGCGGAAGCTTATAGGAAAGATAGGAACGACACACAAAACCAATATCTTGTTGATTCACGAGGAATACCAAGAAATTGGTGCGAAAAAGAGAGAAACTCTCAAAATTTTATTCAATAATCAACTGAATGTCTTGTTAGGGTTTACATAGAATATATACCCTAAAAGCATAACTAAAAATAGGAAATAACGTTTTTTTTCCAAAAAAGGAAAAATTCAAAATAAAAGCATAAACTAAAAGTGCTACTCATAAGGAACGTGCTTCAACAAACGGAATGCAATTCCGAATTTTATAAATAAAGATATAACTGAAACGAAAATTACTAAAAATGGCAAGAACGACCTTTTCGAGGCCTAGACGAAGGAATTTGGCTAAAATCCGCTCACTTAATGATCTTTATATGATTACTATGGTTCGTTGGCCCGTTTCGGATAAAGTTAGACTATTTGCACGTCAAAACGAACCGAGCCAAAATCAACCTATCATCTTGGGATGATCCCGTTTCACCATAAACTCCAACGCTTTCTCGACTGCATCACATACCCAATATTTTTCTACTCTATGATTCTTTGTGTGTATGAGTTGGCAATTCTACTCTATGATTCTTTGTGTTTATGTGTTTTTTTTCTACTCTATGATTCTTTGTGTGTATGAGTTGGCAATTCTACTCTATGATTGTTTGTGTTTATGTGTTTTTTTCTACTCTATGATTCTTTGTGTTTATGAGTTGGCAATTCTACTATATGATTCTTTGTGTTTATGTGTTTTTTTCTACTCTATGATTCTTTTTGTTTATGAGTTGGCAATTCTACTCTATGATTCTTTGTGTTTATGTGTTTTTTTCTACTCTATGATTCTTTGTGTTTATGAGTTGGCAATTCTACTCTATGATTCTTTGTGTTTATGAGTTGGCAATTGTACTCTATGATTCTTTGTGTTTGTGTGTTTTAATATAGTCATGTCATTTTTCCTGGCGACTAAATCTTGCTTATATATAACAGTGGATGAAATATTTCCTTGGAATGATTCTTGCACGAGTGATTCCTGCTGTATATGTATATAATTGAGTGGAGATAGTAGACATTTGGTTATCTATTTAAAGGCTTAGGTTGTTACATGCATTAACATATAATACGCATAAATGCTTGTCAACGAAATAACAATTTTTTAACGAAAAAAAGAGGGTCAAGTTGCCTGTGGTGATTCCAGTGGCAAGCTGACAAATTTCTTTGTGTTTATGTGTTTTAATATAGTCATACTGACGTAGCGGAAGCTTATAGGAAAGATAGGAACGACACACAAAATCAAGATCTTGTTGATTCACGAGGAATACCAAGAAATTGATGCGAAAAAGAGAGAAACTCTCAAAATTTTATTCAATAATCAACTGAATGTCTTCTTAGGGTTTACATAGAATATATACCCTAAAAGCATAACTAAAAATAGGAAATAACGTTTTTTTCCAAAAAAGGAAAAATTCAAAATGAAAGCATAAACTAAAAGTGCAACTCATAAGGAACACGCTCCAACAAACGGAATGCAATTCCGAGTTTTATAAATAAAGATATAACTTAAACGAAAATTACTAAAAATGGCAAGAACGACCTTTTCGAGGCCTAGACGAAGGAAATTGGCTAAAATCCGCTCCCTTAATGATCTTTATATGATTACAATGGTTCGTTGGCCCGTTTCGGATAAAGTTAGACTATTCGCACGTCAAAACAAACCGAGCCAAAATCAACCTATCATCTTGGGATGATCCCGTTTCACCATAAACTCCAACGTTTTCTCGACTGCATCACATACCCAATATTTTTCACTCTATGATTCTTTGTGTGTATGAGTTGGCAATTCTACTCTATGATTCTTTGTGTTTATGTGTTTTTTTCTACTCTATGATTCTTTGTGTTTATGAGTTGGCAATTCTACTCTATGATTCTTTGTGTTTATGAGTTGGCAATTGTACTCTATGATTCTTTGTGTTTGTGTGTTTTAATATAGTCATGTCATTTTTCCTGGCGACTAAATCTTGCTTATATATAACAGTGGATGAAATATTTCCTTGGAATGATTCTTGCACGAGTGATTCCTGCTGTATATGTATATAATTGAGTGGAGATAGTAGACATTTGGTTATCTATTTAAAGGCTTAGGTTGTTACATGCATTAACATATAATACGCATAAATGCTTGTCAACGAAATAACAATTTTTTAACGAAAAAAAGAGGGTCAAGTTGCCTGTGGTGATTCCAGTGGCAAGCTGACAAATTTCTTTGTGTTTATGTGTTTTAATATAGTCATACTGACGTAGCGGAAGCTTATAGGAAAGATAGGAACGACACACAAAATCAATATCTTGTTGATTCACGAGGAATACCAAGAAATTGATGCGAAAAAGAGAGAAACTCTCAAAATTTTATTCAATAATCAACTGAATGTCTTCTTAGGGTTTACATAGAATATATACCCTAAAAGCATAACTAAAAATAGGAAATAACGTTTTTTTCCAAAAAAGGAAAAATTCAAAATAAAAGCATAAACTAAAAGTGCTACTCATAAGGAACACGCTCCAACAAACGGAATGCAATTCCGAGTTTTATAAATAAAGATATAACTTAAACGAAAATTACTAAAAATGGCAAGAACGACCTTTTCGAGGCCTAGACGAAGGAATTTGGCTAAAATCCGCTCCCTTAATGATCTTTATATGATTACTATGGTTCGTTGGCCCGTTTCGGATAAAGTTAGACTATTCGCACGTCTAAACAAACCGAGCCAAAATCAACCTATCATCTTGGGATGATCCCGTTTCACCATAAACTCCAACGTTTTCTCGACTGCATCACATACCCAATATTTTTCACTCTATGATTCTTTGTGTGTATGAGTTGGCAATTCTACTCTATGATTCTTTGTGTTTATGTGTTTTTTTTCTACTCTATGATTCTTTGTGTTTATGAGTTGGCAATTCTACTCTATGATTCTTTGTGTTTATGAGTTGGCAATTGTACTCTATGATTCTTTGTGTTTGTGTGTTTTAATATAGTCATGTCATTTTTCCTGGCGACTAAATCTTGCTTATATATAACAGTGGATGAAATATTTCCTTGGAATGATTCTTGCACGAGTGATTCCTGCTGTATATGTATATAATTGAGTGGAGATAGTAGACATTTGGTTATCTATTTAAAGGCTTAGGTTGTTATATGCATTAACATATAATACGCATAAATGCTTGTCAACGAAATAACAATTTTTTAACGAAAAAAAGAGGGTCAAGTTGCCTGTGGTGATTCCAGTGGCAAGCTGACAAATTTCTTTGTGTTTATGTGTTTTAATATAGTCATACTGACGTAGCGGAAGCTTATAGGAAAGATAGGAACGACACACAAAACCAATATCTTGTTGATTCACGAGGAATACCAAGAAATTGATGCGAAAAAGAGAGAAACTCTCAAAATTTTATTCAATAATCAACTGAATGTCTTCTTAGGGTTTACATAGAATATATACCCTAAAAGCATAACTAAAAATAGGAAATAACGTTTTTTTCCAAAAAAGGAAAAATTCAAAATAAAAGCATAAACTAAAAGTGCTACTCATAAGGAACACGCTCCAACAAACGGAATGCAATTCCGAGTTTTATAAATAAAGATATAACTTAAACGAAAATTACTAAAAATAGCAAGAACGACCTTTTCGAGGCCTAGACGAAGGAATTTGGCTAAAATCCGCTCCCTTAATGATCTTTATATGATTACTATGGTTCGTTGGCCCGTTTCGGATAAAGTTAGACTATTCGCACGTCAAAACAAACCGAGCCAAAATCAACCTATCATCTTGGGATGATCCAGTTTCACCATAAACTCCAACGCTTTCTCGACTGCATCACATACCCAATATTTTTCTACTCTATGATTCTTTGTGTGTATGAGTTGGCAATTCTACTCTATGATTCTTTGTGTTTATGTGTTTTTTTCTACTCTATGATTCTTTGTGTTTATGAGTTGGCAATTCTACTCTATGATTCTTTGTGTTTATGAGTTGGCAATTGTACTCTATGATTCTTTGTGTTTGTGTGTTTTAATATAGTCATGTCATTTTTCATGGCGACTAAATCTTGCTTATATATAACAGTGGATGAAATATTTCCTTGGAATGATTCTTGCACGAGTGATTCCTGCTGTATATGTATATAATTGAGTGGAGATAGTAGACATTTGGTTATCTATTTAAAGGCTTAGGTTGTTACATGCATTAACATATAATACACATAAATGCTTGTCAACGAAATAACAATTTTTTAACGAAAAAAAGAGGGTCAAGTTGCCTGTGGTGATTCCAGTGGCAAGCTGACAAATTTCTTTGTGTTTATGTGTTTTAATATAGTCATACTGACGTAGCGGAAGCTTATAGGAAAGATAGGAACGACACACAAAACCAATATCTTGTTGATTCACGAGGAATACCAAGAAATTGATGCGAAAAAGAGAGAAACTCTCAAAATTTTATTCAATAATCAACTGAATGTCTTCTTAGGGTTTACATAGAATATATACCCTAAAAGCATAACTAAAAATAGGAAATAACGTTTTTTTCCAAAAAAGGAAAAATTCAAAATAAAAGCATAAACTAAAAGTGCTACTCATAAGGAACACGCTCCAACAAACGGAATGCAATTCCGAGTTTTATAAATAAAGATATAACTTAAACGAAAATTACTAAAAATGGCAAGAACGACCTTTTCGAGGCCTAGACGAAGGAATTTGGCTAAAATCCGCTCCCTTAATGATCTTTATATGATTACTATGGTTCGTTGGCCCGTTTCGGATAAAGTTAGACTATTCGCACGTCAAAACAAACCGAGCCAAAATCAACCTATCATCTTGGGATGATCCCGTTTCACCATAAACTCCAACGCTTTCTCGACTGCATCACATACCCAATATTTTTCTACTCTATGATTCTTTGTGTGTATGAGTTGGCAATTCTACTCTATGATTCTTTGTGTTTATGTGTTTTTTTATACTCTATGATTCTTTGTGTTTATGAGTTGGCAATTCTACTCTATGATTCTTTGTGTTTATGAGTTGGCAATTGTACTCTATGATTCTTTGTGTTTGTGTGTTTTAATATAGTCATGTCATTTTTCCTGGCGACTAAATCTTGCTTATATATAACAGTGGATGAAATATTTCCTTGGAATGATTCTTGCACGAGTGATTCCTGCTGTATATGTATATAATTGAGTGGAGATAGTAGACATTTGGTTATCTATTTAAAGGCTTAGGTTGTTACATGCATTAACATATAATACGCATAAATGCTTGTCAACGAAATAACAATTTTTTAACGAAAAAAAGAGGGTCAAGTTGCCTGTGGTGATTGCAGTGGCAAGCTGACAAATTTCTTTGTGTTTATGTGTTTTAATATAGTCATACTGACGTAGCGGAAGCTTATAGGAAAGATAGGAACGACACACAAAACCAATATCTTGTTGATTCACGAGGAATACCAATAAATTGATGCGAAAAAGAGAGAAACTCTCAAAATTTTATTCAATAATCAACTGAATGTCTTCTTAGGGTTTACATAGAATATATACCCTAAAAGCATAACTAAAAATAGGAAATAACGTTTTTTTCCAAAAAAGGAAAAATTCAAAATAAAAGCATAAACTAAAAGTGCTACTCATAAGGAACACGCTCCAACAAACGGAATGCAATTCCGAGTTTTATAAATAAAGATATAACTTAAACGAAAATTACTAAAAATGGCAAGAACGACCTTTTCGAGGCCTAGACGAAGGAATTTGGCTAAAATCCGCTCCCTTAGTGATCTTTATATGATTACTATGGTTCGTTGGCCCGTTTCGGATAAAGTTAGACTATTCGCACGTCAAAACAAACCGAGCCAAAATCAACCTATCATCTTGGGATGATCCCGTTTCACCATAAACTCCAACGCTTTCTCGACTGCATCACATACCCAATATTTTTCTACTCTATGATTCTTTGTGTGTATGAGTTGGCAATTCTACTCTATGATTCTTTGTGTTTATGTGTTTTTTTCTACTCTATGATTCTTTGTGTGTATGAGTTGGCAATTCTACTCTATGATTGTTTGTGTTTATGTGTTTTTTTCTACTCTATGATTCTTTGTGTTTATGAGTTGGCAATTCTACTCTATGATTCTTTGTGTTTATGTGTTTTTTTCTACTATATGATTCTTTTTGTTTATGAGTTGGCAATTCTACTCTATGATTCTTTGTGTTTATGTGTTTTTTTCTACTCTATGATTCTTTGTGTTTATGAGTTGGCAATTCTACTCTATGATTCTTTGTGTTTATGAGTTGGCAATTGTACTCTATGATTCTTTGTGTTTGTGTGTTTTAGTATAGTCATGTCATTTTTCCTGGCGACTAAATCTTGCTTTTATATAACAGTGGATGAAATATTTCCTTGGAATGATTCTTGCACGAGTGATTCCTGCTGTATATGTATATAATTGAGTGGAGATAGTAGACATTTGGTTATCTATTTAAAGGCTTATGTTGTTACATGCATTAACATATAATACGCATAAATGCTTGTCAACGAAATAACAATTTTTTAACGAAAAAAAGAGGGTCAAGTTGCCTGTGGTGATTCCATTGGCAAGCTGACAAATTTCTTTGTGTTTATGTGTTTTAATATAGTCATACTGACGTAGCGGAAGCTTATAGGAAAGATAGGAACGACACACAAAACCAAAAGCTTGTTGATTCACGAGGAATACCAAGAAATTGATGCGAAAAAGAGAGAAACTCTCAAAATTTTATTCAATAATTAACTGAATGTCTTCTTAGGGTTTACATAGAATATATACCCTAAAAGCATAACTAAAAATAGGAAATAACGTTTTTTTCCAAAAAAGGAAAAATTCAAAATAAAAGCATAAACTAAAAGTGCTACTCATAAGGAACACGCTCCAACAAACGGAATGCAATTCCGAGTTTTATAAATAAAGATATAACTGAAACGAAAATTACTAAAAACGGCAAGAACGACATTTTCGAGGCCTAGACGAAGGAATTTGGCTAAAATCCGCTCCCTTAATGATCTTTATATGATTACTATGGTTCGTTGGCCCGTTTCGGATAAAGTTAGACTATTCGCACGTCAAAACGAACCGAGCCAAAATCAACCTATCATCTTGGGATGATCCCGTTTCACCATAAACTCCAACGCTTTCTCGACTGCATCACATACCCAATATTTTTCTACTCTATGATTCTTTGTGTGTAGGAGTTGGCAATTCTACTCTATGATTCTTTGTGTTTATGTGTTTTTTTCTACTCTATGATTCTTTGTGTGTATGAGTTGGCAATTCTACTCTATGATTCTTTGTGTTTATGTGTTTTTTTCTACTCAATGATTCTTTGTGTTTATGAGTTGGCAATTCTACTCTATGATTCTTTGTGTTTATCTGTTTTTTTCTACTCTATGATTCTTTTTGTTTATGAGTTGGGAATTCTACTCTATGATTCTTTGTGTTTATGTGTTTTTTTCTAATCTATGATTCTTTGTGTTTATGAGTTGGTAATTCTACTCTATGATTCTTTGTGTTTATGAGTTGGCAATTGTACTCTGTGATTCTTTGTGTTTGTGTGTTTTAATATAGTCATGTCATTTTTCCTTGCGACTAAACCTTGCTTTTATATAACAGTGGATGAAATATTTCCTTGGAATGATTCTTGCACGAGTGATTCCTGCTGTATATGTATATAATTGAGTGGAGATAGTAGACATTTGGTTATCTATTTAAAGGCATAGGCTGTTACATGCCTTAACATATAATACGCATAAATGCTTGTCAACGAAATAACAATTTTTTAATGAAAAAAAGAGGGTCAAGTTGCCTGTGGTGATTCCAGTGGCAAGCTGACCAATTTCTTTGTGTTTATGTGTTTTAATATAGTCATACTGACGTAGCGGAAGCTTATAGGAAAGATAGGACCAACACACAAAATCAAAAGCTTGTTGATTCACGAGGAATACCAAGAAATTGATGCGAAAAAGAGAGAAACTCTCAAAATTTTATTCAATAATCAACTGAATGTCTTCTTAGGGTTTACATAGAATATATACCCTAAAAGCATAACTAAAAATAGGAAATAACGTTTTTTTCCAAAAAAGGAAAAATTCGAAATAAAAGCATAAACTAAAAGTGCTACTCATAAGGAACACGCTCCAACAAACGAAATGCAATACCGAGTTCAATAAATAAAGATATAACTGAAACGAAAATTACTAAAAACGGCAAAAACGGCCTTTTCGAGGCCTAGACGAAGGAATTTGGCTAAAATCCACTCCCTTAATGATCTTTATATGATAACTATGGTTCTTTGGCCCATTTCGGATAAAGTTAGACTATTCGCACGTAAAAAACGAACCGAGCCAAAATCAACCTATCATCTTGGGATGATCCCGTTTCACCATAAACTCCAACGCTTTCTCGACTGCATCACATACCCAATATTTTTCTACTCTATGATTCTTTGTGTGTATGAGTTGGCAATTCTACTCTATGATTCTTTGTGTTTATGTGTTTTTTTCTACTCTATGATTCTTTGTGTGTATGAGTTGGCAATTCTACTCTATGATTGTTTGTGTTTATGTGTTTTTTTCTACTCTATGATTCTTTGTGTTTATGAGTTGGCAATTCTACTCTATGATTCTTTGTGTTTATGTGTTTTTTTCTACTATATGATTCTTTTTGTTTATGAGTTGGCAATTCTACTCTATGATTCTTTGTGTTTATGTGTTTTTTTCTACTCTATGATTCTTTGTGTTTATGAGTTGGCAATTCTACTCTATGATTCTTTGTGTTTATGAGTTGGCAATTGTACTCTATGATTCTTTGTGTTTGTGTGTTTTAGTATAGTCATGTCATTTTTCCTGGCGACTAAATCTTGCTTTTATATAACAGTGGATGAAATATTTCCTTGGAATGATTCTTGCACGAGTGATTCCTGCTGTATATGTATATAATTGAGTGGAGATAGTAGACATTTGGTTATCTATTTAAAGGCTTATGTTGTTACATGCATTAACATATAATACGCATAAATGCTTGTCAACGAAATAACAATTTTTTAACGAAAAAAAGAGGGTCAAGTTGCCTGTGGTGATTCCATTGGCAAGCTGACAAATTTCTTTGTGTTTATGTGTTTTAATATAGTCATACTGACGTAGCGGAAGCTTATAGGAAAGATAGGAACGACACACAAAACCAAAAGCTTGTTGATTCACGAGGAATACCAAGAAATTGATGCGAAAAAGAGAGAAACTCTCAAAATTTTATTCAATAATTAACTGAATGTCTTCTTAGGGTTTACATAGAATATATACCCTAAAAGCATAACTAAAAATAGGAAATAACGTTTTTTTCCAAAAAAGGAAAAATTCAAAATAAAAGCATAAACTAAAAGTGCTACTCATAAGGAACACGCTCCAACAAACGGAATGCAATTCCGAGTTTTATAAATAAAGATATAACTGA
Source organism: Linaria vulgaris (assembly GCA_948329865.1). Classification (NCBI taxonomy): domain Eukaryota; kingdom Viridiplantae; phylum Streptophyta; class Magnoliopsida; order Lamiales; family Plantaginaceae; genus Linaria; species Linaria vulgaris. The sequence continues at coordinate 4,458,702 of OX415253.1, read as the reverse complement.
AACGAAAATTACTAAAAACGGCAAGAACGACATTTTCGAGGCCTAGACGAAGGAATTTGGCTAAAATCCGCTCCCTTAATGATCTTTATATGATTACTATGGTTCGTTGGCCCGTTTCGGATAAAGTTAGACTATTCGCACGTCAAAACGAACCGAGCCAAAATCAACCTATCATCTTGGGATGATCCCGTTTCACCATAAACTCCAACGCTTTCTCGACTGCATCACATACCCAATATTTTTCTACTCTATGATTCTTTGTGTGTAGGAGTTGGCAATTCTACTCTATGATTCTTTGTGTTTATGTGTTTTTTTCTACTCTATGATTCTTTGTGTGTATGAGTTGGCAATTCTACTCTATGATTCTTTGTGTTTATGTGTTTTTTTCTACTCAATGATTCTTTGTGTTTATGAGTTGGCAATTCTACTCTATGATTCTTTGTGTTTATCTGTTTTTTTCTACTCTATGATTCTTTTTGTTTATGAGTTGGGAATTCTACTCTATGATTCTTTGTGTTTATGTGTTTTTTTCTAATCTATGATTCTTTGTGTTTATGAGTTGGTAATTCTACTCTATGATTCTTTGTGTTTATGAGTTGGCAATTGTACTCTGTGATTCTTTGTGTTTGTGTGTTTTAATATAGTCATGTCATTTTTCCTTGCGACTAAACCTTGCTTTTATATAACAGTGGATGAAATATTTCCTTGGAATGATTCTTGCACGAGTGATTCCTGCTGTATATGTATATAATTGAGTGGAGATAGTAGACATTTGGTTATCTATTTAAAGGCATAGGCTGTTACATGCCTTAACATATAATACGCATAAATGCTTGTCAACGAAATAACAATTTTTTAATGAAAAAAAGAGGGTCAAGTTGCCTGTGGTGATTCCAGTGGCAAGCTGACCAATTTCTTTGTGTTTATGTGTTTTAATATAGTCATACTGACGTAGCGGAAGCTTATAGGAAAGATAGGACCAACACACAAAATCAAAAGCTTGTTGATTCACGAGGAATACCAAGAAATTGATGCGAAAAAGAGAGAAACTCTCAAAATTTTATTCAATAATCAACTGAATGTCTTCTTAGGGTTTACATAGAATATATACCCTAAAAGCATAACTAAAAATAGGAAATAACGTTTTTTTCCAAAAAAGGAAAAATTCGAAATAAAAGCATAAACTAAAAGTGCTACTCATAAGGAACACGCTCCAACAAACGAAATGCAATACCGAGTTCAATAAATAAAGATATAACTGAAACGAAAATTACTAAAAACGGCAAAAACGGCCTTTTCGAGGCCTAGACGAAGGAATTTGGCTAAAATCCACTCCCTTAATGATCTTTATATGATAACTATGGTTCTTTGGCCCATTTCGGATAAAGTTAGACTATTCGCACGTAAAAAACGAACCGAGCCAAAATCAGCCTCTCATCTTGGGATGATCCCGTTTCACCATAAACTCCAACGCTTTCTCGACTGCATCACATACCCAATATTTTTCTACTCTATGATTCTTTGTGTTTATGAGTTGGCAATTCTACTCTATGATTCTTTGTGTTTATGTATTTTTTTCTACTCTATGATTCTTTGTGTTTATGAGTTGGCAATTCTACTCTATGATTCTTTGTGTTTATGAGTTGGCAATTGTACTCTATGATTCTTTGTGTTTGTGTGTTTTAATATAGTCATGTCATTTTTCCTGGCGACTAAATCTTGCTTTTATATAACAGTGGATGAAATATTTCCTTGGAATGATTCTTGCACGAGTAATTCCTGCTGTATATGTATATAATTGAGTGGAGATAGTAGACATTTGGTTATCTATTTAAAGGCTTAGGTTGTTACATGCATTAACATATAATACGCATAAATGCTTGTCAACGAAATAACAATTTTTAACGAAAAAAACAGGGTCAAGTTGCCTGTGGTGATTGCAGTGGCAAGCTGACAAATTTCTTTGTGTTTATGTGTTTTAATATAGTCATACTGACGTAGCGGAAGCTTATAGGAAAGATAGGAACGACACACAAAACCAATATCTTGTTGATTCACGAGGAATACCAAGAAATTGATGCGAAAAAGAGAGAAACTCTCAAAATTTTATTCAATAATCAACTGAATGTCTTCTTAGGGTTTACATAGAATATATACCCTAAAAGCATAACTAAAAATAGGAAATAACGTTTTTTTCCAAAAAAGGAAAAATTCAAAATAAAAGCATAAACTAAAAGTGCTACTCATAAGGAACACGCTCCAACAAACGGAATGCAATTCCGAGTTTTATAAATAAAGATATAACTTAAACGAAAATTACTAAAAATGGCAAGAACGACCTTTTCGAGGCCTAGACGAAGGAATTTGGCTAAAATCCGCTCCCTTAATGATCTTTATATGATTACTATGGTTCGTTGGCCCGTTTCGGATAAAGTTAGACTATTCGCACGTCAAAACAAACCGAGCCAAAATCAACCTATCATCTTGGGATGATCCCGTTTCACCATAAACTCCAACGCTTTCTCGACTGCATCACATACCCAATATTTTTCTACTCTATGATTCTTTGTGTGTATGAGTTGGCAATTCTACTCTATGATTCTTTGTGTTTATGTGTTTTTTTCTACTCTATGATTCTTTGTGTTTATGAGTTGGCAATTCTACTCTATGATTCTTTGTGTTTATGAGTTGGCAATTGTACTCTATGATTCTTTGTGTTTGTGTGTTTTAATATAGTCATGTTATTTTTCCTGGCGACTAAATCTTGCTTATATATAACAGTGGATGAAATATTTCCTTGGAATGATTCTTGCACGAGTGATTCCTGCTGTATATGTATATAATTGAGTGGAGATAGTAGACATTTGGTTATCTATTTAAAGGCTTAGGTTGTTACATGCATTAACATATAATACGCATAAATGCTTGTCAACGAAATAACAATTTTTTAACGAAAAAAAGAGGGTCAAGTTGCCTGTGGTGATTGCAGTGGCAAGCTGACAAATTTCTTTGTGTTTATGTGTTTTAATATAGTCATACTGACGTAGCGGAAGCTTATAGGAAAGATAGGAACGACACACAAAACCAATATCTTGTTGATTCACGAGGAATACCAAGAAATTGATGCAAAAAAGAGAGAAACTCTCAAAATTTTATTCAATAATCAACTGAATGTCTTCTTAGGGTTTACATAGAATATATACCCAAAAAGCATAACTAAAAATAGGAAATAACGTTTTTTTCCAAAAAAGGAAAAATTCAAAATAAAAGCATAAACTAAAAGTGCTACTCATAAGGAACACGCTCCAACAAACGGAATGCAATTCCGAGTTTTATAAATAAAGATATAACTTAAACGAAAATTACTAAAAATGGCAAGAACGACCTTTTTGAGGCCTAGACGAAGGAATTTGGCTAAAATCCGCTCCCTTAATGATCTTTATATGATTACTATGGTTCGTTGGCCCGTTTCGGATAAAGTTAGACTATTCGCACGTCAAAACAAATCGAGCCAAAATCAACCTATCATCTTGGGATGATCCCGTTTCACCATAAACTCCAACGCTTTCTCGACTGCATCACATACCCAATATTTTTCTACTCTATGATTCTTTGTGTGTATGAGTTGGCAATTCTACTCTATGATTCTTTGTGTTTATGTGTTTTTTTCTACTCTATGATTCTTTGTGTTTATGTGTTTTTTTCTACTATATGATTCTTTTTGTTTATGAGTTGGCAATTCTACTCTATGATTCTTTGTGTTTATGTGTTTTTTTCTACTCTATGATTCTTTGTGTTTATGTGTTTTTTTCTACTCTATGATTCTTTTTGTTTATGAGTTGGCAATTCTACTCTATGATTCTTTGTGTTTATGTGTTTTTTTTCTACTCTATGATTCTTTGTGTTTATGAGTTGGCAATTCTACTCTATGATTCTTTGTGTTTATGAGTTGGCAATTGTACTCTATGATTCTTTGTGTTTGTGTGTTTTAATATAGTCATGTCATTTTTCCTGGCGACTAAATCTTGCTTTTATATAACAGTGGATGAAATATTTCCTTGGAATGATTCTTGCACGAGTGATTCCTGCTGTATATGTATATAATTGAGTGGAGATAGTAGACATTTGGTTATCTATTTAAAGGCTTATGTTGTTACATGCATTAACATATAATACGCATAAATGCTTGTCAACGAAATAACAATTTTTTAACGAAAAAAAGAGGGTCAAGTTGCCTATGGTGATTCCAGTGGCAAGCTGACAAATTTCTTTGTGTTTATGTGTTTTAATATAGTCATACTGACGTAGCGGAAGCTTATAGGAAAGATAGGAACGACACACAAAACCAAAAGCTTGTTGATTCACGAGGAATACCAAGAAATTGATGCGAAAAAGAGAGAAACTCTCAAAATTTTATTCAATAATCAACTGAATGTCTTCTTAGGGTTTACATAGAATATATACCCTAAAAGCATAACTAAAAATAGGAAATAACGTTTTTTTCCAAAAAAGGAAAAATTCAAAATAAAAGCATAAACTAAAAGTGCTACTCATAAGGATCACGCTCCAACAAACGGAATGCAATTCCGAGTTTTATAAATAAAGATATAACTTAAACGAAAATTACTAAAAATGGCAAGAACGACCTTTTCGAGGCCTAGACGAAGGAATTTGGCTAAAATCCGCTCCCTTAATGATCTTTATATGATTACTATGGTTCGTTGGCCCGTTTCGGATAAAGTTAGACTATTCGCACGTCAAAACAAACCGAGCCAAAATCAACCTATTATCTTGGGATGATCCCGTTTCACCATAAACTCCAACGCTTTCTCGACTGCATCACATACCCAATATTTTTCTACTCTATGATTCTTTGTGTGTATGAGTTGGCAATTCTACTCTATGATTCTTTGTGTTTATGTGTTTTTTTCTACTCTATGATTCTTTGTGTGTATGAGTTGGCAATTCTACTCTATGATTCTTTGTGTTTATGTGTTTTTTTCTACTCTATGATTCTTTGTGTTTATGAGTTGGCAATTCTATTCTATGATTCTTTGTGTTTATGTGTTTTTTTCTACTCTATGATTCTTTTTGTTTATGAGTTGGCAATTCTACTCTATGATTCTTTGTGTTTATGTGTTTTTTTCTACTCTATGATTCTTTGTGTTTATGAGTTGGCAATTCTACTCTATGATTCTTTGTGTTTATGAGTTGGAAATTGTACTCTATGATTCTTTGTGTTTGTGTGTTTTAATATAGTCATGTCATTTTTCCTTGCGACTAAACCTTGCTTTTATATAACAGTGGATGAAATATTTCCTTGGAATGATTCTTGCACGAGTGATTCCTGCTGTATATGTATATAATTGAGTGGAGATAGTAGACATTTGGTTATCTATTTAAAGGCATAGGCTGTTACATGCCTTAACATATAATACGCATAAATGCTTGTCAACGAAATAACAATTTTTTAACGAAAAAAAGAGGGTCAAGTTGCCTGTGGTGATTCCAGTGGCAAGCTGACCAATTTCTTTGTGTTTATGTGTTTTAATATAGTCATACTGACGTAGCGGAAGCTTATAGGAAAGATAGGAACGACACACAAAACCAAAAGCTTGTTGATTCACGAGGAATACCAAGAAATTGATGCGAAAAAGAGAGAAACTCTCAAAATTTTATTCAATAATCAACTGAATGTCTTCTTAGGGTTTACATAGAATATATACCCTAAAAGCATAACTAAAAATAGGAAATAACGTTTTTTTCCAAAAAAGGAAAAATTCGAAATAAAAGCATAAACTAAAAGTGCTACTCATAAGGAACACGCTCCAACAAACGGAATGCAATACCGAGTTCTATAAATAAAGATATAACTGAAACGAAAATTACTAAAAACGGCAAAACGGCCTTTTCAAGGCCTAAACGAAGGAATTTGGCTAAAATTCGCTCCCTTAATGATCTTTATATTATTACTATGGTTTGTTGGCCCGTTTCGGATAAAGTTAGACTATTCGCACGTCAAAACGAACCGAGCCAAAATCAACCTATCATCTTGGGATGATCCCGTTTCACCTTAAACTCCAACGCTTTCTCGACTGCATCACATACCCAATATTTTTCTACTCTATGATTCTTTGTGTGTAGGAGTTGGCAATTCTACTCTATGATTCTTTGTGTTTATGTGTTTTTTTCTACTCTATGATTCTTTGTGTGTATGAGTTGGCAATTCTACTGTACGATTCTTTTTGTTTATGTGTTTTTTTTCTACTCTATGATTCTTTGTGTTTATGAGTTGGCAATTCTACTCTATGATTCTTTGTGTTTATCTGTTTTTTTCTACTATATGATTCTTTCTGTTTATGAGTTGGCAATTCTACTCTATGATTCTTTGTGTTTATGTGTTTTTTTCTACTCTATGATTCTTTGTGTTTATGAGTTGGCAATTCTACTCTATGATTCTTTGTGTTTATGAGTTGGCAATTGTACTCTATGATTCTTTGTGTTTGTGTGTTTTAATATAGTCATGTCATTTTTCCTCGCGACTAAACTTTGCTTTTATATAACAGTGGATGAAATATTTCCTTGGAATGATTCTTGCACGAGTGATTCCTGCTGTATATGTATATAATTGAGTGGAGATAGTAGACATTTGGTTATCTATTTAAAGGCATAGGCTGTTACATGCCTTAACATATAATACACATAAATGCTTGTCAACGAAATAACAATTTTTTAATGAAAAAAAGAGGGTCAAGTTGCCTATGGTGATTCCAATGGCAAGCTGACCAATTTCTTTGTGTTTATGTGTTTTAATATAGTCATACTGACGTAGCGGAAGCTTATAGGAAAGATAGGAACGACACACAAAACCAAAAGCTTGTTGATTCACGAGGAATACCAAGAAATTGATGCGAAAAAGAGAGAAACTCTCAAAATTTTATTCAATAATCAACTGAATGTCTTCTTAGGGTTTACATAGAATATATACCCTAAAAGCATAACTAAAAATAGGAAATAACGTTTTTTTCCAAAAAAGGAAAAATTCGAAATAAAAGCATAAACTAAAAGTGCTACTCATAAGGAACACGCTCCAACAAACGGAATGCAATACCGAGTTCTATAAATAAAGATATAACTTAAACGAAAATTACTAAAAACGGCAAAACGGCCTTTTCGAGGCCTAGACGAAGGAATTTGGCTAAAATCCGCTCCCTTAATGATCTTTATATGATTACTATGGTTCGTTGGCCCGTTTCGGATAAAGTTAGACTATTCGCACGTCAAAACAAACCAAGCCAAAAACAACCTATCATCTTGGGATGATCCCGTTTCACCATAAACTCCAACGCTTTCACCATTGCATCACATACCCAATATTTTTCTACTCTATGATTCTTTGTGTGTATGAGTTGGCAATTCTACTCTATGATTCTTTGTGTTTATGTGTTTTTTTCTACTCTATGATTCTTTGTGTGTATGAGTTGGCAATTCTACTCTATGATTCTTTGTGTTTATGTGTTTTTTTCTAATCTATGATTCTTTGTGTTTATGAGTTGGCAATTCTACTCTATGATTCTTTGTGTTTATGTGTTTTTTTCTACTCTATGATTCTTTTTGTTTATGAGTTGGCAATTCTACTCTATGATTTTTTGTGTTTATGTGTTTTTTTCTACTCTATGATTCTTTGTGTTTATGAGTTGGCAATTCTACTCTATGATTGTTTGTGTTTATGAGTTGGCAATTGTACTCTATGATTCTTTGTGTTTGTGTGTTTTAATATAGTCATGTCATTTTTCCTGGCGACTAAATCTTGCTTTTATATAACAGTGGATGAAATATTTCCTTGGAATGATTCTTGCACGAGTGATTCCTGCTGTATATGTATATAATTGAGTGGAGATAGTAGACATTTGGTTATCTATTTAAAGGCTTATGTTGTTACATGCATTAACATATAATACGCATAAATGCTTGTCAACGAAATAACAATTTTTTAACGAAAAAAAGAGGGTCAAGTTGCCTATGGTGATTCCAGTGGCAAGCTGACAAATTTCTTTGTGTTTATGTGTTTTAATATAGTCATACTGACGTAGCGGAAGCTTATAGGAAAGATAGGAACGACACACAAAACCAAAAGCTTGTTGATTCACGAGGAATACCAAGAAATTGATGCGAAAAAGAGAGAAACTCTCAAAATTTTATTCAATAATCAACTGAATGTCTTCTTAGGGTTTACATAGAATATATACCCTAAAAGCATAACTAAAAATAGGAAATAACGTTTTTTTCCAAAAAAGGAAAAATTCAAAATAAAAGCATAAACTAAAAGCGCTACTCATAAGGATCACGCTCCAACAAACGGAATGCAATTCCGAGTTTTATAAATAAAGATATAACTTAAACGAAAATTACTAAAAATGGCAAGAACGACCTTTTCGAGGCCTAGACGAAGGAATTTGGCTAAAATCCGCTCCCTTAATGATCTTTATATGATTACTATGGTTCGTTGGCCCGTTTCGGATAAAGTTAGACTATTCGCACGTCAAAACAAACCGAGCCAAAATCAACCTATTATCTTGGGATGATCCCGTTTCACCATAAACTCCAACGCTTTCTCGACTGCATCACATACCCAATATTTTTCTACTCTATGATTCTTTGTGTGTATGAGTTGGCAATTCTACTCTATGATTCTTTGTGTTTATGTGTTTTTTTCTACTCTATGATTCTTTGTGTGTATGAGTTGGCAATTCTACTCTATGATTCTTTGTGTTTATGTGTTTTTTTCTACTCTATGATTCTTTGTGTTTATGAGTTGGCAATTCTATTCTATGATTCTTTGTGTTTATGTGTTTTTTTCTACTCTATGATTCTTTTTGTTTATGAGTTGGCAATTCTACTCTATGATTCTTTGTGTTTATGTGTTTTTTTCTACTCTATGATTCTTTGTGTTTATGAGTTGGCAATTCTACTCTATGATTCTTTGTGTTTATGAGTTGGAAATTGTACTCTATGATTCTTTGTGTTTGTGTGTTTTAATATAGTCATGTCATTTTTCCTTGCGACTAAACCTTGCTTTTATATAACAGTGGATGAAATATTTCCTTGGAATGATTCTTGCACGAGTGATTCCTGCTGTATATGTATATAATTGAGTGGAGATAGTAGACATTTGGTTATCTATTTAAAGGCATAGGCTGTTACATGCCTTAACATATAATACGCATAAATGCTTGTCAACGAAATAACAATTTTTTAACGAAAAAAAGAGGGTCAAGTTGCCTGTGGTGATTCCAGTGGCAAGCTGACCAATTTCTTTGTGTTTATGTGTTTTAATATAGTCATACTGACGTAGCGGAAGCTTATAGGAAAGATAGGAACGACACACAAAACCAAAAGCTTGTTGATTCACGAGGAATACCAAGAAATTGATGCGAAAAAGAGAGAAACTCTCAAAATTTTATTCAATAATCAACTGAATGTCTTCTTAGGGTTTACATAGAATATATACCCTAAAAGCATAACTAAAAATAGGAAATAACGTTTTTTTCCAAAAAAGGAAAAATTCGAAATAAAAGCATAAACTAAAAGTGCTACTCATAAGGAACACGCTCCAACAAACGGAATGCAACACCGAGTTCTATAAATAAAGATATAACTGAAACGAAAATTACTAAAAACGGCAAAACGGCCTTTTCAAGGCCTAAACGAAGGAATTTGGCTAAAATTCGCTCCCTTAATGATCTTTATATTATTACTATGGTTTGTTGGCCCGTTTCGGATAAAGTTAGACTATTCGCACGTCAAAACGAACCGAGCCAAAATCAACCTATCATCTTGGGATGATCCCGTTTCACCATAAACTCCAACGCTTTCTCGACTGCATCACATACCCAATATTTTTCTACTCTATGATTCTTTGTGTGTAGGAGTTGGCAATTCTACTCTATGATTCTTTGTGTTTATGTGTTTTTTTCTACTCTATGATTCTTTGTGTGTATGAGTTGGCAATTCTACTGTATGATTCTTTTTGTTTATGTGTTTTTTTCTACTCTATGATTCTTTGTGTTTATGAGTTGGCAATTCTACTCTATGATTCTTTGTGTTTATCTGTTTTTTTCTACTCTATGATTCTTTCTGTTTATGAGTTGGCAATTCTACTCTATGATTCTTTGTGTTTATGTGTTTTTTTCTACTCTATGATTCTTTGTGTTTATGAGTTGGCAATTCTACTCTATGATTCTTTGTGTTTATGAGTTGGCAATTGTACTCTATGATTCTTTGTGTTTGTGTGTTTTAATATAGTCATGTCATTTTTCCTCGCGACTAAACTTTGCTTTTATATAACAGTGGATGAAATATTTCCTTGGAATGATTCTTGCACGAGTGATTCCTGCTGTATATGTATATAATTGAGTGGAGATAGTAGACATTTGGTTATCTATTTAAAGGCATAGGCTGTTACATGCCTTAACATATAATACACATAAATGCTTGTCAACGAAATAACAATTTTTTAATGAAAAAAAGAGGGTCAAGTTGCCTATGGTGATTCCAATGGCAAGCTGACCAATTTCTTTGTGTTTATGTGTTTTAATATAGTCATACTGACGTAGCGGAAGCTTATAGGAAAGATAGGAACGACACACAAAACCAAAAGCTTGTTGATTCACGAGGAATACCAAGAAATTGATGCGAAAAAGAGAGAAACTCTCAAAATTTTATTCAATAATCAACTGAATGTCTTCTTAGGGTTTACATAGAATATATACCCTAAAAGCATAACTAAAAATAGGAAATAACGTTTTTTTCCAAAAAAGGAAAAATTCAAAATAAAAGCATAAACTAAAAGTGCTACTCATAAGGAACACGCTCCAACAAACGGAATGCAATACCGAGTTCTATAAATAAAGATATATCTGAAACGAAAATTACTAAAAACGGCAAGAACGACATTTTCGAGGCCTAGACGAAGGAATTTGGCTAAAATCCGCTCCCTTAATAATCTTTATATGATAACTATGGTTCTTTGGCCCATTTCGGATAAAGTTAGACAATTCGCACGTAAAAAACGAACCGAGCCAAAATCAGCCTCTCATCTTGGGATGATCCCGTTTCACCATAAACTCCAACGCTTTCTCGACTGCATCACATACCCAATATTTTTGTACTCTATGATTCTTTGTGTTTATGAGTTGGCAATTCTACTTTATGATTCTTTGTGTTTATGTATTTTTTTCTACTCTATGATTCTTTGTGTTTATGAGTTGGCAATTCTACTCTATGATTCTTTGTGTTTATGAGTTGGCAATTGTACTCTATGATTCTTTGTGTTTGTGTGTTTTAATATAGTCATGTCATTTTTCCTGGCGACTAAATCTTGCTTTTATATAACAGTGGATGAAATATTTCCTTGGAATGATTCTTGCACGAGTAATTCCTGCTGTATATGTATATAATTGGGTGGAGATAGTAAGACATTTGGTTATCTATTTAAAGGCTTAGTTTTGTTACATGCATTAACATATAATACGCATAAATGCTTGTCAACGAAATAACAATTTTTTAACGAAAAAAAGAGGGTCAAGTTGCCTGTGGTGATTCCAGTGGCAAGCTGATAAATTTCTTTGTGTTTATGTGTTTTAATATAGTCATACTGACGTAGCGGAAGCTTATAGGAAAGATAGGAACGACACACAAAACCAATATCTTGTTGATTCACGAGGAATACCAAGAAATTGATGCGCAAAAGAGAGAAATTCTCAAAATTTTATTCAATAATCAACTGAATGTCTTCTTAGGATTTACATACAATATATACCCTAAAAGCATAACTAAAAATTGGAAATAACGTTTTTTTCCAAAAAAGGAAAAATTCGAAATAAAAGCATAAACTAAAAGTGCTACTCATAAGGAACACGCTCCAACAAACGGAATGCAATACCGAGTTCTATAAATAAAGATATAACTGAAACGAAAATTACTAAAAACGGCAAAACGGCCTTTTCAAGGCCTAAACGAAGGAATTTGGCTAAAATTCGCTCCCTTAATGATCTTTATATTATTACTATGGTTTGTTGGCCCGTTTCGGATAAAGTTAGACTATTCGCACGTCAAAACGAACCGAGCCAAAATCAACCTATCATCTTGGGATGATCCCGTTTCACCATAAACTCCAACGCTTTCTCGACTGCATCACATACCCAATATTTTTCTACTCTATGATTCTTTGTGTGTAGGAGTTGGCAATTCTACTCTATGATTCTTTGTGTTTATGTGTTTTTTTCTACTCTATGATTCTTTGTGTGTATGAGTTGGCAATTCTACTGTATGATTCTTTTTGTTTATGTGTTTTTTTCTACTCTATGATTCTTTGTGTTTATGAGTTGGCAATTCTACTCTATGATTCTTTGTGTTTATCTGTTTTTTTCTACTCTATGATTCTTTCTGTTTATGAGTTGGCAATTCTACTCTATGATTCTTTGTGTTTATGTGTTTTTTTCTACTCTATGATTCTTTGTGTTTATGAGTTGGCAATTCTACTCTATGATTCTTTGTGTTTATGAGTTGGCAATTGTACTCTATGATTCTTTGTGTTTGTGTGTTTTAATATAGTCATGTCATTTTTCCTCGCGACTAAACTTTGCTTTTATATAACAGTGGATGAAATATTTCCTTGGAATGATTCTTGCACGAGTGATTCCTGCTGTATATGTATATAATTGAGTGGAGATAGTAGACATTTGGTTATCTATTTAAAGGCATAGGCTGTTACATGCCTTAACATATAATACACATAAATGCTTGTCAACGAAATAACAATTTTTTAATGAAAAAAAGAGGGTCAAGTTGCCTATGGTGATTCCAATGGCAAGCTGACCAATTTCTTTGTGTTTATGTGTTTTAATATAGTCATACTGACGTAGCGGAAGCTTATAGGAAAGATAGGAACGACACACAAAACCAAAAGCTTGTTGATTCACGAGGAATACCAAGAAATTGATGCGAAAAAGAGAGAAACTCTCAAAATTTTATTCAATAATCAACTGAATGTCTTCTTAGGGTTTACATAGAATATATACCCTAAAAGCATAACTAAAAATAGGAAATAACGTTTTTTTCCAAAAAAGGAAAAATTCAAAATAAAAGCATAAACTAAAAGTGCTACTCATAAGGAACACGCTCCAACAAACGGAATGCAATACCGAGTTCTATAAATAAAGATATATCTGAAACGAAAATTACTAAAAACGGCAAGAACGACATTTTCGAGGCCTAGACGAAGGAATTTGGCTAAAATCCGCTCCCTTAATAATCTTTATATGATAACTATGGTTCTTTGGCCCATTTCGGATAAAGTTAGACAATTCGCACGTAAAAAACGAACCGAGCCAAAATCAGCCTCTCATCTTGGGATGATCCCGTTTCACCATAAACTCCAACGCTTTCTCGACTGCATCACATACCCAATATTTTTGTACTCTATGATTCTTTGTGTTTATGAGTTGGCAATTCTACTTTATGATTCTTTGTGTTTATGTATTTTTTTCTACTCTATGATTCTTTGTGTTTATGAGTTGGCAATTCTACTCTATGATTCTTTGTGTTTATGAGTTGGCAATTGTACTCTATGATTCTTTGTGTTTGTGTGTTTTAATATAGTCATGTCATTTTTCCTGGCGACTAAATCTTGCTTTTATATAACAGTGGATGAAATATTTCCTTGGAATGATTCTTGCACGAGTAATTCCTGCTGTATATGTATATAATTGGGTGGAGATAGTAAGACATTTGGTTATCTATTTAAAGGCTTAGTTTTGTTACATGCATTAACATATAATACGCATAAATGCTTGTCAACGAAATAACAATTTTTTAACGAAAAAAAGAGGGTCAAGTTGCCTGTGGTGATTCCAGTGGCAAGCTGATAAATTTCTTTGTGTTTATGTGTTTTAATATAGTCATACTGACGTAGCGGAAGCTTATAGGAAAGATAGGAACGACACACAAAACCAATATCTTGTTGATTCACGAGGAATACCAAGAAATTGATGCGAAAAAGAGAGAAACTCTCAAAATTTTATTCAATAATCAACTGAATGTCTTCTTAGGGTTTACATAGAATATATACCCTAAAAGCATAACTAAAAATTGGAAATAACGTTTTTTTCCAAAAAAGGAAAAATTCAAAATAAAAGCATAAACTAAAAGTGCTACTCATAAGGAACATGCTCCAACAAACGGAATGCAATTCCGAGTTTTATAAATAAAGATATAACTGAAACGAAAATTACTAAAAATGGCAAGAACGCCTTTTCGAGGCCTAGACGAAGGAATTTGGCTAAAATCCGCTCTCTTAATGATCTTTATATGATTACTATGGTTCGTTGGCCCGTTTCGGATAAAGTTAGACTATTCGCACGTCAAAACGAACCGAGCCAAAATCAACCTATCATCTTGGGATGATCCCGTTTCACCATAAACTCCAACGCTTTCTCGACTGCATCACATACCCAATATTTTTCTACTCTATGATTCTTTGTGTGTAGGAGTTGGCAATTCTACTCTATGATTCTTTGTGTTTATGTGTTTTTTTCTACTCTATGATTCTTTGTGTGTATGAGTTGGCAATTCTACTCTATGATTCTTTGTGTTTATGTGTTTTTTTCTACTCTATGATTCTTTGTGTTTATGAGTTGGCAATTCTACTATATGATTATTTGTGTTTATGTGTTTTTTTCTATTCTATGATTCTTTTTGTTTATGAGTTGGCAATTCTACTCTATGATTCTTTGTGTTTATGTGTTTTTTTCTACTCTATGATTCTTTGTGTTTATGAGTTGGCAATTCTACTCTATGATTCTTTGTGTTTATGAGTTGGCAATTGTACTCTATGATTCTTTGTGTTTGTGTGTTTTAATATAGTCATGTCATTTTTCCTGGCGACTAAATCTTGCTTTTATATAACAGTGGATGAAATATTTCCTTGGAATGATTCTTGCACGAGTAATTCCTGCTGTATATGTATATAATTGGGTGGAGATAGTAGACATTTGGTTATCTATTTAAAGGCTTAGGTTGTTACATGCATTAACATATAATACGCATAAATGCTTGTCAACGAAATAACAATTTTTTAACGAAAAAAAGAGGGTCAAGTTGCCTGTGGTGATTCCAGTGGCAAGCTGATAAATTTCTTTGTGTTTATGTGTTTTAATATAGTCATACTGACGTAGCGGAAGCTTATAGGAAAGATAGGAACGACACACAAAACCAATATCTTGTTGATTCACGAGGAATACCAAGAAATTGATGCGAAAATGAGAGAAACTCTCAAAATTTTATTCAATAATCAACTGAATGTCTTCTTAGGGTTTACATAGAATATATACCCTAAAAGCATAACTAAAAATTGGAAATAACGTTTTTTTCCAAAAAAGGAAAAATTCAAAATAAAAGCATAAACTAAAAGTGCTACTCATAAGGAACATGCTCCAACAAACGGAATGCAATTCCGAGTTTTATAAATAAAGATATAACTGAAACGAAAATTACTAAAAATGGCAGGAACGACCTTTTCGAGGCCTAGACGAAGGAATTTGGCTAAAATCCGCTCTCTTAATGATCTTTATATGATTACTATGGTTCGTTGGCCCGTTTCGGATAAAGTTAGACTATTCGCACGTCAAAACGAACCGAGCCAAAATCAACCTATCATCTTGGGATGATCCCGTTTCACCATAAACTCCAACGCTTTCTCGACTGCATCACATACCCAATATTTTTCTACTCTATGATTCTTTGTGTGTATGAGTTGGCAATTATACTCTATGATTCTTTGTGTTTATGTGTTTTTTTCTACTCTATGATTCTTTGTGTGTATGAGTTGGCAATTCTACTCTATGAATCTTTGTGTTTATGTGTTTTTTTCTACTCTATGATTCTTTGTGTTTATGAGTTGGCAATTCTACTATATGATTCTTTGTGTTTATGTGTTTTTTTCTACTCTATGATTCTTTTTGTTTATGAGTTGGCAATTCTACTCTATGATTCTTTGTGTTTATGTGTTTTTTTCTACCCTATGATTCTTTGTGTTTATGAGTTGGCAATTCTACTCTATGATTCTTTGTGTTTATGAGTTGGCAATTGTACTCTATGATTCTTTGTGTTTGTGTGTTTTAATATAGTCATGTCATTTTTCCTGGCGACTAAATCTTGCTTTTATATAACAGTGGATGAAATATTTCCTTGGAATGATTCTTGCACGAGTAATTCCTGCTGTATATGTATATAATTGGGTGGAGATAGTAGACATTTGGTTATCTATTTAAAGGCTTAGGTTGTTACATGCATTAACATATAATACGCATAAATGCTTGTCAACGAAATAACATTTTTTTAACGAAAAAAAGAGGGTCAAGTTGCCTGTGGTGATTCCAGTGGCAAGCTGATAAATTTCTTTGGGTTTATGTGTTTTAATATAGTCATACTGACGTAGCGGAAGCTTATAGGAAAGATAGGAACGACACACAAAACCAATATCTTGTTGATTCACGAGGAATACCAAGAAATTGATGCGAAAAAGAGAGAAACTCTCAAAATTTTATTCAATAATCAACTGAATGTCTTCTTAGGGTTTACATAGAATATATACCCTAAAAGCATAACTAAAAATTGGAAATAACGTTTTTTTCCAAAAAAGGAAAAATTCAAAATAAAAGCATAAACTAAAAGTGCTACTCATAAGGAACATGCTCCAACAAACGGAATGCAATTCCGAGTTTTATAAATAAAGATATAACTGAAACGAAAATTACTAAAAATGGCAAGAACGACCTTTTCGAGGCCTAGACGAAGGAATTTGGCTAAAATCCGCTCTCTTAATGATCTTTATATGATTACTATGGTTCGTTGGCCCGTTTCGGATAAAGTTAGACTATTCGCACGTCAAAACGAACCGAGCCAAAATCAACCTATCATCTTGGGATGATCCCGTTTCACCATAAACTCCAACGCTTTCTCGACTGCATCACATACCCAATATTTTTCTACTCTATGATTCGTTGTGTGTATGAGTTGGCAATTCTACTCTATGATTCTTTGTGTTTATGTGTTTTTTTCTACTCTATGATTCTTTGTGTGTATGAGTTGGCAATTCTACTCTATGATTCTTTGTGTTTATGTGTTTTTTTCTACTCTATGATTCTTTGTGTTTATGAGTTGGCAATTCTACTATATGATTCTTTGTGTTTATGTGTTTTTTTCTACTCTATGATTCTTTTTGTTTATGAGTTGGCAATTCTACTCTATGATTCTTTGTGTTTATGTGTTTTTTTCTACTCTATGATTCTTTGTGTTTATGAGTTGGCAATTCTACTCTATGATTCTTTGTGTTTATGAGTTGGCAATTGTACTCTATGATTCTTTGTGTTTGTGTGTTTTAATATAGTCATGTCATTTTTCCTGGCGACTAAATCTTGCTTTTATATAACAGTGGATGAAATATTTCCTTGGAATGATTCTTGCACGAGTGATTCCTGCTGTATATGTATATAATTGAGTGGAGATAGTAGACATTTGGTTATCTATTTAAAGGCTTAGGTTGTTACATGCATTAACATATAATACGCATAAATGCTTGTCAACGAAATAACAATTTTTTAACGAAAAAAAGAGGGTCAAGTTGCTTGTGGTGATTCCAGTGGCAAGCTGACAAATTTCTTTGTGTTTATGTGTTTTAATATAGTCATACTGACGTAGCGGAAGCTTATAGGAAAGATAGGAACGACACACAAAACCAATATCTTGTTGATTCACGAGGAATACCAAGAAATTGATGCGAAAAAGAGAGAAACTCTCAAAATTTTATTCAATAATCAACTGAATGTCTTCTTAGGGTTTACATAGAATATATACCCTAAAAGCATAACTAAAAATAGAAAATAACGTTTTTTTCCAAAAAAGGAAAAATTCAAAATAAAAGCATAAACTAAAAGTGCTACTCATAAGGAACACGCTCCAACAAACGGAATGCAATTCCGAGTTTTATAAATAAAGATATAACTTAAACGAAAATTACTAAAAATGGCAAGAACGACCTTTTCGGGGCCTAGACGAAGGAATTTGGCTAAAATCCGCTCCCTTAATGATCTTTATATGATTACTATGGTTCGTTGGCCCGTTTCGTATAAAGTTAGACTATTCGCACGTCAAAACAAACCGAGCCAAAATCTACCTATCATCTTGGGATGATCCCGTTTCACCATAAACTCCAACGCTTTCTCGACTGCATCACATACCCAATATTTTTCTACTCTATGATTCTTTGTGTGTATGAGTTGGCATTTCTACTCTATGATTCTTTGTGTTTATGTGTTTTTTTTCTACTCTATGATTCTTTGTGTTTATGTGTTTTTTTCTACTCTATGATTCTTTTTGTTTATGAGTTGGCAATTCTACTCTATGATTCTTTGTGTTTATGTGTTTTTTTCTACTCTATGATTCTTTGTGTTTATGAGTTGGCAATTCTACTCTATGATTCTTTGTGTTTATGAGTTGGCAATTGTACTCTATGATTCTTTGTGTTTGTGTGTTTTAATATAGTCATGTCATTTTTCCTGGCGACTAAATCTTGCTTTTATATAACAGTGGATGAAATATTTCCTTGGAATGATTCTTGCACGAGTGATTCCTGCTGTATATGTATATAATTGAGTGGAGATAGTAGACATTTGGTTATCTATTTAAAGGCTTAGGTTGTTACATGCATTAACATATAATACGCATAAATGCTTGTCAACGAAATAACAATTTTTTAACGAAAAAAAGAGGGTCAAGTTGCCTGTGGTGATTCCAGTGGCAAGCTGACAAATTTCTTTGTGTTTATGTGTTTTAATATAGTCATACTGACGTAGCGGAAGCTTATAGGAAAGATAGGAACGACACACAAAACCAATATCTTGTTGATTCACGAGGAATACCAAGAAATTGATGCGAAAAAGAGAGAAACTCTCAAAATTTTATTCAATAATCAACTGAATGTCTTCTTAGGGTTTACATAGAATATATACCCTAAAAGCATAACTAAAAATAGAAAATAACGTTTTTTTCCAAAAAAGGAAAAATTCAAAATAAAAGCATAAACTAAAAGTGCTACTCATAAGGAACACGCTCCAACAAACGGAATGCAATTCCGAGTTTTATAAATAAAGATATAACTTAAACGAAAATTACTAAAAATGGCAAGAACGACCTTTTCGGGGCCTAGACGAAGGAATTTGGCTAAAATCCGCTCCCTTAATGATCTTTATATGATTACTATGGTTCGTTGGCCCGTTTCGTATAAAGTTAGACTATTCGCACGTCAAAACAAACCGAGCCAAAATCTACCTATCATCTTGGGATGATCCCGTTTCACCATAAACTCCAACGCTTTCTCGACTGCATCACATACCCAATATTTTGCTACTCTATGATTCTTTGTGTGTATGAGTTGGCATTTCTACTCTATGATTCTTTGTGTTTATGTGTTTTTTTTCTACTCTATGGTTCTTTGTGTGTATGAGTTGGCAATTCTACTCCATGATTCTTTGTGTTTATGTGTTTTTTTCTACTCTATGATTCTTTGTGTTTATGAGTTGGCAATTCTACTATATGATTCCTTGTGTTTATGTGTTTTTTTCTACTCTATGATTCTTTTTGTTTATGAGTTGGCAATTCTACTCTATGATTCTTTGTGTTTATGTGTTTTTTTCTACTCTATGATTCTTTGTGTTTATGAGTTGGCAATTCTACTCTATGATTCTTTGTGTTTATGAGTTGGCAATTGTACTCTATGATTCTTTGTGTTTGTGTGTTTTAATATAGTCATGTCATTTTTCCTGGCGACTAAATCTTGCTTTTATATAACAGTGGATGAAATATTTCCTTGGAATGATTCTTGCACGAGTGATTCCTGCTGTATATGTATATAATTGAGTGGAGATAGTAGACATTTGGTTATCTATTTAAAGGCTTAGGTTGTTACATGCATTAACATATAATACGCATAAATGCTTGTCAACGAAATAACAATTTTTTAACGAAAAAAAGAGGGTCAAGTTGCCTGTGGTGATTCCAGTGGCAAGCTGACAAATTTCTTTGTGTTTATGTGTTTTAATATAGTCATACTGACGTAGCGGAAGCTTATAGGAAAGATAGGAACGACACACAAAACCAATATCTTGTTGATTCACGAGGAATACCAAGAAATTGATGCGAAAAATAGAGAAACTCTCAAAATTTTATTCAATAATCAACTGAATGTCTTCTTAGGGTTTACATAGAATATATACCCTAAAAGCATAACTAAAAATAGAAAACAACGTTTTTTTCCAAAAAAGGAAAAATTCAAAATAAAAGCATAAACTAAAAGTGCTACTCATAAGGAACACGCTCCAACAAACGGAATGCAATTCCGAGTTTTATAAATAAAGATATAACTTAAACGAAAATTACTAAAAATGGCAAGAACGACCTTTTCGGGGCCTAGACGAAGGAATTTGGCTAAAATCCGCTCCCTTAATGATCTTTATATGATTACTATGGTTCGTTGGCCCGTTTCGTATAAAGTTAGACTATTCGCACGTCAAAACAAACCGAGCCAAAATCTACCTATCATCTTGGGATGATCCCGTTTCACCATAAACTCCAACGCTTTCTCGACTGCATCACATACCCAATATTTTTCTACTCTATGATTCTTTGTGTGTATGAGTTGGCATTTCTACTCTATGATTCTTTGTGTTTATGTGTTTTTTTTCTACTCTATGATTCTTTGTGTGTATGAGTTGGCAATTCTACTCCATGATTCTTTGTGTTTATGTGTTTTTTTCTACTCTATGATTCTTTGTGTTTATGAGTTGGCAATTCTACTATATGATTCCTTGTGTTTATGTGTTTTTTTCTACTCTATGATTCTTTTTGTTTATGAGTTGGCAATTCTACTCTATGATTCTTTGTGTTTATGTGTTTTTTTCTACTCTATGATTCTTTGTGTTTATGAGTTGGCAATTCTACTCTATGATTCTTTGTGTTTATGAGTTGGCAATTGTACTCTATGATTCTTTGTGTTTGTGTGTTTTAATATAGTCATGTCATTTTTCCTGGCGACTAAATCTTGCTTTTATATAACAGTGGATGAAATATTTCCTTGGAATGATTCTTGCACGAGTGATTCCTGCTGTATATGTATATAATTGAGTGGAGATAGTAGACATTTGGTTATCTATTTAAAGGCTTAGGTTGTTACATGCATTAACATATAATACGCATAAATGCTTGTCAACGAAATAACAATTTTTTAACGAAAAAAAGAGGGTCAAGTTGCCTGTGGTGATTCCAGTGGCAAGCTGACAAATTTTTTTGTGTTTATGTGTTTTAATATAGTCATACTGACGTAGCGGAAGCTTATAGGAAAGATAGGAACGACACACAAAACCAATATCTTGTTGATTCACGAGGAATACCAAGAAATTGATGCGAAAAAGAGAGAAACTCTCAAAATTTTATTCAATAATCAACTGAATGTCTTCTTAGGGTTTACATAGAATATATACCCTAAAAGCATAACTAAAAATAGAAAACAACGTTTTTTTCCAAAAAAGGAAAAATTCAAAATAAAAGCATAAACTAAAAGTGCTACTCATAAGGAACACGCTCCAACAAACGGAATGCAATTCCGAGTTTTATAAATAAAGATATAACTTAAACGAAAATTACTAAAAATGGCAAGAACGACCTTTTCGGGGCCTAGACGAAGGAATTTGGCTAAAATCCGCTCCCTTAATGATCTTTATATGATTACTATGGTTCGTTGGCCCGTTTCGTATAAAGTTAGACTATTCGCACGTCAAAACAAACCGAGCCAAAATCTACCTATCATCTTGGGATGATCCCGTTTCACCATAAACTCCAACGCTTTCTCGACTGCATCACATACCCAATATTTTTCTACTCTATGATTCTTTGTGTGTATGAGTTGGCAATTCTACTCTATGATTCTTTGTGTTTATGTGTTTTTTTCTACTCTATGATTCTTTGTGTGTATGAGTTGGCAATTCTACTGTATGATTCTTTGTGTTTATGTGTTTTTTTCTACTCTATGATTCTTTGTGTTTATGAGTTGGCAATTCTACTCTATGATTCTTTGTGTTTATCTGTTTTTTTTCTACTCTATGATTCTTTGTGTTTATGAGTTGGCAATTCTACTCTATGATTCTTTGTGTTTATGTGTTTTTTTCTACTCTATGATTCTTTGTGTTTATGAGTTGGCAATTCTACTCTATGATTCTTTGTGTTTATGAGTTGGCAATTGTACTCTATGATTCTTTGTGTTTGTGTGTTTTAATATAGTCATGTCATTTTTCCTTGCGACTAAACCTTGCTTTTATATAACAGTGGATGAAATATTTCCTTGGAATGATTCTTGCACGAGTGATTCCTGCTGTATATGTATATAATTGAGTGGAGATAGTAGACATTTGGTTATCTATTTAAAGGCATAGGCTGTTACATGCCTTAACATATAATACGCATAAATGCTTGTCAACGAAATAACAATTTTTTAATGAAAAAAAGAGGGTCAAGTTGCCTGTGGTGATTCCAATGGCAAGCTGACCAATTTCTTTGTGTTTATGTGTTTTAATATAGTCATACTGACGTAGCGGAAGCTTATAGGAAAGATAGGAACGACACACAAAACCAAAAGCTTGTTGACTCACGAGGAATACCAAGAAATTGATGCGAAAAAGAGAGAAACTCTCAAAATTTTATTCAATAATCAACTGAATGTCTTCTTACGGTTTACATAGAATATATACCCTAAAAGCATAACTAAAAATAGGAAATAACGTTTTTTTCCAAAAAAGGAAAAATTCGAAATAAAAGCATAAACTAAAAGTGCTACTCATAAGGAACACGCTCCAACAAACGGAATGCAATACCGAGTTCTATAAATAAAGATATAACTGAAACGAAAATTACTAAAAACGGCAAGAACGACATTTTCGAGGCCTAGACGAAGGAATTTGGCTAAAATCCGCTCCCTTAATGATCTTTATATGATAACTATGGTTCTTTGGCCCATTTCGGATAAAGTTAGACTATTCGCACGTAAAAAAGGAACCGAGCCAAAATCAGCCTCTCATCTTGGGATGATCCCGTTTCACCATAAACTCCAACGCTTTCTCGACTGCATCACATACCCAATATTTTTGTACTCTATGATTCTTTGTGTTTATGAGTTGGCAATTCTACTCTATGATTCTTTGTGTTTATGTATTTTTTTCTACTCTATGATTCTTTGTGTTTATGAGTTGGCAATTCTACTCTATGATTCTTTGTGTTTGTGTGTTTTAATATAGTCATGTCATTTTTCCTGGCGACTAAATCTTGCTTTTATATAACAGTGGATGAAATATTTCCTTGGAATGATTCTTGCACGAGTAATTCCTGCTGTATATGTATATAATTGAGTGGAGATAGTAGACATTTGGTTATCTATTTAAAGGCTTAGGTTGTTACATGCATTAACATATAATACGCATAAATGCTTGTCAATGAAATAACAATTTTTTAACGAAAAAAAAAGGGTCAAGTTGCCTGTGGTGATTCCAGTGGCAAGCTGATAAATTTCTTTGGGTTTATGTGTTTTAATATAGTCATACTGACGTAGCGGAAGCTTATAGGAAAGATAGGAACGACACACAAAACCAATATCTTGTTGATTCACGAGGAATACCAAGAAATTGATGCGAAAAAGAGAGAAACTCTCAAAATTTTATTCAATAATCAACTGAATGTCTTCTTAGGGTTTACATAGAATATATACCCTAAAAGCATAACTAAAAATAGGAAATAACGTTTTTTTCCAAAAAAGGAAAAATTCAAAATAAAAGCATAAACTAAAAGTGCTACTCATAAGGAACATGCTCCAACAAACGGAATGCAATTCCGAGTTTTATAAATAAAGATATAACTGAAACGAAAATTACTAAAAATGGCAAGAACGACCCTTTCGAGGCCTAGACGAAGGAATTTGGCTAAAATCCGCTCTCTTAATGATCTTTATATGATTACTATGGTTCGTTGGCCCGTTTCGGATAAAGTTAGACTATTCGCACGTCAAAACGAACCGAGCCAAAATCAACCTATCATCTTGGGATGATCCCGTTTCACCATAAACTCCAACGCTTTCTCGACTGCATCACATACCCAATATTTTTCTACTCTATGATTCTTTGTGTGTATGAGTTGGCAATTCTACTCTATGATTCTTTGTGTTTATGTGTTTTTTTCTACTCTATGATTCTTTGTGTGTATGAGTTGGCAATTCTACTCTATGATTCTTTGTGTTTATGTGTTTTTTTCTACTCTATGATTCTTTGTGTTTATGAGTTGGCAATTCTACTCTATGATTCTTTGTGTTTATGAGTTGGCAATTGTATTCTATGATTCTTTGTGTTTGTGTGTTTTAATATAGTCATGTCATTTTTCCTGGCGACTAAATCTTGCTTTTATATAACAGTGGATGAAATATTTCCTTGGAATGATTCTTGCACGAGTGATTCCTGCTGTATATGTATATAATTGAGTGGAGATAGTAGACATTTGGTTATCTATTTAAAGGCTTAGGTTGTTACATGCATTAACATATAATACGCATAAATGCTTGTCAACGAAATAACAATTTTTTAACGAAAAAAAGAGGGTCAAGTTGCCTGTGGTGATTCCAGTGGCAAGCTGACAAATTTCTTTGTGTTTATGTGTTTTAATATAGTCATACTGACGTAGCGGAAGCTTATAGGAAAGATAGGAACGACACACAAAACCAATATCTTGTTGATTCACGAGGAATACCAAGAAATTGATGCGAAAAAGAGAGAAACTCTCAAAATTTTATTCAATAATCAACTGAATGTCTTCTTCGGGTTTACATAGAATATATACCCTAAAAGCATAACTAAAAATAGGAAATAACGTTTTTTTCCAAAAAAGGAAAAATTCAAAATAAAAGCATAAACTAAAAGTGCTACTCATAAGGAACATGCTCCAACAAACGGAATGCAATTCCGAGTTTTATAAATAAAGATATAACTGAAACGAAAATTACTAAAAATGGCAAGAACGACCTTTTCGAGGCCTAGACGAAGGAATTTGGCTAAAATCCGCTCTCTTAATGATCTTTATATGATTACTATGGTTCGTTGGCCCGTTTCGGATAAAGTTAGACTATTCGCACGTCAAAACGAACCGAGCCAAAATCAACCTATCATCTTGGGATGATCCCGTTTCACCATAAACTCCAACGCTTTCTCGACTGCATCACATACCCAATATTTTTCTACTCTATGATTCTTTGTGTGTATGAGTTGGCAATTCTACTCTATGATTCTTTGTGTTTATGTGTTTTTTTCTACTCTATGATTCTTTGTGTGTATGAGTTGGCAATTCTACTCTATGATTCTTTGTGTTTATGTGTTTTTTTCTACTCTATGATTCTTTGTGTTTATGAGTTGGCAATTCTACTATATGATTCTTTGTGTTTATGTGTTTTTTTCTACTCTATGATTCTTTTTGTTTATGAGTTGGCAATTCTACTCTATGATTCTTTGTGTTTATGTGTTTTTTTCTACTCTATGATTCTTTGTGTTTATGAGTTGGCAATTCTACTCTATGATTCTTTGTGTTTATGAGTTGGCAATTGTATTCTATGATTCTTTGTGTTTGTGTGTTTTAATATAGTCATGTCATTTTTCCTGGCGACTAAATCTTGCTTTTATATAACAGTGGATGAAATATTTCCTTGGAATGATTCTTGCACGAGTGATTCCTGCTGTATATGTATATAATTGAGTGGAGATAGTAGACATTTGGTTATCTATTTAAAGGCTTAGGTTGTTACATGCATTAACATATAATACGCATAAATGCTTGTCAACGAAATAATAATTTTTTAACGAAAAAAAGAGGGTCAAGTTGCCTGTGGTGATTCCAGTGGCAAGCTGACAAATTTCTTTGTGTTTATGTGTTTTAATATAGTCATACTGACGTAGCGGAAGCTTATAGGAAAGATAGGAACGACACACAAAACCAATATCTTGTTGATTCACGAGGAATACCAAGAAATTGATGCGAAAAAGAGAGAAACTCTCAAAATTTTATTCAATAATCAACTGAATGTCTTCTTCGGGTTTACATAGAATATATACCCTAAAAGCATAACTAAAAATAGGAAATAACGTTTTTTTCCAAAAAAGGAAAAATTCAAAATAAAAGCATAAACTAAAAGTGCTACTCATAAGGAACACGCTCCAACAAACGGAATGCAATTCCGAGTTTTATAAATAAAGATATAACTGAAACGAAAATTACTAAAAATGGCAAGAACGACCTTTTCGAGGCCTAGACGAAGGAATTTGGCTAAAATCCGCTCCCTTAATGATCTTTATATGATTACTATGGTTCGTTGGCCCGTTTCGGATAAAGTTAGACTATTCGCACGTCAAAACGAACCGAGCCAAAATCAACCTATCATCTTGGGATGATCCCGTTTCACCATAAACTCCAACGCTTTCTCGACTGCATCACATACCCAATATTTTTCTACTCTATGATTCTTTGTGTGTATGAGTTGGCAATTCTACTCTATGATTCTTTGTGTTTATGTGTTTTTTTCTACTCTATGATTCTTTGTGTGTATGAGTTGGCAATTCTACTCTATGATTCTTTGTGTTTATGTGTTTTTTTCTACTCTATGATTCTTTGTGTTTATGAGTTGGCAATTCTACTATATGATTCTTTGTGTTTATGTGTTTTTTTCTACTCTATGATTCTTTTTGTTTATGAGTTGGCAATTCTACTCTATGATTCTTTGTGTTTATGTGTTTTTTTCTACTCTATGATTCTTTGTGTTTATGAGTTGGCAATTCTACTCTATGATTCTTTGTGTTTATGAGTTGGCAATTGTACTCTATGATTCTTTGTGTTTGTGTGTTTTAATATAGTCATGTCATTTTTCCTGGCGACTAAATCTTGCTTTTATATAACAGTGGATGAAATATTTCCTTGGAATGATTCTTGCACGAGTGATTCCTGCTGTATATGTATATAATTGAGTGGAGATAGTAGACATTTGGTTATCTATTTAAAGGCTTAGGTTGTTACATGCATTAACATATAATACGCATAAATGCTTGTCAACGAAATAACAATTTTTTAACGAAAAAAAGAGGGTCAAGTTGCCTGTGGTGATTCCAGTGGCAAGCTGACAAATTTCTTTGTGTTTATGTGTTTTAATATAGTCATACTGACGTAGCGGAAGCTTATAGGAAAGATAGGAACGACACACAAAACCAATATCTTGTTGATTCACGAGGAATACCAAGAAATTGATGCGAAAAAGAGAGAAACTCTCAAAATTTTATTCAATAATCAACTGAATGTCTTCTTAGGGTTTACATAGAATATATACCCTAAAAGCATAACTAAAAATAGAAAATAACGTTTTTTTCCAAAAAAGGAAAAATTCAAAATAAAAGCATAAACTTAAAGTGCTACTCATAAAGAACACGCTCCAACAAACGGAATGCAATTCCGAGTTTTATAAATAAAGATATAACTTAAACGAAAATTACTAAAAATGGCAAGAACGACCTTTTCGAGGCCTAGACGAAGGAATTTGGCTAAAATCCGCTCCCTTAATGATCTTTATATGATTACTATGGTTCGTTGGCCCGTTTCGGATAAAGTTAGACTATTCGCACGTCAAAACAAACCGAGCCAAAATCAACCTATCATCTTGGGATGATCCCGTTTCACCATAAACTCCAACGCTTTCTCGACTGCATCACATACCCAATATTTTTCTACTCTATGATTCTTTGTGTGTATGAGTTGGCAATTCTACTCTATGATTCTTTGTGTTTATGTGTTTTTTTTCTACTCTATGATTCTTTGTGTGTATGAGTTGGTAATTCTACTCTATGATTCTTTGTATTTATGTGTTTTTTTCTACTCTATGATTCTTTGTGTTTATGAGTTGGCAATTCTACTCTATGATTCTTTGTGTTTATGTGTTTTTTTCTACTCTATGATTCTTTTTGTTTATGAGTTGGCAATTCTACTCTATGATTCTTTGTGTTTATGTGTTTTTTTCTACTCTATGATTCTTTGTGTTTATGAGTTGGCAATTCTACTCTATGATTCTTTGTGTTTATGAGTTGGCAATTGTACTCTATGATTCTTTGTGTTTGTGTGTTTTAATATAGTCATGTCATTTTTCCTGGCGACTAAATCTTGCTTTTATATAACAGTGGATGAAATATTTTTTTGGAATGATTCTTGCACGAGTGATTCCTGCTGTATATGTATATAATTGAGTAGAGATAGTAGACATTTGGTTATTTATATAAAGGCTTAGGTTGTTACATGCATTAACATATAATACGCATAAATGCTTGTCAACGAAATAACAATTTTTTAACGAAAAAAAGAGGGTCAAGTTGCCTGTGGTGATTCCAGTGGCAAGCTGACAAATTTCTTTGTGTTTATGTGTTTTAATATAGTCATACTGACGTAGCGGAAGCTTATAGGAAAGATAGGAACGACACACAAAACCAAAAGCTTGTTGATTCACGAGGAATACCAAGAAATTGATGCGAAAAAGAGAGAAACTCTCAAAATTTTATTCAATAATCAACTGAATGTCTTCTTAGGGTTTACATAGAATATATACCCTAAAAGCATAACTAAAAATAGGAAATAACGTTTTTTTCCAAAAAAGGAAAAATTCAAAATAAAAGCATAAACTAAAAGAGCTACTCATAAGGAACACGCTCCAACAAACGGAATGCAATACCGAGTTCTATAAATAAAGATATAACTGAAACGAAAATTACTAAAAACGGCAAAACAGCCTTTTCGAGGCCTAAACGAAGGAATTTGGCTAAAATCCGCTCCCTTAATGATCTTTATATGATTACTATGGTTCGTTGGCCCATTTCGGATAAAGTTAGATTATTCGCACGTAAAAAATGAACCGAGCCAAAATCAGCCTCTCATCTTGGGATGATCCCGTTTCACCATAAACTCCAACGCTTTCTCGACTACATCACATACCCAATATTTTTCTACTCTATGATTCTTTGTGTTTATGAGTTGGCAATTCTACTCTATGATTCTTTAGGTTTATGAGTTGGCAATTGTACTCTTTCATTCTTTGTGTTTGTGTGTTTTAATATAGCCATGTCATTTTTCCTGGCAACTAAATCTTGCTTTTATATAACAGTGGATGAAATATTTCCTTGGAATAATTCTTGCACGAGTGATTCTTGCTGTATATGTATATAATTGAGTGGAGATAGTAGACATTTGGTTATCTATTTAAAGGCTTAGGCTGTTACATGCATTAACATATAATACGCATAAATGCTTGTCAACGAAATAACAATTTTTTAACGAAAAAAAGAGGGTCAAGTTGCCTGTGGTGATTCCAGTGGCAAGCTGACAAATTTCTTTGTGTTTATGTGTTTTAATATAGTCATACTGACGTAGCGAAAGCTTATAGGAAAGATAGGAACGACACACAAAACCAAAAGCTTGTTGATTCACGAGGAATACAAAGAAATTGATGCGAAAATGAGAGAAACTCTCAAAATTTTATTCAATAATCAACTAAATGTCTTCTTTGGGTTTACATAGAATATATACCCTAAAAGCATAACTAAAAATAGGAAATAATGTTTTTTTCCAAAAAAGGAAAAATTCAAAATAAAAGCATAAACTAAAAGTGCTACTCATAAGGAACACGCTCCAACAAACGGAATGCAATTCCGACTTCTATAAATAAAGATATAACTGAAACGAAAATTACTAAAAACGGCAAGAACGACCTTTTCGAGGCCTAGACGAAGGAATTTGGCTAAAATCCGCTCCCTTAATGATCTTTATATGAATACTATGGTTCGTTGGCCCGTTTCGGATAAAGTTAGACCATTCGCACGTCAAAATGAACGGAGCCAAAATCAACCTATCAACTTGGGATGATCCCGTTTCACCATAAACTCCAACGCTTTCTCGACTGCATCACATACCCAATATTTTTCTACTCTATGATTCTTTGTGTGTATGAGTTGGCAATTCTACTCTATTATTCTTTGTGTTTATGTGTTTTTTTCTACTCTATGATTCTTTGTGTGTATGAGTTGGCAATTCTACTCTATGATTCTTTGTGTTTATCTGTTTTTTTCTACTCTATGAGTCTTTGTGTTTATATGTTGGCAATTCTACTCGATGATTCTTTGTGTTTATGTGTTTTTTTCTACTCTATGATTCTTTCTGTTTATGAGTTGGCAATTCTACTCTATGATTCTTTGTGTTTATGTGTTTTTTTCTACTCTATGATGCTTTGTGTTTATGAGTTGGCAATTCTACTCTATGATTCTTTGTGTTTATGAGTTGGCAATTGTACTCTATGATTCTTTGTGTTTGTGTGTTTTAATATAGTCATGTCATTTTTCCTGGCGACTAAATCTTGCTTTTATATAACAGTGGATGAAATATTTCCTTGGAATGATTCTTGCACGAGTGATTCCTGCTGTATATGTATATAATTGAGTGGAGATAGTAGACATTTGGTTATCTATTTAAAGGCATAGGCTGTTACATGCCTTAACATATAATACGCATAAATGCTTGTCAACGAAATAACAATTTTTTAATGAAAAAAAGAGGGTCAAGTTTCCTGTGGTGATTCCACTGGCAAGCTGACAAATTTCTTTGTGTCTATGTGTTTTAATATAGTCATACTGACGTAGCGGAAGCTTATAGGAAAGATAGGAACGACACACAAAACCAAAAGCTTGTTGATTCACGAGGAATACCAAGAAATTGATGCGAAAAAGAGAGAAACTCTCAAAATTTTATTCAATAATCAACTGAATGTCTTCTTAGGGTTTACATAGAATATATACCCTAAAAGCATAACTAAAAATAGGAAATAACGTTTTTTTCCAAAAAAGGAAAAATTCGAAATAAAAGCATAAACTAAAAGTGCTACTCATAAGGAACACGCTCCAACAAACGGAATGCAATACCGAGTTCTATAAATAAAGATATAACTGAAACGAAAATTACTAAAAACGGCAAAACGGCCTTTTCAAGGCCTAAACGAAGGAATTTGGCTAAAATTCGCTCCCTTAATGATCTTTATATGATTACTATGGTTCGTTGGCCCATTTCGGATAAAGTTAGACTATTCGCACGTAAAAAATGAACCGAGCCAAAATCAGCCTCTCATCTTGGAATGATCCCGTTTCACCATAAACTCCAACGCTTTCTCGACTGCATCACATACCCAATATTTTTCTACTCTATGATTCTTTGTGTGTATGAGTTGGCAATTCTACTCTATGATTCTTTGTGTTTATGTGTTTTTTTCTACTCTATGATTCTTTAGGTTTATGAGTTGGCAATTGTACTCTTTCATTCTTTGTGTTTGTGTGTTTTAATATAGCCATGTCATTTTTCCTGGCAACTAGATCTTGCTTTTATATAACAGTGGATGAAATATTTCCTTGGAATAATTCTTGCACGAGTGATTCTTGCTGTATATGTATATAATTGAGTGGAGATAGTAGACATTTGATTATCTATTTAAAGGCTTAGGCTGTTACATGCATTAACATATAGTACGCATAAATGCTTGTCAACGAAATAACAATTTTTTAACGAAAAAAAGAGGGTCAAGTTGCCTGTGGTGATTCCAGTGGCAAGCTGACAAATTTCTTTGTGTTTATGTGTTTTAATATAGTCATACTGACGTAGCGAAAGCTTATAGGAAAAATAGGAACGACACACAAAACCAAAAGCTTGTTGATTCACGAGGAATACAAAGAAATTGATGCGAAAAAGAGAGAAACTCTCAAAATTTTATTCAATAATCAACTGAATGTCTTCTTTGGGTTTACATAGAATATATACCCTAAAAGCATAACTAAAAATAGGAAATAATGTTTTTATCCAAAAAAGGAAAAATTCAAAATAAAAGAATAAACTAAAAGTGCTACTCATAAGGAACACGCTCCAACAAACGGAATGCAATTCCGAGTTCTATAAATAAAGATATCACTGAAACGAAAATTACTAAAAACGGCAAGAACGACCTTTTCGAGGCCTAGACGAAGGAATTTGGCTAAAATCCGCTCCCTTAATGATCTTTATATGATTACTATGGTTCGTTGGCCCGTTTCGGATAAAGTTAGACTATTCGCACGTCAAAACCAACGGAGCCAAAATCAACCTATCAACTTGGGATGATCCCGTTTCACCATAAACTCCAACGCTTTCTCGACTGCATCACATACCCAATATTTTTCTACTCTATGATTCTTTGTGTGTATGAGTTGGCAATTCTACTCTATGATTCTTTGTGTTTATGTGTTTTTTTCTACTCTATGATTCTTTGTGTGTATGAGTTGGCAATTCTACTCTATGATTCTTTGTGTTTATGTGTTTTTTTCTACTCTATGATTCTTTGTGTTTATGAGTTGGCAATTCTACTCTATGATTCTTTGTGTTTATGTGTTTTTTTCTACTCTATGATTCTTTTTGTTTATGAGTTGGCAATTCTACTCTATGATTCTTTGTGTTTATGTGTTTTTTTTCTACTCTATGATTCTTTGTGTTTATGAGTTGGCAATTCTACTCTATGATTCTTTGTGTTTATGAGTTGGCAATTGTACTCTATGATTCTTTGTGTTTGTGTGTTTTAATATAGTCATGTCATTTTTCCTGGCGACTAAATCTTGCTTATATATAAAAGTGGATGAAATATTTCCTTGGAATGATTCTTGCACGAGTGATTCCTGCTGTATATGTATATAATTGAGTGGAGATAGTAGACATTTGGTTATCTATTTAAAGGCTTAGGTTGTTACATGCATTAACATATAATACGCATAAATGCTTGTCAACGAAATAACAATTTTTTAACGAAAAAAAGAGGGTCAAGTTGCCTGTGGTGATTCCAGTGGCAAGCTGACAAATTTCTTTGTGTTTATGTGTTTTAATATAGTCATACTGACGTAGCGGAAGCTTATAGGAAAGATAGGAACGACACACAAAACCAATATCTTGTTGATTCACGAGGAATACCAAGAAATTGATGCGAAAAAGAGAGAAACTCTCAAAATTTTATTCAATAATCAACTGAATGTCTTCTTAGGGTTTACATAGAATATATACCCTAAAAGCATAACTAAAAATAGGAAATAACGTTTTTTTCCAAAAAAGGAAAAATTCAAAATAAAAGCATAAACTAAAAGTGCTACTCATAAGGAACACACTCCAACAAACGGAATGCAATTCCGAGTTTTATAAATAAAGATATAACTTAAACGAAAATTACTAAAAATGGCAAGAACGACCTTTTCGAGGCCTAGACGAAGGAATTTGGCTAAAATCCGCTCCCTTAATGATCTTTATATGATTACTATGGTTCGTTGGCCCGTTTCGGATAAAGTTAGACTATTCGCACGTCAAAACAAACCGAGCCAAAATCAACCTATCATCTTGGGATGATCCCGTTTCACCATAAACTCCAACGCTTTCTCGACTGCATCACATACCCAATATTTTTCTACTCTATGATTCTTTGTGTGTATGAGTTGGCAATTCTACTCTATGATTCTTTGTGTTTATGTGTTTTTTTCTACTCTATGATTCTTTGTGTGTATGAGTTGGCAATTCTACTCTATGATTCTTTGTGTTTATGTGTTTTTTTCTACTCTATGATTCTTTGTGTTTATGAGTTGGCAATTCTACTCTATGATTCTTTGTATTTATGTGTTTTTTTTCTACTCTATGATTCTTTTTGTTTATGAGTTGGCAATTCTACTCTATGATTCTTTGTGTTTATGTGTTTTTTTCTACTCTATGATTCTTTGTGTTTATGAGTTGGCAATTCTACTCTATGATTCTTTGTGTTTATGAGTTGACAATTGTACTCTATGATTCTTTGTGTTTGTGTGTTTTAATATAGTCATATCATTTTTCCTGGCGACTAAATCTTGCTTTTATATAACAGTGGATGAAATATTTCCTTGGAATGATTCTTGCACGAGTGATTCCTGCTGTATATGTATATAATTGAGTGGAGATAGTAGACATTTGGTTATCTATTTAAAGGCTTAGGTTGTTACATGCATTAACATATAATACGCATAAATGCTTGTCAACGAAATAACAATTTTTTAACGAAAAAAAGAGGGTCAAGTTGCCTGTGGTGATTCCAGTGGCAAGCTGACAAATTTCTTTGTGTTTATGTGTTTTAATATAGTCATACTGACGTAGCGGAAGCTTATAGGAAAGATAGGAACGACACACAAAACCAAAAGCTTGTTGATTCACGAGGAATACCAAGAAATTGATGCGAAAAAGAGAGAAACTCTCAAAATTTTATTCAATAATCAACTGAATGTCTTCTTAGGGTTTACATAGAATATATACCCTAAAAGCATAACTAAAAATAGGAAATAACGTTTTTTTCCAAAAAAGGAAAAATTCGAAATAAAAGCATAAACTAAAAGTGCTACTCATAAGGAACACGCTCCAACAAACGGAATGCAATACCTAGTTCTATAAATAAAGATATAACTGAAACGAAAATTACTAAAAACGGCAAAACGGCCTTTTCGAGGCCTAAACGAAGGAATTTGGCTAAAATCCGCTCCCTTAATGATCTTTATATGATTACTATGGTTCGTTGGCCCATTTCGGATAAAGTTAGACTATTCGCACGTAAAAAATGAACCGAGCCAAAATCAGCCTCTCATCTTGGGATGATCCCGTTTCACCATAAACTCCAACGCTTTCTCGACTGCATCACATACCCAATATTTTTCTACTCTATGATTCTTTGTGTTTATGAGTTGGCAATTCTACTCTATGATTCTTTGTGTTTATGTATTTTTTTCTACTCTATGATTCTTTAGGTTTATGAGTTGGCAATTGTACTCTTTCATTCTTTGTGTTTGTGTGTTTTAATATAGCCATGTCATTTTTCCTGGCAACTAAATCTTGCTTTTATATAACAGTGGATGAAATATTTCCTTGGAATAATTCTTGCACGAGTGATTCTTGCTGTATATGTATATAATTGAGTGGAGATAGTAGACATTTGGTTATCTATTTAAAAGCTTAGGCTGTTACATGCATTAACATATAATACGCATAAATGCTTGTCAACGAAATAACAATTTTTTAACGACAAAAAGAGGGTCAAGTTGCCTGTGGTGATTCCAGTGGCAAGCTGACAAATTTCTTTGTGTTTATGTGTTTTAATATAGTCATACTGACGTAGCGAAAGCTTATAGGAAAGATAGGAACGACACACAAAACCAAAAGCTTGTTGATTCACGAGGAATACAAAGAAATTGATGCGAAAAAGAGAGAAACTCTCAAAATTTTATTCAATAATCAACTGAATGTCTTCTTAGGGTTTACATAGAACATATACCCTAAAAGCATA
This sequence comes from Linaria vulgaris, assembly GCA_948329865.1. NCBI lineage: Eukaryota > Viridiplantae > Streptophyta > Magnoliopsida > Lamiales > Plantaginaceae > Linaria > Linaria vulgaris. The sequence goes on along the minus strand of OX415253.1, from coordinate 4,423,136 downwards.
ACTAAAAATAGGAAATAACGTTTTTTTCCAAAAAAGGAAAAATTCGAAATAAAAGCATAAACTAAAAGTGCTACTCATAAGGAACACGCTCCAACAAACGGAATGCAATACCGAGTTCTATAAATAAAGATGTAACTGAAACAAAATTACTAAAAACGGCAAAACGGCCTTTTCAAGGCCTAAACGAAGGAATTTGGCTAAAATCCGCTCCCTTAATGATCTTTATATGATTACTATGGTTCGTTGGCCCATTTCGGATAAAGTTAGACTATTCGCACGTAAAAAATGAACCGAGCCAAAATGAGCCTCTCATCTTGGGATGATCCCGTTTCACCATAAACTCCAACGCTTTCTCGACTGCATCACATACCCAATATTTTTCTACTCTATGATTCTTTGTGTGTATGAGTTGGCAATTCTACTCTATGATTCTTTGTGTTTATGTGTTTTTTTCTACTCTATGATTCTTTAGGTTTATGAGTTGGCAATTGTACTCTTTCATTCTTTGTGTTTGTGTGTTTTAATATAGCCATGTCATTTTTCCTGGCAACTAAATCTTGCTTTTATATAACAGTGGATGAAATATTTCCTTGGAATAATTCTTGCACGAGTGATTCTTGCTGTATATGTATATAATTGAGTGGAGATAGTAGACATTTGGTTATCTATTTAAAGGCTTAGGCTGTTACATGCATTAACATATAATACGCATAAATGCTTGTCAACGAAATAACAATTTTTTAACGAAAAAAAGAGTGTCAAGTTGCCTGTGGTGATTCCAGTGGCAAGCTGACAAATTTCTTTGTGTTTATGTGTTTTAATATAGTCATACTGACGTAGCGGAAGCTTATAGGAAAGATAGGAACGACACACAAAACCAAAAGCTTGTTGATTCACGAGGAATACCAAGAAATTGATGCGAAAAAGAGAGAAACTCTCAAAATTTTATTCAATAATCAACTGAATGTCTTCTTAGGGTTTACATAGAATATATACCCTAAAAGCATAACTAAAAATAGGAAATAACGTTTTTTTCCAAAAAAGGAAAAATTCGAAATAAAAGCATAAACTAAAAGTGCTACTCATAAGGAACACGCTCCAACAAACGGAATGCAATACCGAGTTCTATAAATAAAGATATAACTGAAACGAAAATTACTAAAAACGGCAAAACGGCCTTTTCGAGGCCTAAACGAAGGAATTTGGCTAAAATCCGCTCCCTTAATGATCTTTATATGATTACTATGGTTCGTTGGCCCATTTCGGATAAAATTAGACTATTCGCACGTAAAAAATGAACCGAGCCAAAATCAGCCTCTCATCTTGGGATGATCCCGTTTCACCATAAACTCCAACGCTTTCTCGACTGCATCACATACCCAATATTTTTCTACTCTATGATTCTTTGTGTTTATGAGTTGGCAATTCTACTCTATGATTCTTTGTGTTTATGTATTTTTTTCTACTCTATGATTCTTTAGGTTTATGAGTTGGCAATTGTACTCTTTCATTCTTTGTGTTTGTGTGTTTTAATATAGCCATGTCATTTTTCCTGGCAACTAAATCTTGCTTTTATATAACAGTGGATGAAATATTTCCTTGGAATAATTCTTGCACGAGTGATTCTTGCTGTATATGTATATAATTGAGTGGAGATAGTAGACATTTGGTTATCTATTTAAAGGCTTAGGCTGTTACATGCATTAACATATAATACGCATAAATGCTTGTCAACGAAATAACAATTTTTTAACGAAAAAAAGAGGGTCAAGTTGCATGTGGTGATTCCAGTGGCAAGCTGACAAATTTCTTTGTGTTTATGTGTTTTAATATAGTCATACTGACGTAGCGAAAGCTTATAGGAAAGATAGGAACGACACACAAAACCAAAAGCTTGTTGATTCACGAGGAATACAAAGAAATTGATGCGAAAAAGAGAGAAACTCTCAAAATTTTATTCAATAATCAACTGAATGTCTTCTTTGGGTTTACATAGAATATATACCCTAAAAGCATAACTAAAAATAGGAAATAATGTTTTTTTCCAAAAAAGGAAAAATTCAAAATAAAAGCATAAACTAAAAGTGCTACTCATAAGGAACACGCTCCAACAAACGGAATGCAATTCCGACTTATATAAATAAAGATATAACTGAAATGAAAATTACTAAAAACGGTAAGAACGACCTTTTCGAGGCCTAGACGAAGGAATTTGGCTAAAATACGCTCCCTTAATGATCTTTATATGATTACTATGGTTCGTTGGCCCGTTTCGGATAAAGTTAGACTATTCGCACGTCAAAACGAACGGAGCCAAAATCAACCTATCAACTTGGGATGATCCCGTTTCACCATAAACTCCAACGCTTTCTCGACTGCATCACATACCCAATATTTTTCTACTCTATGATTCTTTGTGTGTATGAGTTGGCAATTCTACTCTATGATTCTTTGTGTTTATGTGTTTTTTTCTACTCTATGATTCTTTGTGTGTATGAGTTGGCAATTCTACTCTATGATTCTTTGTGTTTATCTGTTTTTTTCTACTCTATGATTCTTTGTGTTTATATGTTGGAAATTCTACTCGATGATTCTTTGTGTTTATGTGTTTTTTTCTACTCTATGATTCTTTCTGTTTATGAGTTGGCAATTCTACTCTATGATTCTTTGTGTTTATGTGTTTTTTTCTACTCTATGATTCTTTGTGTTTATGAGTTGGCAATTCTACTCTATGATTCTTTGTGTTTATGAATTGGCAATTGTACTCTATGATTCTTTGTGTTTGTGTGTTTTAATATAGTCATGTCATTTTTCCTGGCGACTAAATCTTGCTTTTATATAACAGTGGATGAAATATTTCCTTGGAATGATTCTTGCACGAGTGATTCCTGATGTATATGTATATAATTGAGTGGAGATAGTAGATATTTGGTTATCTATTTAAAGCCATAGGCTGTTACATGCCTTAACATATAATACGCATAAATGCTTGTCAACGAAATAACAATTTTTTAATGAAAAAAAGAGGGTCAAGTTTCCTGTGGTGATTCCACTGGCAAGCTGACAAATTTCTTTGTGTTTATGTGTTTTAATATAGTCATACTGACGTAGCGGAAGCTTATAGGAAAGATAGGAACGACACACAAAACCAAAAGCTTGTTGATTCACGAGGAATACCAAGAAATTGATGCGAAAAAGAGAGAAACTCTCAAAATTTTATTCAATAATCAACTGAATGTCTTCTTAGGGTTTACATAGAACATATACCCTAAAAGCATAACTAAAAATAGGAAATAACGTTTTTTTTCCAAAAAAGGAAAAATTCGAAATAAAAGCATAAACTAAAAGTGCTACTCATAAGGAACACGCTCCAACAAACGGAATGCAATACCGAGTTCTATAAATAAAGATATAACTGAAACAAAATTACTAAAAACGGCAAAACGGCCTTTTCAAGGCCTAAACGAAGGAATTTGGCTAAAATCCGCTCCCTTAATGATCTTTATATGATTACTATGGTTCGTTGGCCCATTTCGGATAAAGTTAGACTATTCGCACGTAAAAAATGAACCGAGCCAAAATGAGCCTCTCATCTTGGGATGATCCCGTTTCACCATAAACTCCAACGCTTTCTCGACTGCATCACATACCCAATATTTTTCTACTCTATGATTCTTTGTGTGTATGAGTTGGCAATTCTACTCTATGATTCTTTGTGTTTATGTGTTTTTTTCTACTCTATGATTCTTTAGGTTTATGAGTTGGCAATTGTACTCTTTCATTCTTTGTGTTTGTGTGTTTTAATATAGCCATGTCATTTTTCCTGGCAACTAAATCTTGCTTTTATATAACAGTGGATGAAATATTTCCTTGGAATAATTCTTGCACGAGTGATTCTTGCTGTATATGTATATAATTGAGTGGAGATAGTAGACATTTGGTTATCTATTTAAAGGCTTAGGTTGTTACATGCATTAATATAGTACGCATAAATGCTTGTCAACGAAATAACAATTTTTTAACGAAAAAAAGAGGGTCAAGTTGCCTGTGGTGATTCCAGTGGCAAGCTGACAAATTTCTTTGTGTTTATGTGTTTTAATATAGTCATACTGACGTAGCGAAAGCTTATAGGAAAAATAGGAACGACAAACAAAAACAAAAGCTTGTTGATTCACGAGGAATACAAAGAAATTGATGCGAAAAAGAGAGAAACTCTCAAAATTTTATTCAATAATCAACTGAATGTCTTCTTTGGGTTTACATAGAATATATACCCTAAAAGCATAACTAAAAATAGGAAATAATGTTTTTAACCAAAAAAGGAAAAATTCAAAATAAAAGAATAAACTAAAAGTGCTACTCATAAGGAACACGCTCCAACAAACGGAATGCAATTCCGAGTTCTATAAATAAAGATATCACTGAAACGAAAATTACTAAAAACGGCAAGAACGACCTTTTCGAGGCCTAGACGAAGGAATTTGGCTAAAATTCGCTCCCTTAATGATCTTTATATGATTACTATGGTTCGTTGGCCCGTTTCGGATAAAGTTAGACTATTCGCACGTCAAAACCAACGGAGCCAAAATCAACCTATCAACTTGGGATGATCCCGTTTCACCATAAACTCCAACGCTTTCTCGACTGCATCACATACCCAATATTTTTCTACTCTATGATTCTTTGTGTGTATGAGTTGGCAATTCTACTCTATGATTCTTTGTGTTTATGTGTTTTTTTCTACTCTATGATTCTTTGTGTGTATGAGTTGGCAATTCTACTCTATGATTCTTTGTGTTTATGTGTTTTTTTCTACTCTATGATTCTTTGTGTTTATGAGTTGGCAATTCTACTCTATGATTCTTTGTGTTTATGTGTTTTTTTCTACTCTATGATTCTTTGTGTTTATGAGTTGGCAATTCTACTCTATGATTCTTTGTGTTTATGAGTTGGCAATTGTACTCTATGATTCTTTGTGTTTGTGTGTTTTAATATAGTCATGTCATTTTTCCTGGCGACTAAATCTTGCTTTTATATAACAGTGGATGAAATATTTCCTTGGAATGATTCTTGCACGAGTGATTCCTGCTGTATATGTATATAATTGAGTGGAGATAGTAGACATTTGGTTATCTATTTAAAGGCATAGGCTGTTACATGCCTTAACATATAATACGCATAAATGCTTGTCAACGAAATAACAATTTTTTAATGAAAAAAAGAGGGTCAAGTTGCCTGTGGTGATTCCAGTGGCAAGCTGACAAATTTCTTTGTGTTTATATGTTTTAATATAGTCATACTGACGTAGCGGAAGCTTATAGGAAAGATAGGAACGACACACAAAACCAAAAGCTTGTTGATTCACGAGGAATACCAAGAAATTGATGCGAAAAAGAGAGAAACTCTCAAAATTTTATTCAATAATCAACTGAATGTCTTCTTAGGGTTTACATAGAATATATACCCTAAAAGCATAACTAAAAATAGGAAATAACGTTTTTTTCCAAAAAAGGAAAAATTCGAAATAAAAGCATAAACTAAAAGTGCTACTCATAAGGAACACTCTCCAACAAACGGAATGCAATACCGAGTTCTATAAATAAAGATATAACTGAAACGAAAATTACTAAAAATGGCAAAACGGCCTTTTCAAGGCCTAAACGAAGGAATTTGGCTAAAATCCGCTCCCTTAATGATCTTTATATGATTACTATGGTTCGTTGGCCCATTTCGGATAAAGTTAGACTATTTGCACGTAAAAAATGAACCGAGCCAAAATCAGCCTCTCATCTTGGGATGATCCCGTTTTACCATAAACTCCAACGCTTTCTCGACTGCATCACATACCCAATATTTTTCTACTCTATGATTCTTTGTGTGTATGAGTTGGCAATTCTACTCTATGATTCTTTGTGTTTATGTGTTTTTTTCTACTCTATGATTCTTTGTGTGTATGAGTTGGCAATTCTACTCTATGATTCTTTGTGTTTATGTGTTTTTTTCTACTCTATGATTCTTTGTGTTTATGAGTTGGCAATTCTACTCTATGATTCTTTGTGTTTATGTGTTTTTTTCTACTCTATGATTCTTTTTGTTTATGAGTTGGCAATTCTACTCTATGATTCTTTGTGTTTATGTGTTTTTTTCTACTCTATGATTCTTTGTGTTTATGAGTTGGCAATTCTACTCTATGATTATTTGTGTTTATGAGTTGTCAATTGTACTCTATGATTCTTTGTGTTTGTGTGTTTTAATATAGTCATGTCATTTTTACTGGCGACTAAATCTTACTTTTATATAACTGTGGATGAAATATTTCCTTGGAATGATTCTTGCACGAGTGATTCCTGCTGTATATGTATATAATTGAGTGGAGATAGTAGACATTTGGTTATCTATTTAAAGGCATAGGCTGTTACATGCCTTAACATATAATACGCATAAATGCTTGTCAACGAAATAACAATTTTTTAATGAAAAAAAGAGGGTCAAGTTGCCTGTGGTGATTCCAGTGGCAAGCTGACAAATTTCTTTGTGTTTATATGTTTTAATATAGTCATACTGACGTAGCGGAAGCTTATAGGAAAGATAGGAACGACACACAAAACCAAAAGCTGGTTGATTCACGAGGAATACCAAGAAATTGATGCGAAAAAGAGAGAAACTCTCAAAATTTTATTCAATAATCAACTGAATGTCTTCTTAGGGTTTACATAGAATATATACCCTAAAAGCATAACTAAAAATAAGAAATAACGTTTTTTTCCAAAAAAGGAAAAATTCGAAATAAAAGCATAAACTAAAAGTGCTACTCATAAGGAACACGCTCCAACAAACGGAATGCAATACCGAGTTCTATAAATAAAGATATAACTGAAACGAAAATTACTAAAAATGGCAAAACGGCCTTTTCAAGGCCTAAACGAAGGAATTTGGCTAAAATCCGCTCCCTTAATGATCTTTATATGATTACTATGGTTCGTTGGCCCATTTCGGATAAAGTTAGACTATTCGCACGTAAAAAATGAACCGAGCCAAAATCAGCCTCTCATCTTGGGATGATCCCGTTTTACCATAAACTCCAACGCTTTCTCGACTGCATCACATACCCAATATTTTTCTACTCTATGATTCTTTGTGTGTATGAGTTGGCAATTCTACTCTATGATTCTTTGTGTTTATGTGTTTTTTTCTACTCTATGATTCTTTGTGTGTATGAGTTGGCAATTCTACTCTATGATTCTTTGTGTTTATGTGTTTTTTTCTACTCTATGATTCTTTGTGTTTATGAGTTGGCAATTCTACTCTATGATTCTTTGTGTTTATGTGTTTTTTTCTACTCTATGATTCTTTTTGTTTATGAGTTGGCAATTCTACTCTATGATTCTTTGTGTTTATGTGTTTTTTTCTACCCTATGATTCTTTGTGTTTATGAGTTGGCAATTCTACTCTATGATTATTTGTGTTTATGAGTTGGCAATTGTACTCTATGATTCTTTGTGTTTGTGTGTTTTAATATAGTCATGTCATTTTTACTGGCGACTAAATCTTACTTTTATATAACAGTGGATGAAATATTTCCTTGGAATGATTCTTGCACGAGTGATTCCTGCTGTATATGTATATAATTGAGTGGAGATAGTCGACATTTGGTTATCTATTTAAAGGCATAGGTTGTTACATGCCTTAACATATAATACGCATAAATGCTTGTCAACGAAATAACAATTTTTTAATGAAAAAAAGAGGGTCAAGTTGCCTGTGGTGATTCTAGTGGCAAGCTGACAAATTTCTTTGTGTTTATATGTTTTAATGTAGTCATACTGACGTAGCGGAAGCTTATAGGAAAGATAGGAACGACACACAAAACCAAAAGCTTGTTGATTCACGAGTATACCAAGAAATTGATGCGAAAAAGAGAGAAACTCTCAAAATTTTATTCAATAATCAACTGAATGTCTTCTTAGGGTTTACATAGAATATATACCCTAAAAGCATAAATAAAAATAGGAAATAACGTTTTTTTCCAAAAAAGGAAAAATTCGAAATAAAAGCATAAACTAAAAGTGCTACTCATAAGGAACACGCTCCAACAAACGGAATGCAATACCGAGTTCTATAAATAAAGATATAACTTAAACGAAAATTACTAAAAACGGCAAAACGGCCTTTTCAAGGCCTAAACGAAGGAATTTGGCTAAAATCCGCTCCCTTAATGATCTTTATATGAGTACTATGGTTCGTTGGCCCATTTCGGATAAAGTTAGACTATTCGCACGTAAAAAATGAACAGAGCCAAAATCAGCCTCTCATCTTGGGATGATCCCGTTTTACCATAAACTCCAACGCTTTCTCGACTGCATCACATACCCAATATTTTTCTACTCTATGATTCTTTGTGTGTATGAGTTGGCAATTCTACTCTATGATTCTTTGTGTTTATGTGTTTTTTTCTACTCTATGATTCTTTAGGTTTATGAGTTGGCAATTGTACTCTTTCATTCTTTGTGTTTGTGTGTTTTAATATAGCCATGTCATTTTTCCTGGCAACTAAATCTTGCTTTTATATAACAGTGGATGAAATATTTCCTTGGAATAATTCTTGCACGAGTGATTCTTGCTGTATATGTATATAATTGAGTGGAGATAGTAGACATTTGGTTATCTATTTAAAGGCTTAGGCTGTTACATGCATTAACATATAGTACGCATAAATGCTTGTCAACGAAATAACAATTTTTTAACGAAAAAAAGAGGGTCAAGTTGCATGTGGTGATTCCAGTGGCTAGCTGACAAATTTCTTTGTGTTTATGTGTTTTAATATAGTCATACTGACGTAGCGAAAGCTTATAGGAAAAATAGGAACGACACACAAAACCAAAAGCTTGTTGATTCACGAGGAATACAAAGAAATTGATGCGAAAAAGAGAGAAACTCTCAAAATTTTATTCAATAATCAACTGAATGTCTTCTTTGGGTTTACATAGAATATATACCCTAAAAGCATAACTAAAAATAGGAAATAATGTTTTTATCCAAAAAAGGAAAAATTCAAAATAAAAGAATAAACTAAAAGTGCTACTCATAAGGAACACGCTCCAACAAACGGAATGCAATTCCGAGTTTTATAAATAAAGATATCACTGAAACGAAAATTACTAAAAACGGCAAGAACGACCTTTTCGAGGCCTAGACGAAGGAATTTGGCTAAAATCCGCTCCCTTAATGATCTTTATATGATTACTATGGTTCGTTGGCCCGTTTCGGATAAAGTTAGACTATTCGCACGTCAAAACCAACGGAGCCAAAATCACCCTATCAACTTGGGATGATCCCGTTTCACCATAAACTCCAACGCTTTCTCGACTGCATCACATACCCAATATTTTTCTACTCTATGATTCTTTGTGTGTATGAGTTGGCAATTCTACTCTATGATTCTTTGTGTTTATGTGTTTTTTTCTACTCTATGATTCTTTGTGTTTATGAGTTGGCAATTCTACTCTATGATTCTTTGTGTTTATGTGTTTTTTTCTACTCTATGATTCTTTGTGTTTATGAGTTGGCAATTCTACTCTATGATTCTTTGTGTTTATGAGTTGGCAATTGTACTCTATGATTCTTTGTGTTTGTGTGTTTTAATATAGTCATGTCATTTTTCCTGGCGACTAAATCTTGCTTTTATATAAAAGTGGATGAAATATTTCCTTGGAATGATTCTTGCACGAGTGATTCCTGCTGTATATGTATATAATTGAGTGGAGATAGTAGACATTTGGTTATCTATTTAAAGGCATAGGCTGTTACATGCCTTAACATATAATACGCATAAATGCTTGTCAACGAAATAACAATTTTTTAATGAAAAAAAGAGGGTCAAGTTGCATGTGGTGATTCCAGTGGCAAGCTGACAAATTTCTTTGTGTTTATATGTTTTAATATAGTCATACTGACGTAGCGGAAGCTTATAGGAAAGATAGGAACGACACACAAAACCAAAAGCTTGTTGATTCACGAGGAATACCAAGAAATTGATGCGAAAAAGAGAGAAACTCTCAAAATTTTATTCAATAATCAACTGAATGTCTTCTTAGGGTTTACATAGAATATATACCCTAAAAGCATAACTAAAAATAGGAAATAACATTTTTTTCCAAAAAAGGAAAAATTCGAAATAAAAGCATAAACTAAAAGTGCTACTCATAAGGAACACGCTCCAACAAACGGAATGCAATACCGAGTTCTATAAATAAAGATATAACTGAAACGAAAATTACTAAAAATGGCAAAACGGCCTTTTCAAGGCCTAAACGAAGGAATTTGGCTAAAATCCGCTCCCTTAATGATCTTTATATGATTACTATGGTTCGTTGGCCCATTTCGGATAAAGTTAGACTATTCGCATGTAAAAAATGAACCGAGCCAAAATCAGCCTCTCATCTTGGGATGATCCCGTTTTACCATAAACTCCAACGCTTTCTCGACTGCATCACATACCCAATATTTTTCTACTCTATGATTCTTTGTGTGTATGAGTTGGCAATTCTACTCTATGATTCTTTGTGTTTATGTGTTTTTTTCTACTCTATGATTCTTTGTGTGTATGAGTTGGCAATTCTACTCTATGATTCTTTGTGTTTATGTGTTTTTTTCTACTCTATGATTCTTTGTGTTTATGAGTTGGCAATTCTACTCTATGATTCTTTGTGTTTATGTGTTTTTTTCTACTCTATGATTCTTTTTGTTTATGAGTTGGCAATTCTACTCTATGATTCTTTGTGTTTATGTGTTTTTTTCTACTCTATGATTCTTTGTGTTTATGAGTTGGAAATTCTACTCTATGATTATTTGTGTTTATGAGTTGGCAATTGTACTCTATGATTCTTTGTGTTTGTGTGTTTTAATATAGTCATGTCATTTTTACTGGCGACTAAATCTTACTTTTATATAACAGTGGATGAAATATTTCCTTGGAATGATTATTGCACGAGTGATTCCTGCTGTATATGTATATAATTGAGTGGAGATAGTAGACATTTGGTTATCTATTTAAAGGCATAGGTTGTTACATGCCTTAACATATAATACGCATAAATGCTTGTCAACGAAATAACAATTTTTTAATGAAAAAAAGAGGGTCAAGTTGCCTGTGGTGATTCCAGTGGCAAGCTGACAAATTTCTTTGTGTTTATATGTTTTAATGTAGTCATACTGACGTAGCGGAAGCTTATAGGAAAGATAGGAACGACACACAAAACCAAAAGCTTGTTGATTCACGAGGAATACCAAGAATTTGATGCGAAAAAGAGAGAAACTCTCAAAATTTTATTCAATAATCAACTGAATGTCTTCTTAGGGTTTACATAGAATATATACCCTAAAAGCATAAATAAAAATAGGAAATAACGTTTTTTTCCAAAAAAGGAAAAATTCGAAATAAAAGCATAAACTAAAAGTGCTACTCATAAGGAACACGCTCCAACAAACGGAATGCAATACCGAGTTCTATAAATAAAGATATAACTTAAACGAATATTACTAAAAACGGCAAAACGGCCTTTTCAAGGCCTAAACGAAGGAATTTGGCTAAAATCCGCTCCCTTAATGATCTTTATATGAGTACTATGGTTCGTTGGCCCATTTCGGATAAAGTTAGACTATTCGCACGTAAAAAATGAACCGAGCCAAAATCAGCCTCTCATCTTGGGATGATCCCGTTTTACCATAAACTCCAACGCTTTCTCGACTGCATCACATACCCAATATTTTTCTACTCTATGATTCTTTGTGTGTATGAGTTGGCAATTCTACTCTATGATTCTTTGTGTTTATGTGTTTTTTTCTACTCTATGATTCTTTAGGTTTATGAGTTGGCAATTGTACTCTTTCATTCTTTGTGTTTGTGTGTTTTAATATAGCCATGTCATTTTTCCTGGCAACTAAATCTTGCTTTTATATAACAGTGGATGAAATATTTCCTTGGAATAATTCTTGCACGAGTGATTCTTGCTGTATATGTATATAATTGAGTGGAGATAGTAGACATTTGGTTATCTATTTAAAGGCTTAGGCTGTTACATGCATTAACATATAGTACGCATAAATGCTTGTCAACGAAATAACAATTTTTTAACGAAAAAAAGAGGGTCAAGTTGCATGTGGTGATTCCAGTGGCAAGCTGACAAATTTCTTTGTGTTTATGTGTTTTAATATAGTCATACTGACGTAGCGAAAGCTTATAGGAAAAATAGGAACGACACACAAGACTAAAAGCTTGTTGATTCACGAGGAATACAAAGAAATTGATGCGAAAAAGAGAGAAACTCTCAAAATTTTATTCAATAATCAACTGAATGTCTTCTTTGGGTTTACATAGAATATATACCCTAAAAGCATAACTAAAAATAGGAAATAATGTTTTTATCCAAAAAAGGAAAAATTCAAAATAAAAGAATAAACTAAAAGTGCTACTCATAAGGAACACGCTCCAACAAACGGAATGCAATTCCGAGTTCTATAAATAAAGATATCACTGAAACGAAAATTACTAAAAACGGCAAGAACGACCTTTTCGAGGCCTAGACGAAGGAATTTGGCTAAAATCCGCTCCCTTAATGATCTTTATATGATTACTATGGTTCGTTGGCCCGTTTCGGATAAAGTTAGACTATTCGCACGTCAAAACCAACGGAGCCAAAATCAACCTATCAACTTGGGATGATCCCGTTTCACCATAAACTCCAACGCTTTCTCGACTGCATCACATACCCAATATTTTTCTACTCTATGATTCTTTGTGTGTATGAGTTGGCAATTCTACTCTATGATTCATTGTGTTTATGTGTTTTTTTCTACTCTATGATTATTTGTGTTTATGAGTTGGCAATTCTACTCTATGATTCTTTGTGTTTATGTGTTTTTTTCTACTCTATGATTCTTTGTGTGTATGAGTTGGCAATTCTACTCTATGATTCTTTGTGTTTATGTGTTTTTTTCTACTCTATGATTCTTTGTGTGTATGAGTTGGCAATTCTACTCTATGATTCTTTGTGTTTATGTGTTTTTTTCTACTCTATGATTCTTTGTGTTTATGAGTTGGCAATTCTACTCTATGATTCTTTGTGTTTATGTGTTTTTTTCTACTCTATGATTCTTTTTGTTTATAAGTTGGCAATTCTACTCTATGATTCTTTGTGTTTATGTGTTTTTTTCTACTCTATGATTCTTTGTGTTTATGAGTTGGCAATTCTACTCTATGATTATTTGTGTTTATGAGTTGGCAATTGTACTCTATGATTCTTTGTGTTTGTGTGTTTTAATATAGTCATGTCATTTTTACTGGCGACTAAATCTTACTTTTATATAACAGTGGATGAAATATTTCCTTGGAATGATTATTGCACGAGTGATTCCTGCTGTATATGTATATAATTGAGTGGAGATAGTAGACATTTGGTTATCTATTTAAAGGCATAGGTTGTTACATGCCTTAACATATAATACGCATAAATGCTTGTCAACGAAATAACAATTTTTTAATGAAAAAAAGAGGGTCAAGTTGCCTGTGGTGATTCCAGTGGCAAGCTGACAAATTTCTTTGTGTTTATATGTTTTAATGTAGTCATACTGACGTAGCGGAAGCTTATAGGAAAGATAGGAACGACACACAAAACCAAAAGCTTGTTGATTCACGAGGAATACCAAGAATTTGATGCGAAAAAGAGAGAAACTCTCAAAATTTTATTCAATAATCAACTGAATGTCTTCTTAGGGTTTACATAGAATATATACCCTAAAAGCATAAATAAAAATAGGAAATAACGTTTTTTTCCAAAAAAGGAAAAATTCGAAATAAAAGCATAAACTAAAAGTGCTACTCATAAGGAACACGCTCCAACAAACGGAATGCAATACCGAGTTCTATAAATAAAGATATAACTTAAACGAATATTACTAAAAACGGCAAAACGGCCTTTTCAAGGCCTAAACGAAGGAATTTGGCTAAAATCCGCTCCCTTAATGATCTTTATATGAGTACTATGGTTCGTTGGCCCATTTCGGATAAAGTTAGACTATTCGCACGTAAAAAATGAACCGAGCCAAAATCAGCCTCTCATCTTGGGATGATCCCGTTTTACCATAAACTCCAACGCTTTCTCGACTGCATCACATACCCAATATTTTTCTACTCTATGATTCTTTGTGTGTATGAGTTGGCAATTCTACTCTATGATTCTTTGTGTTTATGTGTTTTTTTCTACTCTATGATTCTTTAGGTTTATGAGTTGGCAATTGTACTCTTTCATTCTTTGTGTTTGTGTGTTTTATTATAGCCATGTCATTTTTCCTGGCAACTAAATCTTGCTTTTATATAACAGTGGATGAAATATTTCCTTGGAATAATTCTTGCACGAGTGATTCTTGCTGTATATGTATATAATTGAGTGGAGATAGTAGACATTTGGTTATCTATTTAAAGGCTTAGGCTGTTACATGCATTAACATATAGTACGCATAAATGCTTGTCAACGAAATAACAATTTTTTAACGAAAAAAAGAGGGTCAAGTTGCATGTGGTGATTCCAGTGGCAAGCTGACAAATTTCTTTGTGTTTATGTGTTTTAATATAGTCATACTGACGTAGCGAAAGCTTATAGGAAAAATAGGAACGACACACAAGACTAAAAGCTTGTTGATTCACGAGGAATACAAAGAAATTGATGCGAAAAAGAGAGAAACTCTCAAAATTTTATTCAATAATCAACTGAATGTCTTCTTTGGGTTTACATAGAATATATACCCTAAAAGCATAACTAAAAATAGGAAATAATGTTTTTATCCAAAAAAGGAAAAATTCAAAATAAAAGAATAAACTAAAAGTGCTACTCATAAGGAACACGCTCCAACAAACGGAATGCAATTCCGAGTTCTATAAATAAAGATATCACTGAAACGAAAATTACTAAAAACGGCAAGAACGACCTTTTCGAGGCCTAGACGAAGGAATTTGGCTAAAATCCGCTCCCTTAATGATCTTTATATGATTACTATGGTTCGTTGGCCCGTTTCGGATAAAGTTAGACTATTCGCACGTCAAAACCAACGGAGCCAAAATCAACCTATCAACTTGGGATGATCCCGTTTCACCATAAACTCCAACGCTTTCTCGACTGCATCACATACCCAATATTTTTCTACTCTATGATTCTTTGTGTGTATGAGTTGGCAATTCTACTCTATGATTCTTTGTGTTTATGTGTTTTTTTCTACTCTATGATTCTTTGTGTGTATGAGTTGGCAATTCTACTCTATGATTCATTGTGTTTATGTGTTTTTTTCTACTCTATGATTATTTGTGTTTATGAGTTGGCAATTCTACTCTATGATTCTTTGTGTTTATGTGTTTTTTTCTACTCTATGATTCTTTTTGTTTATGAGTTGGCAATTCTACTCTATGATTCTTTGTGTTTATGTGTTTTTTTCTACTCTATGATTCTTTGTGTTTATGAGTTGGCAATTCTACTCTATGATTATTTGTGTTTATGAGTTGGCAATTGTACTCTATGATTCTTTGTGTTTGTGTGTTTTAATATAGTCATGTCATTTTTCCTGGCGACTAAATCTTGCTTTTATATAACAGTGGATGAAATATTTCCTTGGAATGATTCTTGCACGAGTGATTCCTGCTGTATATGTATATAATTGAGTGGAGATAGTAGACATTTGGTTATCTATTTAAAGGCATAGGCTGTTACATGCCTTAACATATAATACGCATAAATGCTTGTCAACGAAATAACAATTTTTTAATGAAAAAAAGAGGGTCAAGTTGCCTGTGGTGATTCCAGTGGCAAGCTGACAAATTTCTTTGTGTTTATATGTTTTAATATAGTCATACTGACGTAGCGGAAGCTTATAGGAAAGATAGGAACGACACACAAAACCAAAAGCTTGTTGATTCACGAGGAATACCAAGAAATTGATGCGAAAAAGAGAGAAACTCTCAAAATTTTATTCAATAATCAACTGAATGTCTTCTTAGGGTTTACATAGAATATATACCCTAAAAGCATAACTAAAAATAGGAAATAACGTTTTTTTCCAAAAAAGGAAAAATTCGAAATAAAAGCATAAACTAAAAGTGCTACTCATAAGGAACACGCTCCAACAAACGGAATGCAATACCGAGTTCTATAAATAAAGATATAACTGAAACGAAAATTACTAAAAACGGCAAAACGGCCTTTTCAAGGCCTAAACGAAGGAATTTGGCTAAAATCCGCTCCCTTAATGATCTTTATATGATTACTATGGTTCGTTGGCCCATTTCGGATAAAGTTAGACTATTCGCACGTAAAAAATGAACCGAGCCAAAATCAGCCTCTCATCTTGGGATGATCCCGTTTCACCATAAACTCCAACGCTTTCTCGACTACATCACATACCCAATACTTTTCTACTCTATGATTCTTTGTGTGTATGAGTTGGCAATTCTACTCTATGATTCTTTGTGTTTATGTGTTTTTTTCTACTCTATGATTCTTTGTGTTTATGAGTTGGCAATTCTACTCTATGATTATTTGTGTTTATGAGTTGGCAATTGTACTCTATGATTCTTTGTGTTTGTGTGTTTTAATATAGTCATGTCATTTTTCCTGGCGACTAAATCTTGCTTTTATATAACAGTGGATGAAATATTTCCTTGGAATGATTCTTGCACGAGTGATTCCTGCTGTATATGTATATAATTGAGTGGAGATAGTAGACATTTGGTTATCTATTTAAAGGCATAGGCTGTTACATGCCTTAACATATAATACGCATAAATGCTTGTCAACGAAATAACAATTTTTTAATGAAAAAAAGAGGGTCAAGTTGCCTGTGGTGATTCCAGTGGCAAGCTGACAAATTTCTTTGTGTTTATATGTTTTAATATAGTCATACTGACGTAGCGGAAGCTTATAGGAAAGATAGGAACGACACACAAAACCAAAAGCTTGTTGATTCACGAGGAATACCAAGAAATTGATGCGAAAAAGAGAGAAACTCTCAAAATTTTATTCAATAATCAACTGAATGTCTTCTTAGGGTTTACATAGAATATATACCCTAAAAGCATAACTAAAAATAGGAAATAACGTTTTTTTCCAAAAAAGGAAAAATTCGAAATAAAAGCATAAACTAAAAGTGCTACTCATAAGGAACACGCTCCAACAAACGGAATGCAATACCGAGTTCTATAAATAAAGATATAACTGAAACGAAAATTACTAAAAACGGCAAAACGGCCTTTTCAAGGCCTAAACGAAGGAATTTGGCTAAAATCCGCTCCCTTAATGATCTTTATATGATTACTATGGTTCGTTGGCCCATTTCGGATAAAGTTAGACTATTCGCACGTAAAAAATGAACCGAGCCAAAATCAGCCTCTCATCTTGGGATGATCCCGTTTCACCATAAACTCCAACGCTTTCTCGACTACATCACATACCCAATACTTTTCTACTCTATGATTCTTTGTGTGTATGAGTTGGCAATTCTACTCTATGATTCTTTGTGTTTATGTGTTTTTTTCTACTCTATGATTCTTTGTGTGTATGAGTTGGCAATTCTACTCTATGATTCATTGTGTTTATGTGTTTTTTTCTACTCTATGATTATTTGTGTTTATGAGTTGGCAATTCTACTCTATGATTCTTTGTGTTTATGTGTTTTTTTCTACTCTATGATTCTTTTTGTTTATGAGTTGGCAATTCTACTCTATGATTCTTTGTGTTTATGTGTTTTTTTCTACTCTATGATTCTTTGTGTTTATGAGTTGGCAATTCTACTCTATGATACTTTGTGTTTATGAGTTGGCAATTGTACTCTATGATTCTTTGTGTTTGTGTGTTTTAATATAGTCATGTCATTTTTCCTGGCGACTAAATCTTGCTTTTATATAACAGTGGATGAAATATTTCCTTGGAATGATTCTTGCACGAGTGATTCCTGTTGTATATGAATATAATTGAGTGGAGATAGTAGACATTTGGTTATCTATTTAAAGGCATAGGCTGTTACATGCCTTAACATATAATACGCATAAATGCTTGTCAACGAAATAACAATTTTTTAATGAAAAAAAGAGGGTCAAGTTGCCTGTGGTGATTCCAGTGGCAAGCTGACAAATTTCTTTGTGTTTATATGTTTTAATATAGTCATACTGACGTAGCGGAAGCTTATAGGAAAGATAGGAACGACACACAAAACCAAAAGCTTGTTGATTCACGAGGAATACCAATAAATTGATGCGAAAAAGAGAGAAACTCTCAAAATTTTATTCAATAATCAACTGAATGTCTTCTTAGGGTTTACATAGAATATATACCCTAAAAGCATAACTAAAAATAGGAAATAACGTTTTTTTTCCAAAAAAGGAAAAATTCGAAATAAAAGCATAAACTAAAAGTGCTACTCATAAGGAACGCGCTCCAACAAACGGAATGCAATTCCGACTTCTAGAAATAAAGATATAACTGAAACGAAAATTACTAAAAACGGCAAAAAACGACCTTTTCGAGGCCTAAACGAAGGAATTTGGCTAAAATCTGCTCCCTTAATGGTCCTTATATGATTACTATGGTTCGTTGGCCCGTTTCGGATAAAGCTTGACTATTCGCACGTCAAAAATGGACCGAGCCAAAATCAGCCTCTCAGCTTGGGATGATCCCGTTTCACCATAAACTCCAACGCTTTCTCGACTGCATCACATACCCAATATTTTTGTACTCTATGATTCTTTGTGTTTATGAGTTGGCAATTCTACTCTATGATTCTTTGTGTTTGTGTGTTTTTTTCTACTCTATGATTCTTTGTGTTTATGAGTTGGCAATTCTACTCTATGATTCTTTGTGTTTATGTGTTTTAATATAGTCATGTCATTTTTCCTGGCGACTAAATCCTGCTTTTATATAACAGTGGATGAAATATTTCATTGGAATGATTCTTGCACGAGTGATTCTTACTGTATATGTATATAATTGACTGGATATAGTAGGCATTTGGTTATCTATTTAAAGGCATAGACTGTTACATGCATTAACATATAATACGCATAAATGCTTGTCAACGAAATAACAGTTTTTTAATGAAAAAAAGAGGGTCAAGCTGCCTGTGGTGATTCCAGTGCCATGCTGACATATTTCTTTGTGTTTATGTGTTTTAATATAGTCATACCGACGTAGCGGAAGCTTATAGGAAAGATAGGAACGACACACAAAATCAAAAGCTTGTTGATTCATTAGGAATACCAAGAAATTGATGCGAAAAAAAGAGAAACTCTCAAAATTTTATTCAATAAGCAACTGAATGTCTTCTTAGGGATTACATAGAATATATACCATAAAATCATAACTAAAAATAGGAAATAACATTTTTTTCCAAAAAAGGAAAAAATCGAAACAAATACATAAACTAAAAGTGCTACTCATAAGGAACGCGCTCCAACAAACGGAATGCAATTCCGAGTTCTAGAAATAAAGATATAACTGAAACGAAAATTGCTAAAAACGGCAAAAACGACCTTTTCGAGGCCTAAACGATGGAATTTGGCTAAAATCTGCTCCCTTAATGATCTTTATATGATTACTATGGTTCGTTGGCCCGTTTCGGATAAAGTTTGACTATTCGCACGTCAAAAATGGACCGAGCCAAAATCAGTCTCTCAGCTTG
Source organism: Linaria vulgaris (assembly GCA_948329865.1). Taxonomy (NCBI): domain Eukaryota; kingdom Viridiplantae; phylum Streptophyta; class Magnoliopsida; order Lamiales; family Plantaginaceae; genus Linaria; species Linaria vulgaris. The sequence goes on along the minus strand of OX415253.1, from coordinate 4,403,423 downwards.
GGATGATCCCGTTTCACCATAAACTCCAACGCTTTCTCGACTACATCACATACCCAATATTTTTGTACTCTATGATTCTTTGTGTTTATGAGTTGGCAATTCTACTCTATAATTCTTTGTGTTTGTATGTTTTTTTCTACTCTATGATTCTTTGTGTTTATGAGTTGGCAATTCTACTCTATGATTCTTTGTGTTTATGTGTTTTAATATAGTCATGTCATTTTTCCTGGCGACTAAATCCTGCTTTTATATAACAGTGGATGAAATATTTCATTGGAATGATTCTTGCACGAGTGATTCTTACTGTATATGTATATAATTGACTGCAGATAGTACACCTTTGGTTATTTATTTAAAGGCATAGGTTGTTACATGCATTAACATATAATACGCATAAATGCTTGTCAACGAAATAACAATTTTTTAATGAAAAAAAGAGGGTCAAGCTGCCTGTGGTGATTCCAGTGGCATGCTGACAAATTTCTTTGTGTTTATGTGTTTTAATATAGTCATACCGACGTAGCGGAAGCTTATAGGAAAGATAGGAACGACACACAAAATCAAAAGCTTGTTGATTCACGAGGAATACCAAGAAATTGATGCGAAAAAGAGAGAAACTCTCAAAATTTTATTCAATAATCAACTGAATGTCTTCTTAGGGATTACATAGAATATATACCATAAAAGCATAACTAAAAATAGGAAATAACGTTTTTTTCCAAAAAAGGAAAAAATCGAAATAAAAGCATAAACTAAAAGTGCTACTCATAAGGAACGCGCTCCAACAAACGGAATGCAATTCCGACTTCTAGAAATAAAGATATAACTGAAACGAAAATTACTAAAAACGGCAAAAACGACCTTTTCGAGGCCTAAACGAAGGAATTTGGCTAAAATCTGCTCCCTTAATGGTCCTTATATGATTACTATGGTTCGTTGGCCCGTTTCGGATAAAGCTTGACTATTCGCACGTCAAAAATGGACCGAGCCAAAATCAGCCTCTCAGCTTGGGATGATCCCGTTTCACCATAAACTCCAACGCTTTCTCGACTGCATCACATACCCAATATTTTTGTACTCTATGATTCTTTGTGTTTATGAGTTGGCAATTCTACTCTATGATTCTTTGTGTTTGTGTGTTTTTTTCTACTCTATGATTCTTTGTGTGTATGAGTTGGCAATTATACTCTATGATTCTTTGTGTTTATGTGTTTTTTTCTACTCTATGATTCTTTGTGTGTATGAGTTGGCAATTCTACTCTATGATTCATTGTGTTTATGTGTTTTTTTCTACTCTATGATTATTTGTGTTTATGAGTTGGCAATTCTACTCTATGATTCTTTGTGTTTATGTGTTTTTTTCTACTCTATGATTCTTTTTGTTTATGAGTTGGCAATTCTACTCTATGATTCTTTATGTTTATGTGTTTTTTTCTACTCTATGATTCTTTGTGTTTATGAGTTGGCAATTATACTCTATGATTCTTTGTGTTTATGAGTTGGCAATTGTACTCTATGATTCTTTGTGTTTGTGTGTTTTAATATAGTCATGTCATTTTTCCTGGCGACTAAATCTTGCTTTTATATAACAGTGGATGAAATATTTCCTTGGAATGATTCTTGCACGAGTGATTCCTGCTGTATATGTATATAATTGAGTGGAGATAGTAGACATTTGGTTATCTTTTTAAAGGCATAGGCTGTTACATGCCTTAACATATAATACGCATAAATGCTTGTCAACGAAATAACAATTTTTTAATGAAAAAAAGAGGGTCAAGTTGCCTGTGGTGATTCCAGTGGCAAGCTGACAAATTTCTTTGTGTTTATATGTTTTAATATAGTCATACTGACGTAGCGGAAGCTTATAGGAAAGATAGGAACGACACACAAAACCAAAAGCTTGTTGATTCACGAGGAATACCAAGAAATTGATGCGAAAAAGAGAGAAACTCTCAAAATTTTATTCAATAATCAACTGAATGTCTTCTTAGGGTTTACATAGAATATATACCCTAAAAGCATAACTAAAAATAGGAAATAATGTTTTTTTCCAAAAAAGGAAAAATTCGAAATAAAAGCATAAACTAAAAGTGCTACTCATAAGGAACACGCTCCAACAAACGGAATGCAATACCGAGTTCTATAAATAAAGATATAACTGAAACGAAAATTACTAAAAACGGCAAAACGGCCTTTTCAAGGCCTAAACGAAGGAATTTGGCTAAAATCCGCTCCCTTAATGATCTTTATATGATTACTATGGTTCGTTGGCCCATTTCGGATAAAGTTAGACTATTCGCACGTAAAAAATGAACCGAGCCAAAATCAGCCTCTCATCTTGGGATGATCCCGTTTCACCATAAACTCCAACGCTTTCTCGACTGCATCACATACCCAATACTTTTCTACTCTATGATTCTTTGTGTGTATGAGTTGGCAATTCTACTCTATGATTCTTTGTGTTTATGTGTTTTTTTCTACTCTATGATTCTTTAGGTTTATGAGTTGGCAATTGTACTCTTTCATTCTTTGTGTTTGTGTGTTTTAATATAGCCATGTCATTTTTCCTGCCAACTAAATCTTGCTTTTATATAACAGTGGATGAAATATTTCCTTGGAATAATTCTTGCACGAGTGATTCTTGCTGTATATGTATATAATTGAGTGGAGATAGTAGACATTTGGTTATCTATTTAAAGGCTTAGGCTGTTACATGCATTAACATATAGTACGCATAAATGCTTGTCAACGAAATAACAATTTTTTAACGAAAAAAAGAGGGTCAAGTTGCATGTGGTGATTCCAGTGGCAAGCTGACAAATTTCTTTGTGTTTATGTGTTTTAATATAGTCATACTGACGTAGCGAAAGCTTATAGGAAAAATAGGAACGACACACAAGACTAAAAGCTTGTTGATTCACGAGGAATACAAAGAAATTGATGCGAAAAAGAGAGAAACTCTCAAAATTTTATTCAATAATCAACTGAATGTCTTCTTTGGGTTTACATAGAATATATACCCTAAAAGCATAACTAAAAATAGGAAATAATGTTTTTATCCAAAAAAGGAAAAATTCAAAATAAAAGAATAAACTAAAAGTGCTACTCATAAGGAACACGCTCCAACAAACGGAATGCAATTCCGAGTTCTATAAATAAAGATATCACTGAAACGAAAATTACTAAAAACGGCAAGAACGACCTTTTCGAGGCCTAGACGAAGGAATTTGGCTAAAATCCGCTCCCTTAATGATCTTTATATGATTACTATGGTTCGTTGGCCCGTTTCGGATAAAGTTAGACTATTCGCACGTCAAAACCAACGGAGCCAAAATCAACCTATCAACTTGGGATGATCCCGTTTCACCATAAACTCCAACGCTTTCTCGACTGCATCACATACCCAATATTTTTCTACTCTATGATTCTTTGTGTGTATGAGTTGGCAATTCTACTCTATGATTCTTTGTGTTTATGTGTTTTTTTCTACTCTATGATTCTTTGTGTGTATGAGTTGGCAATTCTACTCTATGATTCATTGTGTTTATGTGTTTTTTTCTACTCTATGATTATTTGTGTTTATGAGTTGGCAATTCTACTCTATTATTCTTTGTGTTTATGTGTTTTTTTCTACTCTATGATTCTTTTTGTTTATGAGTTGGCAATTCTACTCTATGATTCTTTGTGTTTATGTGTTTTTTTCTACTCTATGATTCTTTGTGTTTATGAGTTGGCAATTCTACTCTATGATTATTTGTGTTTATGAGTTGGCAATTGTACTCTATGATTCTTTGTGTTTGTGTGTTTTAATATAGTCATGTCATTTTTCCTGGCGACTAAATCTTGCTTTTATATAACAGTGGATGAAATATTTCCTTGGAATGATTCTTGCACGAGTGATTCCTGCTGTATATGTATATAATTGAGTGGAGATAGTAGACATTTGGTTATCTATTTAAAGGCATAGGCTGTTACATGCCTTAACATATAATACGCATAAATGCTTGTCAACGAAATAACAATTTTTTAATGAAAAAAAGAGGGTCAAGTTGCCTGTGGTGATTCCAGTGGCAAGCTGACAAATTTCTTTGTGTTTATATGTTTTAATATAGTCATACTGACGTAGTGGAAGCTTATAGGAAAGATAGGAACGACACACAAAACCAAAAGCTTGTTGATTCACGAGGAATACCAAGAAATTGATGCGAAAAAGAGAGAAACTCTCAAAATTTTATTCAATAATCAACTGAATGTCTTCTTAGGGTTTACATAGAATATATACCCTAAAAGCATAACTAAAAATAGGAAATAACGTTTTTTTCCAAAAAAGGAAAAATTCGAAATAAAAGCATAAACTAAAAGTGCTACTCATAAGGAACACGCTCCAACAAACGGAATGCAATACCGAGTTCTATAAATAAAGATATAACTGAAACGAAAATTACTAAAAACGGCAAAACGGCCTTTTCAAGGCCTAAACGAAGGAATTTGGCTAAAATTCGCTCCCTTAATGATCTTTATATGATTACTATGGTTCGTTGGCCCATTTCGGATAAAGTTAGACTATTCGCACGTAAAAAATGAACCGAGCCAAAATCAGCCTCTCATCTTGGGATGATCCCGTTTCACCATAAACTCCAACGCTTTCTCGACTGCATCACATACCCAATACTTTTCTACTCTATGATTCTTTGTGTGTATGAGTTGGCAATTCTACTCTATGATTCTTTGTGTTTATGTGTTTTTTTCTACTCTATGATTCTTTGTGTGTATGAGTTGGCAATTCTACTCTATGATTCATTGTGTTTATGTGTTTTTTTCTACTCTATGATTATTTGTGTTTATGAGTTGGCAATTCTACTCTATGATTCTTTGTGTTTATGTGTTTTTTTCTACTCTATGATTCTTTTTGTTTATGAGTTGGCAATTCTACTCTATGATTCTTTGTGTTTATGTGTTTTTTTCTACTCTATGATTCTTTGTGTTTATGAGTTGGCAATTCTACTCTATGATACTTTGTGTTTATGAGTTGGCAATTGTACTCTATGATTCTTTGTGTTTGTGTGTTTTAATATAGTCATGTCATTTTTCCTGGCGACTAAATCTTGCTTTTATATAACAGTGGATGAAATATTTCCTTGGAATGATTCTTGCACGAGTGATTCCTGTTGTATATGTATATAATTGAGTGGAGATAGTAGACATTTGGTTATCTATTTAAAGGCATAGGCTGTTACATGCCTTAACATATAATACGCATAAATGCTTGTCAACGAAATAACAATTTTTTAATGAAAAAAAGAGGGTCAAGTTGCCTGTGGTGATTCCAGTGGCAAGCTGACAAATTTCTTTGTGTTTATATGTTTTAATATAGTCATACTGACGTAGCGGAAGCTTATAGGAAAGATAGGAACGACACACAAAACCAAAAGCTTGTTGATTCACGAGGAATACCAAGAAATTGATGCGAAAAAGAGAGAAACTCTCAAAATTTTATTCAATAATCAACTGAATGTCTTCTTAGGGTTTACATAGAATATATACCCTAAAAGCATAACTAAAAATAGGAAATAACGTTTTTTTTCCAAAAAAGGAAAAATTCGAAATAAAAGCATAAACTAAAAGTGCTACTCATAAGGAACACGCTCCAACAAACGGAATGCAATACCGAGTTCTATAAATAAAGATATAACTGAAACGAAAATTACTAAAAACGGCAAAACGGCCTTTTCAAGGCCTAAACGAAGGAATTTGGCTAAAATCCGCTCCCTTAATGATCTTTATATGATTACTATGGTTCGTTGGCCCATTTCGGATAAAGTTAGACTATTCGCACGTAAAAAATGAACCGAGCCAAAATCAGCCTCTCATCTTAGGATGATCCCGTTTCACCATAAACTCCAACGCTTTCTCGACTGCATCACATACCCAATACTTTTCTACTCTATGATTCTTTGTGTGTATGAGTTGGCAATTCTACTCTATGATTCTTTGTGTTTATGTGTTTTTTTCTACTCTATGATTCTTTGTGTGTATGAGTTGGCAATTCTACTCTATGATTCATTGTGTTTATGTGTTTTTTTCTACTCTATGATTCTTTGTGTTTATGAGTTGGCAATTCTACTCTATGATTCTTTGTGTTTATGTGTTTTTTTCTACTCTATGATTCTTTGTGTGTATGAGTTGGCAATTCTACTCTATGATTCTTTGTGTTTATGTGTTTTTTTCTACTCTATGATTCTTTAGGTTTATGAGTTGGCAATTGTACTCTTTCATTCTTTGTGTTTGTGTGTTTTAATATAGCCATGTCATTTTTCCTGGCAACTAAATCTTGCTTTTATATAACAGTGGATGAAATATTTCCTTGGAATAATTCTTGCACGAGTGATTCTTGCTGTATATGTATATAATTGAGTGGAGATAGTAGACATTTGGTTATCTATTTAAAGGCTTAGGCTGTTACATGCATTAACATATAGTACGCATAAATGCTTGTCAATGAAATAACAATTTTTTAACGAAAAAAAGAGGGTCAAGTTGCCTGTGGTGATTCCAGTGGCAAGCTGACAAATTTCTTTGTGTTTATGTGTTTTAATATAGTCATACTGACGTAGCGAAAGCTTATAGGAAAAATAGGAACGACACACAAAACCAAAAGCTTGTTGATTCACGAGGAATACAAAGAAATTGATGCGAAAAAGAGAGAAACTCTCAAAATTTTATTCAATAATCAACTGAATGTCTTCTTTTGGTTTACATAGAATATATACCCTAAAAGCATAACTAAAAATAGGAAATAATGTTTTTATCCAAAAAAGGAAAAATTCAAAATAAAAGAATAAACTAAAAGTGCTACTCATAAGGAACACGCTCCAACAAACGGAATGCAATTCCGAGTTCTATAAATAAAGATATCACTGAAACGAAAATTACTAAAAACGGCAAGAACGGCCTTTTCAAGGCCTAAACGAAGGAATTTGGCTAAAATCCGCTCCCTTAATGATCTTTATATGATTACTATGGTTCGTTGGCCCATTTCGGATAAAGTTAGACTATTCGCACGTAAAAAATGAACCGAGCCAAAATCAGCCTCTCATCTTGGGATGATCCCGTTTCACCATAAACTCCAACGCTTTCTCGACTGCATCACATACCCAATACTTTTCTACTCTATGATTCTTTGTGTGTATGAGTTGGCAATTCTACTCTATGATTCTTTGTGTTTATGTGTTTTTTTCTACTCTATGATTCTTTGTGTGTATGAGTTGGCAATTCTACTCTATGATTCATTGTGTTTATGTGTTTTTTTCTACTCTATGATTATTTGTGTTTATGAGTTGGCAATTCTACTCTATGATTCTTTGTGTTTATGTGTTTTTTTCTACTCTATGATTCTTTTTGTTTATGAGTTGGCAATTCTACTCTATGATTCTTTGTGTTTATGTGTTTTTTTCTACTCTATGATTCTTTGTGTTTATGAGTTGGCAATTCTACTCTATGATACTTTGTGTTTATGAGTTGGCAATTGTACTCTATGATTCTTTGTGTTTGTGTGTTTTAATATAGTCATGTCATTTTTCCTGGCGACTAAATCTTGCTTTTATATAACAGTGGATGAAATATTTCCTTGGAATGATTCTTGCACGAGTGATTCCTGTTGTATATGTATATAATTGAGTGGAGATAGTAGACATTTGGTTATCTATTTAAAGGCATAGGCTGTTACATGCCTTAACATATAATACGCATAAATGCTTGTCAACGAAATAACAATTTTTTAATGAAAAAAAGAGGGTCAAGTTGCCTGTGGTGATTCCAGTGGCAAGCTGACAAATTTCTTTGTGTTTATATGTTTTAATATAGTCATACTGACGTAGCGGAAGCTTATAGGAAAGATAGGAACGACACACAAAACCAAAAGCTTGTTGATTCACGAGGAATACCAAGAAATTGATGCGAAAAAGAGAGAAACTCTCAAAATTTTATTCAATAATCAACTGAATGTCTTCTTAGGGTTTACATAGAATATATACCCTAAAAGCATAACTAAAAATAGGAAATAACGTTTTTTTCCAAAAAAGGAAAAATTCGAAATAAAAGCATAAACTAAAAGTGCTACTCATAAGGAACACGCTCCAACAAACGGAATGCAATACCGAGTTCTATAAATAAAGATATAACTGAAACGAAAATTACTAAAAACGGCAAAACGGCCTTTTCAAGGCCTAAACGAAGGAATTTGGCTAAAATCCGCTCCCTTAATGATCTTTATATGATTACTATGGTTCGTTGGCCCATTTCGGATAAAGTTAGACTATTCGCACGTAAAAAATGAACCGAGCCAAAATCAGCCTCTCATCTTGGGATGATCCCGTTTCACCATAAACTCCAACGCTTTCTCGACTGCATCACATACCCAATACTTTTCTACTCTATGATTCTTTGTGTGTATGAGTTGGCAATTCTACTCTATGATTCTTTGTGTTTATGTGTTTTTTTCTACTCTATGATTCTTTGTGTGTATGAGTTGGCAATTCTACTCTATGATTCATTGTGTTTATGTGTTTTTTTCTACTCTATGATTATTTGTGTTTATGAGTTGGCAATTCTACTCTATGATTCTTTGTGTTTATGTGTTTATTTCTACTCTATGATTCTTTGTGTGTATGAGTTGGCAATTCTACTCTATGATTCTTTGTGTTTATGTGTTTTTTTCTACTCTATGATTCTTTAGGTTTATGAGTTGGCAATTGTACTCTTTCATTCTTTGTGTTTGTGTGTTTTAATATAGCCATGTCATTTTTCCTGGCAACTAAATCTTGCTTTTATATAACAGTGGATGAAATATTTCCTTGGAATAATTCTTGCACGAGTGATTCTTGCTGTATATGTATATAATTGAGTGGAGATAGTAGACATTTGGTTATCTATTTAAAGGCTTAGGCTGTTACATGCATTAACATATAGTACGCATAAATGCTTGTCAATGAAATAACAATTTTTTAACGAAAAAAAGAGGGTCAAGTTGCCTGTGGTGATTCCAGTGGCAAGCTGACAAATTTCTTTGTGTTTATGTGTTTTAATATAGTCATACTGACGTAGCGAAAGCTTATAGGAAAAATAGGAACGACACACAAAACCAAAAGCTTGTTGATTCACGAGGAATACAAAGAAATTGATGCGAAAAAGAGAGAAACTCTCAAAATTTTATTCAATAATCAACTGAATGTCTTCTTTTGGTTTACATAGAATATATACCCTAAAAGCATAACTAAAAATAGGAAATAATGTTTTTATCCAAAAAAGGAAAAATTCAAAATAAAAGAATAAACTAAAAGTGCTACTCATAAGGAACACGCTCCAACAAACGGAATGCAATTCCGAGTTCTATAAATAAAGATATCACTGAAACGAAAATTACTAAAAACGGCAAGAACGACCTTTTCGAGGCCTAGACGAAGGAATTTGGCTAAAATCCGCTCCCTTAATGATCTTTATATGATTACTATGGTTCGTTGGCCCGTTTCGGATAAAGTTAGACTATTCGCACGTCAAAACCAACGGAGCCAAAATCAACCTATCAACTTGGGATGATCCCGTTTCACCATAAACTCCAACGCTTTCTCGACTGCATCACATACCCAATATTTTTCTACTCTATGATTCTTTGTGTGTATGAGTTGGCAATTATACTCTATGATTCTTTGTGTTTATGTGTTTTTTTCTACTCTATGATTCTTTGTGTGTATGAGTTGGCAATTCTACTCTATGATTCATTGTGTTTATGTGTTTTTTTCTACTCTATGATTATTTGTGTTTATGAGTTGGCAATTCTACTCTATGATTCTTTGTGTTTATGTGTTTTTTTCTACTCTATGATTCTTTTTGTTTATGAGTTGGCAATTCTACTCTATGATTCTTTGTGTTTATGTGTTTTTTTCTACTCTATGATTCTTTGTGTTTATGAGTTGGCAATTATACTCTATGATTCTTTGTGTTTATGAGTTGGCAATTGTACTCTATGATTCTTTGTGTTTGTGTGTTTTAATATAGTCATGTCATTTTTCCTGGCGACTAAATCTTGCTTTTATATAACAGTGGATGAAATATTTCCTTGGAATGATTCTTGCACGAGTGATTCCTGTTGTATATGTATATAATTGAGTGGAGATAGTAGACATTTGGTTATCTATTTAAAGGCATAGGCTGTTACATGCCTTAACATATAATACGCATAAATGCTTGTCAACGAAATAACAATTTTTTAATGAAAAAAAGAGGGTCAAGTTGCCTGTGGTGATTCCAGTGGCAAGCTGACAAATTTCTTTGTGTTTATATGTTTTAATATAGTCATACTGACGTAGCGGAAGCTTATAGGAAAGATAGGAACGACACACAAAACCAAAAGCTTGTTGATTCACGAGGAATACCAAGAAATTGATGCGAAAAAGAGAGAAACTCTCAAAATTTTATTCAATAATCAACTGAATGTCTTCTTAGGGTTTACATAGAATATATACCCTAAAAGCATAACTAAAAATAGGAAATAACGTTTTTTTCCAAAAAAGGAAAAATTCGAAATAAAAGCATAAACTAAAAGTGCTACTCATAAGGAACACGCTCCAACAAACGGAATGCAATACCGAGTTCTATAAATAAAGATATAACTGAAACGAAAATTACTAAAAACGGCAAAACGGCCTTTTCAAGGCCTAAACGAAGGAATTTGGCTAAAATCCGCTCCCTTAATGATCTTTATATGATTACTATGGTTCGTTGGCCCATTTCGGATAAAGTTAGACTATTCGCACGTAAAAAATGAACCGAGCCAAAATCAGCCTCTCATCTTGGGATGATCCCGTTTCACCATAAACTCCAACGCTTTCTCGACTGCATCACATACCCAATACTTTTCTACTCTATGATTCTTTGTGTGTATGAGTTGGCAATTCTACTCTATGATTCTTTGTGTTTATGTGTTTTTTTCTACTCTATGATTCTTTGTGTGTATGAGTTGGCAATTCTACTCTATGATTCATTGTGTTTATGTGTTTTTTTCTACTCTATGATTATTTGTGTTTATGAGTTGGCAATTCTACTCTATGATTCTTTGTGTTTATGTGTTTATTTCTACTCTATGATTCTTTGTGTGTATGAGTTGGCAATTCTACTCTATGATTCTTTGTGTTTATGTGTTTTTTTCTACTCTATGATTCTTTAGGTTTATGAGTTGGCAATTGTACTCTTTCATTCTTTGTGTTTGTGTGTTTTAATATAGCCATGTCATTTTTCCTGGCAACTAAATCTTGCTTTTATATAACAGTGGATGAAATATTTCCTTGGAATAATTCTTGCACGAGTGATTCTTGCTGTATATGTATATAATTGAGTGGAGATAGTAGACATTTGGTTATCTATTTAAAGGCTTAGGCTGTTACATGCATTAACATATAGTACGCATAAATGCTTGTCAATGAAATAACAATTTTTTAACGAAAAAAAGAGGGTCAAGTTGCCTGTGGTGATTCCAGTGGCAAGCTGACAAATTTCTTTGTGTTTATGTGTTTTAATATAGTCATACTGACGTAGCGAAAGCTTATAGGAAAAATAGGAACGACACACAAAACCAAAAGCTTGTTGATTCACGAGGAATACAAAGAAATTGATGCGAAAAAGAGAGAAACTCTCAAAATTTTATTCAATAATCAACTGAATGTCTTCTTTTGGTTTACATAGAATATATACCCTAAAAGCATAACTAAAAATAGGAAATAATGTTTTTATCCAAAAAAGGAAAAATTCAAAATAAAAGAATAAACTAAAAGTGCTACTCATAAGGAACACGCTCCAACAAACGGAATGCAATTCCGAGTTCTATAAATAAAGATATCACTGAAACGAAAATTACTAAAAACGGCAAGAACGACCTTTTCGAGGCCTAGACGAAGGAATTTGGCTAAAATCCGCTCCCTTAATGATCTTTATATGATTACTATGGTTCGTTGGCCCGTTTCGGATAAAGTTAGACTATTCGCACGTCAAAACCAACGGAGCCAAAATCAACCTATCAACTTGGGATGATCCCGTTTCACCATAAACTCCAACGCTTTCTCGACTGCATCACATACCCAATATTTTTCTACTCTATGATTCTTTGTGTGTATGAGTTGGCAATTATACTCTATGATTCTTTGTGTTTATGTGTTTTTTTCTACTCTATGATTCTTTGTGTGTATGAGTTGGCAATTCTACTCTATGATTCATTGTGTTTATGTGTTTTTTTCTACTCTATGATTATTTGTGTTTATGAGTTGGCAATTCTACTCTATGATTCTTTGTGTTTATGTGTTTTTTTCTACTCTATGATTCTTTTTGTTTATGAGTTGGCAATTCTACTCTATGATTCTTTGTGTTTATGTGTTTTTTTCTACTCTATGATTCTTTGTGTTTATGAGTTGGCAATTATACTCTATGATTCTTTGTGTTTATGAGTTGGCAATTGTACTCTATGATTCTTTGTGTTTGTGTGTTTTAATATAGTCATGTCATTTTTCCTGGCGACTAAATCTTGCTTTTATATAACAGTGGATGAAATATTTCCTTGGAATGATTCTTGCACGAGTGATTCCTGCTGTATATGTATATAATTGAGTGGAGATAGTAGACATTTGGTTATCTTTTTAAAGGCATAGGCTGTTACATGCCTTAACATATAATACGCATAAATGCTTGTCAACGAAATAACAATTTTTTAATGAAAAAAAGAGGGTCAAGTTGCCTGTGGTGATTCCAGTGGCAAGCTGACAAATTTCTTTGTGTTTATATGTTTTAATATAGTCATACTGACGTAGCGGAAGCTTATAGGAAAGATAGGAACGACACACAAAACCAAAAGCTTGTTGATTCACGAGGAATACCAAGAAATTGATGCGAAAAAGAGAGAAACTCTCAAAATTTTATTCAATAATCAACTGAATGTCTTCTTAGGGTTTACATAGAATATATACCCTAAAAGCATAACTAAAAATAGGAAATAACGTTTTTTTCCAAAAAAGGAAAAATTCGAAATAAAAGCATAAACTAAAAGTGCTACTCATAAGGAACACGCTCCAACAAACGGAATGCAATACCGAGTTCTATAAATAAAGATATAACTGAAACGAAAATTACTAAAAACGGCAAAACGGCCTTTTCAAGGCCTAAACGAAGGAATTTGGCTAAAATCCGCTCCCTTAATGATCTTTATATGATTACTATGGTTCGTTGGCCCATTTCGGATAAAGTTAGACTATTCGCACGTAAAAAATGAACCGAGCCAAAATCAGCCTCTCATCTTGGGATGATCCCGTTTCACCATAAACTCCAACGCTTTCTCGACTGCATCACATACCCAATACTTTTCTACTCTATGATTCTTTGTGTGTATGAGTTGGCAATTCTACTCTATGATTCTTTGTGTTTATGTGTTTTTTTCTACTCTATGATTCTTTAGGTTTATGAGTTGGCAATTGTACTCTTTCATTCTTTGTGTTTGTGTGTTTTAATATAGCCATGTCATTTTTCCTGGCAACTAAATCTTGCTTTTATATAACAGTGGATGAAATATTTCCTTGGAATAATTCTTGCACGAGTGATTCTTGCTGTATATGTATATAATTGAGTGGAGATAGTAGACATTTGGTTATCTATTTAAAGGCTTAGGCTGTTACATGCATTAACATATAGTACGCATAAATGCTTGTCAATGAAATAACAATTTTTTAACGAAAAAAAGAGGGTCAAGTTGCCTGTGGTGATTCCAGTGGCAAGCTGACAAATTTCTTTGTGTTTATGTGTTTTAATATAGTCATACTGACGTAGCGAAAGCTTATAGGAAAAATAGGAACGACACACAAAACCAAAAGCTTGTTGATTCACGAGGAATACAAAGAAATTGATGCGAAAAAGAGAGAAACTCTCAAAATTTTATTCAATAATCAACTGAATGTCTTCTTTGGGTTTACATAGAATATATACCCTAAAAGCATAACTAAAAATAGGAAATAATGTTTTTATCCAAAAAAGGAAAAATTCAAAATAAAAGAATAAACTAAAAGTGCTACTCATAAGGAACACGCTCCAACAAACGGAATGCAATTCCGAGTTCTATAAATAAAGATATCACTGAAACGAAAATTACTAAAAACGGCAAGAACGACCTTTTCGAGGCCTAGACGAAGGAATTTGGCTAAAATCCGCTCCCTTAATGATCTTTATATGATTACTATGGTTCGTTGGCCCGTTTCGGATAAAGTTAGACTATTCGCACGTCAAAACCAACGGAGCCAAAATCAACCTATCAACTTGGGATGATCCCGTTTCACCATAAACTCCAACGCTTTCTCGACTGCATCACATACCCAATATTTTTCTACTCTATGATTCTTTGTGTGTATGAGTTGGCAATTATACTCTATGATTCTTTGTGTTTATGTGTTTTTTTCTACTCTATGATTCTTTGTGTGTATGAGTTGGCAATTCTACTCTATGATTCATTGTGTTTATGTGTTTTTTTCTACTCTATGATTATTTGTGTTTATGAGTTGGCAATTCTACTCTATGATTCTTTGTGTTTATGTGTTTTTTTCTACTCTATGATTCTTTTTGTTTATGAGTTGGCAATTCTACTCTATGATTCTTTGTGTTTATGTGTTTTTTTCTACTCTATGATTCTTTGTGTTTATGAGTTGGCAATTATACTCTATGATTCTTTGTGTTTATGAGTTGGCAATTGTACTCTATGATTCTTTGTGTTTGTGTGTTTTCATATAGTCATGTCATTTTTCCTGGCGACTAAATCTTGCTTTTATATAACAGTGGATGAAATATTTCCTTGGAATGATTCTTGCACGAGTGATTCCTGCTGTATATGTATATAATTGAGTGGAGATAGTAGACATTTGGTTATCTATTTAAAGGCATAGGCTGTTACATGCCTTAACATATAATACGCATAAATGCTTGTCAACGAAATAACAATTTTTTAATGAAAAAAAGAGGGTCAAGTTGCCTGTGGTGATTCCAGTGGCAAGCTGACAAATTTCTTTGTGTTTATATGTTTTAATATAGTCATACTGACGTAGCGGAAGCTTATAGGAAAGATAGGAACGACACACAAAACCAAAAGCTTGTTGATTCACGAGGAATACCAAGAAATTGATGCGAAAAAGAGAGAAACTCTCAAAATTTTATTCAATAATCAACTGAATGTCTTCTTAGGGTTTACATAGAATATATACCCTAAAAGCATAACTAAAAATAGGAAATAACGTTTTTTTCCAAAAAAGGAAAAATTCGAAATAAAAGCATAAACTAAAAGTGCTACTCATAAGGAACACGCTCCAACAAACGGAATGCAATACCGAGTTCTATAAATAAAGATATAACTGAAACGAAAATTACTAAAAACAGCAAAACGGCCTTTTCAAGGCCTAAACGAAGGAATTTGGCTAAAATCCGCTCCCTTAATAATCTTTATATGATTACTATGGTTCGTTGGCCCATTTCGGATAAAGTTAGACTATTCGCACGTAAAAAATGAACCGAGCCAAAATCAGCCTCTCATCTTGGGATGATCCCGTTTCACCATAAACTCCAACGCTTTCTCGACTGCATCACATACCCAATACTTTTCTACTCTATGATTCTTTGTGTGTATGAGTTGGCAATTCTACTCTATGATTCTTTGTGTTTATGTGTTTTTTTCTACTCTATGATTCTTTAGGTTTATGAGTTGGCCATTGTACTCTTTCATTCTTTGTGTTTGTGTGTTTTAATATAGCCATGTCATTTTTCCTGGCAACTAAATCTTGCTTTTATATAACAGTGGATGAAATATTTCCTTGGAATAATTCTTGCACGAGTGATTCTTGCTGTATATGTATATAATTGAGTGGAGATAGTAGACATTTGGTTATCTATTTAAAGGCTTAGGCTGTTACATGCATTAACATATAGTACGCATAAATGCTTGTCAATGAAATAACAATTTTTTAACGAAAAAAAGAGGGTCAAGTTGCATGTGGTGATTCCAGTGGCTAGCTGACAAATTTCTTTGTGTTTATGTGTTTTAATATAGTCATACTGACGTAGCGAAAGCTTATAGGAAAAATAGGAACGACACACAAAACCAAAAGCTTGTTGATTCACGAGGAATACAAAGAAATTGATGCGAAAAAGAGAGAAACTCTCAAAATTTTATTCAATAATCAACTGAATGTCTTCTTTGGGTTTACATAGAATATATACCCTAAAAGCATAACTAAAAATAGGAAATAATGTTTTTATCCAAAAAAGGAAAAATTCAAAATAAAAGAATAAACTAAAAGTGCTACTCATAAGGAACACGCTCCAACAAACGGAATGCAATTCCGAGTTCTATAAATAAAGATATCACTGAAACGAAAATTACTAAAAACGGCAAGAACGACCTTTTCGAGGCCTAGACGAAGGAATTTGGCTAAAATCCGCTCCCTTAATGATCTTTATATGATTACTATGGTTCGTTGGCCCGTTTCGGATAAAGTTAGACTATTCGCACGTCAAAACCAACGGAGCCAAAATCAACCTATCAACTTGGGATGATCCCGTTTCACCATAAACTCCAACGCTTTCTCGACTGCATCACATACCCAATATTTTTCTACTCTATCATTCTTTGTGTGTATGATTTGGCAATTATACTCTATGATTCTTTGTGTTTATGTGTTTTTTTCTACTCTATGATTCTTTGTGTGTATGAGTTGGCAATTCTACTCTATGATTCATTGTGTTTATGTGTTTTTTTCTACTCTATGATTATTTGTGTTTATGAGTTGGCAATTCTACTCTATGATTCTTTGTGTTTATGTGTTTTTTTCTACTCTATGATTCTTTGTGTTTATGAGTTGGCAATTCTACTCTATGATTCTTTGTGTTTATGTGTTTTTTTCTACTCTATGATTCTTTGTGTTTATGAGTTGGCAATTCTACTCTATGATTCTTTGTGTTTATGAGTTGGCAATTGTACTCTATGATTCTTTGTGTTTGTGTGTTTTAATATAGTCATGTCATTTTTCCTGGCGACTAAATCTTACTTTTATATAACAGTGGATGAAATATTACCTTGGAATGATTTTTGCACGAGTGATTCCTGCTGTATATGTATATAATTGAGTGGAGATAGTAGACATTTGGTTATCTATTTAAAGGCATAGGCTGTTACATGCCTTAACATATAATACGCATAAATGCTTGTCAACGAAATAACAATTTTTTAATGAAAAAAAGAGGGTCAAGTTGCCTGTGGTGATTCCAGTGGCAAGCTGACAAATTTCTTTGTGTTTATATGTTTTAATATAGTCATACTGACGTAGCGGAAGCTTATAGGAAAGATAGGAACGACACACAAAACCAAAAGCTTGTTGATTCACGAGGAATACCAAGAAATTGATGCGAAAAAGAGAGAAACTCTCAAAATTTTATTCAATAATCAACTGAATGTCTTCTTAGGGTTTACATAGAATATATACCCTAAAAGCATAACTAAAAATAGGAAATAACGTTTTTTTCCAAAAAAGGAAAAATTCGAAATAAAAGCATAAACTAAAAGTGCTACTCATAAGGAACACGCTCCAACAAACGGAATGCAATACCGAGTTCTATAAATAAAGATATAACTGAAACGAAAATTACTAAAAACGGCAAAACGGCCTTTTCAAGGCCTAAACGAAGGAATTTGGCTAAAATCCGCTCCCTTAATGATCTTTATATGATTACTAAGGTTCGTTGGCCCATTTCGGATAAAGTTAGACTATTCGCACGTAAAAAATGAACCGAGCCAAAATCAGCCTCTCATCTTGGGATGATCCCGTTTCACCATAAACTCCAACGCTTTCTCGACTGCATCACATACCCAATATTTTTCTACTCTATGATTCTTTGTGTGTATGAGTTGGCAATTCTACTCTATGATTCTTTGTGTTTATGTGTTTTTTTCTACTCTATGATTCTTTGTGTGTATGAGTTGGCAATTCTACTCTATGATTCTTTGTGTTTATGAGTTGGCAATTCTACTCTATGATTCTTTGTGTTTATGTGTTTTTTTCTACTCTATGATTCTTTTTGTTTATGAGTTGGCAATTCTACTCTATGATTCTTTGTGTTTATGTGTTTTTTTCTACTCTATGATTCTTTGTGTTTATGAGTTGGCAATTCTACTCTATGATTCTTTGTGTTTATGAGTTGGCAATTGTACTCTATGATTCTTTGTGTTTGTGTGTTTTAATATAGTCATGTCATTTTTCCTGGCGACTAAATCTTACTTTTATATAACAGTGGATGAAATATTTCCTTGGAATGATTTTTGCACGAGTGATTCCTGCTGTATATGTATATAATTGAGTGGAGATAGTAGACATTTGGTTATCTATTTAAAGGCATAGGCTGTTACATGCCTTAACATATAATACGCATAAATGCTTGTCAACGAAATAACAATTTTTTAATGAAAAAAAGGGGGTCAAGTTGCCTGTGGTGATTCCAGTGGCAAGCTGACAAATTTCTTTGTGTTTATGTGTTTTAATATAGTCATACTGACGTAGCGGAAGCTTATAGAAAAGATAGGAACGACACACAAAACCAAAAGCTTGTTGATTCACGAGGAATACCAAGAAATTGATGCGAAAAAGAGAGAAACTCTCAAAATTTTATTCAATACTCAATTGAATGTTTTCTTAGGGTTTAATAGAATATATACCCTAAAAGCATAACTAAAAATAGGAAATAACGTTTTTTTCCAAAAAAGGAAAAATTCGAAATAAAAGCATAAACTAAAAGTGCTACTCATAAGGAACACGCTCCAACAAACGGAATGCAATACCGAGTTCTATGAATAAAGATATAACTGAAACGAAAATTACTAAAAACGGCAAAACGGCCTTTTCAAGGCCTAAACGAAGGAATTTGGCTAAAATCCGCTCCCTTAATGATCTTTATATGATTACTATGGTTCGTTGGCCCATTTCGGATAAAGTTAGACTATTCGCACGTAAAAAATGAACCGAGCCAAAATCAGCCTCTCATCTTGGGATGATCCCGTTTCACAATAAACTCCAACGCTTTCTCGACTGCATCACATACCCAATATTTTTCTACTCTATGATTCTTTGTGTGTATGAGTTGGCAATTCTACTCTATGATTCTTTGTGTTTATGTGTTTTTTTCTACTCTATGATTCTTTGTGTGTATGAGTTGGCAATTCTACTCTATGATTCTTTGTGTTTATGTGTTTTTTTCTACTCTATGATTCTTTGTGTTTATGAGTTGGCAATTCTACTCTATGATTCTTTGTGTTTATGTGTTTTTTTCTACTCTATGATTCTTTTTGTTTATGAGTTGGCAATTCTACTCTATGATTCTTTGTGTTTATGTGTTTTTTTCTACTCTATGATTCTTTGTGTTTATGAGTTGGCAATTCTACTCTATGATTCTTTGTGTTTATGAGTTGGCAATTGTACTTTATGATTCTTTGTGTTTGTGTGTTTTAATATAGTCATGTCATTTTTCATGGCGACTAAATCTTACTTTTATATAACAGTGGATGAAATATTTCCTTGGAATTATTCTTGCACGAGTGATTCCTGCTGTATATGTATATAATTGAGTGGAGATAGTAGACATTTGGTTATCTATTTAAAGGCATAGGCTGTTACATGCCTTAACATATAATACGCATAAATGCTTGTCAACGAAATAACAATTTTTTAACGAAAAAAAGGGGGTCAAGTTGCCTGTGGTGATTCCAGTGGCAAGCTGACAAATTTCTTTGTGTTTATGTGTTTTAATATAGTCATACTGACGTAGCGGAAGCTTATAGAAAAGATAGGAACGACACACAAAACCAAAAGCTTGTTGATTCACGAGGAATACCAAGAAATTGATGCGAAAAAGAGAGAAACTCTCAAAATTTTATTCAATACTCAATTGAATGTTTTCTTAGGGTTTACATAGAATATATACCCTAAAAGCATAACTAAAAATAGGAAATAACGTTTTTTTCCAAAAAAGGAAAAATTCGAAATAAAAGCATAAACTAAAAGTGCTACTCATAAGGAACACGCTCCAACAAACGGAATGCAATACCGAGTTCTATAAATAAAGATATAACTGAAACGAAAATTACTAAAAACGGCAAAACGGCCTTTTCAAGGCCTAAACGAAGGAATTTGGCTAAAATCCGCTCCCTTAATGATCTTTATATGATTACTATGGTTCGTTGGCCCATTTCGGATAAAGTTAGACTATTCGCACGTAAAAAATGAACCGAGCCAAAATCAGCCTCTCATCTTGGGATGATCCCGTTTCACCATAAACTCCAACGCTTTCTCGACTGCATCACATACCCAATATTTTTCTACTCTATGATTCTTTGTGTGTATGAGTTGGCAATTCTACTCTATGATTCTTTGTGTTTATGTGTTTTTTTCTACTCTATGATTCTTTGTGTGTATGAGTTGGCAATTCTACTCTATGATTCTTTGTGTTTATGTGTTTTTTTCTACTCTATGATTCTTTGTGTTTATGAGTTGGCAATTCTACTCTATGATTCTTTGTGTTTATGTGTTTTTTTCTACTCTATGATTCTTTTTGTTTATGAGTTGGCAATTCTACTCTATGATTCTTTGTGTTTATGTGTTTTTTTCTACTCTATGATTCTTTGTGTTTATGAGTTGGCAATTCTACTCTATGATTCTTTGTGTTTATGAGTTGGCAATTGTACTCTATGATTCTTTGTGTTTGTGTGTTTTAATATAGTCATGTCATTTTTCCTGGCGACTAAATCTTACTTTTATATAACAGTGGATGAAATATTTCCTTGGAATGATTTTTGCACGAGTGATTCCTGCTGTATATGTATATAATTGAGTGGAGATAGTAGACATTTGGTTATCTATTTAAAGGCATAGGCTGTTACATGCCTTAACATATAATACGCATAAATGCTTGTCAACGAAATAACAATTTTTTAATGAAAAAAAGGGGGTCAAGTTGCCTGTGGTGATTCCAGTGGCAAGCTGACAAATTTCTTTGTGTTTATGTGTTTTAATATAGTCATACTGACGTAGCGGAAGCTTATAGAAAAGATAGAAACGACACACAAAACCAAAAGCTTGTTGATTCACGAGGAATACCAAGAAATTGATGCGAAAAAGAGAGAAACTCTCAAAATTTTATTCAATAATCAATTGAATGTTTTCTTAAGGTTTACATAGAATATATACCCTAAAAGCATAACTAAAAATAGGAAATAACGTTTTTTTTCCAAAAAAGGAAAAATTCGAAATAAAAGCATAAACTAAAAGTGCTACTCATAAGGAACACGCTCCAACAAACGGAATGCAATACCGAGTTCTATAACTAAAGATATAACTGAAACGAAAATTACTAAAAACGGTAAAACGGCCTTTTCAAGGCCTAAACGAAGGAATTTGGCTAAAATCCGCTCCCTTAATGATCTTTATATGATTACTAAGGTTCGTTGGCCCATTTCGGATAAAGTTAGACTATTCGCACGTAAAAAATGAACCGAGCCAAAATCAGCCTCTCATCTTGGGATGATCCCGTTTCACCATAAACTCCAACGCTTTCTCGACAGCATCACATACCCAATATTTTTCTACTCTATGATTCTTTGTGTGTATGAGTTGGCAATTCTACTCTATGATTCTTTGTGTTTATGTGTTTTTTTCTACTCTATGATTCTTTGTGTGTATGAGTTGGCAATTCTACTCTATGATTCTTTGTGTTTATGAGTTGGCAATTCTACTCTATGATTCTTTGTGTTTATGTGTTTTTTTCTACTCTATGATTCTTTTTGTTTATGAGTTGGCAATTCTACTCTATGATTCTTTGTGTTTATGTGTTTTTTTCTACTCTATGATTCTTTGTGTTTATGAGTTGGCAATTCTACTCTATGATTCTTTGTGTTTATGAGTTGGCAATTGTACTCTATGATTCTTTGTGTTTGTGTGTTTTAATATAGTCATGTCATTTTTCCTGGCGACTAAATCTTACTTTTATATAACAGTGGATGAAATATTTCCTTGGAATGATTTTTGCACGAGTGATTCCTGCTGTATATGTATATAATTGAGTGGAGATAGTAGACATTTGGTTATCTATTTAAAGGCATAGGCTGTTACATGCCTTAACATATAATACGCATAAATGCTTGTCAACGAAATAACAATTTTTTAATGAAAAAAAGGGGGTCAAGTTGCCTGTGGTGATTCCAGTGGCAAGCTGACAAATTTCTTTGTGTTTATGTGTTTTAATATAGTCATACTGACGTAGCGGAAGCTTATAGAAAAGATAGGAACGACACACAAAACCAAAAGCTTGTTGATTCACGAGGAATACCAAGAAATTGATGCGAAAAAGAGAGAAACTCTCAAAATTTTATTCAATACTCAATTGAATGTTTTCTTAGGGTTTACATAGAATATATACCCTAAAAGCATAACTAAAAATAGGAAATAACGTTTTTTTCCAAAAAAGGAAAAATTCAAAATAAAAGCATAAACTAAAAGTGCTACTCATAAGGAACACGCTCCAACAAACGGAATGCAATACCGAGTTCTATAAATAAAGATATAACTGAAACGAAAATTACTAAAAACGGCAAAACGGCCTTTTCAAGGCCTAAACGAAGGAATTTGGCTAAAATCCGCTCCCTTAATGATCTTTATATGATTACTATGGTTCGTTGGCCCATTTCGGATAAAGTTAGACTATTTGCACGTAAAAAATGAACCGAGCCAAAATCAGCCTCTCATCTTGGGATGATCCCGTTTCACAATAAACTCCAACGCTTTCTCGACTGCATCACATACCCAATATTTTTCTACTCTATGATTCTTTGTGTGTATGAGTTGGCAATTCTACTCTATGATTCTTTGTGTTTATGTGTTTTTTTCTACTCTATGATTCTTTGTGTTTATGTGTTTTTTTCTACTCTATGATTCTTTGTGTTTATGAGTTGGCAATTCTACTCTATGATTCTTTGTGTTTATGTGTTTTTTTCTACTCTATGATTCTTTTTGTTTATGAGTTGGCAATTCTACTCTATGATTCTTTGTGTTTATGTGTTTTTTTCTACTCTATGATTCTTTGTGTTTATGAGTTGGCAATTCTACTCTATGATTCTTTGTGTTTATGAGTTGGCAATTGTACTCTATGATTCTTTGTGTTTGTGTGTTTTAATATAGTCATGTCATTTTTCCTGGCGACTAAATCTTACTTTTATATAACAGTGGATGAAATATTTCCTTGGAATGATTTTTGCACGAGTGATTCCTGCTGTATATGTATATAATTGAGTGGAGATAGTAGACATTTGGTTATCTATTTAAAGGCATAGGCTGTTACATGCCTTAACATATAATACGCATAAATGCTTGTCAACGAAATAACAATTTTTTAATGAAAAAAAGGGGGTCAAGTTGCCTGTGGTGATTCCAGTGGCAAGCTGACAAATTTCTTTGTGTTTATGTGTTTTAATATAGTCATACTGACGTAGCGGAAGCTTATAGAAAAGATAGAAACGACACACAAAACCAAAAGCTTGTTGATTCACGAGGAATACCAAGAAATTGATGCGAAAAAGAGAGAAACTCTCAAAATTTTATTCAATAATCAATTGAATGTTTTCTTAGGGTTTACATAGAATATATTCCCTAAAAGCATAACTAAAAATAGGAAATAACGTTTTTTTTCCAAAAAAGGAAAAATTCGAAATAAAAGCATAAACTAAAAGTGCTACTCATAAGGAACACGCTCCAACAAACGGAATGCAATACCGAGTTCTATAAATAAAGATATAACTGAAACGAAAATTACTAAAAACGGCAAAACGGCCTTTTCAAGGCCTAAACGAAGGAATTTGGCTAAAATCCGCTCCCTTAATGATCTTTATATGATTACTAAGGTTCGTTGGCCCATTTCGGATAAAGTTAGACTATTCGCACGTAAAAAATGAACCGAGCCAAAATCAGCCTCTCATCTTGGGATGATCCCGTTTCACCATAAACTCCAACGCTTTCTCGACTGCATCACATACCCAATATTTTTCTACTCTATGATTCTTTGTGTGTATGAGTTGGCAATTCTACTCTATGATTCTTTGTGTTTATGTGTTTTTTTCTACTCTATGATTCTTTGTGTGTATGAGTTGGTAATTCTACTCTATGATTCTTTGTGTTTATGAGTAGGCAATTCTACTCTATTATTCTTTGTGTTTATGTGTTTTTTTCTACTCTATGATTCTTTTTGTTTATGAGTTGGCAATTCTACTCTATGATTCTTTGTGTTTATGTGTTTTTTTCTACTCTATGATTCTTTGTGTTTATGAGTTGGCAATTCTACTCTATGATTCTTTGTGTTTATGAGTTGGCAATTGTACTCTATGATTCTTTGTGTTTGTGTGTTTTAATATAGTCATGTCATTTTTCCTGGCGACTAAATCTTACTTTTATATAACAGTGGATGAAATATTTCCTTGGAATGATTTTTGCACGAGTGATTCCTGCTGTATATGTATATAATTGAGTGGAGATAGTAGACATTTGGTTATCTATTTAAAGGCATAGGCTGTTACATGCCTTAACATATAATACGCATAAATGCTTGTCAACGAAATAACAATTTTTTAATGAAAAAAAGGGGGTCAAGTTGCCTGTGGTGATTCCAGTGGCAAGCTGACAAATTTCTTTGTGTTTATGTGTTTTAATATAGTCATACTGACGTAGCGGAAGCTTATAGAAAAGATAGGAACGACACACAAAACCAAAAGCTTGTTGATTCACGAGGAATACCAAGAAATTGATGCGAAAAAGAGAGAAACTCTCAAAATTTTATTCAATACTCAATTGAATGTTTTCTTAGGGTTTACATAGAATATATACCCTAAAAGCATAACTAAAAATAGGAAATAACGTTTTTTTCCAAAAAGGGAAAAATTCGAAATAAAAGCATAAACTAAAAGTGCTACTCATAAGGAACACGCTCCAACAAACGGAATGCAATACCGAGTTCTATAAATAAAGATATAACTGAAACGAAAATTACTAAAAACGGCAAAACGGCCTTTTCAAGGCCTAAACGAAGGAATTTGGCTAAAATCCGCTCCCTTAATGATCTTTATATGATTACTATGGTTCGTTGGCCCATTTCGGATAAAGTTAGACTATTCGCACGTAAAAAATGAACCGAGCCAAAATCAGCCTCTCATCTTGGGATGATCCCGTTTCACAATAAACTCCAACGCTTTCTCGACTGCATCACATACCCAATATTTTTCTACTCTATGATTCTTTGTGTGTATGAGTTGGCAATTCTACTCTATGATTCTTTGTGTTTATGTGTTTTTTTCTACTCTATGATTCTTTGTGTGTATGAGTTGGCAATTCTACTCTATGATTCTTTGTGTTTATGTGTTTTTTTCTACTCTATGATTCTTTGTGTTTATGAGTTGGCAATTCTACTCTATGATTCTTTGTGTTTATGTGTTTTTTTCTACTCTATGATTCTTTTTGTTTATGAGTTGGCAATTCTACTCTATGATTCTTTGTGTTTAAGTGTTTTTTTCTACTCTATGATTCTTTGTGTTTATGAGTTGGCAATTCTACTCTATGATTCTTTGTGTTTATGAGTTGGCAATTGTACTCTATGATTCTTTGTGTTTGTGTGTTTTAATATAGTCATGTCATTTTTCTTGGCGACTAAATCTTACTTTTATATAACAGTGGATGAAATATTTCCTTGGAATGATTCTTGCACGAGTGATTCCTGCTGTATATGTATATAATTGAGTGGAGATAGTAGACATTTGGTTATCTATTTAAAGGCATAGGCTGTTACATGCCTTAACATATAATACGCATAAATGCTTGTCAACGAAATAACAATTTTTTAATGAAAAAAAGGGGGTCAAGTTGCCTGTGGTGATTCCAGTGGCAAGTTGACAAATTTCTTTGTGTTTATGTGTTTTAATATAGTCATACTGACGTAGCGGAAGCTTATAGAAAAGATAGGAACGACACACAAAACCAAAAGCTTGTTGATTCACGAGGAATACCAAGAAATTGATGCGAAAAAGAGAGAAACTCTCAAAATTTTATTCAATAATCAATTGAATGTTTTCTTAGGGTTTACATAGAATATATACCCTAAAAGCATAACTAAAAATAGGAAATAACGTTTTTTTCCAAAAAAGGAAAAATTCGAAATAAAAGCATAAACTAAAAGTGCTACTCATAAGGAACACGCTCCAACAAACGGAATGCAATACCGAGTTCTATAAATAAAGATATAACTGAAACGAAAATTACTAAAAACGGCAAAACGGCCTTTTCAAGGCCTAAACGAAGGAATTTGGCTAAAATCCTCTCCCTTAATGATCTTTATATGATTACTATGGTTCGTTGGCCCATTTCGGATAAAGTTAGACTATTCGCACGTAAAAAATGAACCGAGCCAAAATCAGCCTCTTATCTTGGGATGATCCCGTTTCACAATAAACTCCAACGCTTTCTCGACTGCATCACATACCCAATATTTTTCTACTCTATGATTCTTTGTGTGTATGAGTTGGCAATTCTACTCTATGATTCTTTGTGTTTATGTGTTTTTTTCTACTCTATGATTCTTTGTGTGTATGAGTTGGCAATTCTACTCTATGATTCTTTGTGTTTATGTGTTTTTTTCTACTCTATGATTCTTTGTGTTTATGAGTTGGCAATTCTACTCTATGATTCTTTGTGTTTATGTGTTTTTTTCTACTCTATGATTCTTTTTGTTTATGAGTTGGCAATTCTACTCTATGATTCTTTGTGTTTATGTGTTTTTTTCTACTCTATGATTCTTTGTGTTTATGAGTTGGCAATTCTACTCTATGATTCTTTGTGTTTATGAGTTGGCAATTGTACTCTATGATTCTTTGTGTTTGTGTGTTTTAATATAGTCATGTCATTTTTCCTGGCGACTAAATCTTACTTTTATATAACAGTGGATGAAATATTTCCTTGGAATGATTCTTGCATGAGTGATTCCTGCTATATATGTATATAATTGAGTGGAGATAGTAGACATTTGGTTATCTATTTAAAGGCATAGGCTGTTACATGCCTTAACATATAATACGCATAAATGCTTGTCAACGAAATAACAATTTTTTAATGAAAAAAAGGGGGTCAAGTTGCCTGTGGTGATTCCAGTGGCAAGTTGACAAATTTCTTTGTGTTTATGTGTTTTAATATAGTCATACTGACGTAGCGGAAGCTTATAGAAAAGATAGGAACGACACACAAAACCAAAAGCTTGTTGATTCACGAGGAATACCAAGAAATTGATGCGAAAAAGAGAGAAACTCTCAAAATTTTATTCAATAATCAATTGAATGTTTTCTTAGGGTTTACATAGAATATATACCCTAAAAGCATAACTAAAAATAGGAAATAACGTTTTTTTCCAAAAAAGGAAAAATTCGAAATAAAAGCATAAACTAAAAGTGCTACTCATAAGGAACACGCTCCAACAAACGGAATGCAATACCGAGTTCTATAAATAAAGATATAACTGAAACGAAAATTACTAAAAACGGCAAAACGGCCTTTTCAAGGCCTAAACGAAGGAATTTGGCTAAAATCCTCTCCCTTAATGATCTTTATATGATTACTATGGTTCGTTGGCCCATTTCGGATAAAGTTAGACTATTCGCACGTAAAAAATGAACCGAGCCAAAATCAGCCTCTTATCTTGGGATGATCCCGTTTCACAATAAACTCCAACGCTTTCTCGACTGCATCACATACCCAATATTTTTCTACTCTATGATTCTTTGTGTGTATGAGTTGGCAATTCTACTCTATGATTCTTTGTGTTTATGTGTTTTTTTCTACTCTATGATTCTTTGTGTGTATGAGTTGGCAATTCTACTCTATGATTCTTTGTGTTTATGTGTTTTTTTCTACTCTATGATTCTTTGTGTTTATGAGTTGGCAATTCTACTCTATGATTCTTTGTGTTTATGTGTTTTTTTTCTACTCTATGATTCTTTTTGTTTATGAGTTGGCAATTCTACTCTATGATTCTTTGTGTTTATGTGTTTTTTTCTACTCTATGATTCTTTGTGTTTATGAGTTGGCAATTCTACTCTATGATTCTTTGTGTTTATGAGTTGGCAATTGTACTCTATGATTCTTTGTGTTTGTGTGTTTTAATATAGTCATGTCATTTTTCCTGGCGACTAAATCTTACTTTTATATAACAGTGGATGAAATATTTCCTTGGAATGATTCTTGCATGAGTGATTCCTGCTATATATGTATATAATTGAGTGGAGATAGTAGACATTTGGTTATCTATTTAAAGGCATAGGCTGTTACATGCCTTAACATATAATACGCATAAATGCTTGTCAACGAAATAACAATTTTTTAATGAAAAAAAGGGGGTCAAGTTGCCTGTGGTGATTCCAGTGGCAAGCTGACAAATTTCTTTGTGTTTATGTGTTTTAATATAGTCATACTGACGTAGCGGAAGCTTATAGAAAAGATAGGAACGACACACAAAACCAAAAGCTTGTTGATTCACGAGGAATACCAAGAAATTGATGCGAAAAAGAGAGAAACTCTCAAAATTTTATTCAATACTCAATTGAATGTTTTCTTAGGGTTTACATAGAATATATACCCTAAAAGCATAACTAAAAATAGGAAATAACGTTTTTTTCCAAAAAGGGAAAAATTCGAAATAAAAGCATAAACTAAAAGTGCTACTCATAAGGAACACGCTCCAACAAACGGAATGCAATACCGAGTTCTATAAATAAAGATATAACTGAAACGAAAATTACTAAAAACGGCAAAACGGCCTTTTCAAGGCCTAAACGAAGGAATTTGGCTAAAATCCGCTCCCTTAATGATCTTTATATGATTACTATGGTTCGTTGGCCCATTTCGGATAAAGTTAGACTATTCGCACGTAAAAAATGAACCGAGCCAAAATCAGCCTCTCATCTTGGGATGATCCCGTTTCACAATAAACTCCAACGCTTTCTCGACTGCATCACATACCCAATATTTTTCTACTCTATGATTCTTTGTGTGTATGAGTTGGCAATTCTACTCTATGATTCTTTGTGTTTATGTGTTTTTTTCTACTCTATGATTCTTTGTGTGTATGAGTTGGCAATTCTACTCTATGATTCTTTGTGTTTATGTGTTTTTTTCTACTCTATGATTCTTTGTGTTTATGAGTTGGCAATTCTACTCTATGATTCTTTGTGTTTATGTGTTTTTTTCTACTCTATGATTCTTTTTGTTTATGAGTTGGCAATTCTACTCTATGATTCTTTGTGTTTATGTGTTTTTTTCTACTCTATGATTCTTTGTGTTTATGAGTTGGCAATTCTACTCTATGATTCTTTGTGTTTATGAGTTGGCAATTGTACTCTATGATTCTTTGTGTTTGTGTGTTTTAATATAGTCATGTCATTTTTCCTGGCGACTAAATCTTACTTTTATATAACAGTGGATGAAATATTTCCTTGGAATGATTCTTGCACGAGTGATTCCTGCTGTATATGTATATAATTGAGTGGAGATAGTAGACATTTGGTTATCTATTTAAAGGCATAGGCTGTTACATGCCTTAACATATAATACGCATAAATGCTTGTCAACGAAATAACAATTTTTTAATGAAAAAAAGGGGGTCAAGTTGCCTGTGGTGATTCCAGTGGCAAGTTGACAAATTTCTTTGTGTTTATGTGTTTTAATATAGTCATACTGACGTAGCGGAAGCTTATAGAAAAGATAGGAACGACACACAAAACCAAAAGCTTGTTGATTCACGAGGAATACCAAGAAATTGATGCGAAAAAGAGAGAAACTCTCAAAATTTTATTCAATAATCAATTGAATGTTTTCTTAGGGTTTACATAGAATATATACCCTAAAAGCATAACTAAAAATAGGAAATAACGTTTTTTTCCAAAAAAGGAAAAATTCGAAATAAAAGCATAAACTAAAAGTGCTACTCATAAGGAACACGCTCCAACAAACGGAATGCAATACCGAGTTCTATAAATAAAGATATAACTGAAACGAAAATTACTAAAAACGGCAAAACGGCCTTTTCAAGGCCTAAACGAAGGAATTTGGCTAAAATCCTCTCCCTTAATGATCTTTATATGATTACTATGGTTCGTTGGCCCATTTCGGATAAAGTTAGACTATTCGCACGTAAAAAATGAACCGAGCCAAAATCAGCCTCTTATCTTGGGATGATCCCGTTTCACAATAAACTCCAACGCTTTCTCGACTGCATCACATACCCAATATTTTTCTACTCTATGATTCTTTGTGTGTATGAGTTGGCAATTCTACTCTATGATTCTTTGTGTTTATGTGTTTTTTTCTACTCTATGATTCTTTGTGTGTATGAGTTGGCAATTCTACTCTATGATTCTTTGTGTTTATGTGTTTTTTTCTACTCTATGATTCTTTGTGTTTATGAGTTGGCAATTCTACTCTATGATTCTTTGTGTTTATGTGTTTTTTTCTACTCTATGATTCTTTTTGTTTATGAGTTGGCAATTCTACTCTATGATTCTTTGTGTTTATGTGTTTTTTTCTACTCTATGATTCTTTGTGTTTATGAGTTGGCAATTCTACTCTATGATTCTTTGTGTTTATGAGTTGGCAATTGTACTCTATGATTCTTTGTGTTTGTGTGTTTTAATATAGTCATGTCATTTTTCCTGGCGACTAAATCTTACTTTTATATAACAGTGGATGAAATATTTCCTTGGAATGATTCTTGCATGAGTGATTCCTGCTGTATATGTATATAATTGAGTGGAGATAGTAGACATTTGGTTATCTATTTAAAGGCATAGGCTGTTACATGCCTTAACATATAATACGCATAAATGCTTGTCAACGAAATAACAATTTTTTAATGAAAAAAAGGGGGTCAAGTTGCCTGTGGTGATTCCAGTGGCAAGCTGACAAATTTCTTTGTGTTTATGTGTTTTAATATAGTCATACTGACGTAGCGGAAGCTTAT
Source organism: Linaria vulgaris (assembly GCA_948329865.1). NCBI lineage: Eukaryota > Viridiplantae > Streptophyta > Magnoliopsida > Lamiales > Plantaginaceae > Linaria > Linaria vulgaris. The sequence continues at coordinate 4,372,274 of OX415253.1, read as the reverse complement.
TGAAAAGATAGGAACGACACACAAAACCAAAAGCTTGTTGATTCACGAGGAATACCAAGAAATTGATGCGAAAAAGAGAGAAACTCTCAAAATTTTATTCAATAATCAATTGAATGTTTTCTTAGGGTTTACATAGAATATATACCCTAAAAGCATAACTAAAAATAGGAAATAACGTTTTTTTCCAAAAAAGAAAAAATTCGAAATAAAAGCATAAACTAAAACTGCTACTCATAAGGAACACGCTCCAACAAACGGAATGCAATACCGAGTTCTATAAATAAAGATATAACTGAAACGAAAATTAGTAAAAACGGCAAAACGGCCTTTTCAAGGCCTAAACGAAGGAATTTGGCTAAAATCCGCTCCCTTAATGATCTTTATATGATTACTATGGTTCGTTGGCCCATTTCGGATAAAGTTAGACTATTCGCACGTAAAAAATGAACCGAGCCAAAATCAGCCTCTCATCTTGGGATGATCCCGTTTCACCATAAACTCCAACGCTTTCTCGACTGCATCACATACCCAATATTTTTCTACTCTATGATTCTTTGTGTGTATGAGTTGGCAATTCTACTCTATGATTCTTTGTGTTTATGTGTTTTTTTCTACTCTATGATTCTTTGTGTGTATGAGTTGGCAATTCTACTCTATGATTCTTTGTGTTTATGTGTTTTTTTCTACTCTATGATTCTTTGTGTTTATGAGTTGGCAATTCTACTCTATGATTCTTTGTGTTTATGTGTTTTTTTCTACTCTATGATTCGTTTTGTTTATGAGTTGGCAATTCTACTCTATGATTCTTTGTGTTTATGTGTTTTTTTCTACTCTATGATTCTTTGTGTTTATGAGTTGGCAATTCTACTCTATGATTCTTTGTGTTTATGAGTTGGCAATTGTACTCTATGATTCTTTGTGTTTGTGTGTTTTAATATAGTCATGTCATTTTTCCTGGCGACTAAATCTTACTTTTATATAACAGTGGATGAAATATTTCCTTGGAATGATTCTTGCACGAGTGATTCCTGCTGTATATGTATATAATTGAGTGGAGATAGTAGACATTTGGTTATCTATTTAAAGGCATAGGCTGTTACATGCCTTAACATATAATACGCATAAATGCTTGTCAACGAAATAACAATTTTTTAATGAAAAAAAGAGGGTCAAGTTGCCTGTGGTGATTCCAGTGGCAAGCTGACAAATTTCTTTGTGTTTATATGTTTTAATATAGTCATACTGACGTAGCGGAAGCTTATAGAAAAGATAGGAACGACACACAAAACCAAAAGCTTGTTGATTCACGAGGAATACCAAGAAATTGATGCGAAAAAGAGAGAAACTCTCAAAATTTTATTCAATAATCAATTGAATGTTTTCTTAGGGTTTACATAGAATATATACCCTAAAAGCATAACTAAAAATAGGAAATGACGTTTTTTTCCAAAAAAGGAAAAATTCGAAATAAAAGCATAAACTAAAAGTGCTACTCATAAGGAACACGCTCCAACAAACGGAATGCAATACCGAGTTCTATAAATAAAGATATAACTGAAACGAAAATTACTAAAAACGGCAAAACGGCCTTTTCAAGGCCTAAACGAAGGAATTTGGCTAAAATCCGCTCCCTTAATGATCTTTATATGATTACTATGGTTCGTTGGCCCATTTCGGATAAAGTTAGACTATTCGCACGTAAAAAATGAACCGAGCCAAAATCAGCCTCTCATCTTGGGATGATCCCGTTTCACCATAAACTCCAACGCTTTCTCGACTGCATCACATACCCAATATTTTTCTACTCTATGATTCTTTGTGTGTATGAGTTGGCAATTCTACTCTATGATTCTTTGTGTTTATGTGTTTGTTTCTACTCTATGATTCTTTGTGTGTATGAGTTGGCAATTCTACTCTATGATTCTTTGTGTTTATGTGTTTTTTTCTACTCTATGATTCTTTGTGTTTATGAGTTGGCAATTCTACTCTATGATTCTTTGTGTTTATGTGTTTTTTTCTACTCTATGATTCGTTTTGTTTATGAGTTGGCAATTCTACTCTATGATTCTTTGTGTTTATGTGTTTTTTTCTACTCTATGATTCTTTGTGTTTATGAGTTGGCAATTCTACTCTTTGATTCTTTGTGTTTATGAGTTGGCAATTGTACTCTATGATTCTTTGTGTTTGTGTGTTTTAATATAGTCATGTCATTTTTCCTGGCGACTAAATCTTACTTTTATATAACAGTGGATGAAATGTTTCCTTGGAATGATTCTTGCACGAGTGATTCCTGCTGTATATGTATATAATTGAGTGGAGATAGTAGACATTTGGTTATCTATTTAAAGGCATAGGCTGTTACATGCCTTAACATATAATACGCATAAATGCTTGTCAACGAAATAACAATTTTTTAATGAAAAAAAGAGGGTCAAGTTGCCTGTGGTGATTCCAGTGGCAAGCTGACAAATTTCTTTGTGTTTATATGTTTTAATATAGTCATACTGACGAAGCGGAAGCTTATAGGAAAGATAGGAACGACACACAAAACCAAAAGCTTGTTGATTCACGAGGAATACCAAGAAATTGATGCGAAAAAGAGAGAAACTCCCAAAATTTTATTCAATAATCAATTGAATGTTTTCTTAGGGTTTACATAGAATATATACCCTAAAAGCATAACTAAAAATAGGAAATAACGTTTTTTTCCAAAAAAGGAAAAATTCGAAATAAAAGCATAAACTAAAAGTGCTACTCATAAGGAACACGCTCCAACAAACGGAATGCAATACCGAGTTCTATAAATAAAGATATAACTGAAACGAAAATTACTAAAAACGGCAAAACGGCCTTTTCAAGGCCTAAACGAAGGAATTTGGCTAAAATCCGCTCCCTTAATGATCTTTATATGATTACTATGGTTCGTTGGCCCATTTCGGATAAAGTTAGACTATTCGCACGTAAAAAATGAACCGAGCCAAAATCAGCCTCTCATCTTGGGATGATCCCGTTTCACCATAAACTCCAACGCTTTCTCGACTGCATCACATACCCAATATTTTTCTACTCTATGATTCTTTGTGTGTATGAGTTGGCAATTCTACTCTATGATTCTTTGTGTTAATGTGTTTTTTTCTACTCTATGATTCTTTGTGTGTATGAGTTGGCAATTCTACTCTATGATTCTTTGTGTTTATGTGTTTTTTTCTACTCTATGATTCTTTGTGTTTATGAGTTGGCAATTCTACTCTATGATTCTTTGTGTTTATGTGTTTTTTTCTACTCTATGATTCGTTTTGTTTATGAGTTGGCAATTCTACTCTATGATTCTTTGTGTTTATGTGTTTTTTTCTACTCTATGATTCTTTGTGTTTATGAGTTGGCAATTCTACTCTATGATTCTTTGTGTTTATGAGTTGGCAATTGTACTCTATGATTCTTTGCGTTTGTGTGTTTTAATATAGTCATGTCATTTTTCCTGGCGACTAAATCTTGCTTTTATATCACAGTGGATGAAATATTTCCTTGGAATGATTCTTGCACGAGTGATTCCTGCTGTATATGTATATAATTGAGTGGAGATAGTAGACATTTGGTTATCTATTTAAAGGCTTAGGCTGTTACATGCATTAACATATAATAAGCATAAATGCTTGTCAACGAAATAACAATTTTTTAACGAAAAAAAGAGGGTCAAGTTGCCTGTGGTGATTCCAGTGGCAAGCTGACAAATTTCTTTGTGTTTATGTGTTTTAATATAGTCATACTGACGTAGCGGAAGCTTATTGAAAAGATAGGAATGACACACAAAAACCAAAAACTTGTTGATTCACGAGGAATACAAAGAAATTGATGCGAAAAAGAGAGAAACTCTCAAAACTTTATTCAATAATCAACTGAATGTCTTCTTTGGGTTTACATAGAATATATACCCTAAAAGCATAACTAAAAATAGGAAATAATGTTTTTTTCCAAAAAAGGAAAAATTCAAAATAAAAGCATAAACTAAAAGTGCTACTCATAAGGAACACGCTCCAACAAACGGAATGCAATACCGAGTTCTATAAATAAAGATATAACTGAAACGAAAATAACTAAAAACGGCAAAACGGCCTTTTCAAGGCCTAAACGAAGGAATTTGGCTAAAATCCGCTCCCGTAATGATCTTTATATGATTACTATGGTTCGTTGGCCCATTTCGGATAAAGTTAGACTATTCGCACGTAAAAAATGAACCGAGCCAAAATCAGCCTCTCATCTTGGGATGATCCCGTTTCACCATAAACTCCAACGCTTTCTCGACTGCATCACATACCCAATATTTTTCTACTCTATGATTCTTTGTGTGTATGAGTTGGCAATTCAACTCTATGATTCTTTGTGTTTATGTGTTTTTTCTACTCTATGATTCTTTGTGTGTATGAGTTGGCAATTCTACTCTATGATTCTTTGTGTTTATGTGTTTTTTTCTACTCTATGATTCTTTGTGTTTATGAGTTGGCAATTCTACTCTATGATTCTTTGTGTTTATGTGTTTTTTTCTACTCTATGATTCTTTTTGTTTATGAGTTGGCAATTCTACTCTATGATTCTTTGTGTTTATGTGTTTTTTTCTACTCTATGATTCTTTGTGTTTATGAGTTGGCAATTGTACTCTATGATTCTTTGTGTTTGTGTGTTTTAATATAGTCATGTCATTTTTCCTGGCGACTAAATCTTACTTTTATATAACAGTGGATGAAATATTTCCTAGGAATGATTCTTGCACGAGTGATTCCTGCTGTATATGTATATAATTGAGTGGAGATAGTAGACATTTGGTTATCTATTTAAAGGCATAGGCTGTTACATGCCTTAACATATAATACGCAAAAATGCTTGTCAACGAAATAACAATTTTTTACTGAAAAAAAGAGGGTCAAGTTGCCTGTGGTGATTCCAGTGGCAAGCTGACAAATTTCTTTGTGTTTATATGTTTTAATATAGTCATACTGACGTAGCGGAAGCTTATAGGAAAGATAGGAACGACACACAAAACCAAAAGCTTGTTGATTCACGAGGAATACCAAGAAATTGATGCGAAAAAGAGAGAAACTCTCAAAATTTTATTCAATAATCAATTGAATGTTTTCTTAGGGTTTACATAGAATATATACCCTAAAAGCATAACTAAAAATAGGAAATAACGTTTTTTTCCAAAAAGGGAAAAATTCGAAATAAAAGCATAAACTAAAAGTGCTACTCATAAGGAACACGCTCCAACAAACGGAATGCAATACCGAGTTCTATAAATAAAGATATAACTGAAACGAAAATTACTTAAAACGGCAAAACGGCCTTTTCAAGGCCTAAACGAAGGAATTTGGCTAAAATCCGCTCCCTTAATGATCTTTATATGATTACTATGGTTCGTTGGCCCATTTCGGATAAAGTTAGACTATTCGCACGTAAAAAATGAACCGAGCCAAAATCAGCCTCTCATCTTGGGATGATCCCGTTTCACCATAAACTCCAACGCTTTCTCGACTGCATCACATACCCAATATTTTTCTACTCTATGATTCTTTGTGTGTATGAGTTGGCAATTCTACTCTATGATTCTTTGTGTTTATGTGTTTTTTTCTACTCTATGATTCTTTGTGTGTATGAGTTGGCAATTCTACTCTATGATTCTTTGTGTTTATGTGTTTTTTTCTACTCTATGATTCTTTGTGTTTATGAGTTGGCAATTCTACTCTATGATTCTTTGTGTTTATGTGTTTTTTTCTACTCTATGATTCGTTTTGTTTATGAGTTGGCAATTCTACTCTATGATTCTTTGTGTTTATGTGTTTTTTTCTACTCTATGATTCTTTGTGTTTATGAGTTGGCAATTCTACTCTATGATTCTTTGTGTTTATGAGTTGGCAATTGTACTCTATGATTCTTTGCGTTTGTGTGTTTTAATATAGTCATGTCATTTTTCCTGGCGACTAAATCTTGCTTTTATATAACAGTGGATGAAATATTTCCTTGGAATGATTCTTGCACGAGTGATTCCTGCTGTATATGTATATAATTGAGTGGAGATAGTAGACATTTGGTTATCTATTTAAAGGCTTAGGCTGTTACATGCATTAACATATAATAAGCATAAATGCTTGTCAACGAAATAACAATTTTTTAACGAAAAAAAGAGGGTCAAGTTGCTTGTGGTGATTCCAGTGGCAAGCTGACAAATTTCTTTGTGTTTATGTGTTTTAATATAGTCATACTGACGTAGCGGAAGCTTATTGAAAAGATAGGAACGACACACAAAACCAAAAACTTGTTGATTCACGAGGAATACAAAGAAATTGATGCGAAAAAGAGAGAAACTCTCAAAACTTTATTCAATAATCAACTGAATGTCTTCTTTGGGTTTACATAGAATATATACCCTAAAAGCATAACTAAAAATAGGAAATAATGTTTTTTTCCAAAAAAGGAAAAATTCAAAATAAAAGCATAAACTAAAAGTGCTACTCATAAGGAACATGCTCCAACAAACGGAATGCAATACCGAGTTCTATAAATAAAGATATAACTGAAACGAAAATTACTAAAAACGGCAAAACGGCCTTTTCAAGGCCTAAACGAAGGAATTTGGCTAAAATCCGCTCCCTTAATGATCCTTATATGATTACTATGGTTCTTGGCCCATTTCGGATAAAGTTAGACTATTCGCACGTAAAAAATGAACCGAGCCAAAATCAGCCTCTCATCTTGGGATGATCCCGTTTCACCATAAACTCCAACGCTTTCTCGACTGCATCACATACCCAATATTTTTCTACTCTATGATTCTTTGTGTGTATGAGTTGGCAATTCTAATCTATGATTCTTTGTGTTTATGTGTTTTTTTCTACTCTATGATTCTTTGTGTGTATGAGTTGGCAATTCTACTCTATGATTCTTTGTGTTTATGTGTTTTTTTCTACTCTATGATTCTTTGTGTTTATGAGTTGGCAATTCTACTCTATGATTCTTTGTGTTTATGTGTTTTTTTCTACTCTATGATTCGTTTTGTTTATGAGTTGGCAATTCTACTCTATGATTCTTTGTGTTTATGTGTTTTTTTTCTACTCTATGATTCTTTGTGTTTATGAGTTGGCAATTCTACTCTATGATTCTTTGTGTTTATGAGTTGGCAATTGTACTCTATGATTCTTTGCGTTTGTGTGTTTTAATATAGTCATGTCATTTTTCCTGGCGACGAAATCTTGCTTTTATATAACAGTGGATGAAATATTTCCTTGGAATGATTCTTGCACGAGTGATTCCTACTGTATATGTATATAATTGAGTGGAGATAGTAGACATTTGGTTATCTATTTAAAGGCTTAGGCTGTTACATGCATTAACATATAATAAGCATAAATGCTTGTCAACGAAATAACAATTTTTTAACGAAAAAAAGAGGGTCAAGTTGCTTGTGGTGATTCCAGTGGCAAGCTGACAAATTTCTTTGTGTTTATGTGTTTTAATATAGTCATACTGACGTAGCGGAAGCTTATTGAAAAGATAGGAACGACACACAAAACCAAAAGTTGTTGATTCACGAGGAATACAAAGAAATTGATGCGAAAAAGAGAGAAACTCTCAAAACTTTATTCAATAATCAACTGAATGTCTTCTTTGGGTTTACATAGAATATATACCCTAAAAGCATAATTAAAAATAGGAAATAATGTTTTTTTCCAAAAAAGGAAAAATTCAAAATAAAAGCATAAACTAAAAGTGCTACTCATAAGGAACACGCTCCAACAAACGGAATGCAATACCGAGTTCTATAAATAAAGATATAACTGAAACGAAAATTACTAAAAACGGCAAAACGGCCTTTTCAAGGCCTAAACGAAGGAATTTGGCTAAAATCCGCTCCCTTAATGATCTTTATATGATTACTATGGTTCGTTGGCCTATTTCGGATAAAGTTAGACTATTCGCACGTAAAAAATGAACCGAGCCAAAATCAGCCTCTCATCTTGGGATGATCCCGTTTCACCATAAACTCCAACGCTTTCTTGACTGCATCACATACCCAATATTTTTCTACTCTATGATTCTTTGTGTGTATGAGTTGGCAATTCTACTCTATGATTCTTTGTGTTTATGTGTTTTTTTCTACTCTATGATTCTTTGTGTGTATGAGTTGGCAATTCTACTCTATGATTCTTTGTGTTTATGTGTTTTTTCTACTCTATGATTCTTTGTGTTTATGAGTTGGCAATTCTACTCTACGATTCTTTGTGTTTATGTGTTTTTTTCTACTCTATGATTCTTTTTGTTTATGAGTTGGCAATTCTACTCTATGATTCTTTGTGTTTATGTGTTTTTTTCTACTCTATGATTCTTTATGTTTATGAGTTGGCAATTCTACTCTATGATTCTTTGTGTTTATGAGTTGGCAATTGTACTCTATGATTCTTTGTGTTTGTGTGTTTTAATATAGTCATGTCATTTTTCCTGGCGACTAAATCTTACTTTTATATAACAGTGGATGAAATATTTCCTTGGAATGATTCTTGCACGAGTGATTCCTGCTGTATATGTATATAATTGAGTGGAGATAGTAGACATTTGGTTATCTATTTAAAGGCATAGGCTGTTACATGCCTTAACATATAATACGCATAAATGCTTGTCAACGAAATAACAATTTTTTAATGAAAAAAAGAGGGTCAAGTTGCCTGTGGTGATTCCAGTGGCAAGCTGACAAATTTCTTTGTGTTTATATGTTTTAATATAGTCATACTGACGTAGCGGAAGCTTATAGGAAAGATAGGAACGACACAAAAAACCAAAAGCTTGTTGATTCACGAGGAATACCAAGAAATTGATGCGAAAAAGAGAGAAACTCTCAAAATTTTATTCAATAATCAATTGAATGTTTTCTTAGGGTTTACATAGAATATATACCCTAAAAGCATAACTAAAAATAGGAAATAACGTTTTTTTCCAAAAAAGGAAAAATTCGAAATAAAAGCATAAACTAAAAGTGCTACTCATAAGGAACACGCTCCAACAAACGGAATGCAATACCGAGTTCTATAAATAAAGATATAACTGAAACGAAAATTACTTAAAACGGCAAAACGGCCTTTTCAAGGCCTAAACGAAGGAATTTGGCTAAAATCCGCTCCCTTAATGATCTTTATATGATTACTATGGTTCGTTGGCCCATTTCGGATAAAGTTAGACTATTCGCACGTAAAAAATGAACCGAGCCAAAATCAGCCTCTCATCTTGGGATGATCCCGTTTCACCATAAACTCCAACGCTTTCTCGACTGCATCACATACCCAATATTTTTCTACTCTATGATTCTTTGTGTGTATCAGTTGGCAATTCTACTCTATGATTCTTTGTGTTTATGTGTTTTTTTCTACTCTATGATTCTTTGTGTGTATGAGTTGGCAATTCTACTCTATGATTCTTTGTGTTTATGTGTTTTTTTCTACTCTATGATTCTTTGTGTTTATGAGTTGGCAATTCTACTCTATGATTCTTTGTGTTTATGTGTTTTTTTCTACTCTATGATTCGTTTTGTTTATGAGTTGGCAATTCTACTCTATGATTCTTTGTGTTTATGTGTTTTTTTCTACTCTATGATTCTTTGTGTTTATGAGTTGGCAATTCTACTCTATGATTCTTTGTGTTTATGAGTTGGCAATTGTACTCTATGATTCTTTGCGTTTGTGTGTTTTAATATAGTCATGTCATTTTTCCTGGCGACTAAATCTTGCTTTTATATAACAGTGGATGAAATATTTCCTTGGAATGATTCTTGCACGAGTGATTCCTGCTGTATATGTATATAATTGAGTGGAGATAGTAGACATTTGGTTATCTATTTAAAGGCTTAGGCTGTTACATGCATTAACATATAATAAGCATAAATGCTTGTCAACGAAATAACAATTTTTTAACGAAAAAAAGAGGGTCAAGTTGCTTGTGGTGATTCCAGTGGCAAGCTGACAAATTTCTTTGTGTTTATGTGTTTTAATATAGTCATACTGACGTAGCGGAAGCTTATTGAAAAGATAGGAACGACACACAAAACCAAAAACTTGTTGATTCACGAGGAATACAAAGAAATTGATGCGAAAAAGAGAGAAACTCTCAAAACTTTATTCAATAATCAACTGAATGTCTTCTTTGGGTTTACATAGAATATATACCCTAAAAGCATAACTAAAAATAGGAAATAATGTTTTTTTCCAAAAAAGGAAAAATTCAAAATAAAAGCATAAACTAAAAGTGCTACTCATAAGGAACACGCTCCAACAAACGGAATGCAATACCGAGTTCTATAAATAAAGATATAACTGAAACGAAAATTACTAAAAACGGCAAAACGGCCTTTTCAAGGCCTAAACGAAGGAATTTGGCTAAAATCCGCTCCCTTAATGATCTTTATATGATTACTATGGTTCGTTGGCCCATTTCGGATAAAGTTAGACTATTCGCACGTAAAAAATGAACCGAGCCAAAATCAGCCTCTCATCTTGGGATGATCCCGTTTCACCATAAACTCCAACGCTTTCTCGACTGCATCACATACCCAATATTTTTCTACTCTATGATTCTTTGTGTGTATGAGTTGGCAATTCTACTCTATGATTCTTTGTGTTTATGTGTTTTTTTCTACTCTATGATTCTTTGTGTGTATGAGTTGGCAATTCTACTCTATGATTCTTTGTGTTTATGTGTTTTTTTCTACTCTATGATTCTTTGTGTTTATGAGTTGGCAATTCTACTCTATGATTCTTTGTGTTTATGTGTTTTTTTCTACTCTATGATTCGTTTTGTTTATGAGTTGGCAATTCTACTCTATGATTCTTTGTGTTTATGTGTTTTTTTCTACTCTATGATTCTTTGTGTTTATGAGTTGGCAATTCTACTCTATGATTCTTTGTGTTTATGAGTTGGCAATTGTACTCTATGATTCTTTGCGTTTGTGTGTTTTAATATAGTCATGTCATTTTTCCTGGCGACTAAATCTTGCTTTTATATAACAGTGGATGAAATATTTCCTTGGAATGATTCTTGCACGAGTGATTCCTGCTGTATATGTATATAATTGAGTGGAGATAGTAGACATTTGGTTATCTATTTAAAGGCTTAGGCTGTTACATGCATTAACATATAATAAGCATAAATGCTTGTCAACGAAATAACAATTTTTTAACGAAAAAAAGAGGGTCAAGTTGCTTGTGGTGATTCCAGTGGCAAGCTGACAAATTTCTTTGTGTTTATGTGTTTTAATATAGTCATACTGACGTAGCGGAAGCTTATTGAAAAGATAGGAACGACACACAAAACCAAAAACTTGTTGATTCACGAGGAATACAAAGAAATTGATGCGAAAAAGAGAGAAACTCTCAAAACTTTATTCAATAATCAACTGAATGTCTTCTTTGGGTTTACATAGAATATATACCCTAAAAGCATAACTAAAAATAGGAAATAATGTTTTTTTCCAAAAAAGGAAAAATTCAAAATAAAAGCATAAACTAAAAGTGCTACTCATAAGGAACACGCTCCAACAAACGGAATGCAATACCGAGTTCTATAAATAAAGATATAACTGAAACGAAAATTACTAAAAACGGCAAAACGGCCTTTTCAAGGCCTAAACGAAGGAATTTGGCTAAAATCCGCTCCCTTAATGATCTTTATATGATTACTATGGTTCGTTGGCCCATTTCGGATAAAGTTAGACTATTCGCACGTAAAAAATGAACCGAGCCAAAATCAGCCTCTCATCTTGGGATGATCCCGTTTCACCATAAACTCCAACGCTTTCTCGACTGCATCACATACCCAATATTTTTCTACTCTATGATTCTTTGTGTGTATGAGTTGGCAATTCTAATCTATGATTCTTTGTGTTTATGTGTTTTTTTCTACTCTATGATTCTTTGTGTGTATGAGTTGGCAATTCTACTCTATGATTCTTTGTGTTTATGTGTTTTTTTCTACTCTATGATTCTTTGTGTTTATGAGTTGGCAATTCTACTCTATGATTCTTTGTGTTTATGTGTTTTTTTCTACTCTATGATTCGTTTTGTTTATGAGTTGGCAATTCTACTCTATGATTCTTTGTGTTTATGTGTTTTTTTCTACTCTATGATTCTTTGTGTTTATGAGTTGGCAATTCTACTCTATGATTCTTTGTGTTTATGAGTTGGCAATTGTACTCTATGATTCTTTGCGTTTGTGTGTTTTAATATAGTCATGTCATTTTTCCTGGCGACGAAATCTTGCTTTTATATAACAGTGGATGAAATATTTCCTTGGAATGATTCTTGCACGAGTGATTCCTGCTGTATATGTATATAATTGAGTGGAGATAGTAGACATTTGGTTATCTATTTAAAGGCTTAGGCTGTTACATGCATTAACATATAATAAGCATAAATGCTTGTCAACGAAATAACAATTTTTTAACGAAAAAAAGAGGGTCAAGTTGCTTGTGGTGATTCCAGTGGCAAGCTGACAAATTTCTTTATGTTTATGTGTTTTAATATAGTCATACTGACGTAGCGGAAGCTTATTGAAAAGATAGGAACGACACACAAAACCAAAAGCTTGTTGATTCACGAGGAATACAAAGAAATTGATGCGAAAAAGAGAGAAACTCTCAAAACTTTATTCAATAATCAACTGAATGTCTTCTTTGGGTTTACATAGAATATATACCCTAAAAGCATAACTAAAAATAGGAAATAATGTTTTTTTCCAAAAAAGGAAAAATTCAAAATAAAAGCATAAACTAAAAGTGCTACTCATAAGGAACACGCTCCAACAAACGGAATGCAATACCGAGTTCTATAAATAAAGATATAACTGAAACGAAAATTACTAAAAACGGCAAAACGGCCTTTTCAAGGCCTAAACGAAGGAATTTGGCTAAAATCCGCTCCCTTAATGATCTTTATATGATTACTATGGTTCGTTGGCCTATTTCGGATAAAGTTAGACTATTCGCACGTAAAAAATGAACCGAGCCAAAATCAGCCTCTCATCTTGGGATGATCCCGTTTCACCATAAACTCCAACGCTTTCTCGACTGCATCACATACCCAATATTTTTCTACTCTATGATTCTTTGTGTGTATGAGTTGGCAATTCTACTCTATGATTCTTTGTGTTTATGTGTTTTTTTCTACTCTATGATTCTTTGTGTGTATGAGTTGGCAATTCTACTCTATGATTCTTTGTGTTTATGTGTTTTTTCTACTCTATGATTCTTTGTGTTTATGAGTTGGCAATTCTACTCTATGATTCTTTGTGTTTATGTGTTTTTTTCTACTCTATGATTCTTTTTGTTTATGAGTTGGCAATTCTACTCTATGATTCTTTGTGTTTATGTGTTTTTTTCTACTCTATGATTCTTTATGTTTATGAGTTGGCAATTCTACTCTATGATTCTTTGTGTTTATGAGTTGGCAATTGTACTCTATGATTCTTTGTGTTTGTGTGTTTTAATATAGTCATGTCATTTTTCCTGGCGACTAAATCTTACTTTTATATAACAGTGGATGAAATATTTCCTTGGAATGATTCTTGCACGAGTGATTCCTGCTGTATATGTATATAATTGAGTGGAGATAGTAGACATTTGGTTATCTATTTAAAGGCATAGGCTGTTACATGCCTTAACATATAATACGCATAAATGCTTGTCAACGAAATAACAATTTTTTAATGAAAAAAAGAGGGTCAAGTTGCCTGTGGTGATTCCAGTGGCAAGCTGACAAATTTCTTTGTGTTTATATGTTTTAATATAGTCATACTGACGTAGCGGAAGCTTATAGGAAAGATAGGAACGACACAAAAAACCAAAAGCTTGTTGATTCACGAGGAATACCAAGAAATTGATGCGAAAAAGAGAGAAACTCTCAAAATTTTATTCAATAATCAATTGAATGTTTTCTTAGGGTTTACATAGAATATATACCCTAAAAGCATAACTAAAAATAGGAAATAACGTTTTTTTCCAAAAAAGGAAAAATTCGAAATAAAAGCATAAACTAAAAGTGCTACTCATAAGGAACACGCTCCAACAAACGGAATGCAATACCGAGTTCTATAAATAAAGATATAACTGAAACGAAAATTACTAAAAACGGCAAAACGGCCCTTTCAAGGCCTTAACGAAGGAATTTGGCTAAAATCCGCTCCCTTAATGATCTTTATATGATTACTATGGTTCGTTGGCCCATTTCGGATAAAGTTAGACTATTCGCACGTAAAAAATGAACCGAGCCAAAATCAGCCTCCCATCTTGGGATGATCCCGTTTCACCATAAACTCCAACGCTTTCTCGACTGCATCACATACCCAATATTTTTCTACTCTATGATTCTTTGTGTGTATGAGTTGGCAATTCTACTCTATGATTCTTTGTGTTTATGTGTTTTTTTCTACTCTATGATTCTTTGTGTGTATGAGTTGGCAATTCTACTCTATGATTCTTTGTGTTTATGTGTTTTTTTCTACTCTATGATTCTTTGTGTTTATGAGTTGGCAATTCTACTCTATGATTCTTTGTGTTTATGTGTTTATTTCTACTCTATGATTCTTTTTGTTTATGAGTTGGCAATTCTACTCTATGATTCTTTGTGTTTATGTGTTTTTTTCTACTCTATGATTCTTTGTGTTTATGAGTTGGCAATTCTACTCTATGATTCTTTGTGTTTATGAGTTGGCAATTGTACTCTATGATTCTTTGTGTTTGTGTGTTTTAATATAGTCATGTCATTTTTCCTGGCGACTAAATCTTACTTTTATATAACAGTGGATGAAATATTTCCTTGGAATGATTCTTGCACGAGTGATTCCTGCTGTATATGTATATAATTGAGTGGAGATAGTAGACATTTGGTTATCTATTTAAAGGCATAGGCTGTTACATGCCTTAACATATAATACGCATAAATGCTTGTCAACGAAATAACAATTTTTTAATGAAAAAAAGAGGGTCAAGTTTCCTGTGGTGATTCCAGTGGCAAGCTGACAAATTTCTTTGTGTTTATATGTTTTAATATAGTCATACTGACGTAGCGGAAGCTTATAGGAAAGATAGGAATGACACACAAAACCAAAAGCTTGTTGATTCACGAGGAATACCAAGAAATTGATGCGAAAAAGAGAGAAAATCTCAAAATTTTATTCAATAATCAATTGAATGTTTTCTTAGGGTTTACATAGAATATATACCCTAAAAGCATAACTAAAAATAGGAAATAACGTTTTTTTCCAAAAAAGGAAAAATTCGAAATAAAAGCATAAACTAAAAGTGCTACTCATAAGGAACACGCTCCAACAAACGGAATGCAATACCGAGTTCTATAAATAAAGATATAACTGAAACGAAAATTACTAAAAACGGCAAAACGGCCTTTTCAAGGCCTAAACGAAGGAATTTGGCTAAAATCCGCTCCCTTAATGATCTTTATATGATTACTATGGTTCGTTGGCCCATTTCGGATAAAGTTAGACTATTCGCACGTAAAAAATGAACCGAGCCAAAATCAGCCTCTCATCTTGGGATGATCCCGTTTCACCATAAACTCCAACGCTTTCTCGACTGCATCACATACCCAATATTTTTCTACTCTATGATTCTTTGTGTGTATGAGTTGGCAATTCTACTCTATGATTCTTTGTGTTTATGTGTTTGTTTCTACTCTATGATTCTTTGTGTGTATGAGTTGGCAATTCTACTCTATGATTCTTTGTGTTTATGTGTTTTTTTCTACTCTATGATTCTTTGTGTTTATGAGTTGGCAATTCTACTCTATGATTCTTTGTGTTTATGTGTTTTTTTCTACTCTATGATTCGTTTTGTTTATGAGTTGGCAATTCTACTCTATGATTCTTTGTGTTTATGTGTTTTTTTCTACTCTATGATTCTTTGTGTTTATGAGTTGGCAATTCTACTCTATGATTCTTTGTGTTTATGAGTTGGCAATTGTACTCTATGATTCTTTGTGTTTGTGTGTTTTAATATAGTCATGTCATTTTTCCTGGCGACTAAATCTTACTTTTATATAACAGTGGATGAAATATTTCTTTGGAATGATTCTTGCACGAGTGATTCCTGCTGTATATGTATATAATTGAGTGGAGATAGTAGACATTTGGTTATCTATTTAAAGGCATAGGCTGTTACATGCCTTAACATATAATACGCATAAATGCTTGTCAACGAAATAACAATTTTTTAATGAAAAAAAGAGGGTCAAGTTGCCTGTGGTGATTCCAGTGGCAAGCTGACAAATTTCTTTGTGTTTATATGTTTTAATATAGTCATACTGACGTAGCGGAAGCTTATAGGAAAGATAGGAACGACACACAAAACCAAAAGCTTGTTGATTCACGAGGAATACCAAGAAATTGATGCGAAAAAGAGAGAAACTCTCAAAATTTTATTCAATAATCAATTGAATGTTTTCTTAGGGTTTACATAGAATATATACCCTAAAAGCATAACTAAAAATAGGAAATAACGTTTTTTTTCCAAAAAAGGAAAAATTCGAAATAAAAGCATAAACTAAAAGTGCTACTCATAAGGAACACGCTCCAAAGAACGGAATGCAATACCGAGTTCTATAAATAAAGATATAACTGAAACGAAAATTACTAAAAACGGCAAAACGGCCTTTTCAAGGCCTAAACGAAGGAATTTGGCTAAAATCCGCTCCCTTAATGATCTTTATATGATTACTATGGTTCGTTGGCCCATTTCGGATAAAGTTAGACTATTCGCACGTAAAAAATGAACCGAGCCAAAATCAGCCTCTCATCTTGGGATGATCCCGTTTCACCATAAACTCCAACGCTTTCTCGACTGCATCACATACCCAATATTTTTCTACTCTATGATTCTTTGTGTGTATGAGTTGGCAATTCTACTCTATGATTCTTTGTGTTTATGTGTTTTTTTCTACTCTATGATTCTTTGTGTGTATGAGTTGGCAATTCTACTCTATGATTCTTTGTGTTTATGTGTTTTTTTCTACTCTATGATTCTTTGTGTTTATGAGTTGGTAATTCTACTCTATGATTCTTTGTGTTTATGTGTTTTTTTCTACTCTATGATTCGTTTTGTTTATGAGTTGGCAATTCTACTCTATGATTCTTTGTGTTTATGTGTTTTTTTCTACTCTATGATTCTTTGTGTTTATGAGTTGGCAATTCTACTCTATGATTCTTTGTGTTTATGAGTTGGCAATTGTACTCTATGATTCTTTGTGTTTGTGTGTTTTAATATAGTCATGTCATTTTTCCTGGCGACTAAATCTTACTTTTATATAACAGTGGATGAAATATTTCCTTGGAATGATTCTTGCACGAGTGATTCCTGCTGTATATGTATATAATTGAGTGGAGATAGTAGACATTTGGTTATCTATTTAAAGGCATAGGCTGTTACATGCCTTAACATATAATACGCATAAATGCTTGTCAACGAAATAACAATTTTTTAATGAAAAAAAGAGGGTCAAGTTTCCTGTGGTGATTCCAGTGGCAAGCTGACAAATTTCTTTGTGTTTATACGTTTTAATATAGTCATACTGACGTAGCGGAAGCTTATAGGAAAGATAGGAATGACACACAAAACCAAAAGCTTGTTGATTCACGAGGAATACCAAGAAATTGATGCGAAAAAGAGAGAAAATCTCAAAATTTTATTCAATAATCAATTGAATGTTTTCTTAGGGTTTACATAGAATATATACCCTAAAAGCATAACTAAAAATAGGAAATAACGTTATTTTCCAAAAAAGGAAAAATTCGAAATAAAAGCATAAACTAAAAGTGCTACTCATAAGGAACACGCTCCAACGAACGGAATGCAATACCGAGTTCTATAAATAAAGATATAACTGAAACGAAAATTACTAAAAACGGCAAAACGGCCTTTTCAAGGCCTAAACGAAGGAATTTGGCTAAAATCCGCTCCCTTAATGATCTTTATATGATTACTATGGTTCGTTGGCCCATTTCGGATAAAGTTAGACTATTCGCACGTAAAAAATGAACCGAGCCAAAATCAGCCTCTCATCTTGGGATGATCCCGTTTCACCATAAACTCCAACGCTTTCTCGACTGCATCACATACCCAATATTTTTCTACTCTATGATTCTTTGTGTGTATGAGTTGGCAATTCTACTCTATGATTCTTTGTGTTTATGTGTTTTTTTCTACTCTATGATTCTTTGTGTGTATGAGTTGGCAATTCTACTCTATGATTCTTTGTGTTTATGTGTTTTTTTCTACTCTATGATTCTTTGTGTTTATGAGTTGGTAATTCTACTCTATGATTCTTTGTGTTTATGTGTTTTTTTCTACTCTAGGATTCGTTTTGTTTATGAGTTGGCAATTCTACTCTATGATTCTTTGTGTTTATGTGTTTTTTTCTACTCTATGATTCTTTGTGTTTATGAGTTGGCAATTCTACTCTATGATTCTTTGTGTTTATGAGTTGGCAATTGTACTCTATGATTCTTTGTGTTTGTGTGTTTTAATATAGTCATGTCATTTTTCCTGGCGACTAAATCTTACTTTTATATAACAGTGGATGAAATATTTCCTTGGAATGATTCTTGCACGAGTGATTCCTGCTATATATGTATATAATTGAGTGGAGATAGTAGACATTTGGTTATTTATTTAAAGGCATAGGCTGTTACATGCCTTAACATATAATACGCATAAATGCTTGTCAACGAAATAACAATTTTTTAATGAAAAAAAGAGGGTCAAGTTGCCTGTGGTGATTCCAGTGGCAAGCTGACAAATTTCTTTGTGTTTATATGTTTTAATATAGTCATACTGACGTAGCGGAAGCTTATAGGAAAGATAGGAACGACACAAAAAACCAAAAGCTTGTTGATTCACGAGGAATACCAAGAAATTGATGCGAAAAAGAGAGAAACTCTCAAAATTTTATTCAATAATCAATTGAATGTTTTCTTAGGGTTTACATAGAATATATACCCTAAAAGCATAACTAAAAATAGGAAATAACGTTTTTTTCCAAAAAAGGAAAAATTCGAAATAAAAGCATAAACTAAAAGTGCTACTCATAAGGAACACGCTCCAACAAACGGAATGCAATACCGAGTTCTATAAATAAAGATATAACTGAAACGAAAATTACTAAAAACGGCAAAACGGCCTTTTCAAGGCCTAAACGAAGGAATTTGGCTAAAATCCGCTCCCTTAATGATCTTTATATGATTACTATGGTTCGTTGGCCCATTTCGGATAAAGTTAGACTATTCGCACGTAAAAAATGAACCGAGCCAAAATCAGCCTCCCATCTTGGGATGATCCCGTTTCACCATAAACTCCAACGCTTTCTCGACTGCATCACATACCCAATATTTTTCTACTCTATGATTCTTTGTGTGTATGAGTTGGCAATTCTACTCTATGATTCTTTGTGTTTATGTGTTTTTTTCTACTCTATGATTCTTTGTGTGTATGAGTTGGCAATTCTACTCTATGATTCTTTGTGTTTATGTGTTTTTTTCTACTCTATGATTCTTTGTGTTTATGAGTTGGCAATTCTACTCTATGATTCTTTGTGTTTATGTGTTTTTTTCTACTATATGATTCTTTTTGTTTATGAGTTGGCAATTCTACTCTATGATTCTTTGTGTTTATGTGTTTTTTTCTACTTTATGATTCTTTGTGTTTATGAGTTGGCAATTCTACTCTATGATTCTTTGTGTTTATGAGTTGGCAATTGTACTCTATGATTCTTTGTGTTTGTGTGTTTTAATATAGTCATGTCATTTTTCCTGGCGACTAAATCTTACTTTTATATAACAGTGGATGAAATATTTCCTTGGAATGATTCTTGCACGAGTGATTCCTGCTGTATATGTATATAATTGAGTGGAGATAGTAGACACTTGGTTATCTATTTAAAGGCATAGGCTGTTACATGCCTTAACATATAATACGCATAAATGCTTGTCAACGAAATAACAATTTTTTAATGAAAAAAAGAGGGTCAAGTTTCCTGTGGTGATTCCAGTGGCAAGCTGACAAATTTCTTTGTGTTTATATGTTTTAATATAGTCATACTGACGTAGCGGAAGCTTATAGGAAAGATAGGAATGACACACAAAACCAAAAGCTTGTTGATTCACGAGGAATACCAAGAAATTGATGCGAAAAAGAGAGAAAATCTCAAAATTTTATTCAATAATCAATTGAATGCTTTCTTAGGGTTTACATAGAATATATACCCTAAAAGCATAATTAAAAATAGGAAATAACGTTTTTTTCCAAAAAAGGAAAAATTCGAAATAAAAGCATAAACTAAAAGTGCTACTCATAAGGAACACGCTCCAACAAATGGAATGCAATACCGAGTTCTATAAATAAAGATATAACTGAAACGAAAATTACTAAAAACGGCAAAACGGCCTTTTCAAGGCCTAAACGAAGGAATTTGGCTAAAATCCGCTCCCTTAATGATCTTTATATGATTACTATGGTTCGTTGGCCCATTTCGGATAAAGTTAGACTATTCGCACGTAAAAAATGAACCGAGCCAAAATCAGCCTCTCATCTTGGGATGATCCCGTTTCACCATAAACTCCAACGCTTTCTCGACTGCATCACATACCCAATATTTTTCTACTCTATGATTCTTTGTGTGTATGAGTTGGCAATTATACTCTATGATTCTTTGTGTTTATGTGTTTGTTTCTACTCTATGATTCTTTGTGTGTATGAGTTGGCAATTCTACTCTATGATTCTTTGTGTTTATGTGTTTTTTTCTACTCTATGATTCTTTGCGTTTATGAGTTGGCAATTCTACTCTATGATTCTTTGTGTTTATGTGTTTTTTTCTACTCTATGATTCGTTTTGTTTATGAGTTGGCAATTCTACTCTATGATTCTTTGTGTTTATGTGTTTTTTTCTACTCTATGATTCTTTGTGTTTATGAGTTGGCAATTCTACACTATGATTCTTTGTGTTTATGAGTTGGCAATTGTACTCTATGATTCTTTGTGTTTGTGTGTTTTAATATAGTCATGTCATTTTTCCTGGCGACTAAATCTTACTTTTATATAACAGTGGATGAAATATTTCTTTGGAATGATTCTTGCACGAGTGATTCCTGCTGTATATGTATATAATTGAGTGGAGATAGTAGACATTTGGTTATCTATTTAAAGGCATAGGCTGTTACATGCCTTAACATATAATACGCATAAATGATTGTCAACGAAATAACAATTTTTTAATGAAAAAAAGAGGGTCAAGTTGCCTGTGGTGATTCCAGTGGCAAGCTGACAAATTTCTTTGTGTTTATATGTTTTAATATAGTCATACTGACGTAGCGGAAGCTTATAGGAAAGATAGGAACGACACACAAAACCAAAAGCTTGTTGA